>CM052701.1:34377937-34436958 GCA_028551405.1 Uromys caudimaculatus | reverse complement strand
GGGGGAGGGGACACGGGGTTTCTAAAGAAAAGGGGAATCATCGGAAATGTAAATAAAATATCAAAAAAATAAATAAATAAATAAATAAATAAATAAAAGAAATCTTACAAACTCATGAAAACTGAACCATCCACTACTGAATGAAAAGTAGGTCAATACAGAAATTGAAAAAGAAGCTAAACACTCTCTAGAACTGAATGAAAATGAATATATAATATACCCAAACTTATGGGACACAATAAAAACTGTTCTAAGGGGCATATAAGTAGCACTAAGTGCCTACTTCAAAAAATTGGATAGATCTCATACTATCAACTTAACAGCACACCTGAAAGTTCTGAAAGAAAAAGAAGAAATCACAGCCAAAAGGAGCAGATGGCAAGAAATTATCAAATTTCATCCTGGGGCTGAAATCAATAAAATAGAAATAAATAAACAACAACAACAAAAAGAAATCCAAAGAATCAATAAAACAAGGAGTTGGTTCTTCAAAAATATCAGTAAGATTGACACATCCTTAGCTAAATTAAGTAATAAGTAGAGAGAGAATATTGAAATTATGAAAATGAAAAGGGGGGGGGGGTCATAACTACTAACAGGAAGGAAATCCATAGGATCAAGAAGCCAGATTTTAGAAACCTGTTCTTCACCAAACTGGAAAATCTAATTGAAATGGACCACTTTCTTGACACATACCACTTACCAAAATCAAATCAAGATTAGATCCTCTAGTGAAATAGAAGCAGTTACTGAAAGTCTCTCCAGATGTAAATTCATATACCTATGGACAACTGTTTTTGGTCAAGAAGTATGAAACACACACTTTGGGGGGGGGGAGACATCATCTTCAACAAAAAGCTGGTAGTTAAAGTGGATGACTTCATATAGAAAATCCAAATAGATCTTTACACATACCTCCAAATGATCAAAGACCTTGATATAAGGCCAGTTATACTGAACCTGATAGAACAGAAAGTGGGTAATAGCCTTGAGCCCATTGGCACAGAACAAGACATTCAGAACTGAGTGCCATTAGCACAGACAACAATATCAACAATTAATAAATTGGACCTCATAAGACTAAGGTCCTTCTGCTGTTCTTCCTGAAAGATATGCTAGGGCATTGGTGACATAAAGCTTGTGACAGTAGCCAACCAATATGTGATTTGACTGAAGTCTGACTCCATGAGATGAAGCACATACATATCTCTCACTGCATGGATAATCAAAAATAATAGGGATTAGATATCCCAGTGGCACAGAGTAAGACCAAATACTGATATTCTAAAACAAACAAACAAACAAACAAAAAAACTAAAAAAATCTGACAATAAAATGACTTCTTGAGACATTATGATATACTCAGAGTTCAGTGCCTTGCTCAGTCATTATCAGAGAAGCTTACTCTTGCAGCAGATGGGATGGGAACAAATGCAGAGCCCCACAGCTGCACATTATGTAGAAAGTGGAAAACCTTGGGACACTCAGAACTAAGTGAGATATATCTATCAAATCTCCTCAGGACTCAGGAAACTGTAAGGGAGAGAGAGAGTGGAAAGAGGGTGAGAGTCAGAGGGGATGAAGGACACTAAGAAAACAAGGCTCTCTAAATCAATATTGGCAAAATCATATCAATTCACGCAGACTGATGACACATGCTCAGGGCCTGCATGAATCTGCACCATGTCCTCTGCACAAATATTATAGCTTCCAGTTTAGTATTTTTTATGGAGTTCCTGAGTGTTTCAATAAGTGGGTTTTTGATTCTTATGCTTTCTCCTGGACTCTTTCCTTCTGTTTGTCTTTCTGCTCAACTATACTGTGTTTGTTTTGTTTTATATTATTATATTATTTTTTATTATTAGCCTTTAAAAACTTTCCACATTCACTCAATTCCATTAGTGATGGTATTTATTTTATTTTTGTTTCAAGAAAAGTTTCTGTAGAAATGTGTGCCTCCTTTATCATTTGTTTTCTTATCTGAACAAACAGAATACATTTTCTTTGTTTTATTAATATTCTATAATTAAAATATTTGGAATGATAGCTTTTCTCAAAAAACATGACCTGGGATGGTTGATGTGAATGTCAATGTGAGAATTCATTGCTTTCAACCATGAATCAGTTCAACCTTAATATAAAATGAATGTCTTAACCAATAGTATAATCTCTTAAGAATCAAAGAAATTCATGACACTCAGCAACCATGAGAATGGTAGAGCCAATAAGACAGAGGCCTGGGACTTTACAACATATGAATGTGCTTGTCCTTTGTTTTAGCTGCATTGCTGAAGTGTTTCTCTTCTTGGGTCCATTACTTAAATTTTCTAAGCTATGCTATGCTGTACTTAAAGTTCTTGTCAACTTTAAATTCTAAGTTTTTCCAAGTAGAAAGTCAACTTCTAAATTCAATTTAAAAATCAGTTTTAAATAAAATTAGAAAACTCCAATTCTTTGATTTTATAAAATATATTTCAATGCAATTATGTTACTCGTTTTCTTTACATTTTATTTTATGTGAATGTGTGTGCATGTTTATTTGAGCGGATACACATATGTATACATGTGCTTTAAAAGACTAGGGGACAATTGTAGATTTCCTTCCAGGATCGCTACAATGGTTTGAATAGTATGGCCCTCATAGGCTCATAGATTTGGATGTTTGGTCATCAGGGAGTGACCACTCTTAGGAGGTATGGCCTCATTGAGTAGATGTGACCCTGTTGAAGGAAGGGTATCATTGGGGATGAGCTTTGGGGTTTCAAAAACTCCTGCCAGGCCTAGTGTCTCTTTCTTGCTGCTACTTGCTGAACTCTATGCTACCTCTTCAGCACCATGTCGGTCTGTGTGCCACCATGCTTCCTGCCATGACTATAATGAACTAAATATCTGAAACTGTAGGCCAGCCTCAAGTAAATGTAGGTAGACTCAAGTGTAGCTAACTACGGCAGCTGTGATTTCTCAATTCCCTAGTCATGCTGTGTCCAGAAGATGGCATTTCAAAGCACTGCTCCCATCCTGCTCTGCCATTCTTTCTGTCTCCCACTTTAATGTTCCCTGTGCCTTGAAGAGAGCAGGATAGATGGTCTATTTAGGCTTGCCCACTCAATTCTCACTTATTTTCAGCACTTTGAACAGCCATTAGTCTTTGCATTAGCAGTGCAAAATAAAACGTGCCTCATCAAGACTGAGAGAAGCATGTATGTGCACAAACAGTAATATCTTTGAGTCAGTTGGACAACATGTTCTTTGAGCAAAACAAACAAACAAAAAACAAGACAAAACAAAATAAAATAAAACAAAAATCAAGAGCAGTAGGTCCATCCCTAAGAGCCTCTGAAGCTAGCCTCAAATACAATCATAAAGTAATTGGTTAATCTTGTCACTGTCAGGCCGTTATTGTGTTAGTGAACACTTCTTTCCAAGATAGTTACATGTAGGTAAGACATGCATACTAAGAAAGTCTACGGGAGGCTTTTCTCCCTCAGAAGCCAGCATAGCACCCTCTGGGACAATGAATCAATGCCACCAGGAAGGAAATTTTCAGCTCAATTTCAGCTTGACTTTTCTGTCTTACAATGTGTGATATTTGAGTTCTGTTGGTTAAACATGAGTGCTATTTTAAGATTTTGGTCACTTTTTGTTTTTTGGAAGAATACCACACCTGGAACTATTATTTTTCTTTGGTATCCCATAGCTTCTGAGATTAGTATTACCTAACCATGTAGAAAGTTCCTGCATTGAAAGTTTTCAATCTTTTTAATTAGATTATGAAGTACTGTGTTACTCCTGCCTGCTCCTCCTCCTCCTCCTCCTTTTAATTTGATATAGGGTCTCACTATGTAGATTTGGCTATTCTGGCACTTGCTATGTAAACAGGCTAGTCCTGTTGCAGGAAGTATTAAAAAAGAAGGAAGGTATAGCATGTTCCCATGCTATGCTCTGGTTCTGTCATCCCCAGTCAGCTGGCCAGCCATGCACTGGTGGGCAATGGCTGACCTGCTTTCATCTCATGGAGCTCTGACTCAGAGCTCTCCACCCAGCTCGCTAGGTTTCCATGGGCGGGTCGCTACCACGCCAGCCCCAAGCTTCAATACCCCCATGGCCTCTGTGGTGCACATCAGGCAAAACCACACTTTGCCGCTGTACCTTTCTCTCTGGAACCCAGAGGAGCCGCCTCGTGAAGGACAACGCAAGACAAACTTAGTTCAGAAACAATGATAACTCAATCTCTGGGCACATCAACTAAACCTAATCTTGTAAACCTTATCAAAGTCTGATTCCAATGGTGGTGAATCCTTTCGGATCCGCCATGATACCAGGAGACTCCACTAGCTACAGCTTACCTACTACATGCTGTCCCCATTCCAAAAAAACCTCTCTCCCTCTCTCCTGCTCCTCTCTTCCCTCCTCCAACCTGGAAGTCCCTCCTTACACGCCCAGTGATTGGCTCTTTTATTCATTAGGGGATTGGTTCACAAGAAGTCACAGGTGTAAGTCACTCCTTGTCTGAAGCCCCTCCCAGGAGGGCAGAATTAGAATACAAAAAGCCCCAGGGCCATCCACAACATAGTCCAGCCTCAGATTCACACAGATCCTCTTGCCTTTGCCACCACAATGCTGGGATTAAAGAAGTTCATCACTACACCTGACTTTCTATATGACTTCTTAATACAACCTTAGTTTATGTTAAAGCATCCCCTTCTCTCCTTTACCCCTACCCTCTCCCTAATTAAATCTTGCCACCTCCAGTATCTCTTACCAATCTCTGCTTTCAGGTTCCATTATCCCCACTCCCTTCATGCCTCCTTCTGCCAGGCCCTTATGTTCTCTTTCTAGTTTCCTGGTCTCTATAGACATTACAAGTTAAACACATATGTCCAAAATGTTAGTGCTATAATCCACATACAGGAGAACTCATATAGCATTGTCTTTCTGTTCCTGAGTTTTCTCACTCACTATCGTGTTTTCCAGTTCTATTTTTTTTTCTGGAAACATCATGTTTTCATTTTTATTTACAGCTAATTGGAAATACATTGTGTATATGAACCACCTTTTCATTATCCATTTTCAGCCATTGGTGGGCATTTAGGCTGTATACTAGCTGGTTTTGTGTGTCAACTTGACACAAGCTGGAGTTATCACAGAGAGAGGAGATTCAGTTGAGAAAATGTCTCCATGAAATCCAGCTCTAAGGCATTTTCTCAATTAGTGTTCAAAGGGGGGAGGGCCCCTTGTAGGTGGCATCATCTGTGGGCTGGTAGTCTTGGGTAAGAAAGCAAACTGAGTAAGCAAGGGAAAGCAAGCCAGTAAGAAACATCCCTCCATGGCCTCTGCATCAGCTCCTGCTTCCTGACCTGCTTGAGTTCCAGTCCTGACTTCCTTTGGTGATGAACAGCAGCATGGAAGTGTAAGCTCAATAAACCCTTTCCTCCCCAACTTGCTTCTTGGTCATGATGTTTGTGCAGGAATAGAAACCCTGCCTAAGACAGGCTGATTTGCATTTCCTAGCTATTGTGAATAGAGCAGCAATGAACATGAATGTACAACTATCTCTGTAGATGGATGTGTAGGATTTTGGGTGCATGCCCAGGAAGGTATAACTAGATCATATGGTATGTCTCTTTCTAGCTTTTCAGAGTCCACTGTGGATGCATCAGTTTAAAAACCCTCAACAGTGTATAAGGGCACTCTTGTCCTTAGCATACCATTCCTTAGTGACTTGCTAGAAATGCAAATTCTCAAGCTCTGACTAAGATTTGGAAGTAGAAATTCTGTAAAAAACAGGACTGGCCACCTATGTTTTAATATACGCACACAGCTAATTGAGAACCATTGTTTTACACTATGGCATTAAATTACTATTTCAGTGGAAATTTTAATTGCCAGTTTTCAGCTAGAAATATGCGCAGGCCTATAATCCTAGCCATGCAGCAGGCCGAGGCAGGAGGGTCACAAAGTTCTAGAGATGCCTGGACGACAGAGCAGTCAAAGGCCCTGATAAGCACATTTGGGCGACTCTGTTTCAAAACATAATGTTAAAATGGAAGTTGGGGATAAAGATTTGTGGTAGAGAGATTAATGCAAATATTGCAATTCTGACAGAGAACGTACTAGAGCGATTTACAGCTATTTGAACTGAGATCTTCATAATTCAGTGTCCGCCTTACCTTCATCTGCAGGGAGCAGAGATAAGCCAGGAGGTGCTGTGATGGATGGGTACAGAAGGAAGCAAGCGAGACAGGCCACACTTCTGCTTCTTGCTTGTCTCCTAGATCTTTCCATTTGTATACTTCTTCATGTGTTTTCATAGGCTCCCATCCATTTTCAGACTGGGTCCTCATGTAAGCCTTTCAAGTAAGTGTCCAATGAAGTATTAAAGATAAGAAATGAATGAGTAAAATAAAAATAAGAAAAACATTCTTTGAAAAAAAAATCCCATTGACATCTGGACACACAGCAACACACTCAGTAATCCCAGTATTAGGACAGTGAGGCAGGACAACCACCAATTAAGTTCAAGCTAGACAGTATAGCCAAACTTTGTCTTGGGAAGAACACATTACTATATCTAGAGTGTTTTTCTGAGAGTGTGCCATCTGACAAAGTAAGACAGGAGATTTGCTCCCAGAAGAATGAGAGGAATTGGACTGATATTAAGGCAGTAATTTGAGGCATTATTGTGGACACCAAAGGTTGCAGTGTTTCATTTATTATTACAATTATAAGAACAATAAAACTGCAACAGTAACAGGGACCATGCGGTTTGTCAGTTGTCTATGCAATTCTGTCGCGGTCATCAGCTCTTCTGCTCTCCATGGGCCATGAACCTTTATCAGCAGCTTCAGCCAGTGCAGATTCATTCAGGGATCTGAGAAACAAGGTTCTGTGCTAGCAATTGTTGACAAAGGTGCATCTCCCTGGTTGTGTTCATCACAGAGAAGTCTGAAAGTAGAATTATGATATTGTTTTCAAATCACTTCCAAGTGGGTTGTCTTCTTGGCACACAGGAAGAAACTAGGCCTTGAGGGAAGGCTGCAACTTCCTCTGACTAAAAGAAAAGAAGGAAGGTGAATTATATTATCTTGGAGACCCTGGGGATCAGGCATCTTCCGAAGGATTTGAGAAAGAAAAAAACTGCATGTTTAAAGGCTTGCGTGTTGATTAAAAAGTTGGGGTTTTTTTTTGTTTTTTGTTTTAAATAAAGCCATGGTTCTTTTGCATTCATCATATGCATTAATTGTGCTGCTATCTCTGACTTGCAGAAGAGAGTGTTATAAAGAATGCAATGACCATTTTGACATGTTGAAAATGCCTATAATTAATATGGATTAGGAAACAAAAGTGAAGTCACTAAGCAATAAGTTATGTCCACCAAAAGATTTCTTCATGGGATGAAATGTATCTTTTATTCATGTTCAAAGAACTTTTGAATAATAATTTCTAGTGCCGTTTTGAGTTTGAATGAGACTCATCGTCCTTCCTGAGCTATGTCTCCATCCTTTTATGGCTTGTTTGCTAGTGTCTATTTGTAAAAGGAAGGAGTCATTTCCATAGTCAACCATTTGTCATCTTGTGGCCATAATACATGTTGATAGTGCATTGCCCTGTGAAGTCTAAACCTTCTTCTCTCTGCCAAGATACTTGCATGTGTCTCCTCCTCCTGCCTTCCTAAGTGTTGGCCACACAAGAGAAAGAGTTCGCTCCCTTTAAGTGTGAGATCCCTGGTGCCCCTCCCACCCCAGCTCCCGCACTGTTTATTCTGAAGAGCCTACACCAGGTTTCCCAGCTGGCTCCTAGTTTCTGATAGATGCTTTCAAACATACAGATTTGACTAAGAGTAATTGTTTGATTAATGTCTGTCCTCCAAACACAGAGGCCATTATCTTCTCGTCAGCATAGTCCAGCACTTAGCAGAGTGCTTGCTTGGCTTATCACAGGCAATAATAGCTGTCAAATTATTTTGAGTAGGGAATGATATGATTTGATATGTTTTAGTAAAATATTCCTTGTAGTAAGTTTGGAGGTCACACGAAAGAACAAATTGATTTGTAATGGGAAGTTCTTTGGGAGAACTATTGTAACTGTTCTGGAAGAAAAGGCGTTGTCAAATTTTTTGTCCCAGCACTCATTGGCCAAATATTTATTGATTGTTTACAATGTAAATGCCAGGTTGCATGCTGCATGCTGAGACAGCAAAGGAACTAACTCTAATGAGAAAATGGGAGGAAAAGAAAGGTAGGCTCAATGGGAGCCACTGAGTAGTTGTAGATGTATGAGACGGAATTCAGGAGGAATGTAAGGTTTCAAGGTCAGTGAATGCATGGCAGGTGGCTCTGCCAATATGATTTTAGGAGCTGGAGATGTCAGATTTCTAAGAGAATCAAATGTTTCTTCAGTTTTAAGTCATTGTTCAATGAAGAACTTCTAGTGGGTTTTGAATGTTGATCTGAAGAGATGGAGAAGAAGAAAAATAACTTTTTAAAGTAATAAAAATTGCATTTGGGGGTAATAACAGTACCAAAATCGCTAACTGGAGCAAGACCCTCATACAGGAGAATTATGAGCTCCAAGCCAACTTTGTCTGCAGAGTAAATTCTTATCTCAAAAAATTTAGTAAAGCAATAAAGAGAGATAGATAGATATGGATAGATAAATAGATAGATAGATAGATAGATAGATAGATAGATAGATAGATAGATAATGATATAGATATATAGACAGACAGAAAAATAAATAGATAGATATGGCATGAGTAATGTAAGATGAGTACAAGAAAAATAGTACACTTAGGAATATAAATAATGCAGAATTAATACTGTGTAACAATGAATTAACTCATTTGCTTCTTTGGATGACAATTGTAATTATGCATACACTAACTTACAATTTTAATATGGGTTATAGATTATCCATGTAAAAATGTAGCCGTGTCTGTTAAAATACACAGTAGGAAAGCTTTATGTTTGTATCGTCTTTCCTTAGTACATAACTCTTTTCAATTCTACCTTTCAAATAGTGATACCTTGTTTATTGTTTTGCTCTTGTTTGGGTTTGTTGTTGTTGTTGTTGTTTGTAGTAAACTTCAAAATCTCAAGGGAGGTAGACAAGGCATGGATAAGCCAATTGCATATTGTATAAGCCAAATTATTGTCTAAACTGGGAACGATTCGAATGAGTGGCAAGAGGAGCATGTGGCTCTGAGGCTGAGTGTAGGGGGACACAGGTATGTGTCAGAAACACGAGTACACAGAATGATGTAAGAACACGTTGCCTTGCCAACTAGAATATAGAAGATGAACATATAAGTCTTGAAACAATGCCCCTCATCATCCTCTACATTACATTGTGCTTTGTTTGTTAAGATGCACAAGTGCTAGCCAAGTAGCAAAAATGATCAACTCAAGAGTAGAACACAGGAACGGAAAATAGACCAAGCCCATAAGGAGCTCACTCAATAATATACTAGGATGTCCAAAGGTTCCTCACTTGCATGGCAGAGACCTGAGGGTTCTAGGCACTCCGTGCATGTGCCCACTAGGTAATCATATTAGAAGAGAGTCAAGATCATAATTGCCTTGGGTATATAGAACTCAGAGGGGCTGCTGTAGGGGCACCTGTGATCCAGGGTCTGCACCAGGACATTTTCAGTATCTACCCCCAAAAAATGGATCCTGAAAAGAAGATTGATGGGATGGAATAAAAGCGCACTGTCAAACTCTATTATTTTAGGCACTTGACTGATTTTGACTTCTCCGAAATCTGTTCCTCAATACAATTTCCTCGGAAGCATTGCTTCTCACAATATTTACTATTGCAAGCTTCATCAAACAGCCAAGTGATTTCTTAAAAAATAGGGGTCTTGACCTCTGCCTTTCCCTTGGCTGGGAATGCAATCATTCTTTTGTGAATAATACTGACTCTGTCTGTAGGCTCAGGGCTTGGGACTGGAGTTCACATGAAGGCCTTGCCTATTTTCTTTGCAGCACAGCACTTCAAATCAGAGCAAATGACTCTTTCCGCTGAGTCCAGCCCCATGGCACAGGGCCAGGGAGGAAATGTTAGACAGCCCTGTGCTAGCTGTATCAGAGCTATGTACTGCAATAAATTGGCAAACACAGGTATGCATACCTGTATATGTTTGATCTCTAGAGAACAGACCACAGTTTTCATTCCTAGCTGTAACTTCTGTTTACCACTGGTGCTTTGGTTTAGAGTTTGGAAGTGACTAAAGAAGGTAGGGCTTAGGAGGTTAGATTTTAGTTTGGTCTATGAAAGCCACATTCAGGTCCTCTAAAAGAGAAGCCAGTGTTCTTCCTGGATATTTCCAATGTTAAAACATTAACATTTTATGTTTTAAGCAATAACTTAAAACAATAAACACTCATTAATTATGTAGCTAAACATAGTTTAGCACTTACTTGATATGTGAACCCAAATGGCAATAGTCTCTGATAGTCTTAGCTGTGCTTGGTACTGTATCTAGCAGTCAACTACATATTGGTGGATCTAGGTTGAATGTGGTCAGCTCACCTAGCTCTCTTGCGCATACCCCCCATTCCTCTGCCATGCAGTGCTCTGTCTAGACATGTTCTCATAAAGGCAGCAAAGACACAAGTTAGAGGAGTTCAATCAACAAATGCTTTGCTAAATTCTGCTTTGTATTGTATATTATAACATCTCATTGGCCAAAGCAAGTCATATGATTGAATGTAGCATCAAAGGGCAAAGTAGGTTATCCTATATATTAGTATTCTCCAGAGAAATAGAGCTTATAGTATATAAGAGGTGATTTATTACACTGACTCAGGTGCCCAGAGGCTGGATCAGCTAGCAATTGTAGCTCAGTTGATAGCATGTTTGATGGTGTGCTTACCTCACATGGAGAATGTTCCGGGTATTCAATTCTCAGTGCCAATAAATCAGATATATTTATATATACCTGTGATTCCAGCACAGGTAAGTTGGAGGTTGAAGGACTAGGAGTTCAAGGTCATCATCCTCTTCTATATATGAGTTTGAGGCTAGAGTAGGATACAGAAAGCCCACATAAATAAATAAATAAATAAATAAGTCAGGAAGTCGGTGGCAAGAGAGAGGTAGGGTCACTTTTTTGACCAATTGCAGCTGTGAAGTAACCTGTGAAGTGAGGGGTCAGTCACTTCATTTCACCTAGATTCTAGGAAAGAGACTTTGGCCCATCTGTGGGTTCTTTCCCTGAAGTCATGTAGCAGTTTTGTGCAATTCATACAGGAGATACAACAGAAGGCTTGATGAGTCCCATACAGCTGAGATTATAGTCGCCTATAACTGAGATTAAGAAGTAACCTGAACTCTGCTTCAGAGTACAGATTCTGAGCAGACATGGTGACACATAGCTTTATCCACAGTATGAGGGAACCACAAGCAGGAAGACCCTTTATGTCAAAGCCAGCCTCATCTATATAATGAGTTCCTGGACAGCCAAAGCTACATAGAGAGATGCTGTATCAAAAACCAAAGAGAAATCAAAATAAATACAGAGCAACCCAATACTGAGGATTAGTCCTAGCTGTTTAGAATAAGTTGTCACTGACTTAAAAGCTAAGATGGAAGAGGGAGTATAAGATTTTCTAAACATGCTCTGAATTATGTCCTAGAGAGCCATGCAAAACTGGGAACAGAAAAGCAATTCAACATTAGACTTCTTGGCCTTGTATTCACCTTCAAGAGTCCAGTGTGACCAGGAGCCCCAGTGTGGATCTAGTCATGACCATCTTAACATTGCACTGAAGAGTTTTCAAAGCATCTCTCCCAGAACTTGAACAGCTGTCCATGCCTGCCAGCCCCGCTTATGCCTAGAGGCATGTTTTTCTAGCTGCCATTGATCACCTTTCTTTGTATTTTATTTAATTATTGTTAGGCAAAACAATAGATACATACTAGATACATGCGTGTTGTTGCAAAAGCCCTGCGTGACAGCTGATTGTTAGGGAAAACATATCTTGCTTTCTAGCCTCTGACTTGAAGGCTGCTGGTCCCTCAGGGAAATTCCTTAACCCACTGAGCAGTGATGGGGTCACATTCTAGGCTTCTGAACCCTTATTTCATGCTGCATTTCTCAGGCGGGCCTCAAGTACTTCAGGAGTTGATAGAGTTTGGCTGTCATTTGAAAATGTTTTCCTTCTAACTGCTTTCATTTAGAAGCTAATTTAGACTGTGCTTTCAAGTAGGCTCAACTCTATTTCACATCCTTGACATGTACAACACACACTGCCATGCAGGGATGGAAGGAGACAATTCAATCAAAGCATGTCTTAGTCACGAAGGAAATTAATATTATTTGTTCATCTCGCAATTCAGGATTCTAAGGGAAATTATGATGTTGGCAATAGCACTGGCAAGACAGAAAGACAAATAAATTGCATGGTGTGAAAACAGCCTTCTCAGTATTAAGGTTTCTTTAAAACAGTGGGGATTGGCTGCAGGCAAAATATTAAGCTGCAAATCACTGCTTTGCAACTCCTTGATCATCAGTTGTAATCCCAAGAACATATTTAATTTCCTATTTAGACCTAATTTCTCTTTGTTCCTTAATGATATTTCTCTGCACTCAGAATAAGCCATCTGTTGGCAATAGCCCACAAAAACAGACACTTGCACACTCTGTGATCTTGGAGTGAGGTGCTTACACTGTGGGGATGCCAAAATGGTCTCTCTACAATCCTAGGGCTACCTTAAAATCTCTAGCTTTTCTGTCCTGTTCTTTTTTTTTTTTTTTGTACCTCTCTGGCCACATTGGAAATATATATATATATATATATATATATATATATATATATATATATATATATATATATATATATAATATCTGATGTAAGGGCAATACTTTTATCATTAATGACGTACTCTGGGGATAGTTGAGTTTATAGATCAACATAGAGATAGAATCTAATATTTTTGTTAAATCCCCACTTTAGTAAGGCCCCAGACTCCTTCAATTTTCTCTTTCCTCAAGAAAAATCTATAATGGATAATATAGACCAGAAGTCAAAGGTAGAGCTCAATGATTTCTGTTGGTAGATGGACAGGCATAATGTATAGAATAGGGACCAAACAATATTATGTGGCCACAAGGCAGCACAGCATATTTAGATTTACCTGTCCCCACCCAGGCTGAAAGCACACTTTCACCTTTGCTCTACACAGGGTTCTTGGTGGAAGAAGGAAGGAAACTGCGACAATGGGGAGTGCCTCCCGCTGAGCACAGGAGGAGTGAACTGTAGCCATGAGACGTACTCTGTTTTAAATGGCTGTGCATTGATTTTATCCCTGTAATCCTCTCCACTGCCCCTTGCGTTTCTCATCTTATTTGTGTTGTAAATGTGAGAGAGCAGCCCCAGAGCTCCATAGCTATTAAGTGGCACAATCTGGTTGGCAACAGGACAGTTTGATGTCAAGGTTTCTCTACATTGAAGTTAAAATAGGGAACGATTTAGAAATGAAGCTGTTTTATCTTCAACAACTGCAGGGAACCTCCGAAGAATAAAAGGAAGAATTCAGGTTGAGTTAAAAGGATGTGTTAGAAATATTGAAATGGACACTCAAAGCACATCAGAGCAAAGGTGAATGAGGGAGAGGCGTGTTTGATCTTCCCTTTGGCTCCCTTGTGTTTTGAAATCTGATTCCTTTTGATGCTGTGGCTTTAGATGTTGTTGTTCTCTCTCTTTAGATGGCTTTTCCATCTCCCAGAGCAATTAAAAGGTAATATCACCATTTTACTTATGGAACCTGACATCTGATTCATACACCACCCAGCCTGAAGGCATATGTTTTCATAGTTACTTAGGTACGTGTCAAGCAGTGAGTTGATCTCTTACAGGATTCTGAAGGAATTCCTTTTTCCAGAGGAGATTCCAGTGAGTAAATGAAATTAATGTCCCTATTACTCCCCATCTTCTTTAATTAACAAGCCAGAGAGCTAACAGTTATCTCATCTGTCAGCCATCTTGACAGCTTGCTGTGGAGGTAAATTCAAAACCTAGAGTCTCCCCCAGGCTCAAGCCCTAGCAACTGACACTGTACAAGCAAAAATCTACTTCGATTTGGCACAGTTGGGTTGGATTGTACAAGCTGGTGATTCCCACACTGATAGATTTAGGAAGGAGGATTGCTGTTAATTCATAGCTTCCTTTCTAACATAGTAAATTCCAGGTTAGCCAGAGCCTCAAAACAATTGTCTCAAAAATGAAAACAAAAGCAAAAGCAAGCAAACAAAAAACATTTGAGGTCTTCTGAAAGCTCAGTACTGTGGTTCTTCACAGGGTCTATTCCAGGACCCTCAGAATAACACCTCAGGTCCCTTCCTCCCTCTCTCAGGAGTATAATAGGGCATAAACTTCATCTTACAAGATCTCAGCAGTACTATACAGGTGGAACCAATCCAGGGATCCAGACAAGGGCTGCTATCTCTCTGAGTCTTCCAAATGCAGAAGCGCTTGCTGTTCTTGCCTCATGATAGGACAGCCGCCATCTTTTTTTTTTTTTTTTCCTCTAACAATCTGTTCTTGATGGCAGGCTCTATCCCATTTTCTTGCTGAGGGATCAGGTCTCTAAACCATATGCTGTAACTGGAAGTTGTAGCCTTTGGATTTTTAAATGAATGAAATGCTACCTCTCCTATTACTTCCCATTATCTTGGGACTTACCTCAGTCTGATCCTGAATCCTAGTAATTTCTCTGACTGAGACTAAAGAACAGATGTTATGTGGTCAGCAATTTGAAGATTGGAATGCCATGCAATTGCCCTCCTCTGCCAATTTTTTGGATTCCCATTCTCAGAGGCAGTTCTGTCTCCTGCCATGAGTTGACATGGTGTTCCTGAATCTAGAGAGGCATTGAGCAGCTCACTAAGAGGGATGGAAAATTCTGAGTTGATTCAATAAGATTTTATGTGCATATGCTTTCATTTTTCCATCATGTCTATTGGGTATCCTTTATCTCAGAACCTCCCCTCCCCTCCATTTTTATCCTACTAAGTAATTGTTTCTGTGTAAAGCTTGGGTTTAGGTTAAACACCTTCTAAATGATTCTTGCAGTGCTAGTCAGGGCAGGGAGGGCCACACTCGTCACTCTTCTCTTGTTTTCATCTATCTCTAGCCATCATTTATTAATCAGCCTGTCTGTCATCCAGTCATTTATCTTCCTGTGTGGGAAGCAGAGAAAGGCCTGAGTGGGTGAAATTTTGAGTGGAAGTGAATTGTTGACATGAGCACAGCCATTTGGGACTTCAGTGCCAGAGCCCCATGAGTAAGTGAGGGCCCCAACGTCTTAAATGAGTAAGGCTCAGGAGAGATGGAAAAGCTTCCCTTGGGAGTCCAAGTGGGAGGTCATGATTGGTATCTGCAAAGACTGGCAACTGCAGCTTTCTCCTCCAGGATGATGCTAGCCTAGGAACATCTTACTGGGTCTAGCTAACCCCTGTGTTGTACCTATCAAACACACTGAGGTTCAGGTTGTCTAGGTATTAAATACATCTCCATCAGGGACAAGTACACCCCACCTGACCCCCAGCTTTGCTATACACTTGTCTTAGTGTCTGCTCTTCTTTTAATCCCTAAATCTGGGTTCAAGGACTGAGTCTTTCAGTCATGGTACTTTTGCCTATTTTGTCTGTTGTCTGTTTTGTTAGGAGATAGTTTCAAAACTTGGCTTTATTTATCCTGTTATCTTACTGTATGATGGTAATCTAGCTTTTCATATTCTCTAATTCAATCACTGGAGGCCTTTTAGCATTCTAATAAAAAGTGTTTGAGACTCCACAGAAGAAGCACAGTGACTTAAAACACCCACAGATGATTAAAAAAAACTTCCCTTGATGGTAACAGTCCACGCTCCTCTCCCTAGAATCTGAGACAACCTTGGGGAAGTGTTTTTAGTAACAGAATTAGGCAAGAGTACCAATATTAAAATTCCAAGTTAGGTCATGGAAGGCCATGTAACTTTTTGAATCTTATGAGTTGTCCACTTTTAGAGAAACCAGTACTGTATGGAAATTCACACAGGCTGCAGAATACTGTGTAAGAAAGAAGATGCTTAGAAGATCTGGACAAAGATCCAAGAAAGCTTGCAGCCAGCAGCCAATGAACCACATTAAAAATTCAGAGTTAGCTGATGCTAGTTCTACATGACATTCAGTTTCAGCTTCATATATATACATATATCTCCAGACAGGAGCTTCTGAGGCAAGCTCTTCTGGCTACAGCTTGGTCCTGATTTAATAAGCAGAAGCCGTAAGATAGTAAAATGATTGATTTAACTGCTAAGCTTGGGTCAATCTCTTATGTAGTAGAGAGGATAAATTAATAAGTAAAAACAGGAATATTTGATTAGTAAGTTACCAAGGACTTTAGAGGAAAGCTCATCACTTTCTAAAGTAGACTAATTATTTTCTAGATTTTATTTATTTTTTTATTTAAGTTTGAGTTTGTTTATGACCTTGCTTTGAGAGAGAGATCAAAGCAGAAACAGTATGGCTGCCCCTTTCACAGTTTCTCCCCAGGGATCATATGCCTTATTTAGTATCTAGACATTGAGGTCACAATCTTCCAGATCTTTCTAGAAAGTGCCCATTTTTCTTATATTTAATCTCATCATGCTTTGGCAAGTTTCTTACATCACCCATTTAATACGGTGAGTGACATGATCTTTTTACAGTCAAACTATGTGTTAACTTAAACCAAATATTGGTTTTAATTTTGCCAACTATATGTATATAAAGTTGTCTTTTCTTTCTTTCTTTCTTTCTCTTTCTTTCTTTCTTTCTTTCTTTTTTTTTTTTTTTTTTGGTAAAGCAATCCGAATACTTAGCATTAATTTGAAATTGTGCCACTTCATTTACAAATGCATCATAAAATAGTGTGTTTTTTTGTAATACCACAAGGGGGTTAGTATATTCAAGGTTAGATATTATAATATTTTCATTTTCACATTTATTCAGGTATGATTTGTGTTGAATTTGCATGGTCCTGTCTTCTGGGTTTCCTTTTGTTAGTGCAGGGTCCAGTGAGTCACATTGCTTTGGCAGATACCTTTTACCATCCTGTCATGTGGGAAAGTTTTTTCATCATTTATATGTATTGGTTAAATTGGTATTCTAGAATGTTTCAAAATTTGTATTCATCTAATTACTTTCTTTCACTAAGATCATGTTATAGAGTTTTGGTAAGAATATCTGTGGACAACATTAGTCCTTTATTACATTTTACCCTTACTGTTAGTTAGTCACAATACTTATAAGTAAAGCATGACTGCATCACCTAGGTGGTATCTCCTGTAGTTCCTCATAGATTTCAACTTGTATTCTGATTTTTAGTACTCAAGAAGTAATAGTGTAAATTCCTTTGTCCAACAAAATCATAGAAGAAACCTTTCTTAACCTAAAGGAGATGCTTATAGATGTATAGGAAGCATGAAGAACACCAAACAGACTGAGCCAAAAAGATTATGTGCCTTTTGGCACATAATCATTGAAACCCTAAACCAATAGAACAAAGAAAGAATATTAAAAGATGAAAGGTAAAAATACCAAATAGCATATATAGGAAGACCTATTCGAATTACACCTGACTTCTCAATGAAGACTGTAAAAGTTAGAAAGTCCTGGAGAGATGCCTGACACACTCCGAGAGACCAAAGATACTAGCCCAGACTCCTATACACAGGAAAGTGTTCACTGGCCATAAATGGAGAAAATGAGACATTTCGTGATAAAACCAAATAAACACCGTTCATTAACATCTCTCAGTATTAAGGGTTCTGATTCCTTAACAAAAAGCAGAGTAGCAGAATGGATATGAAAACAGGACTGATCCTTCTGCTGCATCCAAGAAACGACTTCAATAACAAGGATAGATGTAACCTCAAGGTAAAAGGATGGAAAAAGATTTTCCAAGCAAAGGGGCTGAAGAAGCAAGCTTGTGAAGTCATTTTTAATATCCCACTAGACTTCAAGAAATGGGGCCAAGCATTATATACTAATCAAAGGAAAATTCGGCTAAGAGGACATTGCAACATTTAGGATGTATGCACCAAACACAAGGGCACACAGGTCATAAAAGAGACACTACTTCAGCTTAAAACACACAGTGATCCTCACACACTGATAATGGGAAATTCAGTATGCCACTCTTGCCAATAAATAAATGATTCAGACAAAACTAATCAGAGAAATGATGGCGCTAACTGAATTTATAAACCAATTGGACCTAACAAAGATTGCAAAACATTTTGCTCAAACACAAAAAAATATACCTCATTCTCAGAACCTCTGGAACTTCCTCCAAAATTTACCATATACTCGAATGCAAAGCAAGTCTCAGCAGATATAAGAAAACTGAAATAATTCCCTCCATCCTACCTGACAACGATGGATTAAAGCTGAATATCAACAACATCAGATACAACAGAAAACTTACAAACTCATGAAAACAGAACAACTCACTGCTGAATGAAAACTGGGTCAAGACAAAAATTAAGATAGAAATTAAAGGCATCCTAGAATTGAATGAAAATAAATATACAGTACACCAAAACTTTTTGACACATTGAAGGTGGTTCAAAGAGGCAAGTGTACAGCACCAAGTGCCTACAAAAAATAATTAAAGAAATCTCATACAAATAACTTAAAAGTTCACCTGAAAGCTCTGGTTCTTATGCCTTCTCTTTGGGGCCCATTTCCTTTAGTTTGTCTGTCTTGTCCAATTCCAATGTGTTAGTTTTTGTTTTATTTTGTTTTATTATTATCCCTTAGAAGCCTCTTTATCTTTTTAAATGAGAGACAGAAAGGGTTTAGAACTAATGGGAAGGGATGCGGGAGGAATAGAGGAAGGGAAAACTATAATCAGGATATAGTAGTTGATAAAAATATCTGTTTTCCATAAAAGAAAATGAAAAAAAAATTTAAAGGATGCATTATAGATTGATCGTGCCTAGAGAATAGATTGAGTGTGGGCGTACATTGAGTTGGCAGGTGTAGTGTCTGGGCCCTTGGTACGATTCTGTTTTGTTGATAGCATGTAAGCTTGAGTAAATGTCACAGTCCTGTGTTAGTTTTTTAGAAAGCACAAATATGAGAGGAATTTAGTGCTTTCAAGGATATCTCAGTCAACAGAGGAAGGGTGAACAAGGAATCTGGTCTCTCTGCCCTCTCCAGTACATTTAAAGCAATGTGATACATGGAACCCCAGAAGTTCCCAGGTCTCTATCTCAGTTTCTGTCACCACTCATGTCCCTGCATAACCACCTTCCTAATCAGGTTGCTGTCCCAAGTCTACAGTCTATACCTCAGGATCAATTTCTGAGAAAACTCAGAATACTATATCCTTAGGAAACTATAATACATACACAAGCTAAAAATGTCCCAGCAAAATTACTAATTTCTTTTTTCTTTTTTTTTTTTTTTTCGAGACAGGGTTTCTCTGTGTAGCCCTGGCTGTCCTGGAACTCACTCTGTAGACCAAGCTGGCCTCAAACTCAGAAATCCACCTGCCTCTGCCACCCAAGTGCTGGGATTAAAGGTGTGCACCACCACTGCCCAGCATTACTAATTTCTTTATATAAATAAAGGCAGATGCTACTTAGAGGTGATAGATTATTTATTAGCTACAAGAATTTGAATGTATTTCAATTTAGATAAAAAGTTTAGTATACTGTGTTAACTTTTTGTATACTGTAGCTTTTAAGATTTTTTTTATTCTTTATTTATGTGTATGTGTGCATTATGTACATGTGCATACATGAGCCAGCAGAGTAAGGGCTCTTTATATCCCTGATGCAGTTGAGGTAGTGCTTGATTGTGAGATACCCACCAATGGTGATGGGAACCAGAAACAGGTCCTCTGCAAGATTAGTGACCACCCTTAACCACTGAGTCATCTTTTCAATGTCTTTTGTAGTAACTTTCCTGTGAAAGTAGCATCTTAATTTTATCATTAAAATCTATAAATTATGCTAATCCCATTTGAAAAAAACTATAATATTCATTTTCTTAAATAAAACATTAATATTGTGATTAGAAACAGATATCAGTGTTCAGAGTGTATACTGTATCTTCTGGATTCCTCAGGTATCTGCATTTACACTTGCACACAAAACACACACAAACACACACACACACACAGGGACACACACACTTGTAGAAGTTTTAAGAAAATTATGATTGTCAACATATATTTAGAACACGTATTTATTGGAATAATTTAATGAGATAGATCATAGCACAGTAGGTTAAGTTGGTTATTTTGAAACAATTTCTTTGCAAATGTGGGTGGGGTAGCAGGATGATTAAATGGACCTTGGGTAGCAAGCTTGGCTCCTCAAGAAGCCACAAGTTTAAATTCTGAACATCAAGTGAAAATGTCCTTACAGAGCTTTGATTAGAAAGAAATGACTTTAACCATTTAGCGTTGGAAGGAACAAACAGCTAAGCATACTAATCTTGTGAACCTAATGATATGTTCACAGCCTCCTTATCTTTTATTCATTTCAACCATGCAGATCTTCAAGGGAGAGAAACCCTTGTTTCCCGCTGCATTGTTACTAAAATACAGAAGCTGTACTTACACAAGTAGAATTTGAATTGTCCTTGACTCTGTACCACTAGGTGACAGGAATCCTCTCACATAGAATGTAAGGGAATATTCTGAGTATGTGGATGGATGAAGAAGGAAGTGGTTGAAGGATAAACAGAGGAGTAGATGAAGAACTAGTAGATGGCAGAGAGTTCACAAACCAAGAGTCAACCTCAGCCTCTATATTAGTTACCTTTCTGATGCTGAGATAAAACACTATGATTAAAGTGTGTATTTCCAGAGAGTTAGAGTCCATAATGATAGGACTAACATGGCAGCAGGCAGCCTGGAAACTGGAGCAGGAAGTTGCAAGCTCACACCTTGAACTGCAAGCAGAAAGCAAAGAAGAACAATCTTGAAATGGTATGGAGTCTTTAAATTCTCAATTCCCACCTCCAGTGACAAACTTCCTCCAACAAGGCTGTTGTCCTACAATTCCTCAGACAGTGTCACCAACTGGGGACCAGGCATTCAAATCCTATGGGTGACATTCTTATTTAAACCACTGAAGCTGGATTATAATAACAATCTGCTATTCTATGATTCATAATTCCAGAACAGAGCAATAAGTGATTTTATCAGTTTTTGCCTCTTCGTGTAACAAGGACATGATTGTATGTGTGTAGGTTTAAAAATGTTTCGTTGTTTATAGAGTATCTTTTGAATGAGGCATTTTCATCTGGGTTTCTTCCAAAAAAAAATCTGTTTATATAATTTTAATAGCAAAGTGTGATACAATTTTGAACCATATTTTCAGCATTATCTAGTATTTTCTGGGAAAAATTATAAAACATACTATAACTCTTGATTATATTGAGTTATGGATGGGTCCCATTCTTAGTTTGTCCTTAAAAGACCACTGATATCTAGGGGAACAGGCAAGGGCCGACAGTTGGAACAATGAATTCTAAAATTTATACTCTGAGCTTATCTCACTTATCAGGAAAATTTGATATTGGAAATAACTGTAAATTAACTGTGATTAGAAGTGTGTGACATTTATAGCTGGCCTAATCTTCCAACAATGAACATGTTTACTTCATTTGCTGGCAGTGGACTTAGGCTTCATTGCCCTGATGTGTAGCTATCTAGAATCCTAAATTCACCTCTTTGGAGCATGTGCATTCCTCACTTCCTCAGACCTGCTTCTGAATTGTGTTTGGCTCAGTGAAGCAGAGAGGCTTAGAGACAGAAAATTAAAATGGGTCATCTGCATCTGTGTCCTCTTTGAGACATGTCGCAAAAATCAGCCATTCCGGGAACACTGTAAACAGTTTTTACCCATCTGTCTAGTTTAATCTATTTGGGGATTAGACCTTGCAGCTTCTCAGACAACAGGGCTGTGCTAGAGGCTCACTCACTTATGATATGTGTTTCCAGAATGCTGGTTACACCAATATAAATGATGGATTGAGGACACCGTGTTTACTTAAAGAACAGTGATCACTTGATTTATGCTCAGATGTTTAGTTTATTCTTCCACAACTTTTGCTTAAATTGAAGCTATTTACTGAGAGACAAAATAAGCACTGGGTTTTCAGGGTACCCAGTTGCTGGTAACCAAGCAATCTACTACTTTCTAAAATATTTTTTGTTGAACATTATATATTACTTGTGGGAATGGGGTTCATCTGAGATAACAATCTTAGAAGAAACCTACTTGACTCTCCCTTCATAACACAGCTGCCCGGTGTCATGAAACATCAAAACGCATGCTTCTAGCCAAGGAAAATAGAGAAAACTGTGTTTAACTTTTTATCCTGTGAACATAAGAAAAGCATTTGGATTACATTGCCAAAAAGAATCATTCTAGATTTCTGGTTGTCATCTGATTTTTGTTTTCTTAAGAACCAATGTGGTGTAAATGCTTGGAAAGTAGAGTCCATCTCTGAAGTGGACCCTTACTTTGTTCTAACTCATGGCTTTTCATGTGTGGTGAACTTGAATTGAGAATACACGCAAGATGATATGTTAGGAAAAGCTAAGGATATGCCTGTAAAGCCAGGTTTTGTTTGTTTAATTTCCATATGGAGCTCTTCCTATAAATGTTAGGATCTCACAGTTAGGTCCTTTTAACAGGTAGGAAGGACCCCTGGAGCTGGGAGCAGTCAGACAGCCATAACTGGTTAGTTATACACCCGTAGGCAAAGAGGAGTCTGGAGCAACATAGAACTGGCATGTAAATAAAGGGCATTGATTCAGCATTGCAACACTTTTTTCCATTCAAAGGACCACTGTTGGCAGAGTAGTCCAAGAATGAATGTTTAGCTGTTCCTTCAAAGAATGAAATCTGTTATTAGGAGCAATTCTGTTTAATGAAAATGTTCCCAGTGCTATAAAATATAAGCACAGCTCCATTTCTAATGAAGTTACAAACTACATGCCCAGTAAGATGTTGAAAATTCAGTCAGCATACTTAGCTTCCCTAGGATCAGACTTTTGCCACTCAGGACACTAGAATATCAGGTTTCTCCTTTGCCTTCATGTGGCTGTGTGGGAGCTGTGGCTCAAAGATGCTGCCCAGAGTCATGGAACATCAAAACTCCTATTACTAGCCAGGTGAAAACCACAAAAATTCAAAGTTCACAGTATGATATCCAGTAAATGCATATGAGTTTCAGGCTATTTAAAGTTGAAAGAGTAAAGGCTGTAATGCAGTAACTTGGGGACTGTCTCTACAAGACAAATATTGAGACGTAGACAAATCCCTTCAATTCTTTGATTAGGTTGTAGCATTTTAGATTTTATTCCATTAATAAAATATGAAGTGGATAAAAGAAGTATAGTTCAAGTATGAAGAGAGAAAAAAATATTGAAATGGACATTTTTCACTACGAAACACTGGAAAAGAAACCACAATCACAAAAGCAGAAAAAGCTCCTAATTGTCATTTTTTCCCTTTCAGACAGTTCTGGTTGTTCTGGTCCTTTCTATTTTGGCCTGGCAGGCTCAGAATTTGGAGAAAGTCTCTTGCCTCAATCTTCTGAGTAAATATTCCTGGCATATGCCAACACACCCAGATTCTAAGTGTGATCTCTTGATGTTTCCCTTTCAGATCAATAATGGAAGCTTGCAACTGACTCTTAGGTCCGCTCTAAACCAAAGCTTGAAAATTACAGGGTTACTGCAGACTTTAGCAGCCACTCAAGCCAGAATATCTATGACTTGAGCAAAATCGTCACTAGAAAGTTCGGCCAACATTTTGTCAACCATATATGGTATACTTGGTGTCCTAAACTCACTCCAGATTTTGAGCTCACCATGGAATGAATGTGGAGGCCATGAAAAGACTTAATTTGGTATAACTGTTAGAGTATTTCTTGCTCTTTGAGCTTGTTTGAATCTTGTTTTAAGCCCTAGTAGACTAGCATCATTGGATATATCCCTACATCTTGTTTCTTTGTTCACCCCAAACTGTTTTGTGTTACAGCATCTTCTTTGTCTTCCTGTGAGTAACCAATCAGAAAGCACATTTATGGAAATGAGTTTAAAATAGCAGTCACTTAACATATGACTGTTATAAGCATACCAGTCATTGTTAGAACTGATACTTAAATATGCTATGCAATCTCCACCCATACAGTCAGATATCAAGATATTCAAGAAAGTCCATCAAATCCAGGCAAAGCCAGTATGACCAGTCTGGGCTGCACAGGCTTGGTAGCTTTAGTTGGCTTATAAGCTCTTCTCCACTACCACCGCCACCACCACCTCCACCATCACAATCATCAGCATCATCAGTTGATCATTTCAGTCTGATTATCCAGTTGTGTTCTCCAGGATACTCTCCTTCAGCTATCTAACTTCCAATGTGTGACCTATGCAGCCCTGGCAGAAGATTCCCCTCAGCTCTGAGACCATAGAGCATGCCTATTTTGCTTCATGATGGTCTATAGAGAACGGCCTCTGTCAAACTTGCCAAAGCACCGCAGTTCTCCTCACCCAAACATTGAAGCGTGCTTTTGCCTTTGCTGAAATACATGACAATCTCTCTATCAAGTCAGTTGTACTTTTTAATACCAAGTATAATAGTGTAATAAAAACACTCCCAACAATTTTACATCATCATTTATTTGAGATAAAGAGATAGGCAGATTTTTTTCTATGTAGAGAAAACTAGTTTAATTGACCATCAAAAATGACAGCTTTGCTTGACCATTTCAAAGCATTGAATTACCTAAACCATTCAGTGTGCTATGGGGCTAGCAGCAGCATACTTTTCTTGATATAACACACTAACAGTTTTCAGGCTGACTCTTTTATATATGGATGTGGGCAAGATCTTGCATCTATTTGGTAATAGCAGTGAGTAAAAGTATTAAGTGGACATCAGTCGTCGTTAAAGCCACCTATGCGATAAGATTCAGATGGTAGAGTAACCATTGGTCTACAGGCCTCTTGGTGTTTTCCAGTAGATTCCACTGATGGTCATTTCACTGTAGATTGCTCCTTTTGCCCGAAGCTCTGCCATGTAGCAGGCATCTTCTTCCCTTACCTGTGAGTGACATCCTAGGAGGACACTTTTAACTAGGATGGGTTTAGAGGCAGTTGTTTAATATATGCCTACTGTATACTGGGTACCATAACAAGCTCTGTTTAAACCTTTCATGCAATCACCCATCAATTCTGTTTGATTAGAATAACTAAGATAAAAAGATCAAAGAGCTAGACATCAAGACATCTGAACCTGAGGACCTGTAGTGCATGAAACCAACATTAATTGAATAAAATAGATATAATGTTTCTTTTTAGTTTAAATGTTGAATCTCTAACATTATTTAAGATCAAAGTAGATTTTCACTCATTCCATGCCCTCCTATATTTCACACAGTCTCCCTACTTTGTAAAACGAGAGCTTCTGCCAGTTCTTGCAGGAACTAGAGATAAAGAGCTCAGTTTTCCCCTTTAACCTCTGGCAAAGAAATGACTGGTTGCATGGCACAGAGTTACATTACTGGTCCCTATTCCACTGTTGGTAAGCACTGTGTTGAGCAACACTGCCTGTGTGCTCACTTCTTTTGGACTCACAGTTATTAAGGTTGAGGCTGACCACTAATTTTATGAAGTCTTTTTTTGTTTGTTTGTTTTTTGTTTTTTAAGATGGCCTTCCTGCAAACCCAGTTTTCAGCACTCATGCCTCCAAAGGTGTAAGTATGGGTACAGTGTCCAGAAAAGCTTTAATGCTTGCATCAAACTTCCATTTTTCCAGTTGTCTTCCCAGGAAATGGATGCGTTCATCTCTAAGTCTTAGCTTGCTTCATTTGATTCCTGGCTTATTGTTTGTAGGTTCACCATAATTTTTCCACCTCACACTTTAAGGTTTCATTTAACAAATCACAACCAAGACATCATGACTATAATGCAAGTTATTTTCTCCCTTAAATACCTAGATATTGGCTGCAAAGCAATTAAATCCGTATGTAGATTTCTTGATATTAAAAAGATGCCCATTGAGGGGTTAATGCAGAGGCGGATTAGCAGTAAAGAATACTTACTGCTCTTCCACAGGATCCACGTTTGGTTCCCAGTATCCCAGTATCCATGGATAGGCTGCTCGCCGCTGCCTATAACTCCACCTCCAGGGGATCTGACATCCTCTTGTGGCCTACACACATACATATGAACATGCACATGTGTACGTGCACGTGTGCACGTGCACACACATATATACACATGTATGTGCACACACACAAGTACGTGCATACACACACATACTTAAATAAACATAAAATTTAAGAAAAAAGACTTTTCATTCCATCTTGTTCCTGTTTTTCTTGTTCTTGTTCCTGGCTGGTAGACAGCCTGCAGGATGTTAGGTCAGAGGCATAGGAAACCCAACTTTGCCTCTAGTTTTCCACGTTAACTGCTGAAGTAACTAGTGTTAGTTATATAACCATCATCCCTTTCAGGTCCATCTTCCATCTTCAAAAACTTAGAAAGAAACGAAACATTTCTTCATAAGATTCATAAAATTCTTGTACACTGAATATGACTGAATTGATCATTCATCTTCAAGGAACAGATGTGACATTCATGCCTGAATCTGTTCTCCTGATCATTAAAGCATGACCTAAAAATTAGTCAAATCTGGTATGTTCTTTCTGGACACATCTTTTTCTGTTTTCCAATCTTGGACACATAATTTTGCTCCCAAATGAGTTTGGTTTAGAGAGGGGCAATGGGCAAGGACTAAACCAGATGATCAAAACCACCTAACTCCCAGATGGCCTGATCTAAAAGGCTGCAAGTATTTCTTGCTTAAATTACACGCTAAAATGCAGGGGATATTTTAGGAATCTTGAAGATGATGCAGTGTTGAAGATGTTAATGCTTTCAGCACAGTCAGAGAACAGCAGAGGTCAGACTTCCCTACATGGAGCCAGTGAGTGACTTAAGAGAAGGCTGACTTCCTGCCCTCATCAGGGTCCATTTATAGCAGCGTGGATGCTATTGTCTGAACACCCTTCTTCTTCAAAGTGTTGGCAAATTGGACGAAGTCTCATTATGCTTTAGACTGTAGTGAGCATGAATTATGCAGTCAGCTTCAACACTTCCCAACAGCATGTGCAAAGTGAACCAGAAAGATAAAGAGAACAGGCTTTCCTCCAGGATTGGTGCATTTGCTCAGCTTTGGAATTTTGCTGACAGTCTGTAGTGAGGTTATCACTTCCTCCCACTTCAGAGGTGAGCCTCCCATTTCGGCTCTTTGATTTGACTGCGTTCAGAGATCCTCGGTTTTACTTGGTGATTGAAGACTAAATTCACTGTTGATCTTCCCAGGTCACGAAACATCATTTGGGTACTTTACCTGTCCTTAGTAGGGTGTCACCATTATTGTTTGTGAAAATAAAAACATCTTTTAAAATGAAAGCCTGAAGAAGAGAGGTGAAATGTAAGGAACCAAGGGGCTTGCGTGGAACTTTTAGACAACACGGTGGCTATGGTTATTTTATGCTGAGTTATTTATCAGTAAAGCTTCATTAGATAAGGCTCACCGTGTTGGAAGCCTTTGCTCTTTTTCTATAGCCACGTGAGCCTGAGAGATGCCTGGGAAATTAAAATCAGAACAGAGCACTCTACTGTTCCTGCCGCACCGCTGAAGCATCACTGTTTGAATGCTGTGTTGAATAAGAGGCAGCTCTTTAGCAGGTCCCAACAGTGACATGTGTACTTTTCCTGGCTCAGAATTCTGTGCTGCTGCGTTGACTCAGCATCAAATCAAGCTTGCTTTATTTCCAGAATCTATTTTTCTCTTATCATTGGAGGCATGATGGTCCTAATGAAGTTATAAACATAGAAATTGTATTCTGAAGTATAGACAGTCAACCTACAAAGAGTCCACAATGACATTTTTACATTTCTGTATGACTGATGCCTAATAGCCCAACCCGAGTCCTCATAATGCACAGGATTTTGGTGTATTTCTAGCTTTGTCTGTCTTTATGCAACTGCAAGAGACTTTGAGAGCCCTCAGCTGAGATCCTGACCCCCTTTTGGGTCAGGAGCCTTCACGGAAGCATGGGATGTGGAAATGAAACCCAGGTGT
The DNA here is from genome assembly GCA_028551405.1 of Uromys caudimaculatus. Lineage (NCBI taxonomy): Eukaryota > Metazoa > Chordata > Mammalia > Rodentia > Muridae > Uromys > Uromys caudimaculatus. The sequence continues at coordinate 34,408,803 of CM052701.1, read as the reverse complement.
GAACGCAGAGTTAATGACTATGACAAAAGGACTATTCCCACCACATTTCTAGCCAGCAGCTACGATTAGGAGCGTATAAGTTTTCCAGATCTCCTAATGTTCTTTAACTATATCTAAGCACAGAGATTCTAAAATATCACATTGTAGATGCATGTCAAAAAGGACATTTCTATTGGAAGGACTCATGCATGCGACAGGGTTGTCGGAGTTCATTGCCATCTTTTCTAGGCACGCATTTCTAAATATTTCAGGCAACAGCAACTTTTCTGATGTCCTTACTCATTGGGATGACTATGGCAAGTGTTACTAAAGCCCCTCTGCTTTTAAAAATAGCTATGTGGTAAGACACATGTCGTCTGTGTTTGTATCTATGCTTTGAAGGAAATTTCCTCCTTGACATAGACAAAAATCAACTCTTGGAACTGTGAACTATTTAATAAGATAATAGAGATATGTTGAATTTGGGGAAGGGCTTATTTTTTCCTTTTCTTTTGTTTTTGGCTTCACATGAGTTTGGGTGAAGCTATTGAATGAGTAATAGAAAACATAAAGAACATCACATTTTTCCTGTCAGGTTTGGTGACATACATAATTTGATCAGAATATGAGATAATGCTTCTCATATGACAAGGTATGAGAACCAGAGAAAAAGAATCAACAGCTTACCTTTCTTGTTGTTTGGTTTTTGTCTGTTTGTTTGTTTTGTATGTGTGGTATATTTATGCAGGTGTAGATATATATTCCCTTGTATGGGGGTTCACATGTATGTGTAGGACAGGATACAAGTGTGTGTACATGTACATGGAGGCCTAAAGTCGGTTTTACCTATCTTCCTTGGTCATTCTATCCTTTGTTTATTCAGGCAGGCACTTGCTGAGCCCAATGTCACCTAATGTGCTAGCCGGTTTGCCACAGCCTCATCTCTGCCACTAGAGCCCTGAAATTCCAGATGGCTGCCATGCCTGCCTGGCTTTTATGGGGTTTCTGGAGATCTTAATTTTGGTCCTCATGCGAGGGTACAGTGCTTTTGTCCACTGAGCCATCTCCAAGCTCCCACCAACTTATCTTTATTGCAGTATGTGGATTGGATGGTGCATTGGAGCTGTCTTATCTGTCTGTGCATGTGCACCTGCCTATTTGTGGGTAAGGATGTGTTGATGCTTTATCAAAGAATGGGCTGGCTGGGTTAATAAACTTAGATGTACTGCTGTTAGCTTAATACCTTATCAATCCTAGGGAGAAGGATGAAAGGTATTGATTTACTGAGCAACCTCTCTCTCGATTTCCTGGTCTCATTCCTATCGAAGACTTTCCAACTGTGGAAGACAAACAATACATTTTTTTTCAAGACATTATACATCTTGCCCATCTTGTCCACAGACAATCCACAGGGTCACTCTCTGGATTTGCCTATCTCTTTCTGGCCTTATTTGATGGCTTTAAAAAGCTTTTCTCTAAATATCTTTCTTTTCTTCATGTTTTCTTTGAGGTTCTCAAATATTAAGCAAAATGTGAAAGAATATATAGCACATGTTCTTAAAAGGAGATTGTAAGCTATTTTGATGTTAAAACTGTTAAGGAATGAACCTCATCTTCTCATCTTACAAGAAAGCTAAGGGAAATTTTTTTTTTAGTTTAAAAGAAAACTATAACTCATCGTAAGGATAAATAATTTAGCAGAGCTTAATATGGACTACCCCAAATATATACTTGATTTTATTGCAAATATTTTCCTAGTGTTTGGTTGGAAATGCATGCCTCTTAAAACCTTTTTAAAAGTAGTGTGAAAGCAGAAATAGAGCATGCTGTCTGTCTGACTAGCAACAAAAACAGAATGATCAATGCAAACAGGTTGAGCACACGGGGATCCTTAAGCCATTTTCCACGCATATGATTCCGTTTAATCAACACTGGAACAAAGGACAGCATTTTTCTTTCCTCTTTCCATGTGTGTTATTTCACATTATTAAATGAGATTTGAGTGAACTGAAGTAAATCAGCCAAAACTCAGCTTGGATTAGATCCCCTAAACTTCCTTATGCCCAGATTTTTTCCAGATGGCTTCTCATGTCGCTGGTTTAATATCAACAGTGTGTGACACGCTAGACGAATATTTCTTAGACTCAGGTCAGTCCTTGAAAGATAATTACATTGTCAGTTGCCATCACTGTTACTGGGAAAGTGAAGATAACTAGGTGAGTATATTAAAAACCCAGCCCCAAACCAGCCTCCCTTTCAGATAGCACATTTGAGAAGCTTCACATATTTTCCTTGCTCTCTGTCTGCACTGTTACACACAGTGTAACATCCATATCTTTTTGACAACCAAATGCCTGCTGTTCCCTTTTTGGTTATATGTTGGGAAAAATGTAAGGATTTGTGTACATGATGAAAACAGCTGTATTCTCATGTCTGCTTAAAACCCCTGCATACTCTGCTTTCCGGCTTTCATTTACGAGTTGAAAAATGTATTTTCATGCACCTATCCATTTTCAATCATTTTTATTGTACCTCTGACATTACTATAAGCACATTTTACAGCTGGATTTAAAAGCAAGTTAGCAGGCAATCGTAGGTACCGTGTCAACAAATATGGAAAACAGGACAGGACTAACAAATTCATACTGCCTGCAGAAACCCCATCTGCAGTGCAAAAGCCACGGTTTCATGAAATGGCTTTTCTCCCTTTCATTTCAATTTCAGTGTTGCCAAAAGTAGCAGGAATAGCTGAGAACTCCACTGTGCACCGGCCAGATTCACCAATGGTTAACTCTGTAAACATTTCCCCATAATCTTCCATTATTTTATATGCAATATGATCACACAGGAAACACCTTACCACTCTGAAATCATTTGGTATTTCCACCATATCAGTTGATATTATGTTATTGTCAAGGAACTAGGAGATGGTTCAGTTGGTAAAGTGCCAGTCACACAAGCACATGGATGTGAGTTTAATCCCAAACACACATGTAAAACATCAGACATCCACTCTTTATCCCAGCACTGGGAAGGTAGAGATAAATAGATCCCTGGAGCTCTCTGGCCAGCCTGCCTAGCATATATGTCTGCAAGCACCAAGTCCAACCCAGAAAACCTGTCTCAAAGAAACACGTGGACACGTGTGTGGCTTCAGCCACCCATGCTCATAAAATTTCATTTTCTAGCCCATAATTTATTTTCAAAATTTTACAGCCTTCCGAGTAACACAAAAAGTCATGTATGCATTTGGCATTGTATTAAGTAGCCATGTCTTAAGCTCAGGCATTTTTACTGTGAACTTTCTAAAGACTTTTAAAAAAAAAAAAACCTGTAACATGTTAGCCAAGGAGATGGCTCAGAAAGTGAAGACACTGGCCCTCAAGTTTGAGAACCTTAGTTCAATCTAGCATCCCATAGGGATGAAGAAGAAATTTAACTTCTGCACCTGCTCCTCTACCTACCAATGATTGGTCTGGTATGTGTGTACACAGCTGAGCACAAACTCATGGGAAAACACACACACACACACACACACACACACACACACACACACACACACACACGCATACACACACAAAAAAATAAATGTAAAAATGAGTTTTTAAATCAAAACCTTAAAGGTAAGTCAGAAGAGTCACCCAGCTAAGACAGTCACATGACCTGGCCTGTTCCCTGTCAGCTTCCCTCCATGCTCTCTTGTAAAAGCCTTTTGTTTTCTGTTAGCTGCTCAAATAGCCCAGATCAACAACCAGGAGCGTTTCAAATGCAAATGTTCTGCCAGAGAATCCTAGAGATCTCTGGCAGTATAAAGAGGTGCACATGAACCCCGTCTAAAGGTGCTTTCCGTGGGGTATGAGAATAATAAACGTGGCAATAATTACTAATGAGAATCTGCACACTCTATGGGTGTGTGAGACGTTCTTATGCAGTATCCATTTGGAGCATCAGAGCTGATGAGTGGATTTTATTCATCTGTGATAATTACTACAGCATACGAAATGGCATGCCAGAGAATGTGAGACACTTTCAAACAGTACTGTGCTTTTTGCATGTCCCTAAAGTAGAATTGTCAGATGATCCAGAAGTCAGTCAGGAATATTCCTTGAAATTGCTTAAATGATGCCTTAAAGAGACAAGCAGGTGATCTATTTCAACAAGCCCGTCAAAGAATGGAGTTAAACACTGTACTAATCATTGTCTTGCCTTTATTAATCCCATGGACTTATTTGTATCATTTGCAAAATACATTGACTAAGCCAGGGGCTCTCTGGTCTTCTTTCTGCCCTGCAGTGCTTTCATGATGATGGAAATCTGCTTAATAGTGGGTTGACAGCTAAGCAGGGAAAACCCTTGCTTTAGCAAGTAGTGCCTGTAGGCCAGCTTATTCTTAAGCATCGTATATATTCGGCTGCTATACACACACTCTTCAGAGCAACACCCCAAGATGTACAAGTCCAGGTTGAAGTCGATTTCATTGCATGCCTGGGACTCATCTTTAACACATTTATCTCATCTTTCTTCCCACCTTGCCCTTGTCTTTGTATTTACTGCTGTTTTAGGAGAGTACCCTGTCATCATTTTGTTCTTATTGCTGCTATTCTGCAAGATACTATGGAGTTAATCACTTTGTGTGTGTGTGTGTGTGTGTGTGTGTGTGTGTGTGTGTGTGTGTGTGTGTGTGTGAATGAGCTTCAATCTGAAACTTACCTCACAACATTCACTTGTTTGAGTGTGGTCTCTAACACTTGAAGCAGCTTTCTCCCATTGTCCAGGTATTTTCCACAGTTACACTCTTTCCGGTTACAGCTATTGGTATTATGTAAAAATAGTGTCGGTATGCACTTACCTGCTCAGGAACCTGAACCATACTCTATGTCTCAAGTCATTCTGACAATGCAAAACTAAATATGCCATTTCTGAAGTGGGAAACTGTTTCTTATAAAACACTTTTGGCATTTTATTAAGCAAACTAGTAAGTGAAAAAAAAAGCAAAACATCTCCAACATTTTATCTTTTTTGTTTTGAATAACTGGTATATTTTCTCCAGAAAATTATTCATATATATTGGCTCTATTAAAAAATACTTGGCTTCAGTTCCCAGTGAAAGTAAATATTTTGAGCTTTACATGAATAGTACTTTATAACATTGTGAGTTGCAAAAAAAAATATACTCTTTTCTGCTGAGGAATAGAAGGAGATCTTGGTCATATACTGGAAGAGTGGGAACAATCCATTCAGATAATGTGGATATCTTATTGTTCCTGTCAGGTAAATTTACTCCGGGAGGCTGGGATAAAGCCCTGTTGCCAAGCATATGGAAGGGAGGAGTAGAGGCTGCACACCTGGCAATGATACAGGGTGCATGGTGCTCCCACTCGGCCGGATGACCACAGCGCAGAAAGCACTCGCTGGAAGTCAGCAGGAAATGTTATCCACAGGACCTTAACCCTTTCAAGACTCCCAGACCCATTTTACTGGTTACCCCTCAGATACATGAAGGGCCACTCTTAGGAAAGCTTAAAGGCCCAATGTGGCTTCCAAAATAGCCTGGTAATTTTTTAGTATTGGAGAAATATCTCAGGGAATCTGTTTTACAGCAAGGGAATCAAATACCAAAATATCCAGGTGCTAACACAGGAGTAACCTTTATAGAGGCCACAGAGAGGAAAGAGGTCTTGCTCACTGATGGGACAGTTGCTGTTCTCCTGCTTCATTTAGTGGTGACTGATGAGAGCACTCATAAAGAATATATACCTTTCCCCCTTCAGAAGCAAGAAACTTACGTTTTTGAGTGAAATCTTTTGACACTTCAATGTTAACAAAGTTAATTAAGTTTGAAAAGACTATTGGCTAAGCTGCATGTGTCGGTGGCTTACCACTTCATCAAATCTGAGAAACTAAAACTGATTCTAGAGTATTTAGACAGGCAAATTCACTGTTAAACTTAGTTGGACATGAAGTGGAAGACCCGGTGCTCCAGCTCTGACTTACTGTGTAGCAAAGCCCTTCATTTCCTGCAGATTTATAATCTAAGCCTCTCTCGATTGCTGCAAGCAGAAGAGCAATGCTAGCATGCACAATATGATCACAGACTGGGAAACGAGATAAAAATAAAAACTATTGAAAGGTCTCCCCTTCAGATATTGACTTCTCCCAATAATCATCAATAACTAAACTCAGCTAAAACGTTGTAGAGTGGGATGTACAGAACCCTCTGAGTAATGCTTGTCCTAGAGGGTCTATTGCTCAGTCCTACTTTGGTGATGGTTATGCAAAATGATTTGTACTTTGAGATGGAATTTTAACTAATCTGGGGAGCGTATTCTCTAACACTTTGACAAGAATTTAGGTTTGGGGGTCAATTATTTATAAAAACATCATGATGTAATTCTTGTTTATACCTTGTAGCTATAGATGACTGAACACCTATCTTCAAATGATTTGGGTAAGTAAAGCAATAGACTTGTTCTGGCAATTAAATGTCCAGGGGAAGGACTGGCTTCAGTTATAGGTGGATTGAGTACTCGCATGCTCACTATGCTACTATTGTCTGTGCTGGCTTGATTTTTGCCCAGCTAAAAGTTTGTTCTTAGCATTTCAGATGACTGAACATAGCAGTTCTAGCTACAGAAATCTTACAGTGTGAGAACATGATCCTTTCTTGCTTCTCTAAAAGCTCCGAAAATATTTCTGGACTAAGGTCACATGCCTTTCCATTAACTTGCTTCGATGGCAGACAACATGATGATTACTTGCAAGACGTTGTTGCTAGAAAACCAACAGGAGACAGCGGCGAATCAGCACATTTCTCCTAAGGGATGTAAGTCAGGAGAGCAGCTATCTCTGCGTGTATATTTCACTTAACCCTTTCACATAGTTTTATTTCTACTGATTATTAGACTGGTTGGGTTTGTTGGCTTGATATTTTATTAGCAAATCCATAGTGCTTAAAATTTCCCTAAAAGAATATGTCTCAGGAGTATATAACTTTGTCTAAAGTTTTAAGTCTAAGTAGTGATTATAAAAGTATTTTTTTTATTGAAGACATTATTGTATCTAACACACATCACTGTTTGTAATTATGGTAACTTGTGCATACTTGGATGCAATTGGTTTGTCCTTGTCGTAGTAATAAAATATTTCCCCAGTTGTAATCTGTAGATCTCTATTTGGATTTGCTTAAGATTGAAATAGAACTGATTCTTCTCCAGATATCCCCCACAACACATTTCCTTTTCCTGAATTCATTTTTGTCTGTGCCTCCCTGTATGTCCATACATTTCTTTTGGATGTGTTATTTTGATAGTGTATTAGAATTTTTCATTTTCGTTCATTATTAAAATACGTCCTGCTGCTTTTATGATAAGCATTACTTTAGTATAAACATTTAAGGTAAAGCATGATGTGCTTTTAAATACTCTAAACCCTCACACAGGGAAAAACAACTCAACTTAGCCTGTATGGCACATTTTATCCTTAGAAGATAATAGAGGACCTTTTCTAGGAAGGTCCCAGGATGATACTTTGAAGTATACTGAGCAACAGTGGCCTTGCACGCAGACTTAGGTCATTTGAACTTTCAAACATGTATTGATAAAGTGTTTTTCCAAAGTGTGTTCTTAGAGCATTACATCCATTCAAGAGATGCTTCATGAAACAGGCTGGAAAATATGTTTCGTCTTATATTTTATCCTACAAATTAAAAATAGATGGTCATGTTGAGTTATATGAAAAGTCCAGTGGAGGAAAAGCTTCAACTCCACCAGCAAAACACCAAAAAACAACAACAAACACAAAAACGTAAAACCCCCACACACATATTTCCTCTCATTTGACATTTCTCAAATTGCATAGGCTGTCATTCTGTGTACTGGAGAGGCTATCTGCGAAGATCTCTGAGCTAGTGGGCAGTGGTGGGGGCTGACTAGACAGTGAGGGGAGTGCAGGGGACCTTCTGGTGTCAAAAGCTTCCAGAGAGCAGTTCTCTCCACAGGCAGTGTTACAGCTCTCCTGACAGATATGCTCAGAAGACAGTAATTCTCACACACCTTTATTCCTTCTGGATAAGATCTTATATACAGTTTTGTGGTGGGGTGGGTATGATAGTAAGTGCTTCCTATTGGCTTGGTCTGAGATGTTAGAGATGTCCCATCTTCAGGTGGATGGGTTTGGGGGCACTGCTTCTATGTGATTGATGGCCACAATTCTCTCTATGGGGGCTGTGGCTACGTGACAGGGGCCTGGTGCCAGGAGGGTCCCTGGAGCTTCAAGCCTTAGCTTGACCTTACCAAGCTTCCCCTCATGGTCCACTGCCCCACAATATTTCCTCTCATTTGACATTTCTCAAATTACATTGACTGCAGTGCATAAGCAGCTGTTAAAACTTCATCAAGTCACTGGTCAAACTTGAAGACACATGTTAATTCCTCCACAGAATTTTTAAAAGTAGCCATCAAGAAAATGAAGGAAAGGCTGACAAGCATTCCTTCTCTCACGCCTAAGCTCTTTCTAGGTTAATCAATAGAAAAAGAAGCTTGATACTGTACAGCTCTTGAGAGTATTTATCTACTCTAAGTTCCCAAGAGGAAAGGATCTGTTTCCTAGAAAAAGCAGCATTGACATCTGCCAAACCTTTGCATAAATCACTGATCACAGTTACATATCTCTTACAATGTGTAATAGGCCCTGACAGAAAATGTCTTTGGTCGTCTGCCTTTTCGTTGGCATGACTCCAAGGATTTGGATTTACCTGCCTGGAGAAGTAAAGGAATGAAGGAAAGACAGTCACAGACTGAGTCACAGAAACACAGAAAAACTGGGGGTTGAGTGGACTGGACTTTTTGCTGGAGAAATTGCAACACCCTGGAAGGAAGCTCACTGTGCATTGTATACATTTGAACAGAAAGGCTGGTTTTTTGCATAAACAAGGAAGTTGGGTTTAAAGTATACAGCTGAATCAAGAAGACAGGCTTACCTCCTCTCTGTAGGTGCCATCTCTGTAGGGAGTTATTCTTCAGGTCATTAACATCGGGTGAAATCCATGGTGGACATTTTCTTCATACAGAGTCAACTATCATATTGCTCCCTGTCAAGGACAGCTTTGTTACCCTGAACCTGAGGCTATGGGGCCCCAGGCATGGTGGTGTTCATGTCAACAGCACACATTCACTTAGGCCTTGGCTCATAGAGAGCTTCCTCTGCTTCAAATTGCAATGAAATCCACTCATGAAATAATTCAAGGGACTGGAGAGATGGCTCAGTGGTTAAGAGCACCAGTTCCTCTTCCAGAAGTCCTGAGTTCAATTCCCAGCAACTACATGGTGGCTCACAACCATCTGTAATAAGTTCTCATGCCCTCTTCTGGCCTGCAGGTGTACATGCAGATAGAGCACTCATATATATATAAAAATTATATTTTTAAAAAATCACATAGTAATTTACTTCTGTGCAAAGCAAAGTAGTATTAAAACCTAGTCTTCTACATCCCATAAACTTGAGCTAATTCCTGGCAATGCAGCATATGAAAAGAAAATCAAATGGGTGGCAGTTGTACTTAGTCACTAGAGTAGAAACTACTGGTTAAGGTAGCTAATTTCTTTAAAAAGATGGGTAGGAAATGGATACTACTGCTTTACAACTTTAATGGGCTTGTATTAGTAGCACAATAAATTTCAATGCAAAGTATATTAGATAATACTGTTTTAGTTGCCTTTAGATTAAAAATAATTGCCTGTATCATAAACACCTGAGAACCCATACCATGCCTGTTTCTGGCTCTGAAAAATGATTCTGCTAAAGACCCTTGTTCCCATCTTCCTGAGACTGAAAGATTTCACATCTTCAGTCAGCAAACTATAAAGCCATTTACAAAATCAGGGGAAGATATAACCCAGGGGGAAACCTCATCTGAGGACCGTGTGGATGCAAACTAGTTAAAAATCAAACTTTATCCGCAAAGAATATACATAAATCAGAGCTATCATTAAAAAGTGGAGCTAATGATATTCTAATGGAAATATGTAACTAATAATGTTTATCAGCAGGAAATTGGAAAGGATCAAAATCAGAGTCACAAGGTGACTTTTCAAAGTAACATTCTTCAAGTAGTAAGAAAGCTAATTGCAGACCATTTAGAAGAGCAGCACCTTGCAAAGCATGAAGGGAATAGCCTGGCATTCTACCTCTTAGCAGCTGAAATATGCAGTCACGGTGCCTGCCTGGTCCTGGCCTAAGTTTACTAAACCAGAGTCTCCATCTATTTTCCCACAACAATTAAAGAGAATGAATGAACAATGAATGGGTTGCATGTGCTCACATGCTCCAACTCCAAATGAGAACCCATGCATGCACACACAAATATCCAGACACTCTCTCACACACAGTCACACACACAAATGCAGAAAGATCCTCACAATACACACACAAATGCACACACATTCCCACGCACAAATGCACACACATTCTCACACATGCACACACAAAAGCCTACACACTCTCACACATGCACTCACATACACAAATGCACACACACTCCCACACACTCCCACACAGAGTAGGGCTGTTCTTTATTGGTCAGTTCTCTAATTCAGGCATGAAGAGAATGGAGTCTAGGTTGAGCAAGGTCTCTTTATAAGTAATGGTTCCAGGTAATAGCAAAAAGTTTATAAACAGCTAGGAAAACACAATGCCACTAAGCAAGGTGGATCTGTTAAGTAAACCAGCATGTCATCCTAAATTACCGTTGTCATATTATAAAGCAGTGAAGCATGCTACTCTCTCTACAGCACCCTGTCCTTCTTCCAGAGAACATTGGGCCTGGGAGTTACAGCCCCAGTTTGGACTGGGATTGTGCACTGATCACATTTTCTTGACACATCTGTCACAGTTTCAACCTTTCACTTGATTCTCAGGCACTGTTTTAATATCAGCTCCAGAAGTCAAGTTTTGTTCTCACCCAGTCAGGAAGATACAGATGAGTTTAATTTTGGTGTGGGATATGTTCATAATGATCACCAACCTTAGAAAGTCCCAGCGCAGGGGCTAATAAATGATTGAGCTTATTTCTACAGATGAATTGGCAATAGCACTTTTAGGGCAGAATTAATAAAATTCAGTACTTTCATAAGATGTGAAACATTGTCTAGCAATTTTAATGCAATGTTCAGTTCCTCACCTTTCATAATGAGTTCTGCATCTGAGCACACCACAGTGGATTCCAGAGACACAACTGAAGTACAGGAATATCAAGGGTTACTTCTTTCCTGTAGAAAAGAACAATCCCAAAGTCTGTGGAACAATATAGAACCATAGAGAGTTTGAAACATATTCTAGAAATGCTATTGTTCTCTCATCTTATAAGGCATACCTATATTTAGTTGATTTTGAACATGAAGTTTCTTAATACTTCTGTGAAGAACATAGCAGAGCTCCAGTGGTGACTTCCTCAGCATGAGCAAAAGAAACAGGGCACCATGAAAGGATGAGACTGTCTTAGAAGAGTTCTAGATTTGGCAATTCCTATACAATATCCTGGATTAAAGTCCTGTCATTCAGCTTCAAAGCAGCTCCAGAAACCATACAGGAATGGGCCTCATCCTATCAACTCTTAATACATTTGGTTTTCCTTCTCAAAAACAAACCGGAACTGTACTTGTTGTATTGACAAGTAGACTCAAGTGACCAGGGACTGTACTTGGTATGTTCAGAATCTAAAAAGTGAAATAAAGTTCAAAACCGGAAAATTTAGTTATTGAGCAACAACAAATGGCCGCATTTGTTTTAGATTCTCTTTCTCCTCGCTCTATTGTATTTTGATTTAATAAGCCTCATGAGTGAAATTAGACGCAACTGTTACTTATTATCTCATAGAATGTTAGTCTGAGGTATGAAGTGTTCCTCTCATACCTCGGCGTCTCCTTTCAACCTTCCCTCTCTTTATACTTAGGCAGCAAAGCGTGCTTTTCATCTTCCTTATGTATGAGCTCAGTTGATGGAGCCGTCTCTTACACTCATCCTGGAAAGTCAGAATATTTCCATCAATGGACAATCAAATAGCATTGCATTGAGAAATAGTGATAAGAAGCACTTCATTTTAACAGAGGGGTTGTCTGTGTCTTGTTTTGCTTTCAGGTTTTATTTATATAGCTCTCAAATAAGGACCTTCTTTCTTTATTTTGAGCTTTTGATTTGTACTGTCTGTACTTCCAAAAAGCATTTGAAGGTTGTTTATAATGCAAGGTTCATGAAGTGTAAAAATCTGTAAAAGAGTTAAAAGTCATAGAAGAGGGAAGATGAATATGCCAGCACAAAAAAAGTTAATTCCTTGATGTAAGCAGGATAACTTGCTGACAGTACAAGGATATGGTGGGTTACATCATCCTCATGAACTGACAGAGGGAGAGATACAAAGGGACATGTTGGCCCCTCAAGCTAGACAACTGCTCGATGTATACAACTGAATAGTGAACCGTGTTTATTTTTATGTATTATAAAGTGATTTTGATATTATTTTAGTGATTGTTTAAAACTTACATATACATAGAATGCATTACAAAAAAAAAATAATATATACAAAGCAATCACAGAGTCATACCAAGGGCTCAGCCCAGGAAAAACATGTCTCCTTTCAGTAGACCTCCTAGAACATGAGTTGGTTTTAGCTTTTTTGTTTCAGTATATTTTAAAAATAGACCTTTCAGCAATTTATTTCACCTTAGCAATGATAGGTTCAGAGATCTGCATCCCCATTTACTCACTATTGATCTGTTTGAAATATTCTGGAAAAACTGCCATACAAGCAGCAACCATCAAGTTCAGTCTGTTTTGCAGCTTACAATAACCTTGTTATCATTCCTTTTTAACTTGTGTGCTACATAGTACACCATTTCTGTTTGCCTTTCTCCATAGTCCTCTGGTGCAGGACACTGGAATGCTGAAGCATATAGATCCATGTACCTGTGACCTCAGGCTGGACCCCAAACAATCCACAATACCCACCGAGTCCCCTGCCAGAAAAGCACTCACCTCCTGATTTCATGGTTGCGTTCATGTCTCATCACTAACTTCTACAGACTTCTAATGAAGCCTTATATTTGGGGTTTTGAAACCAAAGTGAGAAGCTATTTCTAAGACTCATCAGCTAAAGACTTTCCACTTCTCTCCTTTCTATTTCTGTGGCAATGTCTTACTAAAACTTTCATTTTGATTACGAAGAGTCAGAACATTTCTGACCATATTAAGGAAGATGTTTTTGGTGAACAAAAATGTCAGCATTCTATCAAGACCACTAACCTCATTTTCTACGCAGGATTAGCTCGTTTTTTCTCCAAGAGCTTGGGTCACTTACATACGCTACTGCTGAGCACACAGAAGTGATGTGACCTTTGAGTGACAATCACTGTGAAGCTTCCCTCATATCCTAGCATAGGATGGAAAAGATTCCCAGAGCTGAAGGGGAGCAGCTGTCAGATACCTCCTGAAATGTAAAACTATCCTGAACATTTTCAAAATTCTACTTCTCTGAGAAAAGTGATAATTTTCCCCTAATTAATCACCTCTAGTAATTTTCCTGTTATCTTTTCTATGATAAAAAAAAAAAAAGCTTTATCACATTGTAACAATACCTGAGGTGGTTCCTGGGAATAAAATCAGTTTCAATTGTTTTAAACATCCTTGTGCCTCCTCAAGGTTGGTGGCTGCTCCTGTGATTTCAGTGACATCGTGCCTTCAACCTATAAAAGAATCACTTTCTAATGTACTCATCTATAGAAGAAAGTGTGACTGAATTGTGAAGTATGCTTACCTGCCAACTGTCTTAATGTCTTACTTAGTATATCTTAAGGGCAAGATATATTCTACCAAGGAAAGCACCACAGTTCTACCAAATAAAGAACATTGAAGTCACTGTATCTATAGCCACAGCCCCTCTTCATCTCTCTTTTAGCTTACATTTTTGTACTGGGAAATGCACTAAAATGCATAAAGCAGTATAGGGAAACTAAGGCACCCATCACTGGCTATAATAACTACGATATCCCCATCTCTGCCCTCAACACCACCCCACACTGATGACAGTCATGGGACTCTGAGAAATCACACGCTTTCATCTCTAGGTGCAGTGTGTACACACTTCTGAAAGGTAGTGGTTGTTAAAAGCAGAGCTCTGATGCTGTGATTACAGCTGAAAAATCTCCATAATTCCTTTAGATCACTGTGTTCTGCCAGTACAGCATCCCCAATTAACTTCTTTTTGTCACTGCAAGTAGTTGGGAAAACAACCCTTTGCACCATCTTGGTATACATCCTTGCCAGCTCTCTTCTTTCCTGGCATACCTCTGTGGACGCTCCCCACCCCAATCCCACCCTGGCTGCCACCTAGGCATCCCGGCACCTAGAGCACGATAGTATCCAAACTTTACCTTAAGCACTGCAACAGTTTTCTCAAACCAGTAGCATTCACTATGAGAATTTTCTTCATTTTTTCTTCCTTGTGATGATTTGAGCCTTAATGGGTGGATTGGGGTGATTCATTGAATCGTTTCTCCTTCAGTGGCCATTGTGAAACACTCCACCTCCTCTGGGTGCCTTACTTTTATTTATTTAATGTAAAGATTCTTGAACTATATACTATAGCCTTATATGTCATTTTATAGTTTATCTGTTAACAAATTTCGCTGCTGCGAAATTCCTGTTTCTACTGATCTCAAAGGGTGGAGTCAGCCTAACAGATGAGTGAACAATAATCACAGTTAAGTCATCAGATACCACGTTTGAGTGACAGTGCTGCATGAGCTCAGACTCTGTTTTTGTTTGTTTGTCTGTTTTTTTTGTTTTTTTCGAGACAGGGTTTCTCTGTGTAGCCCTGGCTGTCCTGGAACTCTCTGTAGACCAGGCTGGACTTGAACTCAGAAATCTGCCTGCCTCTGCCTCCCAAGTGCTGGGATTAAAGGCATGCGCCACCACTGCCTGGCTGAGCTCAGACTCTGATGGCTTTGGTTATCTCAGAACATTTGGCCTTCTTTCTTATTCTTCGTACTCTCTATGTGAAAAACTGGCAGTTTGAAGCCACATAAAGCATGCATCCTGACTCTAGTGTATAGTTCTGGTTAACTTCCTACATAATACTTAACTTGAAGAGTTTTAACCTACTTACAGATGACAACAGTTCCTGATCCTGGATGGTTGTGGGGATCTGACATGTGAATGAGGTAATTAGAGTGTCACCTAATACCCAGCAAAACATTAATAAATGTTAATGCTTTCAGTTACAGATACAGTACCAAACTCAGAGCCAGGCTGCAGAGACACACAGGAATACAGCAGAGAGTGAATCTGTGCCACTAGAAATCAGGGCAGGGAGTATTTCCAGACTAGGAGCACACCCTGGAGCCAGTGTAACCCCTTTTCTTGCTATATGCTGGTTACATAGAGCTGTCCACTTCTGGAAAATTAACAAATTGTATACTTGAATATGTGCTTCTCAATATGTGCTTCATATTGCCAATTGTGCAAGATTAGCAATAGCAAGTGCTTTCTGAACAGAGATGAGGCCTGCTTCTTAGGAATTCATGTCCTATATGGTAAACCTGATCAAATCTCATGGCAGAGGAGAGTAGGCCATAGGCCCCAGGAAGGGATCTATTATGGTTGCAGACTACATGTGATGTGTCCATTACTTAATGGATATGAAAAATACCTTGTAAGTATTTATGTTTACATACATAAGATAGTGCTGTTTTTAGCCTTGACCAGAGAAGTTTCTTTCTGTGTGGTTAGTACAGAGATTCATAACTGTTTAAAGTGCTAAGAATACATGGCTCTTAAGTATTCTATCATAAACATGACAAAGCCCAGTTAATATGGTAGAATGGACCAGAAAGAATGTAGGTGCCAGTGATACAGAAGTGTGCTATGACATACTGTCTTCTGAATATAAGGTGACTCTTACTGTCATGAAGTCACAGCAGCTGTGGTTACCTGCATGAGACCTGCACACATTTGGGCCCTTTCTACATGCCATCATAGATGGAGGAGAAGTCACAGGGTCCTCCTCATCCTGGAGGAGCTATTGGCAATTGACTGATTGCTGAGGGAGAGTGAGTCATTTTCTTCAATGGTGCACTACAAATTCTACAGTTAATAACACCCCACCAATGTTAACAAAATAAATCCTAATTAAACGTGAGGTGTCTCACACAGAGAGATAAAAAGGTATGAAATTGGGAGGGAACTCATCGTAATGAAATTCAACAAGGAGAAGAACAAGGAATACTGGAACTGAATTTGCAGATGTATTTTATGCATGTGTGAACATTTTAAAAGCCACATTGTATACATGTATGACACTGTCAAAAGTAAGTAATAGTAAAAGCCCCTAGATTGTACCATTGAAACAGAAAGCACCAAAAGGCAGACAAACATTAATATCATGCCTGCAATGTTAGTATCTCCTTTCCCTAAAGATCTCTATAAACAACTATTTAATATAGGGCAGATTCTTTTTGACTATTGGCTTCAGAAATTTCAGTTGGTGGCCACCATTTCATTTAACTTGGGCCCAAGGAAAACCCAAGTACCATGATAGTGTGGGTGTGCAGAAGAAAGCTATTCATCCCATGGTGGCCAGGAAACAAAGAGAGGCAAGAAGAGTCAGGACATTCCCAACGTGTATCCCAAGTGACAGACTTCCTCTAACTAGACCTGATCCCCTAAAATTCCCACCAGCTCTGAAAATGGCACCACTAGCTGGAGATGAAGCCTTTAACGCATACACCTCTGGAGGAAACTCCAAATGCAAACACAATACCTGTTAGTAAGACACTGGTGTGTAATAACAAAGAGGATGGATGGATAGATAGATAGATAGATAGATAGATAGATAGATAGATAGATAGATAGATAGATAGATAGATAGAAGATAGATATAGATGATAGATAGATAGATAGATAGATAGATAGATAGATAGATAGATAGATAGATAGATAGATAGATAGATAGATGGATAGATGGATAGATAGATAGAAGATAGATATAGATGATAGATACATAGATACATAGAAGATAGAACAGATGATAGACAGGATAGATGATTCATACATACATACATGCATACATGCATGCATACATAGATGATAAATACATAGATGATATATACAGACAGACAGACAGATAGATCGATAGATAATAGGTAGATGATAGGTTGGTAAATAGACAGACAAAAAGACTGACAAATGGATGACTAGATGTGTGATAGAAGAGAAAGAGTTAAGTAGATAGCTAAAAAGACAAAGGTGTGAGTGGACATCACTATGTGTTGAAATTGTTGCTTTTCTATTGAATTTTAGGATATTTTTGAATTGAAAATATTGTTGATTCAAGTCAAACACTACCTATATTTTGAATTTTCTTTGTTAGACTTGTTTTCATATTTGAGAGACAACTTTGTATATCAAAAAAGGAGGCAATGTCTACCTTGCTTTCTCTGAATTTTTTAGGAAGAAGAACTAGGGTTATACCTGCAACACCTTATCTTGTCTGAATAGAGCAGAGCTGAGATACTGGGCACTCTGACATAAGTTATGAGATGCCTAAGCAATCCTGAGGAGGTATGGCTCCACCTACTAGCAAATGAAACTTATCAACCTGGCCTGATGAGTAATCCTTCTTCCACGTTACCGCCAAAAAGCAGCAGTGAACTCATGACTGAAAGAGTTATCACTTTTCTTCAGGTGATGGCATTTTAAGTGTTCAGAACATTCAGTGTTAGAGAAAACAGGTCCAAGAAATAGATACTTGATTTAGCACTTTTGAAACAGTCACACTCATTTTGTTGAGCAGAATGAAGTGACCGAGGTCCAGTAATTCATGGGTGAGTCTGCTTTTTGATGCAATTTTATCCACCAAACTAAGAGGTCCCTGGTCAGGATGTGTGTGAAATTTGTTCAATAAGAAAAAAGCAATACACTTGTCATCATGTTAATCGTTTTGTTTTACCACTCAGTGTATGCAGTTAGACATCCTAAAAGATAGCCTAGTTGATAATCGTGCTTCTGGAACTCAGCGTGTGTGCAGCAGAGTCAGCTTTAATCAAAGTTACATAGTATTGAGATTTTTAACAATGAAAAACTGTTAAGAACATGGATCCTGATCAGTATTTTCTAACGTGACTACAGATATAGAAAATGTAATTATAAGGATGTTAGAAAGAATGCTCTTTTTGTATGCAACAGCACACAGCTGGAAATTGCTCATTATTAGCTTGCAAATCTTATAGGAAAATATGGAATTATTTTTAGTAGTCAGAAAATTTATAGGGCAATTATGGGTACTCACATCACTTCCAGAATGTGTGAATCCCACATTTTTTCCCAGTTGACAAGATGGTTCTTATCAGTTTTGCTCACCGAGCATTGATTTCTGGGAATGAAGAATGCTTTTCTTGTAATACCATAGATAGAAATAGTCATTTATTAATTCAAGTTGTTGGTAAGGATTATTAAAAACAGGGTTTTTTTTTAAGTTCTAAGTGATGATAATAATGATGACGATGGTGGTGATAATAATCACCCTATTTTCTCATCAAAAAATTCCTAAAATACCTACATATGAAATTAAACATCTTGCCTTCCTCCTGTGACAATTAGAAGCAGTGCACCTAAGCTTCTTGAACAGTGAAATTCCCCTTTATTCTCTGGATCTTTCCTGTTCCTGGTACTTAAGGACCTCCATCATGTCATGCCCATTGCCTGGCAGTTCTGAGAACACGCCTCCATTAGTCCATGTGTTTTAACAGCTCAGATCTTGAAAAGATGGATACTTTGCTGCATAGATCCTTAGACTGGTTGGTCATCACTACTTTCTCCCTTCCTCTACCTTCCTCAGCCAACCCAACTGAGCTTCCAAACTCATTGGTTTTCTCTATAAATGTCACTTTCACCCTTAGACCAAAAGCAACAAAGTCTTAAATATGCAATCTCTTAAAAACATTTTACTTTTTTCTAAAATTATGTGGAGGCCAGAAGAGAATGTCAAACCTCCTGGACCTGGAGTTATAGGCAGTTGTGAGCTGCCCATGTGGATATTGAGAATAAAACCTGAATCTTCTATAAGAGTAGTTTTCACTCTGAACCACAGAGTCATTTCTTCAGTCACTAAATTATCTGTCTGTCTGTCTGTCTATCCATATGTCTCTGTCTGCCTGTTCATCTGTCTGTCTATCTATCTATCTATCTATCTATCTATCTATCTATCTATCTATCTATCTATCATCTATTTGTTCACTACCCAGACACCTTGGCATTGTCACTAAAACCTCCCCTGTGATAAACCATAGTTGATCAGTTATTTGGGGTTTTCTTATTGACCTCTTTGTTGCAATACTTTTTTCCTTTCGTCTTCTGTGATAGCACATACTTCTATTTTCTTAGTAATCCTTTATCTAAAAGCACTAACATGTAATTAAAGCAAACATGTAAAATTATTTATTCTTGGGTCTGGAGGGATGGCTCCATGATTAAGAGTTCTTGATGCTCTTGCAGAGACCCAGATTCAGTTCCCAGCACTCAAGCAGCTAAAACCCACCTGTAATCCCAGATCCAGGGGCCCTGACACCCTCTTCTGTGTTCTATGGGCACGTGCACGCACAGCTTACAATAAATCTTTAAAACATAGCAGTGAATATTCTCATATAAAGAATGTGTTAATCAGGTAACCAGAAGTTGTGAACTGAGATCTCTTAGGGGATCCAGGGGCAGCATTTATAGCAGACAGCCAGCACAATGAAAGACAGGGCAGCATTTATAGCAGACAGCCAGCGCACTGAGAGACGGGGCAGTATTTATAGCAGACAGCCAGCGCACTGAAAGATGGATCAGAATGAGACTAAGGAGACTGTTAAAGAGGGCTTGAGGAACCAAAACCCTGAACTGTAAGGAGAAACTTGGATGAAACACCTGCTTTGCTCTTGGAAGGGGCTTTGTGCCTAGAAAAGATGGTGGGGTTGTCGTTGAGTGGAAGTCTCTGTCACTGATCATGTGAGGATGTGGGAAAGGGCAAGGCAAACACAAAGCAGTGCCTTTCCTCATGGTATAGAAAGCTCTCTGTTAGGGTAGGCATACTTTACTCAAAAAGGTAGATGATAAGTAGTTTAAGATTTGCTGACCAGTTTCTATCACAACTACTCAGCTTTGAAGATTTAACATGAAATCCGACAAAGGCGGTACATCCATCAATAAAGAGAATGACTGTCCTAATGAGCTTTCCGCGAGCAAACTTGCAATAAGCCCAATTTGGCCATGTGTCACAGTATTCTTAAGCACCCCCTCCACCCCCCACCATAATCAAACTCCATCCTTAATGTTTACCGTCTCAGACTAAATTCTGTCCAATGTGTCAGCTCAAGTAACTCTTCCTTTTTATCGCTTGTCTTAGCTCTGTATATTGCTGACCCACCCCATTTACATACGCTTCCACTAGCTCATGGTAACATGCTTTGACTATGTGAGGTGACCCCATCACTTTTCTCACCTCCATGATTTTTTTTTTACCCAAGCCAGCTAATTGCAGAGTATTTGTTGTTATAATAAACTTTGTACTTGCTTACTTTTATACTTTCTAGCACCATCATTTCAGTCAGGTGTTGAATTCCCACCAATTATGCCTCGGTAATAATTGTTCAATATGTGCATATTGGGTTAATTAACTAAAATTTAGAGTTTTAGTTTCTTTATCCATCTTTTTTCCTACAAACATTTAAAGGCATCATTTGGGATGATACTCTACCTTGTCTCTCATTCCATCCTGCCTTTTAACTGCTATTTAGTCACTGATCTTGTAATAAGTGTACTAATTTGGCCAAAGATTTGTGAACGCATTCAGCTGGAATCTGAGAAGCATTTAGCAATGTTTGGTATACACATTCTTTGTCTTCTAGAATTTTAGCATTATCCTTGACCTCACAAATTTAAAAAAAATCCACTTTCATCTATGTATGTAGAGAAGCTCTTCTTTTTAATATACAGACTATATAAGCACACATACATCTTTTATGACTTTGGCAAGGAATGTAGAGATCACTCAGAGGCTCCTTGTTATACTCATGCAGGATGGGGTCTCCTCATGTTTCCTATCAAGTAAATTGTCATAGTGAATGAACAGGTCTCCTGTTTACTTGGATGGCAGCCATTCTGTCTCCGTAGTGTGAGAGCGGTTTGGGAGGCATGTTCTGAAAAGCCTGAGCAAAATCCCAGCTTTGTAAACTGTGGTTTAAGTCCTCACCTCCTCCCATTGTCAGGAGGGTGATAGGTTCCCGATGTGGTGGTTAGGACGAAACCATTGTAATCAAGCTCTGTCAAAGTTGAAAGGTGTTTGTGACCTATAAAAAACTATGTCCTTGTGACCTATAAAAAACTATGTCCTGAAGTCTTAACTGCTAAAATGGCCTCACCTTTTACCCGCTGTCCTCTGCAATCATTGAAAATTCACTCTGGAAGGCCCAGTGGATAAATGGGTAAGTTGTTATGACAAGAGCACTGTTGCTTGGAAAGAGAAGAGAGCAGGAAGAGGGGGACTATGTGGTCTGTTCTGCCAGCTCAAAGGAACCCTGCTGAAGCCCTTGCTAAGCTATGCCTCCCTTCCCAACACAAGAGAGTGCTTTGCCAAGGTCTCCCTGACTGATTGACCCAGTACTGAACTTACTGAGCACGTCTCTGCCTTCAGGGGTACCTTCCACTTTCACCCATATAATATCCCAGAGCCATGGTTTCTTCTTCCTGCTCACCCCTGTATCCTTTCACTCAGAAGTGCTCTTAAGAAAAGTGTACATAAAGAAGTATGGATGGTGGTGAGCCTTGAACGCACATCTGAAGGACAGCCTGCACACCAGGACTAATATCGCAAGCTTCCATTTTTTCCTGCCTTCAGCATCAGCACAAACAGCAGTGGAGAGATAGGAGTATAGAAGTTCTGCTCAGAGATCTGCAGAACGAGTCTGTTTGAGTCCAAGACACTATATTAAGAGCAGACCTAATTCCCAGAGATTCATTCTACTTTTCTGCAGAGAATTTCTACAATTCTTGTGTGCCACATCACTGAACTGCTTTCATTGGCTCCAGGAGGCTTTGCATTCTTTAAATCTACTTCACCGACTTCGCACACATAGTTGCTGGTGTGGGTGTACACATACACACACACACACACACACACACACACACACACACACACTTTGTCACCACTGTGGATTTTTAAATAACTGTATGCCTGATTTAACCACATGACTACATTCCAAGCCTGTTAGAAGATGCTAGGAACCTCAGGGAATTCTGGACCTTGTATTTTATATATTGTAGATTTTCTCTACATACATACTCATGAAAAAGCTTAATACATTAACTGGGCATGACCATGACATGCATTTAACATTAATAACTTGTAGCCAAGCAGAGCAATGATAGCAATGCACTATAATAAAACATCATGAGAATATTCTCTTTCTCCCCCTCTGTCTCTCTGTCTCTTTGTCTCTGTCTGTCTCTGTCTCTCTCTTTGTGTTGTGTGTGTACATGGGTGTGTGTGTAGCATTATAGTCTCTCTCTCTCTCTCTTTCTCTCTTTCTCTCTCTTTCTGTGTGTATGTGTATGTGTATGAGTGTGTGTGTGTGTGTGTGTGTGTGTGTGTGTGTGTGTGTGTGTGTAGCATTACAGTCTGTACTCTTCTATCATGTACGTATGTTGTAATTGGATTTCATGCTAAGTAGTGAATAAAAGGAGGGGAATTGTACAGATACTGTAATGCTGTCAAGTAAGGCTACTTCCTTGGTTTTAACTGTTACACTGTAAAACTGTTCTATTAGCCAAGATGACTTCTAAGTGAGTCCTAGACAGGTAGTTTCATACAGGAAAAGAGATGTTTCACACTCTGCTTGGGAAAGAAATTTGACAATGTGAGATATTATCATACTCCTCTGAATGACACACAGTCTCAAACTCATGAATTATTTCTAGAAAATCGTAAAACATTTTCAAGCTCCTGCTCACTATATCTGACACCTTAGAAAGGGAAAGTATGGATCAGAGGGATGGGATAGTTGTAATTAAGCTTTCAAGGCCAGGAGCAATTTTCTTGTTGGGTATCACCTTAAAGAGTGTCCTGAACTACTTCAGAGTTTAACACAGTAGACATGTCCCTATAACTATCCTACAGATATTTCAGTAGACTTACCCAAGGATGTTTGTTGAAAATCTTGTCTCATACACCTCAAAGGAGACCCTTCAAATCACAGTTTCTAGGATTGAGGACCATGTCTGTGGGCAGTTTCATAATTTTCCATGGTCTTTTCCTTTTCAACATGAAAGCTGAGAACCTCTGATTTCTTGTGGCGATCTTTGGCACCATAGAATGAAAGAAAATTGTAGCATTTCTCTTGCCAAAGTATTACCTACTCACCACTTGAGGTATTTGAGCTGGCACAGAATAATGTTTTTAAAGAATAATGGATTTATGTTTGGGTGCTTTAGAAAAATGAAAGGTAACCGAAAAGCCACGATTTCTCCGGATTTCCAGTCCAGGAGAAGCCTGGGGAAATCTAAGTGAGTATTTGGAGAGAAGTCCTAAACACACATCAGTAAAGGGTGTTGGGGCAGTCGGAGGAGTCCTGTGCTTGTTTTCAAATCCCTGTCCATCACATCGTTCTTCACCATATTCACTCCTCAGCCACCACTCCGAGGGTGTTTGTACCTCGGAGGATACAATTGACATTTTGCTGTCCATGCCTCTCTATAGGTCAAAGCAGCTTGCTGTTAGTGTGCTAGGGTGGTTGACTAGATAGCTTGCTCGTTAGGTCTTTGCAAGGACTGCTCTTACTGAAGCCATGCTTTGATTGCCTTCAGAGTCTTTCATCTCCTCCTCCCTGATACTGCTCTGGCACAAATTTTATGCTCGCAATGCCATATTTCAATTTGCCTTTGCTGCTGTGCATATAATGTCTATCCTCCTCTAGTGCAAATGAAAAAAGAGCCATGCATCATTTCCATCCAAATGTTCTGGCTGGTGCCAAACTTCCCAGGCCGGCACTTGTTGATCAGATGCACCTAGGATGCTGAGGAGTAGCACCAAACCACACTAGCACAATGATGGCAGGAGACACTCAGTGTCCCCTACTCTCCTTATCTCAAGCTGCCACTAAATAATTGAATGCCTCTTTCCCCAAGGCAGTGGACATGATACAGTTCACCCTGCTCCAGAGGTCGCATTGTTCAGAACAGCATTGTTCTAGTGACTTTCTGAGGCTGATGTGTGAACACCTGCCCCGTTTCTCTAGTGCTGGCCTACTTCATCTTGACCACCTTCTAGGAAGTTTCTAGAAGGGCTAAGCTTCAGCTGAATATCTCTCAGCAGCAGATCCTATGTCCAATCCCTTCTTTTCCTGTCTTTCTTCCTCATTTCTTTATTGATGTTCCTTAGCAACACTTTCCAAATTAACAAGCTCTTTCATGCAGGATCTTTTTTAGGAGAACCTAGGCCTAAAGCATGTTCCTGGCCACATCTACCCCATTATGATACAATGTCTGTCCTCTGTTTTTTTGGGAAAGTACAAATTTGATGGTGAACTCCTAGTTCAATGGAAAGAGAAGAATATCTTTGTGAATGTGGCAGATGAGGTAGTTCACTACACCCAGAGCCACTGTCCCATTGTAAACTCATAAACTGAATGGCAGCTAGGCCTCTTACCTGCCAATAAATCAAGAGTGCCTTTCTTCTGCTTGGCCTTAAAGTCCAGCTAATCTAGGTTAACAAGTTTTACCATGGATCCAAATGCCAGGGCACATCAAGTATCAGCTGCAGAGACTTTGACATAGCACGCTTGGGAGGGGCTTGGGGTTTGCATTTATGGCAAACTCCTGGGTATTGCCAATGTTTGCTGATTCGAAGGCCACACTATGGCTACGCCTGGGACCAGGGTTTTACTGTGTCTTCCTGAGGAGTAGAACCTACCACTGAACCCTAACTCAGAATTAACTGATGGGTCTTTAAAAGTCAAATCTATTGATTTTCATTAGTTAATATATTTAAATGGCTTGAAAGTCAACGTATATAAGGAAATGGATAGATTCCTTCTTAACATGATGAAATCATTGACCTTAACCCCAAAGCCAGCATCATGCGCTATCAGAAACTTTCCGTGAAAGAAATACATGGACGATATCTATATCAACTCACCAGTTCTGCGACGATTCTCTTTATTACTGTGTATAAAGAAAGCCCCAGAGACCATACTGGAAAGAAAATATTCATATAAGCAGAATGGTTGCATATATGAATGTAAAATTCTGTACATTACAGGTACAAATAATAAATTCATAATTGAAAAAAGTTACAAAGATAGCAAACAAACCAAGGACTAAATTGAATTTTTCAAATTTTCAAGGTTTATAATTAAATACCTGCATAATATCCTAAAGAATGTCCCAATGAGGGCTAGCTGGATGTCTCAGTGTGTGGTGTCCTAGCATGATCTCTGGAACCTGTAAGGTAGAAAGAACCTGCTTCTACAAGATGCCTTTGACCTCCACATACCCTCACAGATACACATGTCTACGTGCAAAAAGATAATTTAAAATATTTACCAAGATCATCACAACCAATGACGTGAACACTTTTTTGGAATAGCTAGACTCAAACACATAAATGTTCCTTTTCTTTACATAAATGAATTCATACAAATAATAGAAAAGCAGCGTGAGGTTTAAAAAAAATGATGCTAGTTTGTGTTTAGAGGAGCTTTATGTTCACAGACAACTGAGTGGAGATAGAGGTTTTCTGCAAACCTGTGCCCCTGAACAAGCAAGCCTCCCATGTTAACAATGGCCACTCCCACAGCACACTCCTGAAAGCCTGCTGGTGTGCTGGGACCTCCTTCCTGCTATACTTTGCACGAGGGTTCAGTCTTTGTTGTATGGTCGGTGAGTCTGGGCAAATGCTTCGTGGCATGTCCACATGTCCCTGCCCTGGAGTAATGCTGCTTACTGCCCTAGCAACCCTCTGTGTCTTTTCATTCCCTTCTCTGCTCATTGTCTGAGGAGTCACTGATCTATTTACAGGCTCTCTGGTTTCGCCCTTTCTAGAATGTGATCACTGGAACCGTACTGTGTGTTGCCTATTCAGATTAACTTCTCTCACTTAGCGAGTTGGCCTGTCATGGCTTAATGGCTCATTTCTCTTGTAGCCAACATGAATCTTCCATTTAAAGATGCAACTTCCATTCGGGAATCTCATGAGCTTAATAACGAAAGGGTAACATCAGCGCACTATAAAACTATTAATAATTAAATGTTAAACGACTGATATTGAAGTATATTGGAAATCCATAATAATTAAAGCAGCATGATATGAGATCATGAATACAGTAGATACAGTAGTAATCTTGACAACATATAAATATCAGGTATTAAAAACTTGACCTTTAAGCTCTTGATAATGAGATGGAGTTTGAAGCCTGTGGTCACGTGTTAATAGTTTTACTTTGGTTACAACTTTAGATTCATCTATACAGTTATTTATGGAGAATCCACTAAATGCCAGCCAGCAAGGTAAGAATTCATATTAATGTTGGATTATTTATTTAATCTTCCCAAAAATCAACAAGGGAGACAAAATTAATGGCTCTAATTTAAATCTATTAAAAACCAGCCCAAAGAGATTGGATTCCTTCATTTTATAGCACAGCAATGGCTGAGCTAGAATTAAAACCCTGGCGCATCTACCATACCTGGAATACTTTTTCTATGTCAAGCATCCAATTTCCTTAAGCAGTATTTTGGCTGTGATATATATATATATGTGTATATATATTCTTTAGTTCAACAGTGCCCTTCATTTCTGGAGGAGACTCCAAAAGTTTCTATTAGCAACTTACTACCCAAACTTGATTTTAATCAAATATTTTGTAAGTCACACCATTGTGAAGAGTTAGTTTTCTGAGGATTACTGAGGTGATGGCTGTGCAGAATGGAGCCCTGCCTCCTGAGCAAGTTAAGACTTGGCCAAGGAGATTAATATGGCTGGTTCTGAGCAAGGCTGAGGAAAATGGCAATACAAGCCCTGATCCTCCTCCTCTTGGCGTCCCTAACTTACTTTGAGAAAATACAACTGTGCTGATAGCTCCTGGATGGATTGTATTGCCAGCTGCTTTCAAAAAACTCGAGGCAATGGCTCAGGCTCATTGATCACCAAAGAGCCGGAAAGTGGACACGATGCTCGAGTCCCTCGGCCTTCAGGGCCATTGCTCTGTCTGTCTCCATGGACATGTTCCCCCCCCCCCCCGTCTCTCTCTCTGTCTCTTTCTCTCTCTGTCTCTTTCTCTCCTTATATGAATAGAGATAGAGAGATAGAGATAGACAGACAGACAGACAGACAGACAGACAGACAGACAGGTAGATAGATATAGATAGGCAGAGAGATAGATGATAGATTCAACTAAATAGATATTCATTTATATTCCATATGCTATCCCCCTTCACGGTCCCTTCCTCACAGAATCTCCCTCACCCTTCCCTTTCTCGTCTGAGAGGGTGAGAACCCCCTTGGGTATTCCCCCAGACTAACACATCATTTTTCTTCAGGATTATTCACATCCTCTCCCACTGAGGCAAGACAAGGCACCCGTGTTGGGAAACAGATTCCACAGTCAGGTTGCAGCTTTAGGGACAGTTCCTGTTCTGGTTGTCAGGGACCCACATTTGGACTGAGCTGCACATCTGCTACTTATGTGTCGGAGCCTCAGTCAAGCCCGCCTATGTTCTTTGGCTGGTGGCTCAGTCTCTGAGAGCTCTGAGGGGTCCAGATTAGTTGACTCTGTTGGTCTTCCTGTGGAGTTCCTATCCCTGTCAGGGCCTTCAATCCTATTCCAATTGCCATACTTATCTCACAGTGATGCTGGCTCAGCCACAACCTGCATGGAGCAAAACTCCTGATTTAGGACCGCCCATCCTTAGTAAACAAAAGGGACAGTACACCTATTGAAATCCATGTCTTCCTAGTGATTTATAACTTTTTTTCCCTCTTTAGCCAGGATACAGCCCTTGTTTCATTAGTTTTATTATGTTTTTAATTACCTTTGGGACCTATTTGGTGCCTAATTATCTGTATGACAGGAAATTAAACTAAGCTTCTCGTTCTCTGCAGGCACTGTAACCCCAGCCCACCCTCTCCATTCCCCTCCGTTTCTTTTGTTTCTTTTTCTTTTTCTCAGAATGGCAACATGAGTTACAAGTCTAACCCAACACGAGCTTGATGAAGCACATTTAGGCTGGGAGTTGTGAACCATTCAGTGAACATCGACAGGTTTTAGATCTCTGTCAGTTGATTGCTAATTGTCAAGGAATTCACCGGAGCACTTTTCCCCCATTGTGGTCATGTATGAGGGTTTTCAAGTCTGACTTTGCAGGTTAAATTCTGCCATTGCTACTGAGCTATAAAGCTTTGCCCCATTTCGCCACCTCCCAATGTTTTAAAGTGTGCTTACCTTTCCAATGGGAGTAATAATAACACCACACAGAGTGGCTTAAATGTGACAACAAAAGTAAGTATGTAAGGTTCTTCCAAACCAGGTCTTCAGTAACTGCTCAGTAAATCATCACTCCTCTTGTTAGGGGAGTTAATATTTGGGGATATTTAGTGATGCTTTGGGTATCAGGTATCTTTTTGTCTCTCCAGGTCAGATAAACAGCAAAAGCCGGTGTACAGTTCTGCAGCCACTGAAAAATATAGTGGCAGTACAAGGCAGGGAGCCCTCCGCATACAGGCTGCTCTACTACAGGATCTGGTTATGTTCACTCTGCGGACTTCCCAGGCTGTTCAGGAGCTGTGAATGCCATCCACTCACTCATAGAAGATGCTGTGTCTGGTTTATTGGCCCTGCTTATCTTTCTTGCTTTATCTGTTAATGTGTGTAACTGGGCTGAGGCTCTACCCAGAATTTTATAAAACGTAAGAGAATGAAGTAGTAGGCTGGGTGTGGTAGCACACGCCTTTAATCCTAGTGCTTCGGAGGCAGAGGCAGGCTGATCTCTGTGAGTCCAGGGCCAGCCTGGTCTACAAAGTGAGTTCCAAGACAGCTAGGGATGTTACACAGAGAAAGCAGAGAGAGAGAGAGAGAGAGAGAGAGAGAGAGAGAGAGAGAGAGAGAGAGAGAGAGAGAGAGAGAGAGAAATGAAAGTCCCCTAGTCTCCCCCCAAAGTTTTATTTCTATTTCCATCATAAGGCAGAAAACATTCTTTGTTTACAGCTTTTGTCTCTATCATCTTCATTATTGGACATTTTAGAAATAAAATACTCTGAAATACAGAGGACTGATGAAAATCTACAAAACAGACATCCAATCTTAGGTACATTCTTCAAAGCTTTCCCTTCATGTCAACTTTTTGTCAAATAAGTGTGGGTTTTTACCAGTAAGAAATGAAAATTAAATTGGGGTACTCCAATCTCTGTGGTTCCGTAGTAAACCTGGTGCCTCCCAGAGCTAAATCTACTAATCTGAGTGATAGATAGATCTGCAAGGAGGTAATCTGACAGCAGCAAGAGAGACCCAATCACACACAAACTAAGCCAGGCCATAATGATAATTGCAGTGTGGCAGTCGCTGGAATCCTAGGAGTAATTACTCTGACATTCTTTATCACTGTGTGCTAGATGTGATATGAAGCAATTATCTAGTTGCTTTTCTGGAATATTGATGCCTGGGCTGTCTGCACATTACTCTCATCTCATGCTGTGACCCTGCAGGACTTAATCTGACACCTTGAGTTTCTCATGCAGATTGATAAGGAGCTCTGGTTTAATCTGTCCTTCTGTAGGATGAGACTCTCATGTTTACCCCCATGTTACCAGGAAGAAGTAGTGGAAATGTGAGATACTGTCATTTTCTTTTTCCGCTTGCAAAATTTGATTTGTTTATTGAATTCTCCAGTGCCAAGTCCCCTACTGCAAATATTGGTACAGTGGCATTTACAGCTAATTGTAAACTCTCCTCATAGCGGACGAGGCCATTATTGTTTTTCCCTATAATTACTGACAATAGTCCCAGTGTTCATGAAGCACTTCTCATAGTCCCATTTTAATAGTACCCAAGGAATATGGAATAAGATTTATTAAGACCACATGCTTCATTCAGATCCATGCTCTTTTTGCTGGAGCAGTGCCTGCAAACAAGAACTTTTATCCCCAATAGGGGGTCTACATTTTTAACTTGAAGTTGGCATTGTGTCTGTATTTTGTATTCCTTTATATGACTGTTTTCAGGTAGTTTATTTGTGTGTGTGTGTGTGTGTGTGTGTGTGTGTGTGTGTGTGTGTGTGTGGAGAGAGAGAGAGAGAGAGAGAGAGAGAGAGCAGACTTTTAGTTGGAACATGGATCAGCCTGCCTACTATTTAAATGTTTCCTCTCAATTTATTTCTACTGCACACAATAGGAAGCATTTGGCAACTTTCAAAGAGACTGTCCGTATGTATGTATGTATGTATGTATGTATGTATGTATGTATGTGTGTATATGTATGTATGTGTGTATATGTATGTATGTATGTATGTAATATATGGCTGGTCCTCCATTTCCTCCTCATATGAGTTACAGGATGACGCAGCCTGCAGAAGCATCAGTGGGAAAACCACTCCACAGCTGTGGCATTGTGCTGATACAGGGCACACATTTATCCATAGGCTCTACTATGGTCTATGCTTCCACCCCGGTAAAGATATCTTTTTTTTTTTTTATTTATTTTTTGATATTTTATTTACATTTCCGATGATTCCCCTTTTCTTTAGAAACCCCGTGTCCCCTCCCCCTCCCCGCCTCTGTGAGGGAATTCCTCCTCCCACCTACCCGCCCACCCATT
>CM052701.1:34357744-34377437 GCA_028551405.1 Uromys caudimaculatus | reverse complement strand
AGTTTTTATTACTACTGCTCTGTAGTACAGCTTGAAATCAGGGATGCTGATTCCCCCAGAGGTTCTTTTGTTGTTAAGGATAGCTTTTGCTATCCTGGGTTTTTTGTTGTTCCAAATGAATTTGAGAATTGCTCTTTCGATATCTTAATGTCAAGGGCTTGTGTGCTTGCACCTGGACTGCCAGGATCCCTACCTGAAGAGAAACACCACCTGCCACATAGATTCTTCTCCATGAAATTTCCTTTTCTTCCTGGGAAATGAGAAGAGTCGTAGGTTTCCCCTGAAGCTGATCACAGGAAGGGAAGCCTTTCATATGCATAGCCTCCTTAAAAAGTCAGCCATTTCAGGATCCCTTTCCATTCATTTGCCTGCTTCGCTTTCTTTGTCCACCTGTTGATGTAAAAGGCCGGGTCATGGGATTTCTGAGTCCTTATCTCCTTCACAGTCCTGTCTAAGCATCTCTCCAGTGTATAGCCAAGGCTAGGATTATTAGACTCGCATCCAGAGTGTTGCATTGGTCTTTGCTCCCATCAATAATACAGGGTGCTCTGTATGGCCTGCATTCACACATTCTCAACAATGCCAGGTATTAATTAATGTTCTAAGTATCAAAGAGTATCTCAGACTGGACAGATATAGCATGTTTGCTTAGCAGGTGAGAGAGCCTAGGGCCAATTCCAAGGGCTGCCTTGCTATACCCCCCCCCCCCAAGAAAGCAACTGTGGGGTATAATAGTTAGTTACTATGCTTACTCTTAGGTATGTATTGTAGTGTGTGCCTATAATCCCGGTACTTAGTGGGTAGAAGTAGGGGATGCTTCAAGTTCCTGGACAGCCGGGAAGGACCCTTTCTCAAAAGAGTATAAATAAACAAGTGAAGTCAACATATCTCATATATCTTTGCTGTCCTCTCTATAAGACTTGGAAATATGATTATAACTCAGAACTAGATCTTTTTCCAAGGTATCTTTTATTGCATCTAAACTTCTAGGACTGGTGAATTGAATCAGTCACTTAAAACATGTTAATTTTCACTTTTGAGATCATAAGACTCTCTTCTTATCTCTACCTTACAAAGACAGTGAAATGCAATTTCTTCTAAATCTGCAGTTTCCCCTTCCCATTACTGTTTCAGTTCATCCAGAGGCTGCCTCAGCACGTGACATTAGCCACTGTAGCTTCAAATTTCTCTGAATAAAGAGTAATGCCACTAAAGTGCCCCATCTCCATTTTCTTATGGTCACCTCTGTTGATCTCTTAGTGTTTCGTTGTTGTTAAACATCACTCATTTTCTTCATTGTTGACTTATTAGTCATATGCCTGATTTCTAGTCTTCTGTTCTCTGCCCTTTTTAGGTCGTGGTTTGTATTTTCTCCTTGTCCTTTCTTAACAGAATTCAAAGCAGTTCTTAAATATGTTTGGCTGGATTATTAATTTTATGGTAATTTTCATCAGCTTTACTTATCATCTAAGTTCTTATGTTCACTTATTACATTATCTAATACACTGACTTGGGTTATTTTTAATCTATGGCTCTTAGTTTGACTCTTTTATCTGCATTTCTCCCTGAGTAACTGGGTTTATGAGTCTGTGCCACCAAGCCTCATCTCTTGTGTAATTTAAGAATGTGTTATGAACTATCTATACCTTTTTGGTATTTAATTTAAATATTCGATCACTCTCCAGGGATTTTCTTCCATATTTCAAATGTTCTTTGCTGTCTTTTCTTTCTTTTTTAAAAAACTTTTATTTAATTATTTATTTATTTATTTATTTATTTATTTATTTACTTACTTACTTCCCAAATGTTTCGCCCCTTCCAGTTCCCCCTTCACAGTGTTTCCCCCCCCAGTCCCCTTCCTCTTTGCCTCTGAGAGGGCACTTCCCCCCTGGTGTCCCCTCTGCAAGATTAGGAGCATCCTCTCCCATTGAGGTCAGACATGGCAACCCTGTGCTACGTATATATTGGCGGCCTCAGATCAGCCTGTGTATGCTCTTTTGTTGGTGGCTAAGTCTCTGGGAGCTCCAGGGGTCCAGGTTAAATGACATTGTTGATCTTCCTGTGGAGTTGCCATCTCCTTAACAGCCTTCAATCCTTCCGCTAAGTCCTTCACAGGGGTCCCTGGCCTCCATCCAATGTTTATCTGTGGGTATCTGTATCTGTCTCAATCAGCTGCTTGGTAGCACTTTCAGAGGGCTGCTATGCTAAATTCCTGTCTGCAATCACAATATAGCATCTTTAATAGTGTGAAGAATCGGTGCTTGCTCATGGGATGGGTCTCAAGAGCTGGCCTTTCCTTCAGTCTCTGTTCCATCTTTATCCCTGAATTTCTTTTAGACAGGACCAATTTTGGGTCAGAAGATGTATAGGTGGGTTGGTATCCTTATCCTTCAAAGGGGGATCCTGTCTAGTTATTGGAGGTGGTCTCTTCATTTCCATATCCCTACTGTTGGTCATTTCTGCTAAGATCACCTGCGTTGACTCCTGGGAGTCTCCCTCATCCTGGGTCTCTAGAACTTATTAAGGGGAATACTCCTCCATTGCTGGTGAGATTGCAAACTTGCAAAACCACTCTGGAAATCAGTCTGGCAGTTTCTCAGAAAATTGGAAATAGTTCTTACCTGAAGACCCAGCTATGCTGCTCATGGACATATACTCAAAAGATACTCCACCATACCCACACAAGGACATATTCTCCACGTATTAGCCAGAAACTAGAAGCAACCTAGATGTTCCTCAACTGAAGAATGGATACAGAAAATGTGTTACGTTTTCACAATGGAATACAGCTATTAAAAACAAGAACATCATGAATTTTGCAGGCAGATGAATGGAACTGGAAAATATCATTTTTTGAGGGGTGAATATATACTTCTCTGAGCTAGTAACTTTGGCAGCTAAAGGCCTGGTGGAACCACAAAAGAGAATTTTCCAGAAATAAATCGGATACACATAAAGTTAGTTGGAATCTGCACTGTTGTACTTCTGCCTTTCCCTTAGATTTCACTACCTGCCTTTAACTTATGCACGCACCAGCACATGAGCATAGCATGTCTCAATAGTTTTTAGTCTCCTCTGTACTAAATGGTTTTTAAATATTAGAAATCTATGATTTCACCTTTCTCATGCTTTCTAAATGATTTTGGAGAAAGCATGCAAAAGTCCACTTTCATTTGTCACCATATCACCTTGTCAGGATCTTTTTTTTTTTTTTTTTTTTTTTTGAGACAGGGTTTGCCTGGCTGTCCTGCAACCTTACTCTATAGAGCATGCTGGCCTCAAACTCAGCGATCCATTTGTGTCTGCCTTCAGAGTGCTGCAATCAGAGGCAGGTACCAGCACTTGTCAGCATCTTAAAGTGTCTCTCTCATTTTCATTCCTCATGGTCTCCTTTTCCACTTGTGTTGAGTTGAGTGCCTTGCAAACATGGGCACATTGTGACAATTAAAATGATCAGAGTAAAAATTAAGCACAGTTGCCATGTGGTGCATAGAACCCTACAAAATAAGTAGATTTCTTCTCTCTGGGAAACTATCTTATATACATTTTATTCTTGAGAGATTGCCAGACAGAGATTTTGAAAACTCAAAACTATTTTACTTGATTATTCATGAATAAAATATGCACAGTCACAAAAAGACAACTACTATGTAACACTACTCACATGAAGTATCTAGAGTAATCAAATTCATAGGAACATAAAATATAAGAGAGAATAGAAAGAAGGAAGATATGAAAGTCAATTTAAAGCAAATATGGAAGTTTTGTTTTGAAAGATGAAATACAGGGAAGATTCATCATGTAACACATGTAACAAACAGTTTTAATATTGAACCATGCACTAAAAACAATGGATATATTAATTTAATTTATGACTGGATATTTGTCTCGCTTAAAAATAATGGATCTGGCAGTTATGGAAATAAATTTAAGAA
The DNA here is from genome assembly GCA_028551405.1 of Uromys caudimaculatus. NCBI lineage: Eukaryota > Metazoa > Chordata > Mammalia > Rodentia > Muridae > Uromys > Uromys caudimaculatus. The sequence continues at coordinate 34,373,502 of CM052701.1, read as the reverse complement.
ACCCTTTTCCAAAACAATTTATAGTAATGGAATAAACTTCTAGTAATTTGGTAATGAATCATGAGCAAGCCCCTACCAAGAGCCTCCTCATGAATCTCTAACCCAGTAGCAGCCTCCACGGTGTCCCAGGTTCCTGGAGAATGATCAGTACGCTTTTCATTTGTAAGTTTCCTAGCTTAGATTGCCTGGTCCTGGTATATCAGAGGGCTATACCTTAACTACATGTGCCCCCGCCCCCACTTCTTTCAGAATTCACATTCCTTCCTGGAAGTGCAGAACCTTCTTCTGCCCTGCCATCCAGAGCTCAGGGGCAGCCTGGCTGCATGCCCATTCTGAGGGGTACTCATCAATCATTTGGCATGAAACCTCCTCCCTCTGAGAACTGAGAATGAACTCCCATACCACATCCTTGTCTAGTGGGCCAAACCTCTCTCATCAAAAGACCCACACTTCTGTCTGTATGTCTCTATGGCATTTGGGTCTGAACTCACATCAGAGCCCATAAACTCTTGCTATAGCCACTGGAATGCTAATGTCTATTTGTGGAACTAGTAACTCTTCCAGTATATCATTTACCCCAAAAGACACCTTGTCTCAGTGTTTATCTTACTCTCCAAATCCCAAACTTTCAAGTATGGATTCAACATGATTTTATTCCCTAAAACATGCAAATGGAAAGTAACACAGAAGGAGATACACTGTAATATAAAATGATAATCTGTGGACAGTGAGATTTTCTGTGGCATGCGTGCAAGCATTCTCTAAATGAACTTGGCACTCTAATTGAGGCAGGTGCTGTAAGTAACTCACACTGGAAAAGTCTAGCTCTCCTGGCTCAGTGTTCTACCTTAACCAACACACACCATTTAGATTTCAGAAATCCTTTGCTCTGAGCTGTCCATCTGCATTACATTGCTCAGTCCTCCCAACAAACCAATGGATAGGCAGTATTTTAGTATTCTAATTTCACGAGGAGAAAAAAAATTAAACTCAGAGGTCATTTGTAGAAGCTGGGAGTCCATAATACCACATATTACACATACTCAGAGCCTCCTAAAGTTAATCCCAACCTTTTCTCCATTACCAATTCTAATGCAATCTGAATGAAAGAAAATGAGAATGATTTGTCTTGATGATTTAGATTTGTATATTCTCATGTTGACTTGGAGCTGTCTCCACTTTACAGGGAATGAACTGTTGATATCATATCTGCTCAAGTATATGAGTGAGCAAAGAATTCCATAGAGAGTTCTGCTAAGAATGTCTTCTCTCCGTGGAGCCTGTGGTGGCCCCTTCTGTGGCCTCCAAGGTGGCCAGGAAACAATTAGGTAACGGCTAGGTGATGAGTAAATAATTCCAGACCTTAGCTGGTTAAAGTCAAGGACTTGGCAGCCTTCTTGAGAATTAAGCTCAGAGATCCATGACCATTCCTTAGGCCATATTGACTCATTGATTAAAGTGTCCTGGGCTTGGTCAATGTTTTCCATAGCAAGTCATTTATAACACATTTTATTTGAGAAGTTTAGAACACTCTAAAAGCTAATTTAAATTATAAGTGCCCTTGAAAGCCATGACAGGAAATGACTCTCTTAGCCTTTTAGCCTCTTGTAGCGATTTGCCATACACTTTCAGAAAAGGGCTTTTGAGTGACTAGGTTCATTCTGTGTACATTCCCCATCCAGAAGAACCCATGAATTGCATAGGAGAAATTATGATGCCAAAGAATTCCTGCTTATTAAAAATGTGACAAATACACAGACTTCCCATGGTCCTTGAGAATCCTAATACCGGATTGAAGTCCACTGGCTCATCATAGAATTCATGTGTGTCTTCTTAGTAGCAGTGCAAATATTACCAAAGAAATAGGATGCTAGATGTGTTCTCTGTCTCTGTCTGTCTCTGTCTCTCTGTCTGTTTCTGTCTCTCTCACTCTGTCTCTCTGTCTCTCTGTCTCTCTGTCTCTCTTTCTCTGTCTCTCTCTGTCTCTCTCTGTCTCTGTCTCTCTCTCTCTCTCTCTTTCTCTCTCTCTCTCTGTGTGTGTACGTGCACATGTATGCCAAATCATTACATGTTCAACTCATTGGAGGCCACCCTAAAAAGCCTCTAAACAGTAAATTAATGACCTCTTGAAGAACTCGTAAACACTATCTCCTGTTAGTTCTGAAAGAGTTCTGAAAATTGTTTATTTGGGGTTTTTGTTTGTTTGTTTTACCTTAAAAATAAACTTTTGAAGATAGCTTCTGACACATGGCAATCCCATCCTGATTTATGACAGAAAATTCAGAGGTTTGACTCTACCTCAACTCTAAGGAGAAGAGCTTCAATAAGTTAACACTAAGAACTCCAAAAACATTTCTTACAGTTAGGCTCATTTTTGAATACTATGGTAGCTTAGAAATAGTTTTGGTACATTTCCCTGTAGAGCAGAGGGTAGGTCATGGCAGTTAGGATTGGGTTTATTGGGGGTCAAAGAATATATGTGTGGCATGTTAAGACAAGAAACCTGGAAAAGATCTGGTATGGGATTATTTTGGATTTAGTCCAATGGGGTTACCAGAGGTGTAAACAAACGATAGCAGAGAGAATCTAATAATAATGCCATATTCCTAGGTCAGGTAATGGCAAAGAGAATGTCACTGAGAAGATCAAATACCTCCTAAAGAGTCCCATGGGGTGCTGCATGATGTTACTGTGAGTTTGGGAACATTAAAGAAACCACAAAAATGCTTCATAAAAATAAAAAGTATTAAAGATCAGCAGTCCTGGAATATAGATCTCTTGTTTCTGTCTCCTACGTTCTTTTCAGCCCATAGGGCTTCAATCAAAGGTCAGCAAGACAAGAGGTCAGGGATAAAGAATGACAGATGTGTTCACTTACTCCCTCAGCTGCCACCCAGTGAGTGTAAAGGGGAGAACATGTGACTTCAGAACACTTTTGATGTTTTAATTGTTGTATAGACACCAGCATTCTAAATGCAACACCACCATACTGTACCTGAAGACTTTAAGTTTCTTTCAGGTATTTTCTAAGCATGTCCATTGGAGCTGTAGAGCTGTAGATGTGCCTGAATTTTTTAAAGAATTTTGGGGAAAATCTCCTTTTCTTGTATTTTCTAGAGGATGGTGATAGGAGACAAAGCCTGAGTTGCTTCATGTTTAATCCTTTGTCCTATGTCTGCTCATTGTAGAGGTAACTATTTTAGAAGCCTGCCTAATGTCATCCTGTCAAAACTCCAGTCTACACTTCTGATTTTACTTCCCAGGCTAGGCATGCTCAGAGCGTACTAATAAGATTTGCAAGGTGAGTTCCCAGGACTACAAACAGATATCACATTCTTGAAAGTAGAATAGGCAGAGCTCCAAATAGAGAATCACCTTAGTCTGGTTGTCCTTTCTCTCCTATAGGATCACACAGAAAGCCTTTTCCATGATGACAAGAAAGCAGATTTGAAGTTCATATATTTTTCTACTAGAGTTTCCAGGTATGCCCTTTCATAGTACATATGTGCATACACACACACACACACACACACACACACACACACACACACACACACACCAGAAACATAAAGTATAATATAGCATGAATATTATCTGAGAGAGACTCTCACAGAGAATTTAGTCATTGCTTGTCTGAGTTACTGGGTGTCATGCCTGAACTTTAACTGGAAATCTTCCAGGACCCTCTCCTGCTTATTGGATTGCACTAAAGCCATTATACCTTTTAAAATGTCCAAGATGAAGCCATCAATAGCTACAATGAGTCCAGTCTACAAATGAAAGCTTGGCACCCGTTATCTGACACTTTGATATCGAGATTTAAAAAGATGTTTCAATCGAAACCACACAATACAATTCAGGCTTCTGAGGACCTTGCGCTAGCTTTATACATGAGGCAGAGTTTAAAACTAAGAAAAGCTGGTTTCTGGTAACTTCTTTTGAAAACTTTTGCAGTCAGATCTTAGACAAGATGCCCTCTCTGAATCTTCTGTCTCATCACCTGTCAATGGAAAATATCAGATGGGTAATGAGGACCAAATAAACTAATGAAGGAAAATTGACTTTCAAAACCACAAATACTTTACAAATGCCACTATTCCTGGGGAGAGTATAGGAATTGGTATATTTAAATTTATTTTTTTCTATTGGTATTCCTTTAACACAGGAGGAAAATTGCATGGAAATTCTCTGGTGAACCCAAGCTTAAATGGGCAAGGGAAACACAGTGGGGCCAGAACTCTAAGTGGCTCAAAGATGCCATCCCACTGAAGCATTTCTATACTGCTCCTCTCCAGGTGTTAAAGGCCTTTTCAATATATGACTGTCAACTCTGGAGTGATACTCACAAGTGCAGAGACAGCTAAAAGATGAAATTGAAAGAACAAGAAATAGCAGATAAGGTGTTGGGTGTATGACGTAATTACAGCACAAAAAATAACCTTAGGTTTGATCTCTGGCATCACGAAAACTACTTTGGTGGCGCACACTTGTGAACCTAGTCCTTGAAATGAAGGGACAAGCATGTTAAAAGTCCAAGGTCATCATCAGCTACATAGTGACTTTGAGTCCAACCTGGGTTACCTGAGTCCCTGCCTCAGGGAGAACACAAAGAAAGAACTGATATAAAATAGTTTACATCACAACTCAATATGTGATCTTCAATGATACATAACATGACAGCAAAACTATTATTTCTAAAGAGCTGTTACTTTTCCATGCTCCTCTAAGCAGGGCAGCCTGGGCTACTAGATAAAGAGACATGTGGGTTTAGCGTACAAATACCTCCAGCTATTGATTCTGGAGGTTCCTGTGCATTCATTCCACAGTTGCATCTCCAGGTTTCTGGAAGTCTGTCCCTATTCCTTTCAATCCACTATCCTGGCTATTGTTTGTGTTATTTCAGCTAGCAGTCGTAAGCAAAGCCCATTTGATCTTAATTTTGCATTGCTCACTCTGTCATTGTTTAATCATTTCTTCTATGATCCTCATCAAAACGTTCCTTGCAAAACTCAGGAAGAAAAACCTTCAATATTGCCCCTTACACAGGCACACTTCTTCCTCTAGTTTTTTAAAGGCAAAAGTGACTTCTGCAAGAGCATCCAGCAACCCAACTGATCCACAACATAGTTGTGTGCTGTCTAACACACTGAGAAATTGTCTTACAGAAAATCCTTTGGTTAAGAGCCCAGAGGGGAAGGTAAAGACATTTTTTAAAAAAACAGGAACTCAGAGGAGACAAATAGGGCTTGATGAGCCCCTGAGATGAATACCACAGGCTAATGTGAGCAATCAGCAGGTTTGTGGAGAATATGCTGATATCTGCAGAAAAAAAAAAAACGCAGTGGCAAAGGAGAGCTTACAGATAAACATGGGAGCTCAGAAATATTATTGCTAGAAAAGCCTTGACATTTTGACCATCTCTTACGGTTGCAGGTAGACGGGAAATGAAGGAATCTGCTTTTGCAATTGATTAGCTTTCCTGTAATAAATTCATCCAAAGTGGTATCTCAGAATTCTCCTAGCAAAACTCACAGCAATCAGCCTCATTAATAAGAATATTTTACCACAAGATGACAAAGCTAACAGGAAACACAGACACACACACACAGACACACACACACAGACACACACACACAGACACACACACACAGACACACACACACACACCAAAATGGAAAGAAAGATATAAACAAACTTTGAATCAAGAATTAATTATTTCAGGACCCAGATTGATTGCAATCTGTTGAATGTGTTCATTAGCATCCTCCTTAGTCTTGCTGGGTTTATTGTTGCCAGCAGGCATCAATGACAAAAACCTGCACTCTGGATTATCCAAGTCATATAGAACTCACCCTGCCATGCCTCTTTGAAACTCCTCTGTGATGGTTCTTGTAATATTTCTCTCCTGATCAGTTTTAAACATCTCCAAACAAAACTGAATGAACAACAACAAAAAATAAATCAATATAACGTGTTCGCACCTATGTGGAAACATACGTGATCCCACTTTCATCTTATAAAGATACAATAAAAGTGTGTCTGGCTTGAGGGATTCTGAGACTCTCCTCTTCCTGGAGGAGAGTGCTTGCTGTTTGGCGAACTCTTTCTTATTTGAAGAGCCCTAAACAGAGCCCATTGATCTCTTTGATTAGAATTGTATGTAGGAGGATAGGAAATGCTGTTCACAGATAAAGTTATACTCTAGTGAAACCCTAGAGATAGAGTGGTAGATACCTGGGTAAGCACCCCACATCTTTCATTGAGGAACATAAAACTCAGTCTCTTCACAATGTTGGGATACTATAGCAGAGCCCTCTGTTCTTAGGAACAACAGTAGTTGCATGTCATTTCCCTAATCTTTGGCTTTTCATCTGGAGACAGATCACTCTGGAGAAACAAGGTTTGGTCACTTTCTTCCAACTTAACTTGATGCTTAAAGGATGTTCTAGCTTAGACTCACTATAAAAATTGCTTTAATCTCTTTTAAGACTGTGTTACACAAACGGAACTGCTCCAGTTCTTTGCCAGATGTCACCAGCCCTCTTCCCTTCGGTGGGTGCTCATCTTAAACTCCTCCAATATCTTTTTGCATTCAAATCCACATTTCAGAGCTGGCTTCCCTGGAAATCTAAACGTAGACAGCTATTTTGTTTTAACATATATAACACATGCAAACCTAATGAGGCTCTTTATTAGGTCAGGAACTATGGAAAGTGTCCTAAATGATAATAATCTCTTCCAAATTATCATGTAACATTTATCTAGAAGGAAGAAGCCACTTGATAAAAAATGTGTTTGGTAGAGAAGAGGGCTGTGGCCTAAAATCTTTGAGATCCAAAATAGCTAGAAAGTTAACAGGCACATAAAACATTTCAATGGCCTAATAAATATTAACAATGTTGCCATTTTACTTGTAATAAAAGGAAGTCTCTGTTGGTTTTAATTATTTAGGAATCCACATATATTTCTTTTAATGTATCTTAGGATGAAGGGGAATAGCATAGTTATGCAAGTGTGTCATGCATATTGTGGATTATCATGCACGCATGAGGACCTGGGCTTGACACCCAGAATGCAAAATAAAATGCCTAGGATGTTGGCATATGCTGGTAATTAGAATGCCAGGGGAATGGAGACAGGTAGACCCTTGGGGCTTGCAAGTCAGCCAACTTAGCCTACTCCATGGTCTCTGGGCCATAGAGAGACTCTACCTCAACAAAAAGAAAAAGAAAAAGGAAATGGATGGTTCATTTCCTGGCTAGTTTTATATCAAGTTGACACAATTTCAAGTCATCTTAAAGTAGGCACTTCAGTGGAGATACTGCCTTCATAAGATACAATTGTTGGTCATTTATTTTATTATTTATTTTTGTATTATTATTTTATTATTGTGGGTAGTTTGATCTCTGGCTTGGTAGTCCTTAGTTCTCGAAGAAATCGGGCTGAGAAGGTTGCAAGGAAGCAATCAGATAGCATCAGCACCCCCAACCCATGGCCTCTGTATCAGCTCTGTTTCCAGGTCCCCCCCCCCCCCGTTCGAGTTTCTATTCTGATTTTATTTGATGATGAATAGTGTGAAAGTCTAAGCCAAATAAACTTCCCCCCCCAACTTCTTTGGTCATGGTTTTTCATCACAACAATAGTAATACTGAGGAAGGCAGCTCCTTAGGAAGAACACCAGGATGTTATCTCTAGCCTCTACAGATACAGAACCATATGAGCACTCCACCCAAGTGTATCATAGAGTACTTAGGCAATGGTCACTTAAAGAATAGTTATCTTGTTTCTTGGTTGATGTCTTTCTTAGTTGATGTTCTATTGCTGTGAAGAGGTGCCATGACTAACACAGCTTATAGAAGAAAATATTTAATTAGGGCCTTGTTTATAGTTTCAGAGGGTTAGTTATTATGGTGGGGAGCATGGTGGCAGGCAGGCAGGCATGACACTGGAACAGTAGTTGAAAGCTTACTTACTGATGCATATACAGGAGGCACAGAGAATTTGGGAAGGAGGGATGGAGGGAGGGAGAGAAAGAGAGAGAGAGAGAGAGAGAGAGAGAGAGAGAGAGAGAGAGAGATTGTGCTTGGTGTGAATATATATATTCGATTGAATTGGCATTCCTTACCTAGAACCTGAGAAATACCTTTCATTCATATTTAAAATAGCAAATCAAGGTCAAGGTCAAGGTAAAGGAAATCAATAAAGCCATCCATATATTGGTTAGCTTCTGGTTAGCAGAAGATGTAGAGCAACAAAGACTTTTAAACATTTCATGACACATGGAAACTGTGAAATTGTTAGGCTTTTGCCATTTTTAAAGGCCAGTTTTTCTGTACTGTAGAAAAATCATCAATAAACTAGCTAGTTCAAAAAGAAAACAGAACAGGATTTCACTAAGGCTGTCAACTTTGAGGGACATTGCAATGAGTAAAATGACTCAATAATAGATATTCAAACTGCAGACCCTTGGGAGAAGGGTGAAGGGTTGGATCTTAAGGTTTTCTGGATACAGTGTATTGAGTTGCTTTCAGTAATTATTCAACATGGCATAGTTTTACAGTTGTACTTTGAAGTTGCTCACCACCATAAAACAAAAGTGTCAAAGTCTTTTTATTATTCACCCTGGTATATAATGCCTAAATTCAACAGTGTCTGCAAGTAGGCAACATTTATTAAATTCTGGTTATAGGCTAGTTTGAACTTGAGCCTCTCACCATTTCTCATAAACTGGTAAGGCATCTGAGATGCACTGAAAAAGCATGTGTACCATGTGGTTTTCAGTGGCCCCAAACAGAAAGTAGCACAGAACTGGAGTCTATAACCTCAATGCAAGGGAGTTAAGGAGTGGCTGCCTAATGCTTTCTTCTTCTCATTCTGTTGTTCTTCCTTCCTTTCATTTTCCTACTTAGCCGTGTAAAAAACAACTAACAATGTTTTCTGTGTGTGTGTGTGTGTGTGTGTGTGTGTGTGTATGTGTGTGTGTGGTTTTAATTTATTTTTAGAGTTGTGTTCAGGCACTGAAACCATTTCTGGGAATGAAGCCTGGATAGTTTTATTTGTAAAAGCTACCACTGTGATTCTGTAGCATGTCAGGCATTGAGCCCTTCATGCAAGAATAAAGTGTCTGTTATTCAGAAGACTTAATGGGTGGCCCCTCTCACCAGCTATACCAACAATTGTTAGCCACCTCCACCAAGTTGGACCACGATGTTTTGGTATCACCTCTTAGAGTCATTATTAACTTTTTGAAGATGCCATGGTATTCTGAGGATGGCAGAGATATATCCCTAACGTTTCAGGAAGTTCTTGGTGAGATAGTACTTATGATCTTGGCTGCTCTGGGGTTTCCACTTCAATAGCAGGTACCTGATCTTCTCTATGCCATGGTATACGCATTATTACAGAACATCAGTAATTCACTGATAGCTAGTTTTCTTATCTGATTATTTCTGTATAGAATCTCAAAACTTATGATGAAATTATTCCCTAGCACATTTTACAGGTATCTAACCCTTCTTACACTTTTAATTGCTCATGTTAATCTATATGTTTTGACTCTTTACCTGATCTAATACAAGCATTTCTTTTGTAAAAGTGTCTATACCCAGATATAGTTCTGTAGATAGAATTTTACTAGAAGAAAATCACTCAACATGGCTGGTTAGTTTATAAGCAAGGAAAATGTCACTTAAAGGCCCCTTTGACTTTTATGCTCGTCTATTTCTTTAAGAGACATTTTCTTTCCTTATAAACTAATCAGCCATGTTGAGTTATTTTCTTCCAACATGTATATGTCTTTTCAGACCCTTACCTGGCCTCTTAAATATTTCCACATCCCTCTTTCCCTCATATACCGAAAAGGCAGCTTACATGTGGTCTTTGACCCACTCCCTTTCATCTCCTCTGTGCTAGAAGAAATGTACCTAAAGAGTAATTCATGAGTCCTTCTCTCTCTGAACATTTTTGACTCTGCTGTCTTGGGGCATCACTTTTTGTAATATAGATTTCTTTTATGTGTTCCTTCAGTTGTCACAGAAAGATACAAAATGAAAAGAGTATTGATTTTGCCCCTATAATCACATGTGGCAGAGATTACTTCAGAGAACTTTAGTTAGAAAGGCAAATGTCTTATATGTGTTTCTTGATTAATAAGATAGAATGGGACAAATTTCTGATTATTTACTAATTGATAACAAGAACTCTTAAAACTCATGTAATTTAATCTCACATGAAATATATGCATCTGGAAAGAACAAATTGAAAACATGTCAGATGAGAATTTGTTCTAACTTTAAAACAATGATTCGAATGAGTTATGCGTATGAAATAAATGCATCATAGTCTGTACTTCACAACATAGTTTATCTAACACTTTCTGCAATTCATCTTCCAAACCGACCACTAAAAAGATTTCTTCCATCTTACCACAGTCATAATTTCATAGTGTCATTAAAGGAATCTTATGTTCATATTTTTCTTTTATTTAATGTGTGTGTACCTGAGGATATATATGTGTGTCACATGTCTCGATATTAACCACAGAAGAAAGAATAGAGTATCAAGGTATCAGATCCTCTGGAACTGGAGTTACAAGTAGCTGTTAGCTACTTGCTGTGAGTATTGGGAACTGAACTCAAGTACTCTACATGAGAAGCAAGTACACTTAGCCATCAATTCATCATTCCCAGCCTGTATTCCTATTTCTTAACTGTAGTCACATTGCCATGATTATTGTTGTCCTGGATGCTCTACCAACATACTAATTTGGTAGAGTGATCTGACTATATCACTGAAATTAACTTTACAAACATCTGTCAACATATCTGCACTCCATCCTACCTCTAATAACCTCATCGAAGTTACTACAACTAGTCATTTCTTCTGACTTGTTTTCTCTACTCCATCAAGTACAATGAGCCATCTAAGAAGGCAAAACCACCATGATACTATTTCATTTAAAAATTTTCAGTGTTTAGCTCTCAGAATGCATAAGGATCATTGAGACCCCTATGAATCCTTCTTTAGGCTGATGTAGTCACCTCTCATTCAGACTCCAGGTTTTGGTTTCTTATATTCATCAAGACTTTTCCTACCTCCATTCCTGGCTTGCTTCTCCCACCATTTAGGATAGTCTCATTATTATTCGCAACTGATTAGGTGTTATCCACCTTTCAGGACCCAGAATGGGTTTCAGACTTCAAATGGACCTGACTCTTTTCTTCTCGGACCACCCAAAGCCACTAAATATTCTTCTATCTAACTCTTGCCACTTTAATCTCATAGGAAATGTGTTTCCCAATCCACTAATCCATCATAATATTCCTGAATTCGCCACAAATACATACTTAATATTTGCACCTCAAGTTATTAATCCAGAAATAAGTGTGAAAATGATATCCCAGAAGTGTCAATCAGATTTTAGAAGATGAAGAAGAGGAGGAGGAAAAAGAACAAGAACAAAAAGAAGAGTAACAAGAAGAACAACAACAAAAAGAACAAGAGGAACAAGAAGAACAAAAACAAGAAGAAATGAAGAAATCAACTGAAAATAACACAAGCCAAGGTAACTATAGTAATACAGGATTTCAAACAGGCCATGACAATAGCAAAAGAGATGGAGGCAAGGGATTCTATAAAATCACATCATCTCAAAAATCGGGACGCTAAGGCATGAGAAATGAAAGCAGCATAACAGATACTAAATGTTAATTTTGAAGCTTGGCTGAATCTAGGGCCCACTGCTTTCTGACACATTTTATTTTCAGTTCTATAATTTGGCATATTCATGAAGCACTGGTATAATTTGATTATATTAATTTTCCGTAATTAAATTTATTTGGGAAAATTGCAGAGATGCTCTCTTTTCTGTCCCGCTGAAGATGACTCTGAGGTTGACATTTTCCAGCCACTGGCCATTTCCTCCTGCACCTACTCTGCCACTGATTATCCTTCACAATGGCTTGTTTTTAATCTTCAAAATCCCATGCATTATGTCAAGTAAAATATTTGGATAGGGTAAAGTAAATTCTGTTTTATACATTAATTTTCATGGTACTATTAATGTGTTGTTGATTAAAATGAATGCCCAGACATCAAATCAAAGAAGAAAGTACAAGTTGTGCATTTTGATATGACTCCGTCATGGATTATCTCATCTCAATATAGCTTGTGCACTTTTTTTTATATAACACAAGTTACTGAGGGGAAAACCATGCAGAATCTCCCACTCTACCTGCTTGTCATAGAGGGTGAAACTCTGAAGTTTTTGTAAATGTGAGAAATGAAGTTGTGATAGCTTCCTAAAAGCTCCTCTCTTTTACCTTTGGAATTGATTAGAATGTTTTACAGATATGTATTCCTTCCATACTCACCCCATAGAAAGAGATTATTCTTTTTGCACCATTAATTTTGTGCTTAGCCATGGGACATTATCTCACCAATGGAACGCTATAAGAAATTACTCAAACATAGACTGAAAATAAGTTGGTCTCTTGAGCCTCAACATTGCCATGAAAGACCTTTCTCTAATCTCCTCCTCTTGGTCCTAAAAAAAACAAAAACAAAAAACAAAAACAAAAACAAAAACAAAAAACAAAAACAAAAACAAAAACAAAAACAAAAACAAAAACAAAAACAAAAACACACATGTGAAAAAAAAAACCAAAACCAAAACCAAAACCAAAACCGAAACAAAATAAAAACCATGTTTTGGTCCAAGGTCTAGACAACCAGCTTGGGTACTTTTCACAGCCTGCATTCCCTCAGCTACTAGCTGCTTAATAAAGGCAAGAGTAAATGATCGTGTCTTTTGAGACACTGACTCTGAGTAGACTGTCTTGTAGAAGCAAATGGTTAATTCAACTCCTGACTCATAGGATAAGCATTTGGAACCCCCATGCCTGTTTGTATAACCCTACTACACACATGGCTGTCTTGCTGGTCCTTGTCTTTTGCTATTGTTTTGCAATTTTACTATTGTCTTGGGCTATTTGAAATCTTGTTTGGTTATCATTGCCTTGGCTTGTGGTATTGTCAGTTGATTTCTTCAGTTCTGTCTGTCTTTTTAAAATTTGATTTGATAGTTCCAGTACATCATTTTCATACTTGCATTCGTTTTTCACTTTCCATTCGCTTCTCTGTAAATTGCTTCACACCCTCACACTTCTATCTCCTATGTGTCTGCTGCTACCCATTCCAAAATGTTCTTTTTGTCACCTCCCTGGTTTCCAATACCTAATCTTTGTGGAACAGTTGTCCAACTGTATCCTGCTTATCTTTTATTCGCTGGGTTTGTCTAGAAATGGAAAAGGGTCTTAAAGGGCTTGAAATCTGAAATCCCTGGGTAACGTGATTTTTCTTTCTAGAGCAAGTGGTCTACTCTTCCCAGCTGCTCAATTGAAAAGCTCGCTCATGAGTCTAAGCTGCTCTGTCTTTGAAGAGTTGGGAGGAAATAGGAAGTAGAAGAGGAGTGTGGCAGGTGAGAGAAGGAGGAGCCAGTGCACCTTGTCATGCTTATCTATGCTTCCTGAAATACAAGTTGGAAAAATCAAAGCATAAAGTATAGCCTTTAGATCAGGACTGAAAACCATGTACCTGTTTGTCTGCCTGAATTTGAAAGTGTGTGTGATTCCTCTCCATTAGCTCACAACCATGTTGGAGATAGATTTGAGGAACCTTGATCACATCACCAGCCTAAAATGCCAAAAGACAGCTCCAGACAGCCATCCAGATGCTTCTCTGAGTTAATTTGGGATACAGAGAACTCAGTACCCAAACTGTCCTCAGTGAAACCTGCCTATGAGAATGGAAGGATAGATGAGTCCCAGGAGGATTTTAAACTCTTAGTGGAATCCCAGGTTGATTTCCTGATGGAATGAAAGGAAACAATGAGGAGACATAGAGACTTTCAACTCCTAACTGCTACTTTTTTCATTGACTTAGTGACAATTGCTCAATAAAAATTCATGATGTCTAACACCTTAGCAGCAGCTGCCAGTCTTCTGACTAAAAATTATATGCAGTTAAAACAAAGATAGAGCAATTCCTCATCCCCCTACAAAACCTCTGGAGAACTCAGGAAAGTCAGAGAGTATTCAGTCCACAGTCTTAAAACCTCAGAAGGTGTTTACAGACTGTTACAACATCATCATCATCATCATCATCATCATCATCATCATCATCATCATCATCATCATCACCTGTGAAATCTCCATCAAATCCCCCTGCCATATAATGAATTCTTTTCATCAGTGGAAAATAATTCTTCATTCTCCCTTTTGTTCAGCATTCCTCGAAACAACTGAAGATTAGGACAAGTGGCTATATTATACTAGGAATTTAACATGCTTTTCTCCCAATTCAAAGATAAGCATTAGATGGCTATATTGAGCATTTCCTGGACAACTTGAATAAGTGCCCACTGACGTCTCACACTACCATTCTCCTGTTCTCTTTCTTTTTACTGGACACTGTCTTAAATTTTTTAGAGCACCGAGGATCAGAAGAGATGGTACTTAAAGCAATAAAATATATAAATTCACTGTTTTAGAGGCCTTTAGCACAAGAACCTATTTGACAGAATGAGTTCTTTCTGGGACCCTGAGAGAGCACCTTCTATAAGCATTGCTTCTAGGTTCTGGAGCTTATAGGTAACTGATGTAATTTCTCAGTCTGTGGCTATGTTATTTCTATTTTCAAGTCTCCTTTTTTTTTTTTTTTTTTGGTACTTTATTTACCCCTTTCAAGGTCTCCTCTTTGGAAACCACCTATCCCCTCCCCCTCCCCTACCTCTATGAGGGTATTCCACCTTCCACCCACCTGCCCAACAACTACCATATTCCCAACTTGACATTCTTCTTTACTGGGGCCTCTCCTCCCTCTGATGGCCAACAAGGCCCTCCTCTGCCACATATGTGGTTCGAACCATGGGTCCCTCCATGTGTATTCTTTGGTTGGTGGTCCAGACTTCAGGAGGACTGGGGGGGGGGAGGTCAGGCCCATTGAAACTGTTGCTCCCTCCATGGGGCTGCAGACTCCCTCAGCTCCTTCATCCTTCTCCAACTCCTCCATCTGGGACCTCACTCTCAGTCCAGCGGTTACTGTAAAGTGAAACTTGGGCATTCTGAACTTGTGGGCTAATATCCGCTTATCAGTGAGTACATACCATGTTCCTTCTTTTGTGACTGAGTTACCTCGCACAGGATATTTTCAAGTTCCATCCATTTGACAAATTTCATGAAGTCATTGTTTTTAATAGCTGAGTAGTACTCCATTGTGTAAATGTATCACATTTTCTGTATCCATTCCTCTGCTGAGGGACATCTGTGTTGTTTCCAGCTTCTGACTATTATAAATATGGATGCTATGAACATAGTGGAGCATGTGTCTTTGTTACATGTTGGGGCATCTTCTGGGTATATGCCCAGGAGTGGTATAGCTGGGTCCTCAGGTAGTATTATGTCCATTTTTCTGAGGGTCCACCAAACTGATTTCCAGAGTGGTTGTACCAGCTTGCAATCCCACCAACAATGGAGGAGTGTTCCTCTCTCTCTACATCCTCGCCAGCATCTGCTGTCACCTGAGTTTTTGATCTTGGCCATTCTGACTGGTGTGAGGTGGAATCTCAGACTTGTTTTGATTTGCATTTCCCTGATGACTAAGGATGTTGAGCATTTCTTTAGGGGCTTCTCAGCCCTGTGAATTTCCTCAGTTGAGAATTCTCTGTTTAGCTCTGTTCTCCATTTTTTGATGGGGTTATT
>CM052701.1:34287613-34357244 GCA_028551405.1 Uromys caudimaculatus | reverse complement strand
AATGTTCTATAGATGTCTGTTAAATCCATTTGGTTCATAACATCTCTTAGTTTCACTGTGTCTCTGTTTAGTTTGTGTTTCCAAGATCTGTCCATTGATGATAATGGGGTGTTGAAGTCGCCTACTATTATTGTGTGAGGCACAATGTGTGCTTTTAGCTTTAGTAAAGTTTCTTTTATGAATGTGAGTGCCCTTGCATTTGGAGCATAGATGTTCAGGATTGAGAGTTCTTCTTGGTAGATTTTTCCTTTGATGAGTATGAAGTTTCCTTCCTTATCTTTTTTGATGACTTTTGGGTGAAAGCAATTTTATCCGATATTAGAATGGCTACTCCAGCCTGTTTCTTGGGACCATTTGCCTGGAAAATTATTTTCCAGCCCTTTACTCTGAAGTAGTGTTTTTCTTTATCACGAAGATGTGTTTCTTGAATGCAGCAAAGTGCTGGGTCCTCCTTATGGATCCAGTCTGTCAGTCTATGTCTTTTTATTGGGAAGTTGAGTCCATTGATGTTAAGACATATTACGGAATAGTGATTGTTGGTTCCTGTTATTTTCGATGTTACTTTTACTTTTATGTGGCTATGTTCTTTTGAGTTTGTTGAAAGATTAGGGTGTAGTTTCCCTCTTTGAGTTGACATTACCATCCATTATCCTTTGTAGGACTGGGTTTGTGGAAACATATTGTGTAAATTTGGTTTTGTCATGGAATATTTTGGTTTCACCATCTATGGTAATTGAGAGTTTTCCTGAGTATAGCAGCCTAGGTTGGCAGTTGTGTTTTCTTAGGTTCTGTATGAGTTCTGTCCAGGATCTTCTAGCTTTCATAGTCTCTTGTGAGAAGTCAGGTGTGATTCTGATAGGTCTACCTTTATATGTTACTTGACATTTTTCCCTTACTGCTTTTAATATTCTTTCTTTGTTTTGTATATTTGTTGTTTTTACTATAATGTGATGGGACGAATTTCTTTTCTGGTCCAATCTGTTTGGAGTTCTGTAAGCTTCTTGTATATTTATGTTCATCTCTTTCTTTAGGTTAGGGAAGTTTTCTTCTATAATTTTGTTGAAGATATTTACTGGTTCTTTAAGTTGGGAATCTTCACTCTCTTCTATACCTATTATCCTTAGGTTCTGTCTTCTCATTGTGTCCTGGATTTCATGAATGTTTTGGGTTAGAAGCTTTTTGCATTTTTCATTTTCTTTTACTGTTGTGTCAGTGTTATCTATGGTATCTTCTGCTCCTGAGATTCTCTCTTCTATCTCTTGTATTCTGTTGGTGATGCATACATCAATGACTCCTGATCTCTTTCCTAGGTTTTCTAACTCCAGAGTTGTCTCCCTTTGTGATTTCTTTAGGGTTTCTATTTCTATTTTTAGCTCCTGGATGGTTTTGTGCATTTCCTTTGTCTATTTGATTGTGTTTTCCTGTAATTCTGCCTGTTTGATTGTGCTTTCCTGTAATTCTTTAATGGATTTTTGTGTTTCCTCTTTAAAGGCTTCTAGTTGTTTATCTCTGTTCTCTTGTATTTGTTTAAGGGTGTTATTCATTTCTTTCTCAAAGTCTTCTATCATCAACGTGAGAAATTATTTTAAATCTGAGTCTTGCTTTTCTGGTGTGTTGGGGTATCCAGGGCTTGCTGTGGTGGGAGAGCTGGGTTCTGATGGTGCCGAGTAGCCTTGGATTCTCTTCCTTATGTTTTTACCCTTGCCTTTTGCCATCTTGTTAACTCTGATTATAGCTGATCTTACTCTGTGTGGCTGTGGCTTGCCCCTCCTGCAGGCCTCTGTATCAATACTCCTTGAAGACCAGCTCTCTCTGAAAGGTATTTGGGTTTGGAGAGCTGTGGCACAGGGTCAGCTCTGGGGTGCAGACAGAAACCAGAAGGATCTTGTCCCCAGCTGTCCCTTGGTTCCTATGTCCTGATGACTTTGCAAGGGTCCCTCTTGATCCAGTGAGTTTGAACAGAAGTGGTGGTTTTGCTTGTGCTGAAAGGTGTGTCAGCACTCCTGGGATACCAGCTCTCTTCTGGAGCCCTGTGGCCCAGGCTGCGGTCCCCAGTCACAGATGGAAACCAGAAAGTTCCTGTCCCTGACTTTACCTCAGTCCCTGTGTCCCGAGGTTTCTGGGCGGGTCCTGGTGAGCAGTGTTGCTCCCCTTAACCCCACTCATGGCTTTTCCACACTCCTGGGAGGGTAGTTTTTCCTGGCGCTCGTTGGCTATGGACTCCTAGTGGCCCAGGCAGAGGTCTCCACCCACAGATCTTCAAGTCTCCTTAAAAAGACATTTAGTATTGCATTTTATCTAGAGTAAATTCATTTTTAATCTTCAGCTATATGATATATGGAAGAATCTATTTTTTAAATATAATCATACCTACAGGTTCTAAGTAAATCTCAGGAGATCTCACATCTCAAAATAATAAGGTAGAGGCAGAACACATATTGGGAACAGCACTGAGAGTGATTGGAAATCTCAAAGTCTGGCCTCAATGACATGTGTCTTCCAGCAAGACCACACCCCCTAATCCTCCTCAAACAGTTTCAAACTGGGGACCAAGTATTCAAAGATGAGTCTATGAGGGCAATTCTTATGCAAGGCTCCATTCTACTCTTCTTGTGGCCTTATTCTCACACAGGATGCTGCAAAAGAGGAGGTACTCTCTCTAATTTTGGACTATGTAGATAATTGAGACTTTCCCAACGTCCCTTTCCTTTCCCTCCTCCCTTCCTCTCCCTTTCCCTCCTCCCCTTTTGTTCCTTTCCTGCCTAGCCTCATATCACCTCTTATTTCTACTAGTCTTCTATCCCTTTCCCTCCTCTCCTTTTTCTTCCCTTCTCTTTTCCAGCAACAATGATCATGGGCCACTCAGACCCGACAAACTCATGGTACCTTGGTTACTAACTAATGATCTCTATACTACAGGTCTCCGAGACTCATCATTCTGAACACTTAAAAGCACATTAGACATGTATTGACTGTCCTCCTTTTGCAACATTTAATGATTTCCTAAACTAGAGTAGATATTTTTGTCATTTTTAATACCTTTGGTTTCTTCTACAAAACTGTTACCAGGTTTCTCAAATGTTTTGCAAAACCTACCTGATTTTCATTCTGGGCTTCTGAGATCCTATGCACAAAAGACTGTATAGCTATCTTCGTGAGTGGGGTGCTTGTCACAGCCCTATGGGAATTATTGTGCCAACTGGCATCCCTTAGTGAGCATCACTCAGAGAATTTCCAGTGATCAATTCAGTTTCACTTATGATTCCTTCAATGTAATCTCTCTGACACTCAACGCTAAGGTTATACTATGTTCATTTGTATTTACTGAAATATGCCTCTATAATTGCCTCTGACCAACTTTATTTATGCATTATTATTGGAGGTTCTCTAAAACTGACAGTTTGAGAGCTTCAAGATGGTGTTTAGAACACTGAACTAGTTCCTTGAAATTGGACATGCTGTGAGTTATATCTTCTATATCAATATGCATTCACGTGTTTCTATGAAATGAGGCCCACTTAGACACAGATCACACTTTTTATCTTGCATTTAGTCCTTTGTCTGTCCAGTTTTTCAACCACCCCTTCTCTCTTCATTGGCATATGCCATGCCACTTGCCTCAACAACCTAACTTTGTGGTGATTGACTGACTGAGCAGATTTCCATATAGCTTCTGAAAAATAAACAGATGTCTGTGGGGTCCAGACTCTGACACAGTATGGGCCTATTTGCTGCCTTAGAACATAAAACTCACTGCTTTAATTCCAAGACGAAGCTCTCTTACTCCAAATCCCAGAGTGTAGCAGCATGGCTATAGAAAAACTGTGCTACACTGGCTTAGGATTCTTGCCTTTTGGAGGTTGCCCAAATCTGAACATTATCTTGTCCTCAAGATTTAACTTCTGCCCTGGTTCCTAAAATGCTCTGATCTAATTATCTACCTCTGTTTTGTCTACTCTTCAGGGAGATAATGGTCTCTGATGCTACTCCACAGAGTCTCTTCTGGATAACATTGTGTAATATGCATTACTTTAACTCTGTCTTCTCCCATTAAAGGCTGGCAACATTGTGGACAATTCATTAAGTTCACTACTTTCTAGAAATATCTTTTACAATAAGGCTCTCTCGGGAATAACTTTAAAAACCATATTTATAAGACATGCATCCAAATAAATATAACTAGAGATTTCCACTTCAGGGAAGTGTTTTGCTGTGGTAGCTTAGATATTCTTCAGGAAATATAGAATTGTCCCAACAGTTCCATTATTGCATAGGAAAATTAATTAAAATATTCATCCTCTTGTTTTCTTGTAGTTTGTTTAAACATAGTCCATAAAATGATTGAATGAGCAAATAAAAGGCAGGGGAAATTTTAGAAATTTCTTTTAAATATCCTGTGTTTCAGGGTTGTTAACTTCACGTGAAAGACACATATCCAAAGCCTTATCTCATCACAGTCAAATGAAATAGGTCAGACAAACTAGACTTACAGACCACCTTGGAATCATCCTGAAGTGGGACCTAAAATAGAACTGCATGGCACATCCAAGAGTGTAATGTCTTAGTACAAATTGGACATAGCCAAGGCGTAATACTTAGTATATAGATAAAGAAATCATCTTTCATGTTGCAAACTACTGGGTTCTAGAAAGGAAACTTTCCAATGGAAATGCATATTTTAAAGGGAATTATCAGTATATCTTTAATAAGCATGCCAGAGACCTGATCAGTTGGCTTTATTAAAATAACAGGCACACTGCCTCTCTTAAATTCTGTGTGTCTAGAGGCAGAAAAAAGAGTGTTGTGAGAGTTCTGTATCTACTAAGACGTTTGTATTTCTAGATTGGCTAAAATTCCTGACATCTTTATCTACTTATTATGACACTTCATTCTCTACTGACTTGCATTTTTGATTGGCATGCCAGCACTGAAGCATTATATTTTGACTTGTCTATATAATACAAAAGAAATTGCCTGCCTTCAAACTTAATTTGGTGCCTGTCCCTCCTGTCTTTAAAAAGACGGATAGCAATATAATGCATAGACATCAATCCTTCTTTCCCCTTTCCTATATACTCTGATATTCATTTGAATTTAAACCATAGCAATCCCCCTACAATGCTTAGAGCCCTTTATTTTTGTCAGCCACTCTGTAAAAGCTTTAATCATCATAGCAACTATGCAAACTATTTTCAGTGACACACACATTTGCTCAGAAGATGGGATGTCAACCTGGCACAAAGCTGCATAATTCTTTTTGACTCTGAAACTGTTGGTACCTATTCTGAGACTGGTACCAAGCAATGAAAGCTGTTTCTCATTGACTGTTGAAGAGAAAGAGAAAGTCGGAAACTCTAGCCATTTTCTTATCTGACTTTCATACTTTTTGTGATGTATCTTTCCCATCCACTGCTTTGCTGCTGACATTACTCATCCTGAGGGGTGGTGAAGATGAAGAGCTCAGAGTGTCAAGAAAGCACTACCATGCACCATGCCCTGAGGTCAACTACAGAAATAGCCATCCCTAAATAAGATATACTCATATACACAGAGATAGAGAGACTGCCGATCCATACTCCATTGTTCTGTGTATGGCAGTCTGGCTTGTGCCATTTTGATGTTGCGAATTTACTATTTTAGATCAGCAGATAAGGGTGAAATGGTTTGAATGAGGGGGAAGGAAGAGACATCCTTTCTTCCCAAATTCCCTTGGACTGCAGCAGTAACCAGAGATGATGAACACATCTTTGCTTTTAAATTTTCCTCAGAAAGCCAGTGCTGAATGCAGCTTATTCTTACTAGAAGTTATCTTCATCATTCTCAGATTCAGTTGTTCACAATAAAATAAAATGAATATAAAAGGCCTAAGATAGTTCCAGAAAAATAGATTTGGCCACTTTTTCCTTACCTTCCATTATGTATCTATCCTTTAATGCTTTGTCAGTGAAAATAAGCATCCCTTCTTTGCTGGTCATTTTTTTCTCATACTCAGTTCCTCTGCTGTTCACGTGTGGTTTCCGTCTTTTAAAACTTGCATTTTCTTACATTTAAAAAATATCTGAAATTGTGATTCCTTTTTTAATTGGAGGACAGAAATGATGCCAACTGCCCAGAATGGTATCATCTGTGAAAGTGAGCACTGAACCATGTGTTCAAGGTAACATTTCCTGTTTGTTAACACAGGTGAGCCATTTGCATTGACAACATCACATATGTCTAAATTTTAATTTAAATTGGAATACTAACTATTGCTAAATATCTTCTGCAACATTAAAACAAAACTAGACATGTATATGTGCATAGTATATGTATAATGTCTATGTCTATGTTTATGTACATAAATTGGGTCAATTCAATTATTTTCAGTAGAAGTGGCCATATTGTAGTTAAAATCTCAAAGGTTGAGAAAAGTAATGTATCTTATACGCACTCTGGTGTTAAATCTGTACTTAAACATTTTTACAAAACATATATCCATGTCTCAGTGAAGAAAAAAAAAGAAAAAAAAAGCATTTACATTTATGCCAGATTTTCTTACTACACGCTTTAAAATTAAGTCATAAATCCTACTAATTTTTGTACATTCCCCTTTTTCTTAGGGAAGTTTGTCTCTTTATGAGATGTTTTTGTTCTTTCTTTGATGTACATTTCCTGACCCCCTATATTGTGGTTAACCTTCCTCATCCTGAGGGATAGCAAAGATGAAGGTCTCAGAGTTCCATGGAAGCAACACCACCTACCATGCCTCCAGGTCAGTATCACAGACATCAGTCAGTCCCTAAGCTACCACAATAAACCAATAACGATCAGGGTGGAATCGCTGCTAAAGGAGTATAAGAACTCTTCTCCCAATGTGAATAAATTTTAGGCCTCTCCTTGCAAAGTGGGGTGGGGAATTCTATCACACTGTTGACTTAGACATGAAAGCAGAACTTAAAATGATGTTAGAAGAAAGATGGACAAACCTGTCCAGGTTTCCTTAGGGTTTGGGGGAGAGGAGTGGGTAGAAATTCCTAATTAGCCAAGAAACCTCTCCTGTGTTCTTGAAAACTGAATGTGATTCAGCTACTTCCTCCTCAGGCCTCAGAGTGAGATGACAGATACTGAGGGATGGATCCTGCAGACAGATATCAAATAAAGAATTTCAGATAACATCAAAGCATCTGATTGATTGATGTTACCAACAGAGGAGGCAAGACAATTTAACATATAAGAGGAAACTACAATTCAGCCCTCATACCCACAGCCCAGCAAGCCTACATCAGCTTAAGGAAGTAAATCATTACTCTCTCCTTTTTCCACATCAAAGCCTTCACACACATAAATACTCTGTCCTTGTCCTTTTTAAATGGCAAGTGCAAAAACACAGAGGGAAGTTATGAATCTCCCAGAAAGGGGTTCCAAGATAGTAAAGGGGTGTTTATAAGAAACACAAGTGAGCCCCTAGATGAAAAGATTGAGCTGCAATATAAAACTATAACATAGGTAGTTTAAAATCAGCAGAGGTTAAAAATGAAATTAGTTAACATATAGAATAAGTAATAATTATGTCCAGTTCAGGCAGAAAAAAAAAAAAAAAGCAGAGAGCAGAGGTAAACGGAGGCTGTCTCACTGGTAACACCTATACATGTATAGTTTGTTTTTCATGGAATCCAGTCCCCATTCTTATTACTAAATTATAATCAGAGATGAGGCCCTACACTTGGGCTAAAGGCTACTCTTAGGCTGCAGATAGTGGCTCAGTAGAAGCGACTTAGCACTCCTGCTTCCATTTGGAGGTCTAGCACTCTGACAAATTCCTTCCTACAAGGGCTGGTGAGGTGGCTCAGTGGTTAGGATAAGGATGCTGTTCCTCTAGAGGACCCAAGTTCAGTCTCCAGCCATCATGTCACAAAGCTCCCAAGTGCCTGTAATTCTAGCTTTGGGCAGTATATAATGCCTCTAGGTTTAGTGAGTACCTGTTCTCACATGCGTATATACCTATACACAAATATGTGTAATATATATATATATATTCACAGAATTAAGAATATCTTTAAAAAGATCCTCATTGCAGAACTGTCATACCTCCCCTCTTCCAGTCTAGAGGCTGATTCAATTTATTTTTTTACTACAACCATTGCCCAGGGCTGACTTTGATCTGTTTCTGATTCCTGGTTGGATTTCCTGACACCTCTCTGTAACCTTCTCTACTGTCCCTCATCGTTTAAAAAAAAAAAAATCCTCCAGGCTCTGACAACTTTTCCCCAATCTTTTTCAGTAGTGCAGCTTTATAGAGTCTTTCAGGATACACATGGCTACTGGAGTGGTCTAGACTTACAGGCTCCAATTTCCTAACCCACTTCTCCATGACTGCTAATGCTCTTCCTTCTGTTCAGGCTGGGCATTTCAGATCTCAAGCGAAAGTTGTTAATATCCGTCTCCTGTACTGTGGAGGAAGAGGGACTTCTCCAGGGATGTTTCTAGGTTAGAGCCTAATGTTCCGTTGAACATTTCTCAAGATCATTTTCCTATGGTAGAATCACTCCTGCTGGGTTGCTTTTCAGCCCAAGTT
This sequence comes from Uromys caudimaculatus, assembly GCA_028551405.1. Taxonomy (NCBI): domain Eukaryota; kingdom Metazoa; phylum Chordata; class Mammalia; order Rodentia; family Muridae; genus Uromys; species Uromys caudimaculatus. The sequence continues at coordinate 34,348,690 of CM052701.1, read as the reverse complement.
GCCAGACCTCAGGGTGTGTGTGTGCATACGTGTGTGTGTGTATGTGTGTGTGTGTGTGTGTGTGTGTGTGTGTGTGTGTGTGTGTGTGTGTGTTTTTCCGCCAGTCTATCTCATTTATTCATTTATTTCCTCTCTACTGTTATATGCTGAGGCTTAGGAAGTCTGTTGTACATACCCCAAGTATGACTCTGCACCTAGAAACAACTATGTGCCAGGCACTATGGTAAAACCTGGGGTTTTAGAAAGAGAAAAATGTCCTTTGGTCTTTTATTAGAAAACATCTCACTTAGTGAAGGCATTTCATGCTATGACGATTGTGCTAGCTATTTTAATGAAATATAGAGTAGATATTAGGCTTAATGAAAACATTCTGGAAATAGCAACACTTGAACTAAACATTAATGGATGAAAATGGATCTCTGGAAAATAACAACACACACATGAAGAACAAGAGGCATCTCTTACACATATGGATGTGGAGGCAGGGTATGTAAGAACTGCAGCTAGGCAGGTAGGCAAACCAGTTAAAGATGTTAGGGCTGTGTTAAGAGAAACATGCTATTTCTCTGAACACATTTTCATTCTTAAGGGCTAATTCTGGGGCAAGTAGGTGAGTAGGGAGTGGCTATGACCTGTGCAAAGAATTACCCAGAGATTGAGTTAAAGCAGCAGTCTGTGAAAGCAGGTGAATGAAAACAGAGTGAATACAGGAAATGTGGTACACAGAACAGAGGGTTTGGATAAAGCCTAATCTCCGAGCTTGCAATATTTGGCAGGTTACATACCATTCACTGAGTTAAGGATTAGATGAAGTAGAGACAGATAGGATGGATTTTCCCATTTTATTCATATTAAAATATTGAGAATTAAAGCCTGGGACCTCAAAGAAGGTATGGTCACTCTGTAGCTGGGAGACCAGAAAGTTCTCCCAAGTTGGATATTGTGATGTCTGCAGTGAGACGGAAAAGGCACCAAGAATAGTGTTTTAAAACTGTTCCATGTACGTATCACCAGAAAATGGCATTATAATCTTTCCTACCTCAGAGAGTAACAGAATACAAATGGCAAATACTACATCCGATGTGAAGGTGATAACTGTACAGGGAATAGATCCTGGTAACTGTTAAAAATCAAAGTTAATTTACTGAGACTAATGGGGAAACTTAGCCTATTCTTCATAATATGGAGCTGAGAGATATTCCCTGGGGCCCTTGAGAGATGCCTGTGACATCACCTACCATAGATATATAAAAACAAATCATTAATTACTCTTGATGGCACTGTTGCCAGTTGAACAGAAGCAGAAAGATTGCAAGAACCGGAGGAACAGAAAGTCTGCTGTGATAGTGTGCCTTCTCATAATGAGAGGGAAGTGGTACCCATGAAAACTCAACAGGACTGTCTACACAAGCCCTGAATGATTCCAACACCAGTTTACATCCCAAAATAGATAATAGAAATCTCACCAGCCCTATACCTAGGTGAAGAGCTATAGGCAATTAACAAGTGATGAGAGAGCGTGAATTCATCTTCCCCTGGGACAAGCCCCCTGATTGATTGTCTAGTAACAAGTGGTCAGCCTCACAACCATATACATGCAGACAACACTAGAGGGACTCAGCAGGTTGTATTTATATAGTTATTCCTTTATATGCATATGTAACAACAATGGTTAAAGAAAAACAAGTCATAAATTGGGGAGAGAGACACTGGACCTGGAAGGGATAAAAGAAAAAAGAGGGGAATGGTGTAATTATATTAAAAATGAAAGCAACTTTAGAAATGTCCCTATTCTGATCAACAAAAGGTTTGCATGTATTTAAATGTACATAGTACCCTACAAATACATAATTGTTCCCAATTAAAAACAAAGCCATATTTTAAAAGGAAAACAAACACAACAGATAAATAATTAAAAAGCTCTGAGGATATACAGAGTATAAATATTTTTAAATGCTGTTTTTATAATTTTTATAAATATAAAACAATCATAATTTTTTATAAATATAGAAACAATAGTTAAAAAGAATGTCAAGATTCTAAGACTATGTCTCTGATGACTGGTGTGGTTCCACATTAGAATATGTTAGAAAAAAATGAGGTGTTGTGGGTCTTTCTAAGTGACAACTTACTAGATATGGAAGTCAACTAACTGAGTGGACATATTCTAGGTGGAGTTTCAACGTGCTTAGCTATTCCCAAAGTCAAGGAGTGTCTAAATGTTCAGACGGTGTGCACACTATTACTTTTTGTTCCTTGAATCAAATTCTGCTCATTCAAAGTCTCCTTTTCTGTTTCAAATCATTTCCACACCTGTTTTGAACAATTTCAACATGGGATATTAGCTTCAAATGAATCAGGTTTCATACGTTCTTAACTCACCATGCCATTATTGAATACTGATGACTCTTTTAGCCAGAATGGCCTCAAGGGACAACTTAGAATCCACTGCTTTTGTTCAGAAGACTTTACTTGGATCGTGAATACTGTAAAAATTATTATTTTCCCTCAAAATATATGAAAAACTGTTTAAAAATTTAAAAGATCCTCTAAGCAATGTGAGAATATGTGATTATAGAAAATCTATGAAGTGAGTGCACAGTTATTTCCACTTCAGACACAGCACTGCCACTAGTGACTTACTCATTTGAAAAAATTCCTTTGCATTCTACATGCGTGGGTGCTGTGCTCACATCTATGCCTGGGCACCACTGTGTGCCTGCACCTGTAGAAGCCTCAAGAGTACATAGGATCCCCTGAACCTGGAATTTTAGATGGCAGTGCACATATGGTGCATATGTGGGTGCTGGAAATTGAACACAGATTTTCTAGAAGAGCTGCAAGTGCTTGTGACTGCTGGTCCTCTGCTCATCTCCACTGACGACTTATTTCAGACTGCTGGGGAACAGGGAGGTACTTCAAATACAACTTGTGATTGTGTCGTGCTTCCAATACTTTTTGGAACTTGCTTCTAATACTGATGCCTTTTCCTAACAAATACACATATCTCCAGCTCCAACATATTGTTTCTGTACTCTGCGATAGTTAATAAAAAGGAAGAGAGAAAATCCCAAAATACCAGAGATGAAATCCACATGCTACATGAGGATGCACCTATTATGCTCTCAAGCATGGGATAATTTAGCCTCTCCCAGTCTGCGTGGATACAGCAGGTTTTGATTAGATTCTGTAGCTAGTTCCCTGAGACTTTTGTGATATGTTTAGATAGGTTTGTTCAAAGCCAGATTTTTAAAAAGGTTTAGTTTGGGAAGGTAAAAATAGATATGCAATAATTATGCTTGGATTCTTGTAAGATGGGCTGAGCTTAAGACTTTGTCTTTGTGTTTCTTCAGAATGGGGCTCAACACCAAAATCATATGTGGAATGAAGGAAAGAAAGTGAAGTGGTAATACCAAGGGTGGGTGGGGGGAGGCAACAGAAGTCACCTTATCAAGTCATCTTTAATCATGAAAACTAAAGCTTCATTCTTCAGTGGAACCCTGGGAACCACATAAAACTCAAAAGCTCCAGGCCAATCCAAGGGAGAGGAAGCCATCCCATGCACGCCCCTCTCCCACCATGGTTAAGAGCTATCCCTGGGAACCGTTGTCCTCGTGTATACCATGTGGAAAGCTCAGAGGCCTCTAGCAGCAGGCAAGAATTCTCAGTAAGGAAGTGAAGTTTTAGCAGTGGGAATTCAAGAGGGTCATCTCAGAGGAGCTACTGAGTGAACAACGGTGAGGCATCGCTAACATCAGCTAGTGAATGCAGCAGTTGGCTCCTTCTGAAAATTCATACAGATGGGCTTTTGGATGCTTTAGAGCTAATTATTTGATTAAAAGTTTGTGGTGATAAAACTAAAAGTTGATTGTTTCTTCCAAGCTTGTATGGACATGCAGTTCCTGGCAGAAACAATCTTTCTCTTAATATGATATTTCTGTGAGTTTTCTTATGATAGCATAACTGGGAGCATAATTAACCATGAAGAAACAGTGTATTTCCATTTTAGCATCTAATCCCAGGAGAGACCATGTTTTAGAGCTATGAGTAATTAAAGGGTCAGCAAATACAAGAGATCACATGTCAGCAACCAGAGAACGTGGAAAGCGGATGTTTGTCTTTTAATATGAGTTGTTCCTGCCTGGAAGGAAAAGGGTTCTTCATCATTTTTGACTGACTAGAATGCACACAAAAAGACAGATAGATGTTACTAAACTTCTTGAATAAGATGCAGAAGTAATTTTGATAGAATATGTCTAACAGTGATGTTTAACATACCTGACTATTCCATTAACTTGTGGTTTCTATACTCATCAAATATTTCAATGAGCAAATGCATGTATGACTGAAACTCTTCTTTGGGGACATCTTTTCTGAGGGTCAGCACATTCTTACTGAGAAAGGAGGCAAAAAATGAGGAGAGGGTTATTAATTATGGAAGTGATGAGGAACTGGAAGCCATGAATAAATTATATTCACAGGTACAGATGTAGGTTTATGAGCTCCAGCCCTATCCCAGGAGCAAGATTCACCTGTGAGGAGGAGATAGGGACTCAACTACTGAAGCTACAACTCAGACATCTTGCTTAATTGCTAGGCAAGTTTTCTATATTCTAATATGTCTTGTCTGTCTGCTTGTCTCCCTTCGCATGTACCTGTCATCCATCTATCTCTTGATAAATATACAGATATGCACACAATATTTGGTATTCATAGGGTGAGGAAATAATGTCAAAGAGATGAGGCCCTGCATGTCAGGAAATATATGCTCATCAGTCCTTGGGCACCATTCCATACACTGAGTAAAGCTCTGCTAACTGTAGAGCTGGCAAGCTGTGACCCAAAGGCAAAATCTTGCCCCCACTACCTGTGCTTATGAGCAAAGCTCACTAAGCACAGCCGCATTCATTACGTTATGTGTTGTCTTCAGCTGCTTGGCACTAACAATGGTAGATTTAAACGGCCTGCATCCTTTCAATGTTTTCCATCTGATACTTTAGAGAAAATGCTTGCCAATCCCTGGTACAGAACATTACTATAGCGAACGCTTTCATTCTTTCTCTCTAAACACGGCAGTTAGATGATTATATGGCTGCAGTCATGATACGGTTCTTTATTACGTATCATTGCCACACAGCCTTTCTAATACTATGTCCTTTCTAGCAGCTTCTTTGGTATCATCCTTTCTATAATTAGCAGATTTTGCTTTTCATTTTATCCTTCTTTTCTCTGTTTAAATAGATACAGTGTAAGGACAAGCTTCATGTTAGAAATAGCAGAAAGTAATACACGAACTTTTTATGTATTTACTGACACTATTTTGTCCATTTCCAGAGAGACTGGAAAAAAAATTTTAAAAATACAATTTTAAAAACATAAAGTGTACAAATGCAAGTGAGTCTAGCCATGGCTATAACATGGGGATGGCAGGAAATCTCCGTAGCTGAGGTGCACTCAGATGGATGCAGTAAGCGTAGTCTGTGGAAGACCAAGGATGCCCTGTGCCTGCTGATAGGCACGCTATGTATACTGACGCAAATATCATATTTTGTGGTAGGGAATTCAAGGTAAGATGGTGGTGGTTATGCCATTCTCAGGGATGATGAGAGGAAAACTGTTTCCATAAAAGTCAATGGGACTGAATTAATTTTTGGAAAAGTAAATAAAATGTGGCTTAGCCTAAATTTTAAATGTGAGTTCATTATATCAGTAAAAAGAAATACTTGGTGGTTTACCCATTAAACATGGAAGCAAGCTCATGGCTTGATGTGATTTGGGTTGCAAATGGCAAATTTCAAGTTGTTTCCTAAAATCTAAGAAAAATACTGTGGTAGATGTTTTCTAATGCAATTAGTTATCATATAATTATTAATTATATAACTAATGCAATTAATAATTTCATTAATAAATATCTATGTTTGGACCAGTCAACTTGTTTCTATGAGTTCTCATAGAGACAGTGGTTTAGTATACACATGTTCTGACTGTAATAAAGAACACAGTGTAGAGGAAACAGAGAAAACATTAACGTGACTACTGCATTATTTTTTAATCTTCAAATCCAAAAGGAATGGCTCAATATGGACCATGACGAACTAAGGTTAAGGAGAAATGAGATTATTCTGACAGTAGAGCAAGTCATACCCAGGGATATGGAGCTGAAAGAAGCAAGAAATGTCTTTTCTTAGAGTCTTATAAAAATAGAAATGATTTCTCATCAGTTGAGATGCAAATAGTTTTCAAAATGGATTAGACACACAAAAACTTTATTTAACTTCAAATTTTATGTCAAGATCCTACTCTAGTTACTAGTTAAATCATTCCAGTATAATTTGTTGAGTATTTATTAAATGTCCAATAGGTGTAAAGCATTAGGCTAGAGCTCAGGGGCTTTATTATACATGGAAATTTAAAAAACTGTAAATGACTGTTGTTGTGATGGTCCTTCAGCTCCAGAAACCACACCAGGCCAAACAGTTCCACGTGGGGTTTCAGCGAAAAGAGAAGGGGGAAAAGAGAGAGAGAGACAGAGAGACAGAGAGACAGAGAGACAGAGAGAGAGCAGAGGGGTCTTCTGTTTATATATGGATAGTGACGTAGCCACAGGTAAAGGTGGGAGGTGGACCAAGTGATTCTGGGAATATGGTAGCTGTTGCCTTGGCAACAGGTGTGCGGGTTGCGCTTTCACCTAGGTGTGATGTCACTGGTTTGCTTTCGCCTAGGTGTGATGTCACCGGTTTGGAGGTCTTGATGCCAACAACTGTGATTCTCTCTGGATAGTTGGAAAGAAGACTCAGATTTATTGCTGAGAAGGAGAAGAGAGAGAGAGAGAGAGAGAGAGAGAGAGAGAGAGAGAGAGAGAATGGAGAGTTGTTAATAACTAGGAAAGGAACGGTTATTTAATAGTCTATGGTCTGAAATAGTCTTTAAAGGTAGAAAAGATTTTACTAATAGATATGGGTGAAAAATCACTTGGGGCAGAGAAAATTACCCTGAATAATGATATGGATCCTGTTCAGGAAAGCACTAAGTCATCTTTTTAAGTGGAAATTTATTTGCAAGAACGGAAAAGATTACAGAAGGAAGATGAGATCTTCCTGTGGATGGCCCCAAATGCTGAGCTTGAAATTTATTTATGATGGTTAGCATGCAACACCAGGGAGAGAGGAAAAGAATAAAGAAGGGGTTGGTAGTCCCATATAGACACTGAAATGACAAATCCTGGATAACTTAATTGGGAAGGTCACAAAGGTGTATCTGAAAGGAGTCAGATAGATCACTGCCATCTTCATAGAGATGACTGAAAAAAAATCTGGATTCATTTGGACTCTGTTCCACAATTCTACATTGAGCGTCTTTATCAAAGTAGTCTCAGCATGCACTTTCTTATGCTTGATAAAGTAAAAATACCTTGCAAACATTGTAAGTCATCCACACCATCGACAGCAATTTTAGTTCACCCATTCTTGTTGATTCATTGTGTGACCATACCACAGTGTAACTGTCTCCTCCATTAACGTACATTCCACTAATTTACAATTTGAACTGTAAGGAATGATGCTGATGGGCTTGTTCTCCAGCAGGTCTTTGAGTGAACTGTGTTCATGTTTCTCCTGTGTGTTGGCCTAGCACTAGAACCGATGCACCATGGAGTATATTTGTCAGCTAACAGTTTCCCATGACCTCTATAAGAACTTACACTCTCAGTTGAAATGCATGTGATTTGTCATTGTTCTTCATTCACTGGTATTATAAGGTCTTAATAATTTTAGCCATTTGAGCTTTGTGCTAGGGATCATTTCGACATTGATTTTTAAATACTGATCAAGAAGTTTTCATATTTTGTCTGCTTAGCTAGCTCTCTTATGTTCTAATGACAGATTAGGGAAGGAACTGTGTGATTATTACATTAAAGTCTTTCTTTATTACATAGGGATATAGGGAACACATCTCTCCAAACTCTCCTAAAGCATTGAGAAAAATTATTCAAAGAAAGCTTACACTCAAAAGATTTCTGACATTTTTCTTGATGATCTTTTAATATATTTAAGTCAAATGACATTTAGCTTGAATGATACCACTCTTTGCCATATCCATTCCTATGTAGAACAAATAATCTCAGTATCTATCACATGAGGATTATGTGGTAAAAAATACTTTCAGTTGGTAAAATTTGGGTAATTTGAGGATATGCGGATTTAACACAATCTTATTCAGTATATTTCCTTTCTAAGGAAGAAACCTCAAAATAAATTTGGGCTCGACTGCTAGGAAGTCAAGGGGGAAATGATCTGTATCTGTGGATAGTATACACTAGAAGATATCTCCTTAAATCTCCTGTACCTAAAACCATGATCCTGCAGAATGGATACCCTAAAGTATTAATTTTCCAATGCAGGAACAGTTGAACTCATTTTTTTATGACACTTGTATCCCTGCCCTTTTCTTTTCCTTCCTTCCATCTCTGTTCTTTCCTGAGTGTAGTAATGCGAATGGATGCAGGGAAACCTTTTGATACATACAGTCAGCATCTCCTGGTGCTGATGTTGATGTTGCAGCCACTGGTGATGATAAAAAAGATAGCAGTATCTCTTCCAATGTTATATTTCCAAATTTGAAATTAACTGAGTTAGATTATGGAAGGTGCTTCTGGAAAGATAGATTAAGCGATCCTTCTCAGAGCAGCCATTTCGTGGAAGGCAGAGGGAATCAAGAAAGCAACAAAGCTGATATAACAAAAGATAAGGCATGTTTCTCTGCTTCTCTCTTCTATTCATATACTTTTTCAGGAAACTGGAGGCTTAATAACTTGCCCTGTACTTTCTGCAAGTGTTCCCAAATTGAACACTTAAGAAACTTCAAATGTGTTTCTTTTCCATGCAAACAAATGAGCCCTAACAAGACCCATCCCTTCAGTAGGTGTCATGGGTTATAGCAGATTTTGTGACCCCCCCCTATTTCTACAACAAGATTATAAAACCTACAAGGGCAGAGATGTCTCAGGCGCATAGTTGTATTCTGCCTTGCACTTAATTCAGGGTAGGGGAAATGTCACATTATCCTGCTGATTAAGCCCATTAAGGATTCAGGTTGCGTAACTTTCCTAATAGAGAGTGAAGAATAAATTATGCAAGTGAGTTTAATGTTCACCAAAAGCATCAACAGCAAATGTAGAGGCAGTACCCTTTGGCCATGCACAGAATACAAGTGAGAGAGTGGTCTTTTTCTAACTCTTTGTGAATTACCCTCAACTAAGTTCTCACCTCAGGGGCAGCAGTGAATTTGTTTGTTCTCCTACAGATTCTTTCCCAGCCTTGGTGTGAAGCCACCAACTGAGTTGGAAGATCCAAACTGGGACAGAGAGTTTAAAGAGGGGCACAGGATAGTCAGTTCCAGCAGAACTTCACATTGGCTGTGACTCAATTTCATTTGTTGAACACAAAGACATTTGATCACAGATAATTTTAGATAAAATTGAAAATTCCTCATAAAAGAAGGGACAGTGTGCCTAACTGAGCATATGACTATACATTTATTGGATGAACAAAACTATATTTGACATCAAACTCTGATTTACTGTTTAAAGAATTCCAAACTAAGTAAGCGAAAGAAATTACTGTACCCAGACATCTCCATCACTACAGGAGGGAAGAAGGCCATTTCCTAATGCTTATAATGTGATGATACTGTCCCTCTCAATATCTTATGAGTCACTTAAATAATATGTGTATTGTGTATGTCCATATGTGTATTGGTTGCATTGTAGTGAATATGGAGATTGTGTTCAGCTATAGACTACAGGACCAGAATTAAGATGTAGGTGCCAAGTATGGTGAGACACATCTATACCCCCAATATTTTAGAGCTTGAAGCAGGAAGCCCATAAGTTGGAAGCCAGTCTACCACATGTGGTAAGGCTCTGTATAAGAACAAAGAAGAAAACCAACAATGATGGTAAGACTACTCTTAGTCAATTAATTAACTCTTTAATGAAAAAAGGCAGAAAACATTAGAACATATTATTTTCATCTAAGGAGGATGACAATTTAAAAATACATATAAACATATTCTTAAATTTTGTTCAACCTTGAAGAAAGATTTTAAGAGCCACCATAAGGGCTGGGAAGGTGAGTCAGCCATTAATGTGTTCACATTCCAAGTATGAGGACCTGCATTTGGTAATGAGCACCCATATAAAAACAACACACACACACACACACACACACAGAGTGAGAGAGAGAGAGAGAGAGAGAGAGAGAGAGAGAGAGAGAGAGAGAGAGAATGAATTTACCTCAATGTGTTACATTCCACAACTGAACCCTGGGTAAGTTCCATAGGTAAGAAAATAGCTGCTTTCCAGTAGAGATTGAAATATTGATATCACGTAAGTGTTGTCCTGCCCAATTCCTGTGGGACTTCATTACTACGGCAAATTCATTCCCAGAACTAGAAAATGCCACTCAGGTTTCCAAAGTATATCTTCAATTTTACTTAAATATTTCCAGAAAAATATCAGCACATGGGTGTTATTGTTATGTTATTCATCTTGAATGGCTTAGCCCCAAGTCCTATTTGCCATAGGCAAAATAGCGATGAATCCTTATGGTCCATTTCGCCTGATTTACCAGTGTCATGATGGGTTGTTGCTAGTACTACATGGCTCCGAATAGTCAGCACATTATTTTTAAATGGGTAAGTTAATAACATCAACCCATAGCTTTCTTGATTTGTACTAAATCTACCATCATAATTAAGGCAATAATAATTGGATACCTATATGTACACTTGGGTGTGGGTGCACATGTATGTGCGGGTACTTGTGTATGTGTGTGAGCATGCATATGGAGGCCAGAGAACAAAACAATAGGTATCCGTCAGAATCGATCCACCTTTGGTTTTTTTGTTTTTTGTTGTATTTTCTTAATTACATCTTATTATAATACGAGTATGTGTGTACGATTTGATAAGATTGATTTTCTTTTTCATCATGTAGATCAAGAGATTGTCTAAGTTCATCAGGCTTGACAGTGGCCACTATTGTCTGCTTTATCAATTCACTGGCTCTACTTATTTTGTTTTATTTCATTTTATTTTGATTTTGGAATATAATTGACCTGGAGTTTGTCAAGTAGACTCTGCTGGCTGCCCAGTTAGCCTGAATTATCTGCCTGTCTCTGTCTCCATAGCTATGAGATTAGAACTGTAAACTGTTTTGCCCAACCTTCTCATTTTTTACTCGAGTTTCGTGGACCAAACTTGGGTACTCATACTAGCAAGACAATTACTTTATGGACTGAGCTATCTCCTTAGTTTAAGTCAGTTTTATTTTAAGTGAATATTTATTTCCTAGTGTTATCATCATCTACAGACTAGTATTTTAGGGGTCTGGAAGTCGCTCTGTGTGAATGTATTATAAGAAATAGATCAACTTTTATAATATCTGTAATATTTCCAATTTCTGTCCATTCACATTTTTTTTTTATTCAAGGGGCTCATTTATTGGATTTGTATGTCTTTCTTCAACTTAGCTATATTTTCTCCTTCTCTAGTTGCCTATCTATCATTGAAGGATAGTTTTTCAGTGCAGTCAAATACAGAACAAATGATGAGCAGGCAGGTAAAATAGACACTTGTGAGATTCTTACCTCCTTGAATACTGAGAGAAAATGGTACAATAGCAATTTGGATTACTTGTGATTTTGCTTGATCTGTGATCCACCGATTTGTCATATAATATATTGTTGGAGTGGATAATAGGAAGTTCATAGAATATGTTTTCATATGCTTATCATAAAGGAGAGATGTTAAAGTTGGTTTCCTGTTTGAATTGTGATTTGAGCACTGAACAGTTTACTTAATCAGAAACACTTAATCAGTTTTATTATTCATAAAACTTCTTCATCCCAATAGCATATGTTTGCTTCAACTCTGAAAGTGACTCTGTACTCAGGCTGACAAACTCTGTTGTTGGAATTAGGATGTTAACCAGAAAAGGTCGTGCATCTAATCCCAGATGGCCCAATTAGTGTCAAACAAAAAGAAAGTCTGTAAATTATGATATGTTTCAATATTTTTAATTGAAGTCACTTAATGTATGGGAGCAAAAATTGCTATTAATTCAGTACCAAACCATTCTGACAACTGTAACAGTGCAAATGTAGGTTGTAGAGGTAGTTACCAAGAGAAATGTAGTGGCTGTAGTCATTTACCACTCCGAAACTATTTCTACCTTTACTATGTGCTTAACCACCATACAACAGGAGTTTGACATTCCAAGCAGCTTTCCCATCTCCTATGAAGCCTGGATTCTAGATATACTTGAAATAGACTAGGAGGCAGCAGAGACAAAGGCCTTCCATGCTCTTCTTGCTGGTGAGAATGGGTACGGCATGGTACTCTCGACTTTGTAGGAAACAGTCATTGAAGGAACAAAAATATTTCATCTCTTGTTGTAGTAGCTGTTATACTTTCATGGCCCTGTACTGACTTATTTAGAGAAAGTCCCTCATCTCCCTAACTACCATCATTTAGGAATTCTTCAAAAAAAAAGTATTTTCCTATCTTAAGTTCCATTCTGTTTGAATTTCTATTACCTGTGATCAGCCTTGTCAAATATAGAAGCAGAACTTCCATGGAAACGAAGAACTATAGTTTATCCAGGATCTATTAAATGCTAGACAAACTGAGTATGAATGAGACCAAAATCTTTGTACTAGGTCACAAAGTTAGGGAAGAGCAGAGCCAGATGTGTTTGAGTTTAGAACTGTTTGCTACAAAGCTTTTCCACAAGGGGAAAACAAAACAAAACTTTTAAATGACTATTTTTATTCCAAACATCAAAAACTCCCAAATATTGAGATCATTTATAAAACCTAAACACAAGATATATAATACCACTGCCCCCAAAGAATATATAATATGTGAATCATTTACAATATGTGTACCATTGACCTTGACATAGGTACATCATCAAAGCAGGTCCATGTCTTCTTGCATTACTGTGGTACTACCTGTAATACAAGAGTGTAGATCCAAGTCCCAGAAAATGAGTGTTATTCCTTCGACCTTCCTACCTATTGTTACAACACCTGAAGAATAATTACTGCCTTAGTGGGTAAGGCTTTACAGTTTAGATCTCTCCAATCTTATTTGGAAGTCTTTATATTTCTAAACCTTTTAGAATTTGAAACATTCTGAAAAGAATGTGTGCATAATTTTCTGGAGTCTTTGAATGTTAGTGATCTGTTTTAAACAGAAGGCCAGAGAATGGGGGAGTACAGAGACAGAGATGCTCAGGTCTTACATTGTTGGTCATAGCTCTGAAGAGAGCTGCCTGGACCAGAGTATCACTCCTTAAAATGGTGAAACTGTGTTCGGCTGCAGGGATATTGATGTGGGCATCAGGTGATGGGTACATAGAAAAACTGAGAAATTTTACCTGAGAAAATATGACTCTGGAGTCAAATATAAACTAACTGAAACTAGTGAGCTGGAATTACAGAGAAGCAATGGCTTCCTCTAAAGTACCTATCAAGAAACAGCCAGGCTGCTCCAAGAAGCAGCTTCATAGAAAACAGGCCACTGTATCAGCTGTTAAAAGGAGTTCTACTGAAGATGGAGTTTGGCTCCATAAGAGAGTGTGAGGCTAACACTCACTCATCACCCTTCAGCGTATGTTATGCTGCCATGAAGGGACTTCGCATTTGCTTTTTGCCTTTTGGACATGTCCTCTGGGTCATCATTGGTAAATACCAGTCTGTGGAGCAATGAACTTAAATTTTAATCCTTATCCTGCCATTTACTTGCTAGGATTCTGTACTTCTGTATAACGGTTCGGTTCTTACATATCCTCTGTAGATTCACATGTTAACTTTTTTCTCCAGCATAGCACTCCTGCAAGGTGGTAGATCCTAAGACATGGGGCAAAATAAAGGTTTTAGGCTGGGGGAGTACCTCCAAGGGCTCCTTGGTCCCAGGCCCTTTCTGTTGTTCTTCCTGGCAATCATGAAGTGAGCACCTCGTTCAACCCTGTGCTCCTGCCATGATGTGCTGCCTCATACTAAACTCCAAAGCAATGGGGCCACGTGACTGAAGTCCCTAAACTATGGCTGAAAATAAATTGTTCCTCCATTAAGGTTGTTTCCCTCAGTGTTATGGTATCAGAAAAACAGAGAGATGAGCAACATATTCGGTGTCCCTCCTTACATAATGACAGAAGAGGAGTGCTTCTGTTATGGAAGGCTCTGTTGAAACAGCATGCAAAGACGATTGGGAGCATTCTTCCTGCCTTGTGGGGGACTGGCATCAGATGTCACAAAAAGCAGTGATGGTTCAGTGGGATAAGGTTTGCAAAGGAACTCCTCCTCCTAACCCCAATGTCCCTAAACTTCGGAGACCCTGTGGCTTAGCTGGAGGATTGTTTCAGACTACCTTGCTTCGTCTTGAGAACAAATCTGTAAGTTTATCAAGTCACCCATCTGCAAGAGTTTGAACAGCTATTGTATTTCAGGAATATATAACATCTGTTTGCAATACTGAGATTGTTGGTGGAAAAGGGAGTGCCATGGGCTCCAGATGAGTGACTATCCGCATCTTTCTAGGAGAAAGAAGGCTCGGAAGGCTGCAGTCTGGCATTTATTATGGGATCCCACTTCTCTAGTGGTTTACAGATGAAGATGTGTACAGTTTTCATCTCAACCTCAGCTGGAAATCTCACTCATTACATTTTAAACCCTAAACCAGAAAATGAACATCACTTGTCTCCCTGTCTTTGCCTAGTAAGATTGAAGTTTACATAAAGACTTAGCTTTCTTTGGGAATTTCCCATTTGGGTATACGATGTCCAAATTTAATTAAAATACATGCCATGGGATTGAAACTTCTTTAGTGAGTGAAAATGATAGGAAGACCCAGATTTTTTTCTTAGGTTTAACGTCGATTGAGCTACAGCACATGCTGTGACTGAGTTCCCTGGGAACACTCTGTACATTCTTCCATGCCACCTGCCTATGTGACAAACATGAAGGATTTGGCTCTAAGAGGAATAAAACCTCGGTACTAGACAAATGGAATGACATTCCTCATGAAAACATGGCAACTTCAAGCTTTTTATTGTCTTTCCTCCTGCCAATGCCCGGAGAGTCTCTCTATTCTTTCCAGGAAAGGGAGAAATAAAAATATCCCCATTGAAATGGAAAGCAGCATTTGGTTTATTTCTGCTTTCCTAATAGGGTATTCTCCCTGAAGCATAGCGAGCATTCGTGTAAGATGGCTTGGAATAGATAAGACATGACTACTTTTTAAAAGACACAAATATTGACATGAGGAGAAAGTCATGGGCCACACTCAGAGTGCATCAGAAAAGGATTCCAGGTCATTAGACAAGGCCAGCAGTTGCCACGGAGGGGGATGGCGTATGGTTCTGGGCCACAGGCACTGGCTTCTCTTTGTCTTGGGAACGGAATTGCTGAGTGGCCTCCAGGAACTTAATTAAGTTCCCAGATTCTTCTTTTGACAAACTCAGAATACAAACAATAACCACCATTGCCTGGTGCTATTGAATTCCTGAGACTAGAGCATTTTACAGTGAAAATTCTATACAAGAGCTGCTAATTACCTGGGGCAGAAAAGTATGCTGATGGGGGCAAATGGGCCAGGTGCCTAGCTACTAATGCTTCCAGGGATGGTGAAGACTTACAAATTATATGCCAAGAAGAAAGTTAGATTGATGGTTATTTGGAAATTCTTAGCTTCATCAAAGGCTAGGTTTAAGCATGAGAGTCAGTGGGGTGCATGTAGTCAGCTAGCCAACTACCACTGTAGTTTGGGTGTGTCACTTCTGTTTCTTCACAAGGTGTCAGATAAATGCTTTCAGGACAATGCCAGTGCAAGCCACTTGAAATTTAAGAGAGACATCAGCAGGCAGGTTTCAGACTAATCACAGGCAATGACACAGATGAATACTGGGTACAGTGGGAACAACATTGATACAAAGGAGGATTTCTGAGAGGCCTGAACTTCAAAGAAAATCGCCCACAGCAGAGAGGCTAACACGGAGCTGAATGAATAATGAAAAATACAATAAAGACCAAATCTGATAGGGATTTGAATTATATGCAAGGAAAGTATTTCTGGAGAAAATGAGATTGTAGGGAAGGTTTGGCACAAACTGACGAATTCATAACTAGAATGGCTCACAACTTCTATCACTTAATCCCTGAAAAGTCTCAGCCTCCATGACAAGGTAGTTAGCGGAAAGTATAATATCAGAATTTTTTTTTTCTGAAACATGATTGCATGGTAGTTCCTATGTATTCTGTCCAGTTCCCATTCGAGGGGAGGAAGACTCTGACCATCATGGAGCCCTTTGCTGATGCTATAAAAGCTATCTGTGCTCAGCCATGCAGAACCAGGCATAGCTCCACACTTTATACATGCATCTTGTTCCCAGCATGTCTATCTGAGCCCAGGTTGTCTCTGCACCTTAGTTTCTCCTGTCCAACATGACCTTAGAACATGATACTTTCATGTTTTCAAGTCTGTTTGTATCCCTGGGCATGAAGAACCCTCTTCACTAGCACTCATGTTGGAGATGGGACATTAAGAGGAGAGAGCCACATGCTGATGTAGATATACAGATGCAATGTGGCAGAGCTATGGAAAGATTGGAGCTGCATTAAGAATGGTGTCTCCATGAGCCTTTGCCACTTAAAGTGTAGTTGGCCATACCTCTAGTTCTGTTGCCTGTCTCAATTCTATGAGACACCCAGGGGTTCCCCATTGCTATCATCTACTTGCTTTATGCAAGTTCTCAAGGAGCATCATCCATGCAGGGAAATGAACCTAATGGCCTTCCTGAATTTTCTGTCCTGTCACACACTGTTTATTATATCCCTGTCCCATCCTCCACTTATTTTCAAGGTATTCTCAAATTATCCTTGCGAGACCAATGTTATGCCATGCCCAGGATTTCTTTTCCCATTGAACTCTGGCCAACATTCTTTTTATATGTTCTGGAGACTCTTTTCTCTCCCGTGATGTTGATATCTCAGAAGGCAGCTGAGCCTCCCCACAGACAAACCCTGCGTGGGCTGCCATGCTGAAATGACACCTGAATAGATATGGATATTTGGAGACCCTGGCTGCTGAGAACAACATCTCATAGGTTTCCTTTAAGTTTCTCTAGGTCTCATTTCATAATTGCCTTATTTTCTTAGGTTGGTAAGGACAATAGCCTATTTCTCATTCTTCTCTCCCCCTTACACATTCTCAATATTTTATAAGATAACAACCTACCCTAAAATAGTACAGTGGAAATTGAAGGATATCCTATAGTTATCCGTTATAGAGCTTTCAGAAGGTACATTCTATTTCACTAACCCTTTACTAAAAGCTGTTGCTCCAGTTAAAATCCAGGCACCTTTCTGCCATGCCAACTCTTGCCAAATACTTTGTTTTCTTTCTCTTTTATCCAATATTTTCTCCCAGACTTCTACTCTTACATTTAAGTAGCCTAGGTTCATATGCTGTTTGAGACTGACTTCAGTGTATAGTTCCACTAATTAGTACAAAGAATTTGAATATTGGCCATAGTTCTATACCTCTGTGGAAAGCATGCCTTGTTGAGTTCCTGGATACTTAGTTGTCCCCACTAGTTATAAACCATCCCCACAAGTACATGTGTTTGAACACTTGGTTTCCAGGTGTTGATACTTGTTTGGGAAATTGTAGAAACTTTAAGAGATGACGCCTAGCTGGAGGTGTTAGATCACTGGAAGATGGAGTTCCTGGGAGTCATATCCTGGCTATACTTCCAGCCCAATCAATCTGGCTGGCCCATGAAACAAGTCAAGCCATACAAAACCACCAATTCCCATTCCTTCTCTGCCAGAATAGATGCTTCCGTCTGAACAATGAGCCAAAGTAAATTCCTCCTTTAACTCTTTTCTGTCAGCCATTCTGTCACAGTAAATGAGAAAAATAATGAATACAGAAGTTTTCATCAATATTCCAAGGAATGAGATATTTTTCCCCTCCATTGATTCTGACATATAATACAACAGGGTCCCACATTAGTGGAGATGAACAGATAGAAAAACAAAACATAATGCAACAGTTGAATGGTAGGGTTAGGGATGTCTTTTTTCTTCATTAGAAAAAAACTTTTTCATACTCTTTGGTCATTGTCTCAGGAGAAATGTATGTTTTAGAGTCAATTTATCAATCTAAATAATTCTCAATCCAATTAATGAAGAGAGAGAGAGAGAGACAGAGACAGAGAGACAGAGAGACAGAGACAGAGTGTGTGTCGTAAGCTTGGCATGGGCTTTTGAAACTCCAAGCTCACTCCCAGTGACTCAGTTCCTCCAATAATGCTTTCAAATAGTGCCACTCTCTAGTAACTAAGCATTCAAAATATGTAAGTCTATGGGGACATTCTTATCAAACCATCAGAATGGCTAAAGACTTTTCTATTGTCTCTTAAACAAAAATAGAACTAGTTATTGCCAAATGAAAACTCCTGCCATATGCCCTTTCTTTACCAAAATCCATTTTGAAAAATTTTTAAAGCTTGGTATAAAGTACATATATTTTACTGGTTTTCTTAAACAAAAATAGAACTCACTCTAAATGTTAAATAAACAAACATATTAATAATTTATACATGCATATTTTTTCAAAGTTTTCTCTTTTTTCTGGTGGTCTGAGGGTGGCTTTGTTGGAGACAGTTTCTTTGGGACATAAGAAAACCTTAAGAGTTTAGGCAACTTAAGAAAGCCTGTTTTCTTTCCCATGTGCTCAGTATTTGGTGGAAGATAAGAAAGAAAGACATAAAGAAAATCAAGCACCCCCAAGCTTACAAACGATTCCATATCTGGTGATCGTGCAAGCCACGAGATAATAGATGTTTTGAAATTGGAACAGCTTCTTTCTGGATAATTGAGGGGACAGAGGCAATAGTTCAGCATCCCATCCTCATTCATTTCGGAAAAGATAGATAGTGTCAAAGAAAAAACAATCTATACAGGAACTCTGAACAAACAATTACAAGCATCATAAAGCAAGCAGGTCTGGAATCGATCCCAGCAGACATTTCCTATTCTCACTCGTCTTTAACTTTGTCTATTAGGTGGTTTGCAGATTCAACCTTCTGTGAGTGTTCTTAATAGTATGGTATCAATTTACCCAGGTAAGAAATGTCTGCACCCATTTCCCTCTCAATAAAGCAAAATAGCACATCCTTAAGTTGTTTTTCTCTGTGATGTATGGTTAGATTAAACAGAAGAAGGAAGAAGGAAGATAGTGAAGCCAGATACCTGTGGATGTGAATCACCTTTAGACAAAGAACATGACTCAGTTTTTTGTTGTTGTGTTTTGTTCTGTTTTTTTTTTGTTTGTTTGTTTGTTTGTTTGTTTCTGAGGCAGATCTTACTATATAGCTGTGACTGCTCTGGAATTACTTATATAAACCAGGCTGGCCTCAAACTCAGAGATTTCATGCCTTTGCCTCCCAAGTGCTGGAATTAAAGTTTAATGCCACCAAAACTGGACCACAATTAAATATTTTGATTTAAAAATAAATTTGTGGATCTCTGAGTTCAAGGCCAGCCTGGTCTACAGAGTGAGTTCCAGGACAACCAGAGCTACACAGAGAAACCCTGTCTCGAAACAACAATAACAACAACAAAAAATAATAATAATAAATTTGTATTTTGTTTGCCAGAATCCTTATCTCTACAGCAGTGGTTATCAACCTTCCTAAGGGTGTAACTGTTTAAAGTTGTGGTGACCCCCAACCATAAAATTATTTCATTGCTACTTCATAACTGTAATTTTGCTATTGTTATTCATTATAATGTAAATATCTAATATGCAAAATATTTGATATGTGACCCTGTGAAACCTTTGTTTGACCCCCATGGGGTTGTGTCCTACAGGTTGAGAACCACTGTTCTAGAGGATCTTTGGGCTTCTATAGGATCCATCCTGTGGTGTGTGAGTGTGTGTGTGTGTGTGTGTGTGTGTGTGTGTGTGTGTGTGTGTGTGTGTTGTCCTCATCAGCTTCATCTTCTTTCCCAAAGCACATTGTACCTGTGTACTGCATATGTACACACACACACACACACACACACACACACACACACACACACACACACCCCACAGGATGATATTTTCTTTGGAGTCATGTGGCAAGATTCTTTTCATAGCCAATCATGTCAGTGGATGCTTCCAGCATCCATTATCTTCTTGTGCTTTCAGGATAAGGGACTCCCACACTTGGCCAGTCTTTCATGGGACTCTTTAAAATTATTATACTTGGCCACACACTGGACATTTTGTTGGGACATCTATCCACTTTGCTCTAACTGTAGGAGAAAACTTTCTACCTTGTAGAAAAAAGAAAAATATTTCCATAGTGTTTAATATTGTTCATGATAGTAAATCAGGGTTGAACCCATCAGGATATGCATTGGAATTTATATTCCCATGGCTTGTATTAATGGAACCTCTTGTATCAACTGTGAAAGACCGTGAATAACTGACCTATATCCACCTCAATCTCTTCTGCCCTGTGCTTTCTTCTTCAGAAGGCCTTCCCCAGGAAGGGCTATTTTTATCCCATAAGTCATCTTCTACTTCAATGTTCTTTAATTAACACTTTCTGCCATCTCTTTAATAATTCTTCTAAACGCTATCAGACTTTCTTCTGCATTATTTAGATATCAGTTTAAACATTGTTTCCGTCAAAGAGACCTTTTTAGCCACAGTAAATATACCTGTTCATTCCCCTAGTCTCTGCATGATAGCCTCATCTAACTCTTTTGTAAGAGATCAAATTAATCAGGGCGGCCTATTTCACTGCATATTTATAACTAGACTCTTATAGTGCTCTTCACCTTACAATGTTATCTGCTCCTATATTTTCAATGCAAGAGGAAAATCATGTCAGCATGATAAATATTTAATGAATGAATATACAAAGGTGGATGACATGTGAAGCTTCTACTGTAGTGTTAAGTCACTGTCAAATACTCACCTGAATAAGGGGGTAGGTACAATTATTGTGTTATTTTACTTGAAACATAGGTTCGTCTACTATGTTACAAAATTCCCATAGCTGTGACTTTAAAAGACAGAATAATATGTTCTTATCATGTTTTTAAAAATGAATAATTAGTATCAGAGTATGGGGGGAGGCCAGATGCCATTGTTCTATTCTTCCATCCTCGTGTTCCAGGATGGCTACTGTAGATTCCCAGTCATTTCTGTTTTTATGCCAGCAAATTAAAGAGTAGATGAAGAAAGGAGTGAATGAAATGTATCCTTCCTTGTAGTCCCAACAATATGCTCCATTCTCAGAATTTAAGAATAAACTTAAAAAGATAATCTGGCAAACATAACCTAGGATAGCAATGCACTTATAGCAAAAACACAAACAGAAGGAGAGATTGATAACTTGTTTCAGACAAGGAAGGAACTATGCTCAATACCCCTTTGGATGTCAGTGAAAGTGACACTCCCTAAATCACACAGAACACACAATCAGAAGCCAAGACTGACAAGACCCTACTTCTCCGAGAGCATCTAAACCTCCTCCAATGCAGTGATAGAACTTCTATCCAAGGCCACCTGTAACAATACCGTTGGTAGACAAGCATGCCAGTGTGACATCATCTATGTTTTTTATAATATTACCAGACTCTGAGGAGATTTCAAGGAACTTTCAGATAAACTGTGTAGTTTACCATTTTTTGACCTCTTTGTCAGCTCCTATGAATAGCTGTCTTTCTTTTGTTCTTTTATCCTCATGATATTAATGACATCAATAATATTTTGGGGAAAGTTTTATTTTATTTGCTGTGCACTTTACTTTTTGTATAAAAATTATTTTGGCTAGTTCTCAGAATAAAGCAAATAAAATTAACCTGTTCTTGAACCCCTTTGTGAGCTAAATAATCTGTCAGATATAGAGAGGTTAAGTAATTTTTCCAAGTAAACCCAAAATTTGATTCCAATATCCTTCAGTTCTTATAACAGGCTTGTCCACCCGTTTAAGAACCACATTGCCTGTGATGCTCTTGTCTTTGTCATCATAATCACATTGAAGCTGCATTTTGTTCATTCAAAACAAATGATTATCTGAATTAAAGAGAAGTCTGGACATTATTGTGTTGTTTCGAGCAAGCTAGGCTCTTGTGATCCTGGGTTAGTGTGGGGGTGGGGGAAGAGAGAGAGAGAGATTGTCAAACCACAGTAGTCTTATTTTGTCCTGGGAGAGTAGCCTCATCTTGAGTTAGGGAGGTAAGAGGAAGATCAATTTGTAAGGTGAGCAAAGATGCTAAACTTCTTCCTGGTTGCTCCTCCTGTCCATAGGTGAGACTCTAGAGTCTTTGGATGGATAACATTGAACAAGAATAGCTTTGGGCATTGTACTGGTTAGTTTTGTGTGTCAGCTTGACATAAGCTGGAGTTATCACAGAGAAAGGAGCTTCAGTTGAGAAAATGCCTCCATAAGATCCAATGGTAAGGCATTTTCTCAATTAATGATCAAGAGGGGAGGGCCCCTTGTGGGTGGTACCATCTGTGGGCTGGTAGTCTTGGGCTCTATAAGAAAGCCAGCTGAGCAAGCCAGGAGAAGCAAGCAAGTCAGTAAATTATATCCCTCCATGGCCTCTGCATCAGCTCCTGCTCCTTGACCTGCTTGAGTTCCAGTCCTGACTTCCTTTCATGATGAACAGCATCATGGAAGTGTAAGCTCAATAAACCCTTTCCTCCCCAACTTGATTCTTGGTCATGATGTTTGTGCAATAGAAAACCTGACTAAGACAGGCATGAATCACAAAGTAACTGCAGCAATGGAATGCTGTACTGTCACCTCCAAAAGGGTGACATTACTACTGGTGACCCACAGGCAAGAGAATCCTTGAATTATTAAAGAGACCTGTACCTCTTGGGGTGAATGCAAAATTTTCCTATTGCTTCTATGTTTCAGGGTCTTCACAAAGTATCATAGTAATGTATTCTGCCATGTCATCTTTCTCCAATTATCCTAGCATTTCCAGGGATGCTGGAAGTAATGAGATATATGTGGAAGATGCTTCAAAGAAATGATTTGGGGAGTTTACTGCCAAACTGATCATTTTCCCTGAAGGGCACAAAGCTCACTGCCTCATCATCCATGTGAACACTACACTCTATGAATTTTATTTATTTTTTTAAACCGAGAAAGAGAAAAGGAAATTGTAGAGGAAAAAATGAATTGTAGAGGAAAATGAATGTATAGAATTCTTTTAACATAAGAAAAATAAGTAGGAAGAAATCATTTCTCTAAGGAAAATATCTTGAAAGTTAAGAAGATTCTCTTAGGTACAGGAAGTGAGCCAGAACTAATACAACAAACCATGTAAATAAATATATGATACTGCGAACAGACTAAAAGCATGGTTAGTCCTTTATTTTGAAGAAACATGTATTTAGTGCATTGTGTTACTTCCTTCAGCTTTGTTACACTCCATTGGATTAAGAGGTAACAGCAGGCAAGCTAATTTTGAAATCACATACACATGCTACATAATGGCAGGCGTAGCTCTTAGAAGTATTATTTGTCATTCAAAAACCCATATTATATAAATTTCAAAAGAATGCCTAAAACTCTTTCTAGTAATATTTTACATGATACTTACTGAGTCTGCACTGTCTCAGTAATGCCCAGTCTTCTTCATGCAGTCATGTATGCATTACACCAGGTGGCCTCACTGTATTAAAAACTTTTCTTATCCACTCCTTGTCTCAGCAGTGTGAAGGTAGGTCAATGGAGAATTCTTTTTTTTTTTTTTTTTTTTTTTTTGGTTTTTCGAGACAGGGTTTCTCTGTGTAGCCCTGGCTGTCCTGGAACTCACTCTGTAGACCAGGCTGTCCTCGAACTCAGAAATCCACCTGCCTTTGCCTCCCAAGTGCTGGGATTAAAGGCGTGTGCCACCACTGCCCAGCTCAGTGGAGAATTCTTGATTATTACATATTAACTCTAAACAAATATACAGAAACCAGATTATCATTTACAGTTGCAAGAACCATATTCATCTAACAATAAGAACACTTTGCCAAATGACACTTAATTCCTCTGATGAGCTCCAGCCTGAATTATGTATCTCTGCCATGAGACAAGACAACAAAAGTCTAGAGAAATTGGGTTATCTGGATAAGATTGCATGGAAATATGGGCAATTATTATGGTCTTTGGCATTTGCGCTTGTTGCTTTTGTTCATGAAGCAGTACTTGACACAGAGTATGCTTGGTAAATCTTTATTGAATTAAAAGGTGAATAAGTAGATGAATCTGTGGATGGATAAATGGATAGATAAAAAGTGACTCTTTGTAAACAGCATCTCTTGATGAGGTCATTAGAGAGTAATTTTTCCCATTGGGAGATGATAAAACTATGTCTTAAAGGAATTGGAGACTTTTCTAAAATTATCCTGTTTGAACTATTTATACAGTCTATAAAGAGGCAATAATCATAGTGGCTTATGTGATGAAGTGAGTGTATTGACTTAGGTAATTAGACATTCTAAAAGATCATCAGTCTTGGAATTGCTCGATTTAGAGGCTCAAGAGTGTGTTCAAGGATGGATCTGTATCTTCCTCTACTTTTCTTATTGTGTAAATATTTTATTAAAGTGGATAGCAGATCTACCCACATATGCTTGTGCATATACTGGTGTGTATACAAGTATAACGGGGTATTATTTGTTTAGAAAGATACAGATGATCTGTAAGTTAGCCAGTATAAAATTTCAGGATCGTTCAAACAATGATAAGAGCAGTAATTGTTTATGAAATAAATGGATCATGACAAAGCTCACTCGATTTGTCCTTTACCTTCTTTTATGACTCTGTTCTAAGGCAGTGACTTGTCAGTTTAGACCTAGGGTTCCTGAACTAGCTGTTGTAAAGCAAGAAAAGGCATTCTGAATGGCTTAGACAGTCTATTCACCCTGTCCACTGTGGTTGAAATTGTTTTGTTGGTACTCCATAAAGCAAGAGGATTAAATGTGTAATACATATTGTGGTGGAGGAAGAAAGTGATGTTGTCTATAAACATGGAAATAAATTCATATGTGTCTTACTACAAAGCCATTTAAGATTGTCTACTTATTGATCAACAATGCTCTCTAAAGTGCAGTAGAATCTCATCACTCAGATGATATAATCAATGTAATCATGAACTCAAAGCAAGTGTAATTATTTGCACTGGACCTTCACAGAACAAGGGTTAACATATGAAGAAGGAACAGATGGGACCCTACTCCTAACTGCTGAATTCTCTACTACTGATGAACTCTGTATTCAGTTGGGTAGCCACTGGTATACCCATCAGACTCCAATGGGTAGATCTAATCTTATGTTCACACAGATGGCCCAGGTAAAATCCACAGGAACACAAACAAAATAAATGTGGGAAAGAGCCTAGTAAGGGAAAGATTGGGAAGACAAAGCAGAAGAAAAGAGGGGGATAAAAAGGGCAAGGATGAGAGCAATCAGTATGAATTATATACACCCATGAAATTGTCAAAACACAAATTTAATTAAAAAGAAGCTCTCTTATGGAAGATTTGGTTCTAAAATTATTCTAAGTTTTTATACTTTTTATTTTATGCAGCTATATTTAGACTTTCCTTCCATTGGATGCTATGGAACACATTAAGAATAATAATTCAGAAATTATGGAGGTGGTTATGCTGGAAAAGTATTCCTATACAACATGACTACCTAAATTCACATCTGTACCACCCACCGGAAATGCTAGGTGCAACAGCTTCAACCTATAATCTTAGTCTAAGGAGGCAGGGGAAGAAAAGTCCCTAGGGCTTGTTGACCTGGTAGACTTGCCAAACTGATGAGCTCCAGGTCTATTTAGATACCTTTTCTCAAAGTAAGCTGGACAACAATTGAAAAAGATTTTTAAAAAGGTCAGCCTTGGACCTACATACACATGTACACACATGTAAAATTACACCCTAACATACACGTGAGAACATACATGAAGTAGCACACACACATCTCTCTCTCTCTCACACACAAATACAAGAATAAGTCAATATTAAATTTAGATAATAAAAAGTAGTATTTTGTAGCATTTATACACCCTAGTCTAGCTCTCTGTACTTATTCTGTAAGGTCATTACTAAACAAGCAATCATGACTTGGATCTAGAAAATCTATAGATCACTCAGGCAAAGGAACAAAGCAGACTATGTGGGTGCTTCTGGCTGAACTCAGAGAAGCTAATTTGAACAGTCTTTTCTTCCCCTGAAGAAACAGACATGAGAGAGTGGAGAATGAGCCTTGCTTTCCTATTGGTGCACAGAGTATATAATGGCTCATAGCAACAGTTCGACCCAGAGTAGGCCACCTCTGTTTTGAGTCTGAAAAATAAATTATATTTTCCAATATCTGACATGTTCATTTTGCTCCATAATTACCACCTCTTTCTTTGCCATTTCTCTCACAAATTTGATATCTTCCCATAATTGCAGTCTTTTGCTCTGCAAACTCACACACAGCCGGTCAGTCCAACATGTTCATTATTTGAGCAAATTCTTTGCTTTAGGCTCATCTGAAAATGACCATCTATATCCCAACTGTGGAACTAATACATGCACACTTTAATCTTTTCCTTCACTCATATTTTAGGAAACACAGGCAAACTTAAATTTCATGTTTGTTTTCTAAACACTATGAACATTAAGCCCAGGGCACAGCTGATCAGCAGGCTGCACTGATATTTGATAACACAAAAGGTTGTAGTAATTATTATGCAATGAATTAGAAGGTAACTTAGCATGGGAGAGACTTTAAGTCAGGTGAAACAAAGCAAAACATGAAATCTGAGGCCACCTTGTGCTCTCTAAATTTGTGTCTTCTGAAGGTATACTTTATGAACAAGGCTAGTGTGATCAAGATGCCTGACAGTAGATGCTGGATCTCTGGCTCTCCTGTGGATCTTTGACATATCCTGTTTTTTCTAAACTGATATGCTTATTATTCTTTAAAATTGAAGTAAATGAAAGCTGTGTTTGCTTAGAATGTATTTTGAGAAGTTCATGATACCCTTTGGGAATCTGAAAACAATTGACCCTAAGATTGGTTCCTTCAGGCACATGTAGGGAATACCAGTTTCCAAGCAAACAATATTTCTATGCAGCTGGACCCCAGCACCATCATCATGCCGAATCCACCCATGGAATGGTAGATCTTTGTGCCAGGGTCCAGAAACACAAATCCAATTTAATTCTGGCTCAGAAAAGCAATAAGTGTTTAAATTGGATTTCTGTGGAGTTAGTTCTTATTAGGCTCAGCATGCAAACTGCTTTATAGACATTTATTATTTAATTATTTCTAACAAAGGATCTTATAAACCCAACATCTATAATTAAATGGGAATGAGAGCAAAAGGGGTTTTGATGCTAGCCAACATGTGCTTTGTGACCCAGAACCTGCACTCAGAAGAGCTATCAGGTTTATGCCAAACACCAGGATCTTTGGCCAAAACTTGCTTCATTAAACTCAGCTTTGTGGCTGTGAGTTTTTAATGCAGGCTCCCAGTTATCTCTGTCAGCCTTACCTGTGTTGTACAGGGAGGTTAATGGGGTCAGTGGGATGCAAGGAGGTGCGCTTCGAAACTGGCTGATCGTCAGAGGTTCTACTTCCTGCCAATAACCCCTTCTGTTACATTTTCTGCCTTTTCAGCCCCAACAGTGACAAGGCTTCCTTTTTTCCAAATGAGCTTCATTCTGGACCCATGACCATCCCACCACCTTACATGCCGATGTTCTATGGCGGTTTGTCTCTTCTTGCTATCCTCAATCTTTACTACTTCCTCTAATAAATGGTTATGTGAATTAACCACCCAGTGCTTATTTATTTATTATAGTTCTATAATTGCACTGGTTATACTGGGGGAATTCCAGACACACAGCATAATTCAAGCCAGTGTCTCTATTGGTTGGCATGGCAATTCTACCATCATGGAGAGGTTAGGCACAAGGCTGATTGCCTAGCCTCAAGAAGTCCAGCCTCACCTACAACCTTGCTCACAGCACTCATAAACAATAATCATTTGCTTTATAGATAGTATAAATAGAACTCCCCATGGATGTTGCTCACATGCTCTAGAGCCATTCACATAATGCCCTTTTCTTTTTCTCATACCTGTGTGTATGTGTTTATTTGCACATTCATATTTAGGGGAATGTGAGCACATGTATGCATTGGTATACAGAGAAAGCTCATCTTTTAGCCCTCACCTTCCAACTTATTTAAAACTGGATTTCTTGTTATGCCCCACTGTTATGTCAGACTAGCTTATATATGAACTTTTAGAGATTCGCATGCCTCTTCTTCCTTCTCTTTGGGATTAAATTCTGGGGATACAAACTCAGGTCCTCACACACTTGTATAGCAAGTGCTGTGCCTATTTAGCCATCTCTCTAATTCTATGATTCACAGGGTATCCTTTTTACAAGGAGGCTACTAATAATTAGACCCTTTGAAGTTTCACTGGGTAATATTTGTGAATTTGGATACATTTTAAGTATGAGAGCAACTTGAAGAGAAAACATAAAATATAGTATAGTATATGTCCATTAGATAAAGCTGATAAAATGTTTTTACATGTTTGTATTCTTATTTTTTGTATTCATAATATATTACTAAAATGCCATAATGTGATGTTTTATTGATCTATACTTTTGGAAGGATAGGGTTAAAGGTTTTTCCTGGAGCCTGGGAAAATTATCATTAGCTATAGTGCTGAATAAAATGGTGCCCCTCCTCAACAGCCTTTAACTGCCTGTAGTTCCTCAGAAGGGACCCTCCCCCATCTGTGATAAAATGTAGAAAGTCCCTGCTTCATGTTATACAGATAAACACTGATTTCCAGCATGACTCCATGAGGAAAACACTATATCCTGTCTAAAAGATATCTTTTTGTTGGACATCACCCCATTCTCTGGTTCTTATATCCTTTCTACCTGTTTTTCTATGATATTCCCTGAACTTGGGAGGGTGTGATATAGATGCCCATTTAGGACTAAGCAAACATACCCATCAGTGCTTTTCTCTGCCAGTTGGTCTGTTTTGAGTGTCTGCATTAACCTCTAACTGCTGTAATAAGTTATTTTTCCAATGAAGGCTGAGGACAGCACAAATCTATGATGATATAAACATGAATATTTAAAAGACAGCTTGACAACATGATCATTTAGCTTTAGCAATAGGTTCTCTGCTAGGACCTATCACCTCCCCAGACACAGATCCTTAGCCAGGTTTATAATTCTTAAGTTCTCCAATACACAATAGGCCTTGAATTTAATTAGAAGCAATTGGTTACACCCATAACTGCTATGCCACTATTACAGCAATGGGCACAGCTTGCTTGGCAAGTTATTGTAGATATTTGGGTTCACACCTGGGTGAGAATCTTGATGGCTTTCCACATTACACAGTGCCTTCTCACATGAGGAAAACTAGCCAATACAGTTGACACTTCGAGTATTGTTACAAGTTGATATCTCTATGTCTACCGAAGTGTTTGGTGTCTTCAGCAACCAGTTCTTATCATAAACTTGTGGTGGGCAACTAAGTGCAATGGCAATTAACTGTATTGTTTGGGTGGCCTTTGGAGTCTCCTTGACCAAAAACTCATGGCAAAGCATCGTACACCAAGCACTGGGATTTTCATTTAAATTGTTGATGGATCAAGAAGCATTATTCACCTAGGGAGACTATCTCCATTCTAATTCTCTTTATTTTAGATTCTATTTTCACTAAACTGTTAAGTATGTTTCTAAATAACTTTTCATACATTCTTAACTTTGGTTACTTCTCCTACCTCCCATGCCCACCTCCCTTCTTCTATCTTCTCCTTGTTTAGACCTTCCCTCCACTTTCCTGTCCAATATCTGCTACAATTTCCCTTCTACTAAGATGCTTTCCCAGGTCCTTCTACTGGTCCCTTCCTATCATCTTTTTTCTTGGCTGATTCTCTGAGTTAAATATACTACACTAGAAACTTGTAGCTAGTTTCTGATTCTGAGGAAAACATGTGATGTTTGTCTATTGGGGCAAAGGTTATCTCATTTATTATATTTCCTAGTTCCATTCATTTTCCTGAAAACTTTATGATTTCATTTTTCTTTAGCAATGAATACAATTCTGCTGTGTACCACATTTGCATCATCCAGTCATTTACTGATGGACATATATACCTATTGCCATTGCCTCTCTATTACAAATGCAGCATCAATGAATATCAAACACTTCTTCAAGTTTGTATTAGCAATTTTGTTTCTTCTTTTGAAAGCTCTTTGTTCAGTTCCATTGATCTTTTTTTTAAAAATTGGATTGTTTAGTCTTGATGTTTGGGGTTTTGTTTTGTTCTTTAGCTCTTAATATATTCTAAAGAATAATCATCTTCCAGTTCTATAACTGACAATGTTTCTCTCCTATTTTGTAGGATGCTTCTTCATTGATTAACAGTTTCCTCTGCTGTACAAGGCATTTTATTTTTGGTGAGGACCTACTTGTTAGTTATTTGCTTTATTTCCTGAACAACTGGAGTCCTATTCAGAAAGTTCTTACCTTGTGTTAGAATCTATTCCCTAGTTTATCCTCTAGAAGTTTCAGAGTGTCGTGTGTAATGCTAAGATCTTGATTCATTTGGAACTGATTTTTATGAATCCAAGAAGTAAAAATCTAGTTTCTTTTCTCTATTGTGGATACACAGTGCTTCCAGTATCATCTTTGGAAGAGGCTGATCATGTTGTTAACTGCCATTATGTGAAAACAGAAAATCACTCTGAAAAGAAAGGAATACATTAAAAATGACAAAAATAGGAGGTATGAGTATATTTTTGACCTTATCTTAGACAATGTTTAAAATCCAGAATGATTAGATCTCTAACCCTTATATTTTATAAAATGTAATCAACACCAGACTGTAGATATAACCAAAAATATTAGAACATTTTTTATTTCTTTCTTTAAAAAAAAAACTTCCTATTGGTTCTTTGTGAGTTTCACAACATACATTCAAGTCCCAGTCATCTCGTCATCCCCTTATATCCACTTCCTGTCTTTGTAACCACTCCCTCAACCCACCAAAGAAATAGAAAAACACACAAAGAGTTAACAAAACAATGAAAACATCTTGTCCTTGAAGCTGTAGTGTGTCATAGTGTATCCCACAGTATATGCCCCTACGTCTACACTTGAAAATGTTCATTGTAATGAGTGAGTGATCTGTTTTGAGGACTCTGACTTCTGTCACACCATAAATTTCAGATCCTCACCGAGACTCCTCCCAGTTATCCTGTGGCTGCTCTGTGTCATAGAGATCCTGTAGTTTTGGATCAGCAGGTCCAGTCTTTTCACACAATTTAACAGTTCACAGATGATGTAGTTTTGTGTTGGGCCAACTCAAAGCCCTGGATCTGGGCCTAGGTAGTAGCTGAGCTGCCCAGCAAGCCAGTTCTCCAGCAACCACAACACCAGGCTCTCCAGCACTGCTCCACTAGGCATCCCATTCTGGAATTGGCAGGAGGCAGGCCAACTCTCCCACTCTCATGTTCTTGAGGCTGGCTCATCCATATCCATGCCTCCAAAGCTAGTTTCACACTGTTGCCCAGTCAAGATATAGGGCCCACTCTCCTAAGTGTTTTAGCTTGCTAGGGGCTGGGCTAGCTCTCCCACTCTCCCACTCTTAGGGCTGGCTCACCTGTGCCTTCACCATCAGGGCTAGCTCAGCTGTGTTGCCTATCAAGGTTCAGGGCTTGCTCTCCAGAGTGCTACAGCCAGTGAGGAGCAGGGATAGCTCTCTATCTCTCATGACTTCATGGCCAGCTCTCCTGACTATTGCAGGTAGTGAGCGATGAGATGTGGGTAGGGGATTGGGTATCACCCCTAAGCCATCTCTACCTCTTGGCAAATGAGTGGTGGGGTCAAGGCTATCATTCTCACACCCTTGGAGTTGGCTCACTCTTATCCCCTCCACCAGGGTCAAGCTCTACTGTGCTACCCAGGTGGGGAAGCACATTTTTTATTTTTGCAAGAGTTTCTATTAAATATTTTGGTGGTTCATTCTATTTGTGACATAGGAAATAAGGAGATAAATGATACATAATTTGTATTATGACCAAAACAAAAAAAAAATACATAAATATATGACTAGAGTCAAATGTATCTTCAAGGATAGGCAGGATCTGTAGTCCTACAGTAAATGAATATTTTGGCTATATAAAGGATCAGAGTGAATATGAAACAGTTAAATACAGTTGGGATAATTACAGTCTCTTGATTCCAAATATTTGATCATCTGGTTAGCTGTCATAAGAGTCTGTATTAGCTCCATAAATCAATAATACCTCAACCTACCTGCTGTGTGGTACTTTAGTAATCATAGGACACTAGCAGTCTATCTTCACGAGCCTATGACTACTGTTGGTCAAGTCTTTACAATGAGTATAAGAGATTACAGATCTGGAGTCCCTAAATACTCATAAATGTACTGGACATAGAAAAAAGTTCTTCCTTTTAGGCATTTGTTGTAAGTCTCCATAGTGTGTTTATTCTGGAGTACTGGTCAACCCTTGAGATGCTCAGCAATTGTTTGGTATTTGAAGTTTTTCTTTGGTATTTGAATACTACAGATAGGCCCTGCTTATTCCTTAGATCTCTTGATATTTTTTTCCACTCTAAGAGTAGAAAATAAGGAAGGAAGGCATGAAAAAGAGGAGAAAAATCTATGTCTTCTCATCCAGTACATTATTGTTGGGAATCATCCTGTTTTAAGATTTCTTCATTAGTTATACTTCACTTTTCAAGATTGACATGGTAGAAATCCTTCCATGAGAACTAGCAATCTGCTCTGGCTATAACTTAAACTGTCAGTTGAAGATGAGAAATGGAGTAATGGTAAGTTTAAACTTATAAAAATTTACAATCTGCAAAGGAAATGTGGAAAGAGCAGTAAGAAAGAACTGGAAAAGTCAAGTGCAGATAGGTATCAAATAAGTCCCACTAATAGTCTTATTTATTTTTAAAACAAGGTCCACTTTCACTACAAAATCTCCCCCTAATAAATAAAATAGATTAGTGGACACTCTAGGTGCCTCCAAGATCTGAAAATGTATCACTGTTGGTTGATTACTTTTCACAGTCTTTGAGAAAAAATGATTATTATATGGGTGTATGCCTCAGAGGATAAAAGAGTTCTGAGATTTTTTTAGTTGCATGACTGTCTTAGCCAGGGTTTCTATTCCTGCACAAACATCATGACCAAGAAGCAAGTTGGGGAGGAAAGGGTTTATTCAGCTTATATTTCCAGTTGTTGTTCATCACGAAAGGAAGTCAGGACTGGAACTCAAGCAGGTCAGGGATCAGGAGCTGATGCAGAGGCCATGGAGGAATGCTGCTTAATGGCTTGCTTGCTTCCCCTGGCTTGCTCAGCCGGCTTTCTTATAGAACCCAAGACTACCAGCCCACAGATGGTACCACTCACAAGGGGCCCTCCCCCCTTGATCACTAATTGAGAAAATGCCTTACAGCTGGATCTCATGGAGGCATTTTCTCAACTGATGCTCCTTTCTCTGTGACTCCAGCTTGTGTCAAGCTGACACACAAAACTAGCCAGTACAATGACCAAGGAATCTTTTCTACTCTTTTCCCCCTACCATTCCTCCAATTTAAATGATTTTTCTCCTCCTTACTTTTGAACAAACTCAAAATACATCTTCAAACTGGTGAAGAGGTAGTTTAATTTGACATCTAAAGCATCAAGTTTCCATGGCATCCATTTAATGTGGCACAGGAAGACATAGGTATATATTTCTTTTGATCTTTGATAGCTCATCACAAATATCAATGTTTCTGAGAGTATTAGTTAGTGCCTTTGTACCATAAACAACCCATCATGGAAAGAAATTGCCAAACAGTTCTCACTTCATCCTTAAGAGATGATGCCTGTTCATCTCTGTATATAGATCATAGAATTTTGAAAACTCTCAGGTTGATATCAGAAGATGGCGGCACTCTGGCCGACAAGCTGAATGTGAGGCTGCCAAGGAGATGTGGTCATTTCTTCCCCACATGTGCTCCATTACATTTTATGAACAAGATTCATTAGGTAGGAGTAAGGAAAAATTTAATGATGAAAGATGTAAAAAAAAAAAAAAAATCATTCCAGTCATGTGAAGCACATGAGTTTTCAAACACACTGAGTTTGTGTGTGTGTGTGTGTGTGTGTGTGTGTGTGTGTGTGTGTGTATTTGCCTATATGAGTAGAGTGCACATGCTGTGCTATATACTGAGTTGTCTATGTGGGAAAAAGGGTCTCTAAAGAAAATTCTGATAGTTCCATGTGAAAAAGGATAGCCTTGATATTTGCAGAAAAATGATACAATTGTTATATACTCATGCATATTTAAAACTATATCTAGAATTTCACATTCGACTCTAAGGAGCCTGCTCCTTTTATAGTCTCCTCCCTTTTGTGTTTTATTTACTAACGGGATATATGCTTGTGTTAGGGTCTTTGAAAAAATAAAGACAACTGGAAGTCATAGAGCTCCTCTTTGTTTGCAAAGCTGGATTTCACAAGTGTTTGGGATTATAGGTGTTGGGAGCACAAAATCCAGTCTTCAAAATAACCTTTAAAAAGTTACTTGCCTTAACTAAAGTCTTGAAAGAAGTTATTCACATCCTGTCTTGTAACTTTTAAAAGTTGTATAAAGTTAAACCTCCTGCTGCAAAGAAAGCAGTATTGAGATAGGAAGTCACATCATTTCTTGAAATAATTATTTTTAATGTAACAAATGTTTATTGTTATTGTATCTGCTAATGAAAGCATATGATGGAAATTTCTGAAATATACACCACCACCCCATTTCTGCATATGCTTTTCTTTCTCAGATGAATAGTTGGGCTCTGGAAGGCTTACCTCTTAACATGATGTGAAGCTTTTGCCCATAAAAGTTAAACGTCATGAAAGAAGAAAATGAAATTGATTATGTTGTCTTTGTTTTCTTCTGTCTTGTTTCTCTTTTCTTTTACTGATAATTGCCTAGCAATTCTACCTAACGAGGAGGGTAGATTTAATCCTCCTAGTTATTATTTTATACACAGGAACCTTTCAAATGTAACATGTAATTACATCTTTAGAAATGGTGTAGAATGTTTTAGTGTATTATATAGTATTAGTATATACTTAGCATAGCACTGAGTTCTATTTCCTTGTCTAAATTGAGTAGCCTGTTAGAACAGGACATTTTCTTTTATAACAGAGCTAATTCATTTCTATGTAACATGCAACAGAAGTACTCTATATATATTGCAAATTCTTGAATTTCTTTAGCTTTGCTGCAGTCTTTAAACAAGAAAATACAAAAATGTAGAGGCTATGAAGTATATGAAAGCAAGAATAAAAATGCCTATCATTTTTGCATCTGTGAAGTATTGCATAGAAGAGGGCTGTATCTTATTAATAATCTTGCCATCAAGATGGTATTTGTCAATTGTTTTAACAAGGCCTAATGACTGAGTTTGCCCTCCAAATATCAGATAAGGAAACAATCATTTATGCCAAAGCTCAGAATTGGTACTGCAAGCCCATTTTATATGAGTCCAACAAGAACAGAGATCCCCAAAATAAGTCTACACTCTAAGGCTAAAGAAAGTGGAAGGCTGATTTTTGTTTATTTGCTTCTTAAATATTTTTAGTCAGCCTTTTAGAATTTCATACCTATTATTTTGCTAATATCTATGTCCCACATCTCCTCCTAGTTCTACCCCTTTTCCCTATTCACCAAAGTTCCTGTCCACTTAAAAAAACAAACAAGTAAAAATCCTTCCAATGCAGTTTGTGCTGCTTGTATAATCTTGGGGGTGAGGCCTACCACAGAATATGGTAGACCTAACAATAATCACAGCCTTAAAGTAAACTGACTCACCCTCTCTCCCAGCAACTATTATTTGCCAGTAACTCCTCAGTTAAAGTTGGGTTGAATTGGCGAGTTTTGTGTGTCAACTTGACACAAGCTGAAGTTATCACAGAGAAAGGATTTTCAGTTGAGAAAATGCCTCCATGAGATCCAGCGGTAAGGCATTTTCTCAATTAGTTATCAAGGGGTAGGGCCCCTTGTGAGTGGTACCATCTGTGAGCTGGTAGTCTTAGGTTCTATAAGAAAGCAGGCTGGGCAAACCAGGAGAAGCAAGCAAGCCAGTAAGCAGCATTCCTCCATGGCCTCTGCATCAGCTCTTGCTCCTTGACCTGCTTGAGTTCCAGTCCTGACTTCCTTTCATGATGAACAGCAGCATGGAAGTGTAAGCTGAATAAACCCTTTCCTCCCCAACTTGCATCTTGGTCATGATGTTTGTGCAGGAATAGAAACCCTGACTAAGACATGGGTCTTCATGCCTAACTCCTCCTTCCATGGTAGGATTTTGTCTGGCTTGAGCTTGTGAAAGGTTTGATGCATGCTATCACAGTCACTATGACTTCATAAGTGGTATCTGGAAAACATTGTTTCATTGCAGTTATCCACAGCCTACTGGCTCTTACAATCTTTTCTTCCCTTCTATAGTAATTACCAAGCATTGGAACAAGGGGTATATTCCATTTTGGCTTAGCATGCTACAGTCTCTTATATGGGTATGTTGACCAGTTGTAGGTGTTAATTGCCATATACTTTAACAGGGCTTAAAAGGTTTAACAATCTATGAATATAGCAATGAGTTATTGACAGTCAATTTAATACTATGTCCATTTATCAAAATAATATTGGTAGATATTCCATAGAGCCTATGACCTATGTAACCACAGGTTCATGACCTTGATAATGGTGTTATGTATGGATTCCGTCTTGTAGAGAAGATCTTAAATCTAAAAAAAAAAAATAGGTTCTACCCATACGTTCATGCCACTATTACACCAGGGTTCTGCATGCCTTACAAGGATAGTCATTATTTTATTTCTCAGCATTCCCCACAGTGAGATTGATATTATTAATTTTCTTCTTCAACAGTATGTATAGTACAGTCTATCACTATGAAAGCTAGCCGTGAACATGAAGCTTACAGATGAATACCAGCTTGATTTATTCTATGACTCAAGTGGGTGCAATCTTCAGTAGTAGGATCTTACCATTGAGTTCTTGTAGATAACCGAGATTAATGCCAATAGGTCTATGGGATCCAACTGACCAATGCCTCCAAAAGAGGTAGCCCATTCCTAGGACTGGTTATGGGTGATTTTAGAAGGAGCATCTTCATGTGCTCAGTATGAAAGGAAGATAAAATGGGAATAAGAGGAAAAAAGAGAAGAAAAATACAAGAAAGAAATACATACATGGCAGGCAGAAGAAAGGAAAAATCAAAAATAATAAATAAGTAGATGTACCTAAAGGAAATGATGGTGATTAAAATCAATGACAATCAATAAATGAAAAAAATACTCTCTTTTTTTAGATCCTGGATGGTTTTGTTCAATTCCTTCACCTGTTTTGGTTGTGTTTTCCTGTAATTCTTTAAGGGATTTTTGTTTCTTCTTTTTAAGGGCTTCTACCTGTTTACCTGTGTTCTCCTGTATTTCTTTAAGGGAGTTATTTATGTCCTTCTTAAAGTCCTCTATCATCATCATGAAATGTGATTTTAAATCAGAGTCTTGCCTTTCTGGTGTGTTGGGGTATCCAGGGCTCACTGTGCTGGGAGAACTGTGTTCTGATGATGCCAAGTTGCCTTGGTTTCTGTTGCTTATGTTCTTGCCCTTGCTTCTCACCATCTGGTTATCTCTGGTGTTAGCTGGTCTTGCTGTCTCTGACTGTGGCTTGTCCCTCCTGCAAGCCTGTGGGTCAGTACTCCTGGGAGACCAGCTTTCTCTGGGAGGAATTTGGATATGGAGAGCTGTGGCACAAGGTCAGGTCCCAGGTGCAGATAGAAGCCAGAAGGATCCTGTCCCCAGCTGTTCCTTGGTTCCTGTGTCCTGATGGCTCTGGGTGGGTCCCACTTGGGCCAAGAATTTGAGCAAAAGTGGTGGTCTTACCTTTTCTCACAAGTGTGTTGGCATTCCTGAGAGAACAGGTCTCTCCTGACAGTATTTGGGTATGGAGCACTGTGACACAGGATCAGCTCTGGGCGATCTGGAACCAGATCAGCTTT
The DNA here is from genome assembly GCA_028551405.1 of Uromys caudimaculatus. NCBI lineage: Eukaryota > Metazoa > Chordata > Mammalia > Rodentia > Muridae > Uromys > Uromys caudimaculatus. Next base: position 34,310,478 of record CM052701.1, on the reverse strand, counting down.
TGGTGCAGATGGAAACTGGAAGGATCCTGTCCCAGGCAGCTCCTCGGTTCCTGTGTCCTAAGGGCTCTGGACAGGTCCCTCTGAGCAGAAGTGCTGGTCTTACCTATGGTCACAGGTGTGTCCGCACTCCTGGAAGGCCAGCTCTCTCCCAGCAGTATTTGGGTATGGAGCACTGTGGCACAGGATCAGCTCCAGGTTCAGATGGAAACTGAAGGCACAACATACCCAAATTTATGGGACACAATGAAAACAGTACTAATAGAAAAACCCATAGCTCTGAGTGCCTCCAAAGAGAAACTGGAGGGAGCATACACTAGCAGCTTAACAGCACACCTGAAAGCTCTAGAACAAAAAGAAACAAATACATCCAAGAGGAGTAGACAGCAGGAGATAATCAAACTCAGGACCGAAATCAACCAAGTAGAGACAAAGAACTATACAAAGAATCAACAAAAGCAGGAGCTGGTTCTTTGAAAAAATCAACATGATAGATAAACCCTCAGCCAGACTAACCAGAGGGCACAGAGACAGTATCCAAATTAACATAAACAGAAATGAAAAGGGAGACATAACAACAGAATCTGAGGAAATTTAAAAAATCATCAGATCCTACTACAAAAACCTATATTCCACAAAACTGGAAAATCAGGATGAAATGGGCAATTTTCTAGACAGATACCAAATACCTAAGTTAAATCAGGATCAGATAAACCACCTAAACAGTCCCGTAACTCCTAAAGAAATAGAAGCAGTCATTAATAGTCTCCCAACCAAAAAAAAAAAAAAAGCCAAGGACCAGATAGGTTTAGAGCAGAATTCTATCAAACCTTCAACTAAGACCTAATACCAATACTCTTCAAACTATTCCACAATATACAAACAGAAGGGACACCACCCAATTTATTCTATGAAGCCACAGTTACACTGTATATTCTCTCATGGAGATGGAACGGTTTCTGTTTAATCAGGAACTTGTCACAATTTTCATAGAGGACTTCGTAAGAGATTTTTTTCTACTTCTATCATGTTTAATGTTCCAAATAGATTTTAAAAACTGGTTGAGTGCATATTACTTTTAGCTTCAGAAGATATCATGTATATTTAAGAGGCATTTAACTATTATAAATTATTTTTGATGACTTAAAATTTTCAATACTGAGTTGTATATTTTAAAATAAATTTTATTAGTTTAATAAAAACAAAGATTTTCTTTTAAAGCCAAAAAAAAAAAAAAAGTACTCTCTTGTTACATGACTCAATGGCCTGGCAAGTGATTTTTAAATTACAGCAATATGATTTCTTTTGATACTTTTTTTATTATTTGTTTTTATGTCTATTTTTAAAACATGTGTTAGAGTAGGTGGCTAACTACTACAAGAATGACAAAGAGAAATCTCTTTTGCTACGCATTGCATGGAAATAAATAGAAAAGGTCATACAATTGCATTTGTTTAGCTTGTTGATTTGTCAGCTATTTGTGGGGAGAAAACATTTTCTGTCTTTCTCGATTTCTCTCTTTGTTTTTTTTTTTTTTCAGTTTTTCGAGACAGGGTTTCTCTGCATAACCCTGACTGTCCTGGAACTCACTCTGTAGACCAGGCTGGCCTTGAACTCAGAAATCTGCCTGTCTCTGCCTCTCAAGTGCTGGGATTAAAGGCGTGCGCCACCACTGCCCGGCTACATTTTAATTCCTCCTTAAAAATAGGCTCGTATCTCCTACACTAAAATATATGCTTGCATCAAAATCTATCATGATTAAATGGTTAAAAAAAAGAACCCATTTTTGTATTGAGAGCATATTAGGCTAGGATTCAGCCTCTATGTAGCAGAATCCTAATAATTAATTCTGTGACCTTATGTAGATCCTGGCAATCACCAGCATCTTTTTTTAAATTATTATTACTTCATTTATCAAAAGGAGCTAGTAGTAGACCATGTTGCCTGGAGATTAATAATGAAATAACAATTCATTAATAACTAGAAACAAATTTAAAATCATGATTGGAATTACTCTTTAAATTAAATGTAGGCAAAACAAAAGTATGCTTTACTTCAATATCTCTCTTTTTATTACGTGAAAGTTAACAAATCCTGTAAAACCTGCCTGAGGCCCGACTATCTAAGTTTTCCAGTGAAGTACCCAGTGCAATAGGATTAGCCTCATGAAATACTGGGGGAAAACAGCTTAACATTTTTCCTCTAAGTCTTTCAACATACTACTGCATTCTTGGTAGGCACCCAGTTTTTGTCCATCCTTATTATTGAAGGTATAAATTGTTGCCTGTACACTGGGCTGATCCCCAGGGTAAGAATCAAAACTTTTGCCTGGTGGTCCTTAGTGTTAGTGGTCTCTGTATGGTTGCATCCAGAGGCTTTTCTCCTGTGCGGCTGAGAACTAGTGAGAGACTGGAACAAGGGGAAATATAATTGGTGAGTCACAGACAGACCAGTAGTCATTGTAACCGCATCTCCCAGCATCAGCTTCCTCCTTCACCTTTTGACTGTGGCTACCTTCACCTTTTGACTGTGCTGTTTCCCCAGACTTGTTTATATTATCTGCTTTCTAAAGAAACTTTCTTTGTTGGGTCTTTGTGAGGTTTTGGTAGCAGTGTAATTGTGGCTGAGGGAGTCTGCAGCCCCATGGAGGGAGCAACAGTGTCAACTGGCCTGACCCCCACCCCACCCCCCAGCCTCCTGGAGGCTGGACCACCAACCAAAGAATACACATGGAGGGACCCATGGTTCGGACCACATATGTGACAGAGAAGGGCCTTGATGGCCATCAGGGGGAGGAGACGCCCCAGTAAAGGGGAATGTCAAGGTGGGAATATGGGAGTGGGTGGGCAGGTGGGTGGGATGTGGAATTCCCTCATAGAGGTGGGGTAGGTGGAGGGGATAGGTGGTTTCCAAAGAGGAGACCTAGAAAGGGGGAAACATTGGAAATGTAAATAAAGTATCAAAAAAACAATAAAGAAAAAAGAAAAAAAAAGAAACTTTATTTTCCAGATGGTGTACTGCAAGGTTCTTCTCTGCTGGAGCTCTGTTTAACTAAAGTTAATATACCTTCTTAAAAACCCCTGCTATTGCTTACATAACATAAAAATGTAATTCTCAGCTGTTTGAAAATTGGAATTAGGGTTTTCTATCAGGTATCCCTTAAGACAAATGTTAGGTTCTTTGGAATGGTAAAGTATCTTTTATTTCCTCTTCGTTTTCCAAACCAGCAATTAAAGTGTTTACACAGCGTGGATTTGGTTAAAAGATCCTCAGTGACAGCATAGGTTTGTTGTTGTTGTTGTTGTTGTTGTTGTTGTTTAGTTGGTTGGTTGGTTGTTTTTGTTTTCAGAATCTCTTGAAGTAGTATGTAACCAAAAGGTCCACAACATACCTACTAAGTTCACATAAAATATCCTGCATCAGAGAAGATATGAAGGTCATACAAGACTCTGACATATTGAAATTCTTTTTAAAATATAGTAAAAGATTTGCTTTCACTTTCAAACTTGTAAGGGCCAAATGTATATTTGATTTGGGGATGTGTCATTTTGGGGGAGACAAAGTATAATGGGAGACAATATTCATTAGCTACCAAATCCAATATCTATTTCCTACTATGCATAATCTTAGAAATAATACTTAATGTCCGTTCAAAGTGGATTGACAAGGCTCTGCTTTTTAAGTATACAATACCATGGTCGTTTGTGTTTAAGATCAGATCTTATTGTATAAAATATTGGCTTCCTATTGTCTACTTTCTAATGAAATAACTCTTTTAAAAGTCTTGCAAGATAAAGTTTTCTGTTGATGCTTGCTCTTAGAACTAAATGGGAACTCTGCTTGAAGTTTAGACCTGGGGATGGGCAGAGCATTTCTTACTCTGTGTTACCACCTTTTGCTCTTTTCTGGAATTTTTATTCAGAGCACCCTTCTTTTGGCTTTGCAAGTATGTTTTGCCCATACTAAGCAGAGACACTTCTTCTTTTGCCTTGTCATGACCACTGAACTGCTTTCTTGCTTCTCATTTGCTTACCCCCTGATTGTCCTTCAGATAATATCTCAGGAAGGCCACCCCCAGTTCCTAGCAAGATCAAAGTCTGCAGGCTTGCACTGAAGTAGTTACCCATCTGTCATGAGTCTAGTTAGAACTGCCTCCATAATACTTCCGTTATTGTCTGTCTACCACTTCACTTAGATTGGACATTTCACGGAAGCAGGATGGATATCTCTTTGAGGTCACTGTTGCAACCTTCAGATCCTATAAAGTGCAGTCTAATGAGTGTTTGGTAAATATTTTTTCAATAAATAACAGCATGGGTAAGGAAAGATGGGGGTAAATAGGAGGAAGGAGAGAATGAGAGAGAAAAGAAAGAAAAAGGAGGTGGGAAGGAAGTTAGGAGGAGAGATGAAGAAAAGCAGCTATAGTGTGCTTATTGATTGGGCACCTTGAGGCCAGCTCACATCCATATGGTGTATCTATTTTCTTAGGAAACTAGATGGAAAGAGAAGCATGGGAAAGGAGGCCATACGACTGCCTTACTTGACATGCACTGATTTGAGCGATTCATTCTTCTCCACCCAGCCCCTACTTAGGAAAGTTTTCTAGCGATAGTTATGTACACAGTTCTTCTCACTTCAGTACACTGAGACTTGGGAAAGTAATGCAATCTTGCAGATTTATTTAGCAAATAGAATCTTTAAAAGTCCCTCCAAAGAACAGCAGTAGGAATTCAGTGCCAGTAATCATATGCCGTATTTCAGGCTTTTAATTTCCTCAAGATGATATTTCTTATGATCTGAAAGCTTTGCTCCCTCCCTTGCATCGGATCTTATTTTAACATACTGATTAAGTCTCTTTATTTTACACTTCCTGCTGGGAAAATAGATGCTAAAATGTGTGTAATGTCACATTTACTTTAAGGCATTGTAGGATAAAATTGCAGGAAGCAAAGGCATGGACAGCAGTGTATGTATGTGCACACCTCCATTAGCAGTATATGCCATACATTCAGACTCATGTCGTCTGAAGGAAATGAAAAGCCTGAAAGATGGCATGTTTAATCAGATTCCATTCCTCTCTTTATTAAATGTGTTTAGTTTTCCCCCTCTGTTTTACACTGAGACTTACAAAAGCAGTCTCTCTCTCTCTCTGTCTCTCTCTGTCTCTCTCTCTCTCTCTCTCTCTCTCTCTCTTTCTCTCTCTCTCAACAAATTTTTAATCTGATTACATTTATCTGTCTACTGTGTTACTTTTTTCGGCAGGTATTTAGAGTTTGGCCTGTGTGAGTAATGGGATGACATCATACTTCACCAGCCAGTTTGCTTCTTGAGAGACCGTGTTGTTTGCTGAGGCCTGAATAAGTGGTTCACAAACAGGAATGATGCTGCTTTCCAGGAACATTTGGCAATGTCTGGAGATATTTTTGTTTGCCCCTATTAGTCAGAAGAGTACTAATCTCATTTACTTGACAGAGGCCAGGGACACTCCTCGATATTCAGTGATACACAGGGAAGCTTTATGTCACAGGCTAGCTTCCCAGAAATGGCAATAATGCCATACTAGAGGGACTTAAGCTTAGACCTGTAGATTCATTCAATCTTAGAACCCAGGTCAATCACCTCCTTGCTCTTTCATAGTATGTTCCCAGCTTTCCATGGCAATTGTCTTTGTTAAAAACATCCTCTACATACCTGAATTTCTTCAGTACCAACATCTCTGGGGAGATCTGGAAACAGTGTATTGAGCTCTTAGATATGTGTATAGCCACAGTCTTGTGTAAAAGTCATTGTATGATTTGAGGCCAGAAGGGCTAGGATTATGTTTTGTTTTCCTGTGGTTCCTTGATGCTTAGTATCATGTCTGACATGTAGTAAACAATCAGCTGATCATGGGATACAAAGGAACAAATGAGCAATGAACAGAGACTTTGATTCTCCCTTCCCCTCTAGCTCCTTTCCTGCTGGCTGACCTATGCATGCATCCATGATTGTTAACTGACCATATGTTTATATGTTCACAAGTAATTTATCATTGTTATGTGAGAATTGCTGACACCTGAAGGGTCATTCAGAAAACAGCAAAGGAATCCAAGTAAGCTAGATATAAGACAGATACTTCACAACTTTGACAGGGTTAGCAAGCTTTTAAGCCCATGTTTTCCTTTAAAGGGGTTGCTGTTTCTCTCATCAGCCAGTGGTTGAAGGGGATGGATGAGAGACTTAGCAATTGTTACATATTTTAATTCTTCAGCAGAACTCAGAATTGATGTATTTATATGAAAATGTTGGCCATTAATTCAAAGCTTAAAATAATTCAATACTTTCAAAAGCATATGCTAATGAAATGCTGTTATACCCTTGTATTGGCAACAGAAAACGTGATCATGATCTTTGTTCAATATAATGGTTCCTTTCTTTTATAACCCACTAAATGAAGGTATATTTTACCTTCATTTATCCATAACACAGTTATATATGAGAACATAAAGAGCAATATGCCCTCCCACTGAATGCAAACGTCACTGGGCCTCTTTCTTCCTAATAAGGCTATGGCTGATCAACCTGCTAACTGGGAAAGCATCAATAGAACCAAATGCATGTTGCTTTCTTGTGAACTGAAGTTTAATCACAGTGGTTTGTATAATGCTGGCTTCACATGTGTCCTTGTCTCTGTCCCTGTAAGATATAACTCACAGTCTGAGGTGTTAAACGGGATATAAATCAGATGTTCAGCCTCTCTGAATCATAAATCACAAGTGTGATGCTTTGGTAATTTAGAGCATCAGTAAACTCTAGGACAAATAAAAGAAATCACATTCAGTTTGGGTCTCTACCTAGATTAAGTGGTGCAACTTTCCAATAAATATGGCCAAGAGTTCTAGGAAGATTTAGATAAGTTTCACCATGGAGACAGGACAGAAGGAAGGAGGAAGACAGAGGAAAAGAGGTGTTGAACATTTTGGGACAGACTGGACAGCAGTGAAGACTAGGTACACTTATCAAAGACAGTAAACACATGTAGTCCTCTGGAGCATTCAGAGTGAGTAGTATCCCTTATGAGGTGTGGCTTAAATAACATAACAGGGTGTGCGTTGTAGTGGGTAATTAGAGCCCACCACTGGAGTCAGTGCTTGGAATTTAGTCAGCGTATCTCTCAGGTAACAATGCACAAAATCCATCTAAACATCATAGGGTGAGGCCCGGCTCTTTTTTCTGATACGTGTGACTGGGTTGGCTATTCTAGATAGACTTACATCAGTGGATCTGCCTTAAATTATGGCCAACAGGGCTCAAGTTTTCAGGATGAGCTCATACAGGTCTGATCCTCATGTGTTTTCCCTGACACCTCAGAATGAAGAGCAACCAAAAGCCAAGAAGAGTTTTCTCTCACGTGATAGCAGGGACACACTATATGAACACAACTCAAGCACATATCCAACCTTTATTTGTAGTACTTCTGATACATTCCCACCGAGCAAAGCAAATCTCACAGCCAAACCCAAAGTCATTCTGTGGGGAAGCATATTCATCCTTTAATGGGGGCCTTAAGAAGCTACAAGTCAGAGACATCAGTAAAGAAGACTTAAAAGAAAGGAAGTTTTTAAGGGGCTGTGTTCTAAATTATCATATGCTATATCTCCAAATGGGTGCCCCAGCCAAGGTGACTCTGTGTGTCCTGTGAACACGAAGTTATCAAGGTGAGTTGTACACTGAAAAGGAGCTGTACCCAGTGGGAGCCAAAGTTAGCACAGAGGCTTTATCCTTGACAGAATTGAGAGCTGATTGAGAATGGAAAGGAGGATAAGTACATGCTAGCCCAGGGCTAACCATTTTGCTTCTGAGTGATTGGTGAATATTTGAACATTTGCTCATTCTTCTAAAGGGATTATTTCTTTGCCTATTTTAATTTGTTTTGCAAGTCCCATAATTAACTCACACCTGTCAGGGTATTGCAACTGGTGACTTGATTGATGCAAGTATATGCCTGTCCTGAGCAAATAATGTAAAGATAAAAAGATATAACTACCTTACATCTAAACTAGTTTTACACCATGTAGAACTATTACCCATTCCTCTTGGATAACACAGGTAATTTTCCAGAAATTGTTGGCTATGGGCTATAGAGAACTTGGAAGGGAGCCTTGGAAAATGGAGCATTGTTTTGTAGTCTGTTCAGTGTTTTTCCTTCTATATGTAACTAGCAGACTACTTCTGTCAATAAGGACTCATTTCCTCCTTGTGGAAGAATTCTGACACTAGGTGGTAAAGAAAAAAAATCACTGATTGTTTTAAAGGTTTATTTATTTTTTTACTCTATTATTGATCTGTCTATTCTCAACACTGTGTTTTTAATGTTAGCATACATCCTTATATATAAAAAATGAAAAAAAACCAATGTGTTGCTATCTGTGTCAATTACTGGGTCGGGGCAAACATTTCAATTAAATCAACAAGCATTTGCTAGGTACTAACAAAAGTGAAAAACACTGGGGTTGAGCACTGTGCTGGAACTCTAACCCACAGATAGCCTTTACTCTGAAAAAGGTACAAGCTAGCTGTGGATGAGCACCGTGGTCACAGAGAGACAAGAGCCATGCTAGGACATAGCTCCCTGCATGGGTGAAGATCCCTACTCAACTATAATTCTATCATTTCCTATGGGAAAAGGTTTATTTTCCATGATTTCATACAAAAACATTTCAAACATTAAGTTGAAAGAATAGGATAACAAGCATCTATAGCCTTTTTAAGTTTAACAGCTGAAATGTTTTCAATTACTGTCCATCAATCCCTGCCGCTATTCATCTACTCATCCCTTTTTCCATTTTATGTGAAAGTAAGTTGAAGTAAATATGACACTTCATCCCAAACAACTCAGCCCTTCATCTGCACAAGGATAAAGATGTTTTGCTATATAATCATAATCTTATATAATATCCAACCACATTTAAATATCCCCATTTGAACCTGACACCTTTTCAAGGCTTTTGTTGATGTTGAAGCAGTCATGGTTTAAGCATTGAATTTGTTTTCATCTCCTTTTAGGGCTTTTTTAAATAGACAAATATGCTTCTGCTTTTTTAAAAAAATCCCATAATATGGATTTTTCCATAAGGAGCTTGCTTTCATACTCTATTTCTTGCAAACTAGATGCTGTATCTTGAGGCTTGGTAAGATTCAGATTAAGCATTTCAGGCTAAAAGCCATCCCAGGTGATGCTGTGCATTTCCTGCACACCAGGAGGTTGCTAATATTATCCACTTTGTCCTGCTTCCTCTCTCGACTAATGTGAATGATGCCTGGTTGTCTCCATTGTAAGGATGTTCTTTCACTTCCAAATTAGCAAGTCATCTGTAGTTGGACTCACTGACGTCGCCACATAGCTTGCTTACTCAAACTAAATGCTTGAACGGTCCATCCCAAGCTTCATCTGCATCATTACAGCAGAGTCAACAAGTGGTGGTTGGCTTGACACTGCCATTACCTCTGCAGGATTCACCAGTGTTGTGGCATAGCTTCCATGTTTATTCTTCTTTGAGAAAGGAAGTACATTTCAGTAGAATGTGACTTAGAAATAGACATCTAGCTGTGTGTAAACAAGAACAGCCTAAAAGCTGGAAAGGGTTTTAGAGAAAACAAGGCAATTTAGAGCTATAAGGAACCCAATCTACTACTCACTTCAATATTCTTTTTTAGCATATAATACAAATAATGTCTAACTATATTCTTCACTTTGCTCTCATAAAGAACTAGACTTTCTTAATAGAAATCTTTGAATAAAGAAAAATATATTGTATATGGGTAGAAAGGAGGTCAAAATACCTATAAGTAATTACCACTTCTTAGTTAACAATGGCTTTACAGATTATAATTTTGTAAGATGGCAGGAGGCTGTTAGTTCTAGCTTTGGAAAATATTATTGCCTATATTGGATCCTTTTTGTCATCAAAGGATAGTAAATGCCTGACAGAAGTAATTTAAGAGAGGGGGGAATGTTTTGACTCAAAAGGTGAATTCCATCACGATAGGAAATACATGGTGTCAGGACTGTTCTCTCCATGGTAGTGACATGGAGCATAACTTGTTCATATTTTGATAGATCAGGAAACATCACAACCAGAGGCAGATCAGAGTCAGAGCCAGATACCCCTCAAGACCTGCTTTAACAATCCATTTTGGCTAGTTTGCTACATATTCCAAAGGATCTACAACCTCCCAAAACAGAACCACTATATAGCTACCAAATATTCAAATACATGAACCTCTGGGGAACAGCCACATGCAAACCATATGTAGAGTGCAAAGAATTTTCCTACATATGTGGCGAATATAATATAGCTTCATTTCTAATTCTAAAACCTTTCCTGGGCTTCAGCTGAGCTGATTTATGTATCCAGGATCTTTTGTAGACTGAGCATGGTCAGTAATGTCACTGTCTCCTAGCTGGAAACAAACTCGCATCATCCTTCTGCCTGACTTATCAGAAGAAAGCAGTTACTGGGCCATGTGAAAGTGGGACCTCCTGCAATGATTAGCTTTATGTCACATAGTTTGAGATTACACTTATTCAACTTATGCATGGTAGAAAAATGAAAAACCTTGGGCTAGAGAGATGGCTCAACCATTAAAGGCTAGGCTCACAACCAAAATGACCAATACTGAGAATGAAGTAAATATCAGGTCCAAAGAAAACTTCAACTCCTCAATCTCCAAAAGCAGTGCATATATCCTGAAATGATAGTTTTGGCCCACCTTAGGCTGGACTATAGAAATATTTCAGGTAGCTAACAAAAGCCAGTATTCCTCAAGATCTTGTGAAATGGGTTCCCTTGCCAAAAGGAGTCATTTCTCTGTGATACATCAAAGCTCAGGCTGGCCTCCAGACTCCTACAGTCTCTATTCACAAGTACCCTGTTAGACATTTCAAAGACCCCATGCTAGTCTCCTGAACCTTCCTACCTCCCCCATTCTTCCTGCACTATGTTAGGTCCAAAGATTTTCTCTCTGTGCCTACTATCTCTTGCTATCTCCACTAGTCTCTTCCAGTATTCTCTCTTACAGATAACCTTGGCTATGTTGTTGTCTCTCTGCTTAGGACTTTTCTAGATACCTCTGGATAAAGGATAAAGGATAATTTTTAAAAATCAAGGGTAGTTTTTAAAAATCTCTAATGGTGTGGCTATTTTGGTGATTTCTTCACTGCTTTCCCTCATAAGGACTAAAATAATTAAGTAAATGAGTGAACCAAGTGGTAAGTAAGGAGGTAGGGGAAGAATGGACATCCAGGTAAGTCCTACAGAATTGCTTGTCCTAGAGTGGCTCTTTGGATGACCATCAAGGAATAAGAAAATGATAGATCAGTAAGGAACTTGCCTCATAAAAAAATAAAGCCCAAACTTAAAGGGAAATACTATTTTATTTGGCAATACAGAGAGAATAAATATTGTAATTGGAATGTCCCCTATTCAGGAAGACCCCACAGAAATAAAAGAAAAAAAAAAAAAAAAAAAGAGGTTTAGAATCATGCAATGGGAGGACCTGCCAGAAAGTGGGCTTGATCAAAACTAGATGCTGCCAAGAACTAGCCATGCTTTATGGTTGCCTTTTACAATCGGCATCAAGTTCTTTTCCTGCACTAGGTACAATGCTTTGTGCTTTGGCTTCAGCATCCAACTGGATCCTCGGGATAATGTGAAGCCAGTATTGTTACTGCCACACTTTAAAAGTATGAAATCGGCATGGTACAGCTACTCAGTTCTGAGCACTATGCTTTCCTAACCTACCCTGACAGAAATCATTTTCTAAAGATTGATTTATTTTCACTTTACAAGTATGGGTGTTTTGTCTACATGGATGTTTTGTCTACATGTAGCTCCAAGTACATTAGGATTAATCTCTTCCTTCTCTTGTCGGAGTATTATTTGTAAACTCAAGGTTAAGCAGAAGTGACTTGACCTCATGGCAGATGCAATGCTTGCTCACTGCATCCCACACGCCTTTGCTCTCTTCCCTTGCCAAGGCAGTAGTTTGCATCTTGGGGTGCTTTTTGCTTTAGAATCCTGAGTACAAATCTTCAGGTCATAGATTCGTTTTTTCTTCTGCAAGTCATCTGTTTATCCCCTTCTTTGAATGTCTCCTTATGTCTTTTTAAAACATTTTGCTTTTGTAAAAAACATAAAAGTAAGTAAACAAGGAAATAAATAGAATAGGATAGGGGACTCTGAAAATGATAGGTTAATAAGAGGAAATGACTATGCTATCATTCCAGAATTTGACAACTTTTATGTATCTATGAACAAGTTTCTAGGTGGTTTGCTATTTCCTCCTTCATTATTAAGACTGTCATGGACTGTGCTGCGACTGGAGTAGCAACATGGCTAACACTAGGGTAGTGTAGTCATCTAGAAGCAGAAACAAGGACCTTCTTGACCGTACATGTGGACCTGTGAACTTCCAACCTGGTACAAGTCAAATTCTACCACCAACCCCAGGTCTCTAGAGATCTCACAGTCTCCAAAGGAATTGTTTCATTTTTGTTTATAATTTTTGTTTTTTACAATTGCAGGCCCTTTACCAAGCCAAAGTCCCCCCTACCTTATTGCCAATCCACTTTTTACATCAATGTCCCACATAAATCGGAAACATTTTTTATAGCTTCTAAAAGCTTCCAGCTGAATACTCCAGTTTGGAATTAAGTACACATGGACAAAGTATGCCTTGGAAGAAGTGAATCCTAAACTAGAGAACCCAGACTCAGCCCTCTGTTTTTTCTCAGTCCATACTAGGTGTGATGGAAAATTTGAAAGAAAGTCTGGAGGCCAAACGTTTCATTACGGATATTTGGTAGCATGGCTTTGAAGATGTCATGGGATCATTTGTGGGTGTTTTATCACCTTTTATCTGAAATCTAAAGATCTGTACTGTCTTATGAGAGAATAAAAGGACACAACTTTTGTCTTATTATATTACCAAAGACAGTTATAGGTTTCTAAACTGAACCATTTTCTTGATCATGTGACCTGGTCTAGGCTGGATCAACTATCCTGCCAACTAAGCCCTGCGATGGTAGTTCATCGGCTGCTCAGCTGGCTGCCAGTGATTGAGCTTTAGCTCTGCATCTAGTATGTTGGCCAAACCCCTTTATTTCTCTTTCCCTTGGCCTCTCATTTTAGCCTCTCATTTGGCCTTTCATCTTCAACACATGTCTGAAACAATTCCCATAGTATTCAAGTTTTGGAATCAACAAGACCAAGCCCAGTGGAGAGTATACTCCAAAACTTTAGTTTCATCCTGTTAGCTCCTGAAACATTTGCCTAATTGTTGGTGGAAGAAAATGTGATGTGAACTTGCAATAATATGAGTGCAAAGGAAAAGACTTTTGTGACCATTGGCATAATCACCACAGAAAGAAAAATGGCATCCTAAGGGCATCAGAACAGCTCGAGTGGGCACAGGTTTCCAAATTCCATCATCAGTTCCTCCTGGTGTCATGATCAAGGTGTGAGATGATGGGCATAGTCTACTCTGCATAAGCAATCCCTTTAACTCCTCACCTAGCCAAAGGGAAGTTACAGCAGGAAATCCAGCCAGCCCAGTGGAGCAGCCTGATGGGTCAGTTTACTGCCCTCCCCTAGAAGAGGCTTTTATTAGGCAAGTCTCAAAAAGGCTTATCATACTTCATGTACCATAAAGCAACTAAAATAAGTCATTAGTCTAAAGGCATTTGTGAGACACAGAATTTTAAAAGAAATAGAATTTCAGTAGGAGTATAGATAAGTCAAATAATATGAAAGCAAATAGCCAGTTTACATTGATAGCCCTCCAGGAATGGACCAGAGATAAGTACTGACACTTTCTTGGAGGTATTACTTGAACTCTAGTATTTAGTTTTTGTTTCTTCTATCACAAATGAGGCATATACCAAATGCTTTCAATACCTTAGTCTTTCATTTAATTTGGCAATCAGTCTTGGAAGTTACTTGATCTAAGTCCATCTTCATCCATTCTTCAGTGGATTCCATAAACTGGCTGGAGTTTTTTCTATTCTCTTTATATATATTCTCTTTATATTTTATTGTAAAATAATCTTATACGAAACTCTAGGAGTAAATATGGTAATCTCTGAATGCTGAAGTTAATGGGAGGGTGATGGGCATAATTACTGACCAAGGAGCTTTTCATCTTCATCACTTGAGATGAGGATGCATTGTGTTGTGCCCATAGACTCCCAGGAGATAAAAAGTTGAAAACACTGACTAGCTGGCATCTAGATGCCCTCTCAACTCTACTGCCCTGAGACTGAAAAATACTGTTTTCCTACCCCACGGTATTTCTGAAACTTTCATTGACATGATGAAGTGGAAATGGAATCAGAGGATATTCATTTTCACAAAGCCCCACAGTGAATCCATCCCCTGCTTTGTGATAGAATGAATGCCCAGGCATGGAATCTGTGAGAAGTAATAGTAAGTGCAGTTGAGTCTGTGAACTCCTTGTCTCAAAATTAGATTCTGAACATTTGCAGCCATTGCTAGAGTCTTGGCTTGTACTTTATGTTGAATTATTGGACTGAATTATTTCATTTGGTCCCAGTGTGCCTTGTCAACTGAAAATATTGTCCCAGAGAGTTAACAAAACAATATTTTGTAAAGAAATCATTCCTGTAGGGATAGGAAAACCTGTTGGTAACCTGAGTCTCTGACCTAGTATATCAAACAGACACAGGCTGAGAAACATCCAGGGTGCACTAAGCTGATTAAATCACAAGGAAATGGCAAAGCTTATCCTGGCTTCCCAAAGCCAAGTCTCCTTTGGACCTAGAGGAGGTTTGAAACTGTGTTTATAAATTGTGTGTTTATAAATTGTTCCTGCATAGATGACAGAATAGACAGCTTAATGACTATTAGTATTTCTCATTGTAGTTGGCCTTAGCTTTAAATGAGAAGTTCTTCATTTCCCTAGTCTAGTACTTACACATCCTAAACAGTGATTATCTTTACATTCTGAGGCTAGTTATACATTCTAGCTCAGTTTCAAAATCATATATATTTTACTCACAAACACATGAACACATAATAATAATTGTACTTGTCTCTTTATCTTGAAGGAAGGTAAGAGACATGTAGCTTTTTTTTTTCTCCCAGAATTCATTCACTTTCCCCCATGACAATAACACTTGTGATGGGTATCTGAAAATCATTCTTAGTCTCACTCTTTTCTTCAGATAAAATGGCTTTAGAAATGGGCACATGACTCAGCCCAGACAGGGTCATACATCCCGTGCGACTCTTGAGTTTCATTAGAGATAACTTGTTTCCCAATCAAAGCCAAAGACTTACATCTTGACATTGACTGAGACTGTTGAGGTAGAAGCTCCCTGCCCTCTTTAGAAGGACGTGACTTGGAAGAATAGGAAGATGAAGATTTTGGCCTCTCCCTTTCTGTCACATATAAACGATACAGGAGATTGGGACAGAAAGATGCAAAGAACAGGTCCTGCTGATCTCTGACTCCAGCCTTCCTTTTGGCATTTCCAAATATAGGAGTTTTTATGTCATCCTTCATTTTATCAAAACAGAAGCTGAGAGTAGGGCTCAGAGGTAGAGTGCTTCTCTGGCAAGCATGAAGCCCTGGATTAAATACCCAGATTTATACCCCCTTCCAAACAAACAAACAAACAACAATGGAACAGCACACATTTATTGAGGTGGCTTCTTGAGTTGTGGTTTTGAGAATTTTCCTATGGACATTTTAAATATTCCAATATTCATTTAAAAATGATTCTTAAGTATTTTTCTTAGGAAGTCATTAGGAAGAAAAATCAGACTACTAAGGAAAGGATGAAATAGCAACTCTTCAGTCAGGCAAACATAAAAGAGGATAGCTAACTCAGAAGTGTGATCACTGGCCATTCTAAATCCCAGACCCTCTGTTCAGAGAAAGGCATAATACGGAGGGTCAAGATTGCTAGTTTCTGGCCTGTCTTACCAACCTCTCATGATCCAGAGTCCATATATATTTTGAAGATCACATTTAACAGGGAAGAGAAATTGCCCTTACTTGGTACTTTTTGTGAGCCAGATACTTTGTCAAATATGTTTGTTATATGTAAGAAAGACTTTGCACGCCTTTCCTTGGTGTTCTGGGCATTGCAGATTACTGAAATAAAGATATAACCGCATTGTTGCTAAAGCCTGTACAGTGTAGTGTGCCTAGTAGGATGTCTGCTCCTAAAGGAATGCTCTAGACCTACAATGTACCAGCTGTCAGGTGCTACAAAGTGACCACTAGCTCGCAGGTGCCCCTGAACACATGAAAATGGTGAAGGAATGCCTGCTTTCTAATGGTAATTAATGTGAACTGGACTAGCAGTATATGAATTATAGTCACTTTGTTGAAATGAAAAAGAGCTAGATAATATCTTGCTTGTTTTTAATTTGCATGTGAATCACCTGTATATCTTGTTAATTCTCCAGACCCTGCTGAGTAAGGTCAGCCATGAGGGTAGAACTTCTCCATTTCTAACCAACTCATAGCTGATGCTTACCTTACCCAGGTGGTCTACGCACCTCTCTGAGTAATGGAAATGATCATTGAAAAAAAAAAAAGATAAATACAGACGATGGTCAGAATTTTACAGAGCATGGGATAAAATGGAAAGAGGAGGGAGGAGGATTTAAAAATAAATTTAAATGAGGAGTCATAAAAGATATGGCGGCTTGAATGAGAATGCCTCTCCACTTCCCCATCACCATAGGATCTTATTATATCCTCTTGCTTGGTTCCCAGTTGATGAACTGTTTGGAAAGACTGGGAATTCTAGACTTATTAGTGAAAGTGTATAAACTCAGGGTAGACTTCAAGATTTCAAAAGCCTATGGCGGGTCAGTGGCTCTCTGCCCGCAGCCCGTGGATCAGGATGCAAAGTTCTCAGGTACTGCATCAGCACCAGGCCTGCCTTCATGCTGCCAAGCTCCCCACCACGATGATAATGGACTAACCCTCTGAGACTGTCAGCAAGCCCCCAGTAAAATTCTGTCTTTTATAAGAGTTGCCTTAGTCTTGGTGTTGAGTTGCATTAATAGAACAGTAACTGAGCCAAAAGACCTCCCCAGAGAGGGGTCCCTGGAGCTGAGACAGTAGGATGCAGATGAGTCAGGCAGGATTCAGGGGAGAAGAATCCTGGGGAGGAGGTATTTGTGCTTATAGGGAGCTGTAAACTCCCATTAAAGAGTGTTAAAATGGTTTAGTAACTAAATAATAAAGTATCATTATGTTTGTCAGTTCCTAACCCATCCCGGCCTCCTCTTGACCTCCCTGCCAAATTCATTTGGGGGACACTCTCTGACTCCACATAAATTGTGACATTTTCCCATAATAATCATTAACACCTTGAATTGAAACATTTCCGCCACCTTTTTTTCTCACAAAATTTTGAATTTCCCGTTTTTGAATCCTTGTGGTTCTCATATGGCATCTAGCTCAACAATATCTGTTGATACCACGTACTTGTTTGTGGGCTATGTATGTATGCTTGAATTTCTATGTGTGTGAATACTCCATGTAATCGCTAACACAAATTAGTTATACACATTGAATACTTAAAGGCATACAGTATTTTTTCCCAAATAGAGAACACAAACGTTTGCAGTTGGGCCAAAGCCATCCGTGACCTTGCCATTACTTTCAGCTTTATAGCAGGGGATGCTACACTTTTGACAAGCAGTAATTAATTAGGTTTCTGAGGACTTATAGGAAATGGAGGCTCGTGCTATTTGCACCAAGGTTATCAGTTACACTGGTTTTAGTGTTCTGCCCTGCTCTTGATACTAAAGCATGCAGCAAAATGCACACTTGCCTCCTCATTAGCTATAACGAGCATATTTCAGAATTGTCAACCATGCATGTTTAATTTTTTTCATCCAAGCATTTTTATTTATCTTCCTTACAGGTCCCGGAAGCTTATGCCTATAAATTAGGAATGTACTGACTAGTTCTTCAAACTATGGCACCCAGGAATTTTTATTGATCTCATAATTTACTGGATCTTTTGGTTAATTACAGTACTGCTAGCCTGGTGTGCTTTTCAGGTCAGCTGCCAGTATAAATATGTAACCTCAGTTTTCATCTCCCTTATAGTTCTGATAGTCTCCCGTGAGGTCAAAGGTATAATAGCTACAATACACAGGAAAGCTAACATATTTAATTAAACTATTAATCTCCTTTTATCTTCAACTCTAGAATGCCAGCTATATCGAACCCTCGAAATTATCCAATGAGTTAACTTCGATTGAGCTTTTCAAGCTGTATCTTTAAGGATATACCACTAGTATCTCTCTTACAACAATTTTTAAAAAAATCTTGAATGTAGCAAGAATTACTGTAGCAGCCAACCAGAATCCATATCCCTCAAGATGATTCATGCATTTGCTTCCTGATGCAGTGTGTGACTAAGACACTTTATTAGGATAAAACACATTGAAGCTCACTAAAGGACTGGAAATTGTTACAGTCTTGCAAGGCCCATTATTTTAAAAGTGTGTGGACAGTCATTAGAATGGAAGTTATCTTTGTTACATAACCCATGAGAGTTCACTAAGGACAAACTTGTAACCTCTTGTGGCAGCGATGACATTTTAAGTGGTCAGGCCTCAGTTTGTGTTCATTATCACAGTGGAGCTGGGAAACTTGAGCTTCTGCAAATGTGTGTATCCACAAACCTTTAATTAGGTTAGCAAAGCACTCATACATGTCCATTTCTTTCCCTTGTTGTGTATAAACTGGTAATAATCTAGTTTGTATGTTATTCCAGTAAGGAAGCAATTTGATGGCTTGACTTTATTTCCTGTGCTCATTTTGGACCTGGTTGGTATTTGATTATGTGAAAACTTTCAGGTTAGATTTCTTTCACTTTAAACCCTTTATTTTTTTAACCTGCTTGCACCATTTTTTATTCCTCTTTTATTAAAGAAAGCTGCATCCTCTTTGCTTCCACAAAAGCTACATAAACATGACACCAGAACCTTCTAACGAATGTCCCTGGCTTTCGTTTTAACAATGATTAAGAGTGATGTGCGTCATGCATTTGAACATTCCACTTAAAAATCAATTTAGACAGGCAATGCCCATGCAAATATTGATTATAAAGCCACAGTATTTCTAGCAAGTTAGATTGCTATTGTGGGCTAAAATCCAGAAATCTGTTTTTCTTTCGTACTTTTATAAAGAGTTGAACCAAAAACCAAATCTTTTTTCAGATCAGTCGTATATTTTCCAAATGCCCAAGGGACTGAAATTTAATTTAGAAACTCAGCATATAGCCCTGCCACCCACCTCTAGTCAAAATAATCAAAAGCACAGCTCTTTTACATGCAGGGAGCAGTCAAAGCTGCATATTTCACTTTATTTTATTATATTTTAACATTTCGCATTGCAATCGCCCTGAGAACTCCATGTATCTTGCTAAATGCAAGCAGCTCCCTCGAAACCAAGTCATTTCAACTGACGTTTTTTGGCTTATGTTCAGCATTTTACAGCCTGTGTATCAGAGCCATAAGTTTATAATTCGAGATGCTGCAGACCTTACTTATTCGTCATGATTAGTTGTTTCTATCTGCCCTTCGACTGGATGGTGAGCTCCAAACACTAAAGCATATATGGAGAGTCAGTTCCAGGTTTAACAGCAACTAAAGACAGTGAAAAACTGGGAGAGATGCGTTGCATCTCTCCATTTGATGGGGTACAGTCTGGGTCAAACATTTAAGTGAGCACTAACTATTTGAACAATATAAAATGATAATGGATTACTTTGTAATATTTAGACCATGCTACTACTTCAAGAATATAATTATGGGTTTTCCTATTTAAAAAATGGGAAACAGAATTAAACAGAGAATTCTCAGCTGAGGAAACTCAAAGGGCTGAGAAGCACCTAAAGAAATGTTCAACAACCTTAGTCATCAGGGAAATGCAAATCAAAACAATCCTGAGATTTCACCTCACACCAGTCAGAAGGGCAAGGATCAAAAACTCAGGCGACAGCAGATGCTGGCGAGGATGTGGAGAAAGAGGAACACTCTTCCATTGCTGGTGGGATTGCAAGCTGGTACAACCACTCTGGAAATCAGTTTGGCGGATCCTCAGAAAATTGGATATAATGCTCCCTGAGGACGCAGCTATACTACTCCTGGGCATATACCCAGAAGATGTTCCAACATGTAATAAGGACACATGCTCCACTATGTTCATAGCAGCCATATTTATAATAGCCAGAAGCTGAAAACAACCCAGATGTCCCTCATCAGAGGAATGGATACAGAAGATGTGGTACATTTACACAATGGAATACTACTCAGCTATTAAAAACAATGACTTCATGAAATTCCCAGGCAAACGAATGGAACTTGAAAATATCATCCTGAGTGAGGTAACTCAGTCACAAAAGAAGAAACACAGTATGTACTCACTGATAAATGGATATTAACCCAAAAGTTCAGAATTCCCAAGATTCAATTCACAGACCATACAAAGCATAAGAAGAAGACCAAAATGTGGATGCTTCAGTGTTTCTTAGAAGGGTGAACAAAATACTCACAGGAGGAAATATTGAGACAAAGTGTGGAGCAGAGACTGAAGGAAAGGCCATCCAGAGATTGTCCCACCTGGGGATACATCCCATATACAGACACCAAACCCGGACGTTCTGTGGATGCTGGGAAGTGCTTGCTGATGGAGCATGATAAGCTGTCTCCTGAGAGGCTCAGGCAGAGCCTGACAAATACAGAGGCTGATGCTCGCAGCCAACCATTGGACTGAGTGTGGGTCCCGGATGGAGGAGTTGGAGAAGGGATTGAAGGAGCTGAGGGGGTTTGCAGCCCCATAGAGGGAGCTCCCAGAGACTGGACCACCAACCAAAGAATATACATGGAGGGACCCATGGTTCTGGCCACATATGTGGCAGATGAGGGCCTTGTTGACTATCAGTGGGAGGAGAGGCCCTTGGGCCTGAGGGTGTTAGAGGCCCCAGTGAGGGAAGAGGGGAGTAAGTGGATGGGTGGGTGGGTGGGTGGGGAAACACCCTCATAGAGGCAGGGGTTGGGGGAATGGAATAGGGGGCTTCCAAAGGGGAAAACATTGGAAATGTATATAAAGTAAATATCAAAAAAAGTTGTAAAAATGTAAAAAAAAAAAAAAAAAAGAAAAGAAAAGAATAATTATGGATTTTAAAATTAATTGTCCATTGTACCAATATATACAGTGAGTTTCATACAAATATTTCTCTGTGACATGTGACACCTGAATATTAAAGGCAAAAATCTCTCATTGAGAAAATATTTTTTATTATTTTTGGTTGTTTATATTAATAGTTTTTTTATAAACTTGTAACTTTCATAAACCTTTTATAAAGCATTAACTTTTACCATACATAAGCAAATCCTTGTGTGCACTGTCTCATACATGCTAGAAGAAAAACGCCTAGGAAGCATCTAGAGGACAACCCCAATAAGATTGACCAACTTGAATAAATGAATCAATAATAGGAGAACCGCAGTCACAGAGTGCTGTGTTAGGGGAGTCCTCTTGGCAAGTGCTACCATCACTTACACAGTGTCCCCATGAAGGCAGGTCCAGCCAGCACTGCAGCAAAGGCTGGGCACCATGCCTGCTTCTCCAAGTCACTGGCTGCAGCTACTGCTGCCACTCTGGAAAATAGCTGTGGGGAGAGAAGAGATCTCAACATGATGTGTTTGGCGAAGATCCCAGCCAAAAACCTCTGCCTCATTGTCTTCCATGTTGCTTTGAACCCCACCATCAAAAAGGGGAAATTGGAGAGAGGATCTGAACTAACAGGATTGAGCCTTAAGGACTTTGTGCTACATTTTAAATATAAATTTCAATTTACTTCATGTTCATAGTTTTATTATTGGTCTTTATTTTATCATAGTTTTATTATTGGTCTTTATTTTATTTGAGAATGCTTAAGTATTGTTTCTGAGCATGAGTAGAAGATAGCAGGGCTAGAAATCCAGTTAGATTATAAAGAAACTCAAAAAAAAAAAAAAAAAGAAAGAAAGAAAAAGAAAAAAAGAAACAAGTAAAAAGCTGGGCAGTGGTGGCGCACGCCTTTAATCCCAGCACTTGGGAAGCAGAGGCAGGTGGATTTCTGAGTTCGAGGCCAGCCTGGTCTACAGAGTGAGTTCCAGGACAGCCAGGGCTACACAGAGAAACCCTGTCTTGAAAAACCAAAAAAAAAAAAAAAAAAAAAAAAAAAAAGACAAAAAACCCTCCATTTGTGATTCTCTATGTAAAGATTGTACCTCAGTGAGGAAAGCCCTGTCATCATTATCACATCTTTTACACACATGAGAAACAGGGTCGACAGGGAGTAGAGAGAGCAAGATACTGTGAAGTGAATCCAAACTAAGCAGCAAAGAAACTTACAGTGGAGCCTCTCTTACTTAGATTGTTTTTCTTTTCTTTTCTTTTTTCTTTTTTTTTTTTTAACCATTCTTTTTTTTATTTTTTTATTTTTTATTTTTTTGTTTTTTGATACTTTATTTACATTTCCAATGTTTCCCCCTTTCTAGGTCTCCTCTTTGGAAACCACCTATCCCCTCCCCTTCCCCCACCTCTATGAGGGAATTCCACCTCCCACACACTGGCCCACCCACTCCCAGATTCCCACTTTGACATTCCCCTTTACTGGGGCCTCTAACACCCTCAGGGCCAAGGGCCTCTCCTCCCCCTGATGGCCAACAAGGCCCTCCTCTGCCACATATGGGGTCCAAACCATGGGTCCCTCCATGTGTATTCTTTGGTTGGTGGTCCAGCCTCCAGGAGGACCGGGGGTGGGGTGGGGGTCAGGCCAG
>CM052701.1:34222668-34287513 GCA_028551405.1 Uromys caudimaculatus | reverse complement strand
ATGTCCATTTTTCTGAGGATCCGCCAAACTGATTTCCAGAGTGGGTGTACCAGCTTGCAATCCCACTAACAATGGAGGAGTGTTCCTCTTTCTCCACATCCTTGCCAGCATCTGCTGTCACCTGAGTTTTTGATCTTAGCCCTTCTGACTGGTGTAAGGTGGAATCTCAGACTTGTTTTGATTTGCATTTCCCTGATGACTAAGGATGTTGAGCATTTCTTTAGGTGCTTCTCAGCCCTGCGAATTTCCTCAGTTGGGAATTCTCTGTTTAGCTCTGTTCCCCATTTTTTGATGGGGTTATTTGGTTTTCTGGAGTCTAACTTCTTGAGTTCTCTGTATATGTTGGATATTGGCCCTCTATCAGACATAGAATTGGTAAAGATCTTTTCCCAATCTGTTGGTTGCTGTTTTGTCCTATTGACAGTGTCCTTTGCCTTATAGAAGCTTTGCCATTTGTCTTCAGTGTTCTTTGGTGCAAAATCTGCAGCATGACTAATTTCAAGCTCCAAACTATAGTCGATGAATAGAGAGCTGAAGAGATGTGTAGAATCTACCTTTATGAACTGGCCTTCACACACCATTGAGCAAGATACACAAATATGGCTGAGGGAGTGGGGGGAGAAGTAGTCCAAGAAGGAAGGTTCTAAGCAAACTGTGTTCAGACTCATCTACACTGTCTTCTAGTGGTTACCACGTGAACTACAGCTCTCCAGATTCATGACTTGCCTATTCCCTTTACCTTGTGTCTTGCTTAAAATCAGAGTATGAGGAAGTTTGTGCTACAGATTGCAGAGCTTACGCCTAAGAAGGTCTGGCTATATCTGACTCTCACTTTTGTTGCCTCAAGTTGCTCCAACACACCATGTAAGAAGCCCTATGGAGGGTGTAGGACGGGAAGTAAAGGCTGGAATAGAACAAGGACTAAGACTGGGGAGCCCAGCAAGGGAAGGATTACTGAACCCAAGACCTGTGACCCAAAGAGCCAGTGTAGGTGTGGCACTTCACATGTCCCTGCATGTGCTATTTAGATTCCTAATCCTCATGCGTGGGAAAATAAGATCCTATTTTCAAGCCCCTAAGCATCATATTTCTACTTAAACTATGGTGGTTCATAAGTCGAATTGATAGGACAGTCCAGCACCTAAAGTCATAGATGTGCTATAGAAAATCATCAAGGAAGGCAAGGCCTTCCCTGCCAGTTCACTGACACTCTGCTCGCTGTTTTCTGTCCCAACCTCCTTATCTCAGAGAAATGCGTGGTCATTGGGGTCCCCTTGGCCATCGGATAATCTGTCTCTGTAATGGCAATGCCTCTAGTTGACTGAAGGAGAGTGTTCGGCAGCACTGTTCAAAGGGGGTCATATGGATCTCCATCTATCAGCCAGAGCTCACCAGAAAATTCTCTCTGTGGTAAGTTTCATGAGTATGGTGCTGAGCTTCCTTCCTCTCTTATCAAGGCACTGAGGCTGAGAAATGATGCAAATGAGGAAAGACTAGGGACAAGCTTGTCAGGACAATTGGCCTGTCTTACGGTTTGATAGAATCCCAAATTTAAGAGAGAAATAAAACAAACCACTGTCCCTCAGCAGTTCTCAACCTTCTTAATTCTGTGGCCTTTTAATACGGTTCTTCATGTTGTGGTGACGCCAACTATAAAATTATCTCATTGCGACTTCATAACTGTAATTTTGATACTATTATGAATCATGATGTGAATATCTGATATGCAACCCCCAAGAGGGTCGTGACCCACAGATTGGAAACTGCTGGATGACAGAGCAAGTAGTATGTATCCTTAACTGGCTATGAACCATATCCTAAGACCCTAAGACCCTGAGATTGCTCTTGGGGATCTGCAAGGAAGCAAACATTTAGAAGTGTAAAACCAGCTGTGTGCCTCTAGTTCCAGAAAAAACACTCTGAGTTTAAGATGCCATTGGAGATAGTCTTAATATGAAGAAGTTGGTTAGCATTTTGGTCATGGGATTGATCCATAGCAAAACAGACCTCTGATTAAAATGAGACAGGTAGTTGATGACATCATAATAGCAGAACATGTTGATAAATTTTAAGCTGTTCTTTTCTTTCTCTTTCTCCATATCTGGTGCCATGGTTTTAATTCCTGGAACCATACAGGAGAGACTAATCAACTATGAAGTGCTATTCAAAGGCAAGATGACCTAAAGACAAGTGAAAAGCAGAGCTATGCAAAAATCTAGTGATAGCCTGGTGGACTCTCTCAATAGGTAGCTCTGAGAGTTTAGGCTTTACTTTATTTTCCATAAAGATAACAGAACATGGAAATGAAGTGGAAGATGGATATAGTCAATCTATTTGTGTCAGTTGTGACATCTGAATGAGGCATGGCCTCGTGCAATTTCAGGTACGCGAGTCAGTGCTCATTTTCACATCAGATACAAGTGCCCCTTGTAAGAGCAGAAGAGCCAGGGAGACAAAATGGCTAATAGATTGCCAATATTAAGATATGTCCAGGGAGAGTAAGAACATTGCCTATCTTGCAGCCATTCTAATGCTTTTCTTGTTCTCATTTGAAGTAATCAAAGAGGCATCATGAATGTTCTATGCAAGGCTGGATGCAGCACAAGGTGTGTAATAGAATAAAACTGAATTATAAGGCCTCCTGTTTCAATTTCCAGCATTCTTCCTCTCATCAAAATAGAGCAATTTTGAGGTTTAAGAAATGCCAGTCTTATATTATTTTGGCCATTTGCTTGGATCTTTCCCTAGGTGACAGGCCCTGGTGGCATTTCATTTGAACAGCACTTCCACAAGTGTCAGCATTGTCATCGTTGTGGAATAGTATTCTCATGGCATTTAGCTGTAATGATAGTATATACCTAGCATGTACTGTGTCAGTCTGGTGAAGTAGTTCCTAAAGTATCTCCACCCAATGAAAGAACAGCTCAACTTGTCTTCTTCAGAGCAGGATGCCTGGTCCCATAATAAAAGTAGATAAGCACTTAAAAAAAAAAAAAAAAAAAAAACTAAGTCCTGAGGCATAATAGAGCAATGCAAAAAGAAACAAACAAAAAAGCATGTTTCATCCAGTTTGCAATATTTAAGTGTTTTACAGATGTTTGGACTTTATTTGAATGAAATAATAAGATAACATGGATGGACTTACATCTTAGCCTGATTTCAAGGGCTACACATGATGTAAGGAAATGCCAATTGACCAAAAGAGATCTATTGAAATCCCAGAGGGATCATAAGAATAACTGAATTTGCTATAGGGCAATCTATGGCACTATAGTAAAGGTGACCAGGCTTACAAGAATAATATATAGTCATAACGCAAAGATTTTTCTGTACCTTTGACCATAGCTAACATAGGACTTGCTTTTATACTGCTTGTTGAAGCCAACACGAGGGCTTTTGTTACTCCACATGAGGTATGACTGGTCATAGAGATGGAGTTTGACCAAAAACCAAGTTTTAACATTATATTTTCTCATCGTATTTGACTATTGATAACATGACTCTTTCCTGTGACTCTCTGATTCTTTTCAGAACTCAGTGACTAATGGCATTCTGTTTCTCTTTCCATGATGGATATTAAAAAACCATTCTCTGAAAATAATAGCACGATTAGTAAAAATGAGTTGAACTTGGCAATCTCTGTCCTTCCTTCCTTCCTTCCTTCCTTCCTTCCTTCCTTCCTTCCTTCCTTCCTTCCTCCCTCCCTCCCTCCCTCCCTCCCTCCCTTCCTTCCTTCCTTCCTTCCTTCTTTCCACCTTCCTTCTTTCTTCTTGCTTGCTTTTGTTTTTCATCTTCTGTTCTAGAAATGCTCCACACTAGTTATCCTTTAGAAATCGCAAGTCATAACTTTTCTACCATGATATTCATCAGAAATTTCATTCTTAAAAAAAGAAATGACCCCAGGAGGTAGTAATTAACCTGCCCTTGAGTATAATAATAGAACCAGAGACTGATGAATAGTTTTCTTCAAATATTTTAAGTAATAGCATACAACTCAAAGCCTTGCATTGCTTGCCATAGAAAAACAGCTCTAGATGTGTTAGAATATCATGAATAAATGAACACTTTCATTTATGAGCTTTATATAGAAATCATTGAGTTTCCCTGCTCGAGGTGCTGCCTGCATAGTAGTTAATCTTTTCGTGGCACTTACTGTATAATGCAACGCCTCTTTGGGCAATCTTTTGTATTAAAATACAGCAGTTAAGCGCCTTTCCTCCACAAAGCATTGCTAGAATGAATTGTTCAATCTCTTTGTCGATAACATGCTGTAAATTATTTCAGAAATATCCAAAATGGTAATTTCATCTTAATATCATTTTTATAGCTCATTGGAAAATAGGAAATATTTTCAAAGTAATTTAAAATTATTGGAAAATTAAAATAACTTTGTGTAAGTAGACAGATAAATCTTGTCTTCACATCACCACCCATCTGAGTGATCCCAACAAGTGATTGGCTTTCCTTTAACTTGTCGTTATCATTTTTATTTTAACCATTACATTGAAAATAGTAATTTGATGACCCACAGGTAACGTTCATTTTAAATTGTTCATCTCCATATTTATATTTTTTCCTTATTCTTATTTCCACTCCTTCCTATTCTAATGACGTCATTATTTTAACCTCTAGAAAATAATGGTGCATTCTAGGTCTCTTGTAGGAAAAAGTGGTCTCTCAAGCTCACTGCAGACATATGGCCCAGTCTGTGAGAGATATTGAATTCAGGGACCAACTTGTCTAAGGAAAAACTTGTACATTATGACCAAGTCAAAGAAAGGCAAGACACAGACTATATTGATGGTGCAAAATGACATTCTGAAGTCTATTCCTCAGAGACCCTTTCAAAAGATAAGGAAAATACCTTCTGATTGGAGTGAAATAGCATGTCACGTGAAGTGCCCTGATGACTCTCACAGTCACATGTGACATTGTGTATTGCCAGTTTAACCACTTCTGGACCACACTAGGAAGCTCATTTTACATGGACCTTCATTTTGAGTTTTGTTCCATATCCAGGTTTAGTAAAAGGCAAATCCATGAGATTTTAACAGTTCAATTAGAGATTTTTTCAACGTGAAAAGTTATCAAAAGGAAATTTCTCTGTGAGCTGAATTAGAAGTCATGAATTGCAAATTTTCTCTTACATGATGTATGTGGGAAAATGTGCTCTGTGGGGGGACAATGTGAATGTCATTGAGAAGATAGAGTATTTTTAAAATTAAAGTCTGGACATAATTTTATTCCCTGGCTTAGAAAGATAGAGTGAACACACATGTTTATGTGTTTTAGGTTATACATACCATTATTATTTGGGTGCAAAGGGATGAAAATGATCCATTTCTTTGTAACAGGAGGAAACCATTCACATCCCCTGAGGCAATGATTCATAAGCTCTATTAAATTTTAACAAAAGGAACACCGGAGTTTATGCAATTCCCTCAAGAAAAATAGCTGCTTTTAAAAGTAAATCATAATGAGTAATATTATTATTATTACTCTCACTGGTGGTATAAGGGTCATTAATAAAATAGAGACTCCGTGATATGTGAGCTCCAATATAAAATTATAAATATATTATAAATGTTCTACATAGAGTGAAGGGCCCAGATTTATGAATGGATTCCTCACGATTAGTAGTCATGTTGTACTATAGAATTTAAAAGACTAGTTAAATTTGCACTGCAAACATCTATATTTTCTGACATTTACAGAGGGGATGGGGTACAGAGATTCAATATTGACCTGTTCTCATTTTTTCTCTGGCACCCACAATTCCAAACACCCTAGAAAGGTATATGTGACTCTCTGAGCCAAGAAATGAACATCCATGTTGGACGAAGGCCTTGTTATGAGACTGAGTTTAACTTTAAGGTGGCCAATACTGAGTTGTTCTGTTACACTTGGAATCTCTTTCCATTTTCACCTGGTTAATCATTTTGTAATCATACTTCTTGTCAAGGTGAGACTTCTACAAAGGTGCCTGTGGTCTTTCTCAGCCTTCTGAGAAAGTCTCAGCTTGCTGGTCTTTTTCATACTGCTAAGAAATTGGCATTACTGTTACGAAGTGTTTGTCAATTAATAGCAAAGCAGATGATCTAGATTGTGCTTGATTCTGGTACTCTCTTGGCTCCTTCACAGTCCAAAGTATGTATCTGATTTATTATTTTATCCATGGCCCTTTGCTCAGTGCCTGACACATGAGAAACACATAGGAAAGTCACAGATGAAGCAATAGAGTAGCATGTCCCAAAGTCAACAGAAAGACAGATGAGACAAGCTCCCTGTTGTTATTTTCTTCTAAATACATGATATGCCGTAATTTCTTCATTAAATTGGGGAATGTTTTCACTTTTTGAACAGAAGCAGAAACATAAGACAAATCAATAAGCCTGTCATTGGTAATTATTAAGGTGCCTGTGAATAAAGAAAGTTAAAGATTTCAGGGTTCAAATGGACTTTTAGTGATTCAATACAAAATAATATATAGAGTTGTATAAGGCATTGAACATCACTTTAGAAAGTGAATTCCACTGGGAGACATGTGAAATGACTTCACTGCGACAGGTAAAGCTCATTTCAATCATCATGATACATGTACCCATGTGTTAAAGACAAATGAGACAACTGAACACATAACAGTTGGAAGAAGTCTCAAATGGATCTATAAGTAATCAAAAAGCTCAAAATTGGTTGTACATAGCAGCGATTGATAGGACTCTTATACAAATGATGCTCCTGTTTTATCCTAAAAATATATAGAGTATTATACTTTTCCCAACCAAGTTTAAGGTGGTCTCTCAGATATCTAATATGAAGGACTGTACTATAGTCTGAGTCCCCCAAAGGCTCATGTGTGAAAGAGTATGATTCGGAGAGGTGGTAGTACAGTAGGCCTAGTGGAGGAAGTTGGGTCACTGGAACTGGTCTCTTCTGCTTTTTTTGCTCCTCATATATGAAGAAAGCAATTTTATTTTGCCAAGCAAGTCTATCATGCTAGGCTGCCTCACTGCAGGCCCAAAGCAACATGCCCCACCGCAGGGCCAACCACAGCATGACCTCTCAAACTGTGAGCAGATACAATCCGTTCTCAGCAGAAATTGCACAGCTCAGGAAGTTCTTTATGATGTAAAACTGAGTAATAAATGGCAACGATGGTACATTCAGCATTACATTTATGCTACCTCCTAATATCTTCAGGATTTTTTAAATTCCTTACTCTGTGATTTTGTTTGAAACTCCAGGGTTTCTTTTCTTCTTTAAATTATTCACTCTTATCCTCCTCCTTTTCCAGGGACCAAACAACTTTTTGTAACTCCTCTGAGAAAGATGAGGCCTTCCTTATGAGCTCTTCCCTAATGCATGATGGAATATTTCTGGTCTCTCATGAAGGTCATGTGAGGATAGCTACTGCTGCTCTGAGTTCATGGATACAGTAGACATGCCATGCCAGAAGACAGTATTTTACACTATTTTCCATCCTCCAACTCTTGTATTCGTTCTCTCCTCTCTTTGGCTGTTCCCTGAGCCTTGAAGGAAGTGAAAAAGATGTCAAGTTTACGGCTAAACATTCAACAGCCAGTCATTGTTAGCACCCTCACCAGTTATGAATCTCTGAATGAACTGTCAGCCCTTGAAGACAGAAGCTTCTCTGATTAAGTCAGAAAACAACACAAACCTGTGGATATAAACAGAAAAATTTAGAAAGCACCATGACAACATGCTCATTTAGCAGAACAAGAGTAGTAGGTTCCCTTCTAGTCATGGGTCTTTGACTAAGTATACAGTAATATACAGTATGAATTCCTCCTTTGGAGTGGGTCTAAAATCTGATCAAAGAGCAAATTGGTTGCCCTCATTATGGCCATGTCATTATTGTCAGGTTCGTATTGTAGCATACATATCACAGGATTAGAAGTTGATAAGTTCACTGATACATGTATAACGTCTTACAGAATTGTAAAAGTTTGAAGCTCTAAACTTTTTTTTGATATGGAAACATCCTCATTCATAGTCTCCCTCTCTCTTCATACCTGTCTCCTTTGCCCCTCCCCCTCTCCCTCCTGCTCACCCTCTCTCTCTCTCTTCCTACTCCCTCTCTCTCCCTTTCCTACCTCTATCTCTCCCTCCCTCCCCAACTCTGCTATTGTTTGAACCAAGAGATCTATAGATGGTAGCCAAACACTACCATTGGCAATATCCATACCCCCTTCAATAAGAAAATAATCTTTATTTAATGATTCATTTCAATGTAACACATTTACCAAGCCTATGATAGATTTTTGTCCTAGACAATGAGAAAAAAGATAATAGAAAAATGAAACCTTTTATTTGTATATTTCTAACCTAGTTTTTTTCTTTCATTATTCCACTCTGTGATGACAAAACACCTATACAAAATCTAATTAAATCCAGAATAGTTTTAGATACTTCAGTTTCAGTGCAATCTCTTCAACATGTTTTGTCTTGGCAATAATGGAGACAATGGCAATAGCCGGCAGATCTGGGTGGGAGGAAGAAGAGTGAGTACCCAGGTAGCAGAAGTGAAAGGAAGTTGGGGGAATGAGTGTTGTTTACATGGGTAATAAATGACAATAGTTGTTCCGGGTGGGCTCTGGAGTAGGAGTAACCACTGTCTTTGTTCCTCTGTATAGTTAAGACTCCTCATTCAGAGTCTCCCTTGAATCTCTCCTTGCCTAGACTACATGTAACCAGAAAATTGCATCACCACCACTGTCCTCATGTCTCCTCTAGACTACTTCCTTTAAGATACCCCCATCATAATGTATATCATTTTAAAAATTCTATTCTATTTTCTACTTACTTTCTTTTCAGGACTCAACAGTAGAGAATGTTTCTACTACTTAATAATAGTATGTTGTGATCAGCTATTTAAATACCTTTGTGCCCCCAGATCTCATCAACGATAATTGTTTTATTGTTGTAGTAAAATGCCCAGCAAAAGCAACTTAAGGAAAAAAGGTACTATTTAGGCTAGAAGTCTCAAGAAGTAGTCCTTCTTGGTGGAAAAGGCATGGATATCTGAAGTGTGAGGCTGCTGGTCATATTCCACCACCAGGAAAGCAGGAAAGACTAGTGATATTCTCCTTCTTCCGTACCATAGGATGATGCGGCCCGTATTTAGGGTGGATCTTCCTACCTCAGTTAACGATCTACATAATCCCTCACAAATGTATCAGAGGCTTATCTCTTTAGTGGTTTTTACATCCTGGGAAGTTGACCATGGGTACAAACCTATAGAAAACATTTGTTGTTTGAAACACGGAAGGCTGAGATAATGATTAGCCCCTTTTATTCCTCCTGTCATCAACATCTTGGTCAATAACAGCATGACTATAATGGCTAAAGCAAATGGGTTTAGCACAGTGTTCTTTCTGTAGCATCTGGTCTCTCGATAGCAGCTTTCTATATTTGCATTAACTGATGATTGTCACATAGTTGTGCTTATACTACCAATGTTTTTGTGCTGTCACACTACGTTTTTCTCAGACAGAAGAATAAACTTCAAGCCAGCTATGACTCATTGCAGCCTTACAAAGCCTTCTACTTCTGACAAGTTTTTCAAGGTTTAGTGGATAAAGTTTATAAAGTTTATGCTCACCTCTAGTTACCCCACTCAAAATATTTCTAGGTAGCTGGGTACAGTTCAGGTGAGCGACAAACTCAGCACCGAACCCATTAGCTTGACTATCATTGCTCCATCTTTAAGCTAGCTTTTCATCTACTGTTTAGCACCTCAGTGTGTGTGTGTGTGTGTGTGTGTGTGTGTGTGTGTGTGTGTGTGTGTGTGTATGTCTGTGTGTACCCTTTCTCAGGCAGTTGTGGAAACAAGTATTCCTAAGAGTATGAGCCCTGGGAAACAGTGATCTAGAACACTGCAGAGCAGAGAGGAACTCTCATTTTTCTTGGGAAGAATGTCATTGGAGCAGGAGACACATTGCTTCCCCAAAGCATAGTCTCTAGAAATGGAAATATTTAATGCTTGGTAACTACAATAAAAAAGATACTGGAGGGTGAGGCAAGGTGGCAGATGCCTTTAATCCCAGCACTGGAGAGGCAGAGGTAGGAAGAACTCTGTGAGTTCAAGGCCATCATGGTCTACATAGTGAGCTCCAGGATAGCCAGCATAGACAGATACATAGTGAGATCCTGTATCATTAGTTCTGTCCCAGTGAGAGGGATACCCTTCCATTTATCTAGTAGCATCCTGTGAGAACTGTTCTGGGGTTAGCCTTTATACAAGCCATGAGAATGAATCCCCTAATTCTGAATGTAATAGGAAACCATCAGGTTGTAAGTTAAGTAATACATGACCATATATGCATTTAAAGAAAATCCTCCGTGTGTGTTTGGAACTCAAGAGAGGGAGTATTACATGGCAGCCAATAGGAGGACTCTGTAGGAGTACAGGCATGGACAGGCAGAGGTGCTTCTGGTGAATGGACACTGGATGATAAATGGTAGTCACACTTATCCCTGAGAAGCCATGACACTTTCACAGGCTTCTTCTGAGTTAAGAGGAGGAAAAGGAAGGAAGAATCCAGGATAATTCTCAGGAGTACAAATATAGGAACAGCGTGTGCTATGTGGGTAAGATTAAATGAGATAGTGATGAAAAATAAGCATATTGATCTTTATCAGATTTGGGAGGCCTTTAGTTTAGTAAGAGCACATCCTAGTAAACAAAGGGATGGAGGTTCTGTCATAAGAGTCTGCAGGCATGCCAAGGAACAAGATGAGACTGAAAAAGTATATTTGAAGAGTGTGAGAAAACATAGGGAGTGCTTTCTTAATAATTGCCCATGATCTTGGAAACTTGGATGCCACAAATGTAACTCTGAGTTAAGTTCCTCTTATTTGGGCAGAATTCTTTATATTGTTCAATTGTACTGTGTAATAATTTATATAAAATTAATCAGCCGTGATCTTTGTAATCTAAAATCTCAAAATCTAAAAAACCCCATGGTGATAGCATTAGCCAAAATTCCATCTCCCTTGCCTTCTCTGGAACTTTATAATAACCATTCATACTACCATTATAGTCAGTAGGGACCTCTAATTCATGGATTTATTTTTCTAGCCCATTCTTATAGAAATCTTGAAGTGTAAATTCTGGGTATCATCTCCTATGTGATGTATTGAACAGCTCTTTGTAGAAATCTCCATTTTGATCTTCAAATATGACAACACAGTTCTTTGTCGGTTAAGAAATTTTTCTGGCCAATGTCTCAAAATTAGTGAGAAAAAGATTAGCAGAGAAAAGATACATGTGAATCCAAGCATCCAAGTGGTCTGGGTTAGCTGTAACTTCCATATATATATATTTCTTTAAGAAATAAACAGCCATTCTGAGCAGGGCTTGGAGAATCTGAAATAATTGAGTCACATCTTTCCTCTCCACTTGCTGATTAGGGGACAGTGGATGTGACACAATCATCATAGACTTGATCTCTTAAATTTCAGGGTAGGATGCTCATACCTCTCTTAGGCTATTTGTACAGTAATATAGCCACAATTTATCCAATCCTCTACTCATGAATTTGTACATTTATTCATCAAACATATAATTACCTTCTAACATGTGTTAGGCACCAGGGTGGGCCTACAGAAAACTGAATAAATGTCCAACATATATGTTGATAAAAATAAAGCTGTTGTCTTGTTAGAGCCAACACCCATAGGATAAGGAGTCCAGAACAGATAACCTAGGGCATTATTAGACAATTAAAGGATCTGCAGAGGGGCTGAAAAGCACAGTTGGTAAAGTGTTTGCCTACAATGAGCAAGGTTTTGGGTTTCTTCCCCAGTGGATGGTAGCATATGCCCTACATCCTAACATTTTGGAGGAAAAGGCAGGAAAATCAGAAGTTCAGTGTTATCTTGGCTATATAGAAAGTTGGAGGCTAACCTGGGCTATATGAGACCCTATCTCAGAATATTGATAAAATAAAGGAAATGAGCTATAGAGAAAATGTATCAGTGTTAAGGATCACGAGCATGAAATATACACAAAATGCTCTCAATATGATTCTTACATCGACTACCATGGCACAGAATCTTAGAAAATGGAGGAGGTAGAAAGCAGACATGGGAAATATCCAGGACCACTTGTTCACTGACCAGTCTGTGACAAGCCTCAGCTTTTGGAGTTCCTTTATATTGTTCATTAAACGAAGACATAATCTCTCGCTGATTTGTCCTGTGTTGCTGTATGTGTGATGAGTCCCTCTGCTGCTTTTCTGATTCTCTTCTCACCAAACACCTTCTAATCATTATTTAACTCCTCATGTAAACTGGCCCACCTGGAGAGAGTATTCTGATCATATAGACCTCAAGTACTCAGCCTCGCTTCTTAACTAGTTCTCATTACACATTCACAGAGAGTGTGAATCTAATTATAATTTGGTTTCCCATGTAGTTTGACCACATGGAGTGAATATGCTCATCAGATAGACTTTGATTATTTCAAACCTGTGACAAGCCTTACTCAGTATAAGCTAGCAACTACCATTCTTAGTGAGCACATTAACCTCCTGAGGTAGGCAATACATAGAGCCTGTACATAGTAGACACTCAATGAATGTTTTCTGATTGACGGGTTGAGACTTCTTTCAGGGCCACGTTAAAGGTAGACTTCCAATGGTGATTTCACTCAAGTGATGAATACCACTTTTCTAGGACGTCTGAGAGGCAACCTGCCCGTTTTCCCCAGGCATTTACTCACTGTCATTGCGTAGTCCAAACACACAGGATGATTTCTCTGCATTGAGATTAGTTTTGAATTCCTGTTTCAAAAAGAAGTTGAATGGAAAATTGAATTGAATGAAAAAAAAAATCTAGACATTCCAAAGGAGGATTAAGCAGGCTCTGTCCTTCTGATCCAGATGAGCTTAGTTACCAGGCAAAGACCAGATCATGGTCTCCCATGAAGTCATAAAAGCAATGTTTTCCATCTCCTGAAGGGCAGCAATAAGAAGATAAATGTGCGAGTGGTGTAGGGTAGCCTACTGAATCCTGTTAATGACAAGGATATATTAGGGGGTGGCACAACACAAAGCCAGCAATGATAATAGCATGACTCTTATTATGAAGGAACTCCACTTCACTCTTTAGAGTTCTCATTTGACTTAATTTTCCTCACCCTGCAAGCCAGTGCACACATCAGCTCTAAACCTCTTTTCTCTTTGGCTCAAAT
This sequence comes from Uromys caudimaculatus, assembly GCA_028551405.1. NCBI lineage: Eukaryota > Metazoa > Chordata > Mammalia > Rodentia > Muridae > Uromys > Uromys caudimaculatus. The sequence continues at coordinate 34,274,297 of CM052701.1, read as the reverse complement.
TCATATTTTTTCAGAACTATTTAATGAGGATTTCTGGCTTTTGGGCTGAACAAACCCCATGGAAAAATCTATTGGATCCTCTGTAACACATAGTCCAGAAGTCAGCTCATCAATCTGCGTGCCACGCTGTGAGATTCCATCTAGTATCTAGGCAGTTTTGTAGGAGTTCCATGCTGTTTGCTACCTGCTGATGCTTTCCCTGTGTCTCAATTGATATGAATATCTCTGAACACTGGAATTCTTGGTTGGTAGATGACAGAAGCTTCCATTTTCCCCTTTCCCCCTTCTGCCCTTCACTTCCTTCCTGTCCTTAATTCCTGGTACTCACTCTGCAAAGCCAAATGGAACCTGGAGAACTAAACTTCACCCAATCATTAATAACTGTGCAAAAATGAATACATATAAATGAGATTCAGTTGTTAAGCATAAACTATCACCATTGCGTTTTCTGTCAAGCCATGTTGTTTTCTTCTTCATCCCTTAAATAGCTGACTCCTTAGCAAGCCCATATATGTAGGATTATTTAGGCGGTATAATGATTTCCATATGAATTAATGTTTTCTTAACTGTCTCAGGATATACATGTTGCTTTGGCCAAATTAAATAATCATAGGCTATCTCAAGATTTTTTTTCATTAAAAGGGGCATTTTCATTAAAAAGATTAGTGGTTTTCATATTCCATTAGGAATCAGAGTACTTGAGAACTATGACATGCCCCATAGAAGACTATGAAATATTAACACAAAAAATGGACTTTAAATAACCAGACATATAAATGCATCCTAAATGCTCTCTTTTGTGGTTGTTATGAAGCAAACATTGTAAAATATGAATATAAAGTTAATTCATCAGTCAATATGTGCTATTGCTTGCCTACAAAATGGATCTCAAAATAACATTAATTTCCCCTAGAGATGCACAGAAACAACTTAAAAGATTATTTTTACCTTATCAACTGTCTTAACAGTTTCCTAGGTGATTCTATTATTGAAGCCTCACTCTCAGATTCACTAACTTCCAATGTTCTAGACCAAGGATCAGAATAACTGTTGCCTTTGGACCATATCTGACCCATTCTTTTTCCTTGAATATTAATTGGAATCCAATAACCTCAATATTCTGTAGTTTTACTTTTACTCCAATGGTAGAGCAAATTATTGTGACAGGGACTCAATGTACAAAAGCTAAAATGGTATCTGTCTCCTTGTAGACAAAGTCCATCCATACGTTGTCAAGATACACTTGACTAGATGTATACAATAATTCTTTCGTCTTTGAACTTAAACTTTAACATGACTTTGAATATTTATTGACACTCAAAGACAAAGCAAAGACTACATCTTAACTGAAGCTTTTGACCTTTAGTTGTTCATAACCTAGTTGTTATTTCTTTATTCCACTAAAAGAATATTTCCCTATTCATATACTTATAATCAACATCATAATTGTAATACTTTTAAGTCTACAAAATTAAAATGCCCCATAAAAATAAAATAGCCTCCAAAAATGGCCTTTTCCCCTTAGTATCTTCTAGAACAAATATATTCCATATGGATTGCATAAAATGCCCCCACAGTCTTGTGTGTTGAAAGCTTGGTTCTCTTTAGTTTATTTATTTTAATTACTTAATTCATTTACTTTACATCCTGACCACAGTTTCTTCTCCTTCCTGTCCTCCTAGTCCTTGCCACACATTCCTCCTCCTTTTCTGAAGGATTCTCACATGGATATCAACCAGCCTTGGGATATCAAGCTGCAGTAAAACTAGATGCATCTTTTCATATAGAGGCTAGAAGAGATAGTCCAGTGGGGAGAAAGGGTCTCAAAGGAAAGCAACAGAGTCAGTGATATCCCCTGCTCTCGCTGTTAGGAGTCCCATAGGAAGGGACCAAGCTACACTACTGTTACATAGGTGCGAGGGCCTAAGTCAGTCCCATTCATGCTCTCTGGTTGGTGGTTTAATCTATTTGAGCACCTGTGGGTCCAAATTATTTGATTCTGTAGGTTTGCTTATGGTGTTCTTGACTTCTCTGGCTCCCACAATCCTACCTGCTCTCCTGCAGGATTCCCAAAGCTCTGAGGAATGCTTGGCTGTGGATCTCTGCATTGGTTTCTATCAGTTTCTTGATAAAGTCTCTCTGGTAACATTTATACTAGGCTCCTGTCCGTAAGTATTGTAGACTATCGTTAATAATGTCAGGAATGGGATCCCTCTCATGGTATGGGTCTCAAGCTGGGCCAGTAGTTGGTTGGCCATTCCCTACATTTTGCTCCATCTTTACTCCAGCATATCTAGTGGGCAGGACAAATTGTGTGTCTAAGGTTTTGTGGCTGGGTTAGTGTCCCAACCCTTACACTGGAAGTTTTGCCCGGTTATAGGAGATGCCTGGTTCAGGATCCATTTCCACCATTGCTGGGAGTCTTAGCTAGGGTCACCCTCATAGATTCCTGGGAATTTCCATTGCCCTAGGTTTCTAACTTTTCCCAGAGATGACACTCTCCCACTATTCCAGTTATCTCGCCCAGTGCTTTCTCTCTCTCTCTGTCCTTCCCCCACGTGATCCCTCTTGTGGCCATCCCACCTCCTCCCCCATCCTGTCCCACCCCCAACACCAGTCCACCCATGATGTCTATTCTATTTCCTCTTTTTAGTGATATTGTCCTCCCTTGAGCCTTTCTTGATACTTAGCTTCTTTGGGTCTGTGTATTAAAGCATAGCTATCCTTTACTTTATGGCTAACATCCACTTAGAAGGGAGTGCATACCACATTTATCCTTCTGGAACTGGGTTACCTAACTCAGGATGATCTTTTCTATTTCTATCTATTTATCTTCAAATTTCATGATATATTTTGTTTTAATAGCTGAGTTATATCCATTGTGAAAATGTACCACATTTTCTTTATCCATTCTTTGGTTGAGGGACACCTAAGTTGTTTCCAGTTTCTGGCTCTTTTTATTTATTTATTTATTTATTTATTTATTTATTTATTTGTTTGTTTGTTTGTTTATTTGGTTTTGTTTTGTTTTTTGAGACAGGATTTCTCTGTGGAGTCCTGGCTGTCCTGGAACTCATTTTTGTAGACCAGGCTGGCCTCAAACTCAGAAATCCGCCTGCCTCTGCCTCCCAAGTGCTGGGATTAAAGGTGTGTGCCACCACTGCCCGGCAAGTTTCTGGCTCTTACTAATAAACCTGTTATGAACATACTTGAGCAAGTGTCCTGTGGTATGGTGGAGAATTGAGTATATGGCCAGGAGTACTACAGCTGGGTCTTGAGATAGATCTATTCCCAGTTTTCTGAGAAACTGCCAAATTGATTTCCAAAGTGTCTGTACAAGTTTGTACTCCCACCAACAATGGAGGAGTGTTCCCCTTGCCTCACAGACTTGCCAGCATGAGCTGTTGCCTGACTGCTCTTAGCCATTCTGACAGGTGTAAGATGGAATCTCATATTCAATTTAATTTACATTTCCCTGATGCCTAAGAATGTTAAAATTTTCTTTAAGTGCTTCTTAGCCTTTAGAGATTCATCTGTTGTGAATTCTCTGTTTAGATTTATAGCCTATTTTTAATTGGGTTATTTGGTTTGTTGGTGTCTACTTTATGAGTTCTTTATATATTTTAGCTAGCATTCTGTCAGATGTGGGAGTGCTGAAGATCTTTTCCCTTTTTACATGCTGTAGTTTTGTCCTTTTGATGGTTTTCTTTGCTTTACAGAAGCTTTTCAGTTTCATCAGGCCCCATTTTTTAATTGTTGATCTTAGTGTCTATTGGTTTTGTGTTCAGGAAGTTCTTTCTTGAGCCAATGCACTCAAGGATATTCCCTACTCTCTTTTCTATCAGGTTAAGTGTATCTGGTTTTATGTTGAGGTCTTTGATATACTTGGACTTGAGTTTTGTGCAAAGTGGTAGATATGGATCGATTTGCATTCTTCTACAGGCAGACATCCATTTGTTGAAGGTACTTTCTTGTTTCCATTGTATAACTTTGGCTTCTTTGTCAAAAATCAAGTGTCCATAGGCATATGGTTTTATATCTGGGTCTTCAATTCAATTCCATTGAACAACCTATCTATTTTTATGCCAATACAATGCAGTTTTTATTACTGTTGCTCTGTAGTACAGCTTGAAATCATATATGGTGATACCTTCAGAATTTTTTTTTTATTGTAAAGGATTGTTTTAGCTACCCTGGGTTTTTTGTTTGTTTGTTTGTTTTTCCATATTTAAGTTGGGTATTGTTCTTTCAAGGTGTGCACGGAATTGTGTTATAATTTTGATGGGAATTAGATTCAATCTTAATTGCTTTTGGAAGATGGCCTTTTTTACCAGGTTAATACTGCCAATCCATGATCATGGGAGGAGATCTTTCCAGCTTCTGATATATTATTAAATTGCTTTCTTCAAAGACTTGAAGTTCTTTTCATATAGGTCTCTCACTTGCTAGAGTTACACCAGAATATTATGAAGGGTGTTATTTCCTAATTTCTTTCTAAGCCCATTTATCATTTGTATATCGGAGAGCTACTTTTTTTTTTTAGTTAATTTTTGTAACCAGACTCTTCACTGAAGATGTTTATCAGCTGTAGGAATTCCCCAGTAGAATGTTGGGGCTCACTATCATACCATTTTAAAATAGTGATACTTTGAGAAATCTTGGATCTTAGATGGTGATATCATTTGGGGACTGTCCAGTTTAGCCTATAAAAGGAGCAAATCATTGAAGATGTATCCTTGATAGACATTTTCTGTCCTCTCTCTGTCTCTTCTCTGCCTCCCAGCTATCGTGGTATTCACTTAATCTCCGGCTCCATGTAACAGGGGCAGCTAACCATGTTGAGATCTCTGAAATCCTGAGCCAAAATAAGTCTTTCCTGCTTTTAAATTGATTTGTTGAAAACACATACACACACACACACACATACAGAGAGAGAGAGAGAGAGAGAGAGAGAGAGAGAGAGAGAGAGAGACAGAGACAGAGACAGAGAGAGAAACACACAGACAAACTGACTAATAGCATTTCTGCTAAGTGGAGCTGTTTCAGAGATAATTGTCTTCATACAATACTTTATTTGCTTTAATTTTCCATACTGTGATACCACATTGCGTTCACTTTTACCAGCACTTTCCCACAGTAACAGACAACAAATGGACCTAACTCAAGATGGATGGAGTCAGCAGTATGCTACCCCAGCAGGTAGCTGTACACTACCACAACCTCTGACAGTCTCTGTTCATCTCCTTATCCAAGGCAGAGAACCACTTCCCTTATTGAATTGTCCAGTGGGATCTCTCTTAGTTTACAACCCTCCCTCATACATTCTCCTCTGGAGTACCATTTCTGTCCTTCATCATCCAAATGAATTACATTTTTGCTAATTACAAATTATCTCAAACTATAATTCAACAATAGTATTTTTCTTTTCTTTAGTCTTTTAATCACATATATAGCATGTTTAGTTAGTTCTTGATTAGGGTATTTTATGAAGTTGCAGTTAATGTGCTCACATGGATTATGCTTATCTGAAGACTCAGATAGATCTAAATTATGGTGCCCTTACTGTGTATAGTTGAGAACTAAGAGCTGCTTGGTTGTTGACTATGGACTCTTTCTCCTCATGCCCCAAAGACTATCTTCTCACGAAGGGAATTAACAGAATATAAGGCATGAGTACCTTCAAGACAAAGATCTCAATTCCTACTATCATTTTTCAGGGCCCTACTTCTTACAGTGGTCTGTCCTAATCCAAGTGTGAAACAAAAGTCCAACAGTGTGAATATTGTAATAAACTCTATGTACCCTTCTGGAGAAGGAAGACTGTCAAGGTTTTCCTCCATGTACTCTGGTCAAGCAAGGCTCTTTGCCCTTATTGTCTTGTACCAGGATGCTGTCTTACTTTGTCATGTGGGAAATCCAGCCACTTACTGTCTGAACGCACATCCTTCCAGGCCTGTGATACATTTCATGAATGTAAGCCTGCAAAGAAATCTCATCTTTCTTTGTTCTCCCATGCCTTCATTGTTAACACCACATGTCTTAGCAGGCACTCATATATGGGAAAGAATGCTTACTCCCAAATTAAACAGACCAAAGATATCAGTTCTACATAAGCAAACAAATCCTTTAATACTACTCTAAAAACCTGCATGTGGAATTGAAATAAAAGCTCTTAATTAGAGATTGAACTGTATTATAGAGCATAAACTTTCAGGAGTAACATTAATGTGGATTAATTGATAGATTTAAGAGACCAGAGTCTGCAGGATCAGTTCTAGGCAAACTCAATTAGTCAAGTGAGTCATGAAATTGTCTAGGTAAAGGAAGATTGAAATTCAGGGGGTAGAATAAAGTCTTATATTTCAGCTTTCAAAAAAGTTCACATTGTATACACATGCTTCTGGTCTAGAAAATACATTTCAATGTCAAGAAACTAGAAAAGTGGACATAAAATATAATGACAATGTAAAATAAATTCAAAAGGAGAAACAAAAGAAGACATAACTATGTTCTGTTGCTTGAACTGGTAAGGCAATACATACTCTGATTTATCAATCACCCAAGTATTGCTTCATTTCTTTAATGAACTATTGAGAGAGAGGGAGAGAGAGAAGAAGAGAGAGAGAGAGATCAGACAGACAGACAGACAGACAGACAGACACACACACACACACACACACACACACAGTATAGATGCTTCTGTATCTTGATCGCATTGTCTATGGAAATGGACCATACCATAAGTCCTTTTCCAGAAGCATGCTGCACTTGATTGCTACAAGTTCTCAGCTAGTCCTTCATTCCCATCATAAATCCCCAAGGATTCTCTTCTCCCAAATATTTCTGACTTTCTTGTGTGCTTCTAAAAGTGACTTTTTACTATAAGTGGAAAATAATTTTTTTCTCATTTCTTTATTATATACAATATAAATTATCAGTCCTAAGACTTTAACTAGCATTGATAAATGCAAAATAAATTAGCATGATCCCAATCAAGTAGAGTATTTCTGATGCTCACATCATACATGATACTATTAATATCAGGATCTTCACTTGTGGACCTAAGGTATATCTTGCAGCTCACTGGATGAATTACAATAGGAAACAATGTTGAGAACTGTTATTCTAGTTTCCTTCCTGCCAGATTTAAAATTGAATAATTATACTTTTCTAACTGGGTCATGAACCATATTTAGAAATATATTTTGCAAATATCAAATTAGACCAGGTTTGAGGAAAATGTTTCCCCTTTATTCTTTTTGCATGTTGTAATTGCATTGATTTATGAAGAAGTAGAGGTAAGCATAATGACTTTTATAATTCTAGAACAATCAAGGTTTTTCCTTAAATAACCATGGTTTCTTAATCAGACAGAACTTGTTGATGTAGGATGTACTGTTTTTAGTAAATATAAAATATCATTTTGCCAAATTATTCCAGCCATTCAAAGCCATGACATTTGCAAACATTTTTAAATCTCCTAGTCAGCCCCAATTCCAAATAGAATGTTATCAAATGCCTGCCTCAAATGTTCACATTTTGGATTACATCATTGTTGAGTTCAGTAAGTGTTTTAGCTCAGAAGAAACACTGTCACACATCTTGATTAGTCAGCCTAAGCAATTGAAAAGGGCAGAAGAAATGCAACCTAATTTACTTGCTACAGTTCTGACCCTAGTCAGGATTACCTGGCATTTCCTTGGTCACTTCCTCTTACCATCTGTGTGAACCCGGCAAATGTCATTGCTGATGGTATAAAATAGTTCATTTTCAATATGAAGGCATTAAAGAAAAGAGGCTTAAAATCCTTGTGGCTGGAAAAGGTTGGGGATGGGGTGGCGCAAAGGGGTTTTGACTGTATCTAAGCCAGACACCATGTGAAATGATTCAGCAGGACTCTCCATGATTCACTGTGTCTACAGAAGAATCTTCAAGTAGAGACAAACATCATAATAGATTGTTCATAAATCTCAGGAAGCACCACATAATAGAAAACTATATAGAAAAAATGAATCCAACTGGAGATAATTGTACTAACTGGACTAAGGCAGTCTCAGAAAGACAAATAGTATATGTTTTCTCTCATATCTGGTTCTTGTGTTTTACATGAATATAGAAAATTGTACATATGACATAACAATAGAAGTTAATCTGTTCAAAAGGAAGGGGGACTAACAGGAGACAGAAGGCAAAGGGAAGTAGTATGAGAAGATGGGAGGAATAGACTCAAGATACAATATATACCTGTCCGAAAATGTCCTCACAAACACAACGTCATGGATAATATATGTGTAAGGAAAATTTGAAGATAGTATAGAAAGGAATTGTAAATGTCATTAAGTCCACCCTTTTTGTTTAGATAAGAAAACCAAGGCCACAAAATTCATGTATTTTCATTTAATGACACATAAATTTCTACAAGATAAGCATGTACATTGTTTCATAATCTAATATTTTGTATTAACATGAAGCTTATCTATCATAGTTACAATTCAACATTTTATTCTATATTAAAGAGGAGATAGGTACAAGACTTTTATATTCAAGGTCATTCAGAATTTTCAAAGTTGGCATGTCAGGAAGATATTCACAAATGGCCCAACAACTGGATTCACAGGTTGTTGTCCTTCCAGGTTAGAAGTCACTGTTCTTTCGATTGGCCTTGAAGTCACAGATAAGAAATTTCATATCAGTATCAGATATGCAAATATATGGTTGTACATATATTTGCATAATTAACTAAACAAAAACATCACTGACACTTGAATCAAGGATTCAAATGTAAGGACTTGAAGTAGTCATTGTCAAGGACCACCTCAATAATCTTTTAGTTCAACACCACATTTTCATGGATGGAGAAGCTCTGTTCATATGGCATGCACATGGAAAGTACAGATAACTTGTACCAGGACACTTTACGAATCATTAAACTGTTTTCCAAAATTTAAAATAAAATTAGCAATTATATCTGGTATGCGTATGCATGTGTGTGTTTGTGTATGTGTGTGTGTGTGTGTGTGAGAGAGAGAGAGAGAGAGAGAGAGACAGACTCTGGGAATATTATGATGATTTTCTATATCCACCCCCTGGTATTTATATGGTTGTGGTTGAAACAAAACACATTTACAAAACCTAAGAAGAAAAAGAAAAGAAACATGATAAGTGAGATCACAATTGGAATGACTTGCAAGGAGGAAGACCTGAAGGGGAGTGTGCCAGAATGCAGAAAACAGGCTGGAGGCTGCAAGACATGGGTAGTCATGGAGCGGCTGACCTAAGGACACCAATCCATTAACTGAGGTTTGAATGCTGAGTGGGAAGCCACACTTCATCGTTTCTGCAGTGGAATGTGTTTCTAGTAAAGGGATCAGCAAGATGCAGTGGACCCAGGGTGACAGCGAGGAGCTTTTGCCAGAAGAGGCATTGTAATAGCAGTCAGTTTCTACCATCTTGTTTCCACTCATTTCTTTTGTCTATTCATTAACTTACATATTGAGGTCTACTCTATTCCAGGTACAGTTCTCTAGTGCTAAGAAAAATAAAAAGCAAAACAAAAACCAAAAAAAAAAAAACCCAAAACTACATCCTCTTTGGAGGCACAAACAATCACATGCTGGTGAACAACTTATATAATGTGCTAGATGATGAATACTATCAGAAAACGAAAAACCAGCAGTGTTAAGAGGACTTGGATGTGGGAAAGGAAGGATAGGGAGGAAAGAAGATGCAGTGTGAGACATGGAAGACCAGGAGGGAATCGGCTGCACAAATGTACAAGAAAGAGTATTCTGGGAACAAACCATTGTTCAGAGACATCAAGGAAGCCAGCGTGCCTGGAGTGACCTGGGAGAGACTGTAACAGTGGGAACAACAGGAGCTGATGGATGGGTGTCAGCCTTTGTCCATTAACATGGAACCTTAGATTTTCCCCTTGACATACATGGATGAACATGGTTGGATGCTTTACCCTTGTTCTGACATTGATACAGGGAAAGAAACCAAAATCTTCTTTCTCATTGAATTAAAAGAGCATGGAGGAAGGCCAGACTTCCTGTTCAGTGGAAAGACATGGCCTGGGGTCCCACAGTGGTCCTGTTGGTGGTGGTTAAGTGAAAGAACAGGTTACCATTACCAGGTACCTGTTATTTTCAAAGCAAAATGTGTTGTCCTCTGGGGAGGAAGTACTTTATTATTTTGTAATCTAAGATCCTTTTGGCTTTCTTTCTAAAACAATAACAAGCTATTCCCTAGAATTAAAATATAAGTACACACCCAAAGCCATATAAAAAGAAAAGCACCTGAAGCAATCTATAAAACTTTAAATTTCAGAAGCACTAATTTAATCAGGGAAACTTTATCTACAGCCTTTTTGCTGTCTCCATTAACTGTGTTATATGGTTTCTGAGAACCCTGAATCTCTGCTTCTAACGGGAAGTTATACGTGTCTTTTATCCTCAACAGATGTGGGCATCAAATGTTTATGGGCATGAAAAAGTCTTCCCATTAGAGGAAACCCAGTCAAGTAGCAGGATTTTCTTTTATTATGTTGTTTTATGCAGAGAACATTTCTTCTAAAATCGCAGAGGCCACATAAACATGAAAGAAGTAATGTTGAATTTTCCTAACACATGTTCTTCCTCCACTGTGTGAGTTACTGGTTTGTAAATGGTTTCCAGTCTTGACCTTCCTGGAGACCCAAGGACTGTAATGCATTGGTCCCCAGGGACCACTCTTGTCACTCCAGATTTTTGTTAAATTCAGGCATAGTTTTCTGTTCCCAGGCTCTTTTGTTCATCTCATCCTTTGCTCATGCAGTCCTTTCTAGAAACAAAATTCAATTGTGTTGGGGATTACGTGGAAAAATAACCCATTCCTATTTTATGGTTTTAATATCTCATGGTAGTGCTAACAGTAACTTGAGTCATCCAATTCTTTGTCCCTACATGTTGTGCTTTCTATGTATATTAAGGGTGCTAAAGATGATGATATATACAAAGGCTTTCAAGGAACAGTGGATGTATGGGATATGTGGTATATGAGGTCAGTGAAGGTTTTAAACGCCTTTCATGCATCAGTCATTGACCCTGCTTTCCATAGCAGGTAACCTTGTATCACTACAGGAAGGAAGGAGAATGAGGAGAGTTTGCCTTTTGATATACCCATAACTAAAATGAAAGGGCAATAAAGAAATGTGATTTATGCAAATGGAATCCTGAGCCAATGATGTACCTCTCAGCCTATCGAGACCTGTCTAGCTCTGACTGACAGCTGGTTGTTTTTAATTCTTCCTGCTTGGTAATATTGAACAGCTGCTAGCATTTCTGTGGAGAAAGAGCACTGTTTGCATCTGCATCTTTACTGGGGGTAATGATGGCCTAGACATAGTAGAGACTGAAGCAGGCACCTTAAATCAGGGCACTTGTGTTCGTATTTCCTTACCATTCCATATTGGTCTTGCGCATTGACTTTTAAAGCAAAGGCAAAGGGTGTAGATTTCAGGATATTTACTTTTAGATGTGTATATACTAGCATATACTTTCAAACATCTCTCGTAACTGACTTGAGTGAGTTTCTGCTCCGGTGTTAATGTCTTTATTTGAAATTTCTTAGATGAAAACCTGGAAGGATCTCATTTTGCTGACTCTTGCATGTTTCCAACCAAGAGGGAGTAAGTGTGACAATGTGGGCATGTGACAGTGTTCCTAGATAGGCTAGAGATTTTATTTCCCCCTTTGGGACCTCTGAGTCTTCGGCATTTGATTTCAATTTTGCCAAGAGTCTTTCTTAGGATGAATGACAAAGAAACTTCTTTTCTTCAGTGGTCCTGGGTTATTGTCTATATTAAATGAAGAAAAATATTATTCCTAAGACTATCCCAACCCTGTTATTCAGTGATTCTCCCCTCTAGTTGAAATAATCTGACCACCCAAATACTGCTGTAAATACTTATACTGGTCAAAGATGTAGAGCAGGCATCTTCAAATGTTTGGCTGACAGATTTAGAGTAAATATTTTAAGCTTTGGAGGTTGTACTGTCTCTGGTACATCTGCTTGACTCTGCTGTACTGCAAAAACAGCCTTGGGTTATATGAAAATCAACACGGCAGTCTTCCAATAAAACTTTATTTGTAAAAACAGATGGTGGGATGGGATAGAAGTGGCCCAGAGGCTGTAGTTTATCGACCCTAGGTATGGAAGATGATTCTTGGAACTTTTGGCATAGCTTATTCCCATCTGTTGTTAGTTGATGAAGGCAGAATTGTCAAGCATCCCAAAAAGCAAGCTCTCCCCTCTACCCATCATTGCTATTCATCTAATTATGCACATATATACGCATATGATAGTATTATATACTTATTTTATATATTAAACAAATATATTAAAATATATTAAATAAATATTTACATATATTTAATATATATTGTTTTTCTTGACTTGTTCAAAATTTCTCACTAACACAAGAGCCAGGGAAGTTACTTATCAACCCAAAATATGGAGGGAACTCCAAAGCGTACATCATCTATATTGAAGCTATATTTTTTCTTCTAATTTGGAAGGGCAGCTTTCTGACTGTCTTCCAATCCTGGTCTCCACTGTCAGCTCCTATTAGTCATGGAAGACTGAGAGACTGCCAGCTCTTAATGTCACTTTAGTAGCTTCATTAGTTCTGGTCACAGGAACACCATTCATACACAGTACTAGATGACAGTGAGGTAGTAAACTTGGCATACACCTATCTCAGGTGATCCTGGTTCAATAGTTTGAGGCAATTATTAACATTTATTTATTTTATTTGTTCTTTTTTATGACCATAAAGCTCTGAAGAGGCTGTGTGGTTGTCTGAAAATCTACATTATATATGGTACAGACTTGGGCTTTTCTTTCACATGCTTTGACTCTAAGTTTTTCCACTATTTCTCAGGACTGATTCCCATGGTGTCTGGCTTTACGCAGTCCTTTCCACACCTAAAATGCCAAACACTGTTTTGTAGAGAGAAGAGGGAAACTATGGCCACAGAACACTTCTCAGATTCAAGATAGTTTAACATCTTTGGTTCTGATTACCAGACCCAATAGTAACAGGCAAAGGACTTTAATCAAGAATTTTCAAGACAGAGTTTGGCTCTTAGAGTTCCCAAGGATGACTAGTATGTATCAATATCTGGTCAGTTCAGGTTCCTACTAGGCTCTCTGTTAAAGAGCTGAATCTTCATTCCTTGGGAGCCCTGGGGCTAGTCCCCTGGTTCTGACCTAGTTTTTCAGGTCAAGGTAGTAATCTTAGGAAAAAAATTTTCTTACCAAAGCAGTATGAACCAATAAACAGAAAGGTAAACAGCAGCCCTGAAAACTCACAGTGTATGCAACCCAAAAGGCCTTGAGTGAATGCTGAAGGATATTTTTTAAAAGTCAAAGCAGGTGATGAGACTGCAGAATAGAATGGAGAGTTGTATACTAGTGGATGAACACATGTGTACAGCACTGGGAATGGATTCAGGGAGGTGGGACTAGTCTATGAATATGGATATTGTATATTTAGGAGTTCATCTCTGGCCAAAACTGGTGCCTTTCAACCCCACACTTAACAACCAAAGGAGGGGAGAGAGGAAACAAGGAGAAGAAAAGAAATACAGGCATCCGGGGCCAGTTAACCTTTCTGCTCTTCTGTTCACAGGAAACCACCATAATCCCAGAGTATATGACTTAAGATTCTCCTTTCCTCGGTCCCCTGTTATCTTGAGAAGTTCTTTAGAGATGGAGATCTTTGTCCCTCTGAGACCAGAGTGGTTTTTGGTACCCAATCCTTTGCTTCACAATTATCTTAAACCCTCTGCTAAAGGACTTCTTAGTCAGGGTTTCCTAACAGCTAATTTGTAAAACATATTTGAAATAGAAAAGAATTTCATAAAAAGAAATAAGTAGACTAAAGCCAAAGATACTTAAGAAAGTAAACACAAGCTGAGTAGTTTCTAAAAGAGATGGACTTTTAAATCTTGACTATGCTATTGGCACCGCCTTCCCATAATGGATCAAATGATAGTGTGAGCCTATGACTCAGTACAAACAGGCATCAGCACTTCATACAAACTGTTCCACTGCTACTAAGAATTACTAGAAAGTTGTTGTTTATGGATCACTCTTGAGGGATTGAAGGTTTATATTAGAAATTAATATGTAACTTTGTATTCCTCTTTAACTTTATATATTAATTTAACTTTATGTGTAAAATGCCATTACTACCAAGAAATATTCTGTGATGAGAAAACCAAGTCCACTTTGGATTATTTTTATTTTTGAGTGCAATTTTGAAAACAGTAATTTGGTAGTGACTCTTGTGCATTGGTTCAAAATGTGATACAGCTCTGTGACTCTTGCGCTTTAATTCAGAATGCGACACAGCTATGTCGTGAAATCATATTGGTAAATGTTCTCACCAAGGGTCATCTCTACCAGAAGAATGGTTATTTCTCTTGCATTTCTGATTCTGTGAAGAATTTCTTGTCATTTATTCTTACTGAAATTAAAAGTACAAACACACTGATGCAGAAGAAATATAAACAAACCTTATAGTATTAAAACACAAATCAAATCATTTATTTTCATGTACACGAATGTATGTACGTATAAATGTTTGGGAACTGTATTATATAATGAAAGAAACTTAACCAGGGCACCACCACTACTAAATTATTTGCTATTTAGAATGGAACTGAGCAGTGTTTTGTGTTGGTCCTGTCTATGAAATAAGGCTTGTTAGTAACTCACACTATATGGCCATGAACATGTCCCACTGTTTTATGTTCACACCACGTTCTAAGAATTTCATGTAGATATTCTATTTAATGTTATGACTATACATCTTACATAATTTTGAATATTGAAACAGGAGCCACTTACTTGATTTGATGCTAGGCACTAAGCTAAGCACCTGATGTTTTCTGGTTTTCACTAGTTCTTGAGTTCTCATACTCTCTGGGTGTAAATTATTTTATCATCCTATTTTAGGATAACTGGTATAAAAGGACCAGGATGTGATTCCGCCATACATATAGTGGTTTGCAGCCAACTGCAACTACAGTGCTAGGGAATCCAGTGCCCTCTTCTAGCTCCTAAAGACACTGCACACACACTGTGCATAGAGTTATATGCAGACAAAACACACATACATATCTAATAAAATAACTTTCTAAAGATGAAAGATTCCTTCTGCCTTATTCAACATCCATTTGTATGCAGTTATAAACAATTTAATATAATATATAATATAAAATTTTCCTCAAAGTTCTATTTCTCACAATGTATTGCTGCGTTTTGCTCCCAATTGTAGAAGATCTTAACCTTTTAATAGCACAAAGTGTAAGTAAAATAATTACATTATATTATTTTATTGTGGATAATGTATAAAATGTCATGTGCTAGTTCCCTATCAAGCTGCACATATAAGTGACTTTTATTTTTTAAACTCATGTCTATAAAATCATGGTTCAAATGCATGTCTTCCGATCAGCTGATTCGTATAAACGACAGCTTATTCCTAGGTGTTTATTCTATAGTGGCCATCTCCCTCAGCTACTGGGATTCTTTTTTAAAAGTGTTTTATTTATTTACATTCCACATGTTGCCCCCTTCCCAGTACCCACTCCAAGAGTTCTTCATCCCATTCCCCCTCCCTTTGCCTCTGAAAGGGTGCTCCCCTCCCACCCACCTACCCTCCTCTCTTCCCCCCTCACATCCCCTTACCCTGGGGGAGCAAGTCTCTACAGGATCAGGTACATTCTTTCCCACTGAGGCCAGGAAAGGCAGTTCTCTGTGTGTGCCAGGGGCCATGAACCAACCCATGTATGCTTTTTGATTGATTAGTTGACACTGTTGGTCTTCCTGTGGGGTTGTCATCCTCTTCAGCTTCTTTAATCCTTCCTCCAACTCTTCCATAGGGGTCCCTAACCTCAGTCCAATGGTTGGCTGAAAGTATCTGCATCTGTCTCAGTCAGCTGTAGATAGAGCCTCTCAGAGGACAGCCATGCTAGGCTCCTGTCTGTAAGCACAACATAGCATCTGTAATAGTGTCAGGATTTGGTGCCAGGCCATGGGACGGATCCCAATTTGAGCCAGTCTCTGGATGGCCTTTCCTTCAATCTTTGTTCCATTATTGTCCCTGTATTTCTTTTAGAGAGGAACAATTCTGGGTCAAAAATTTTGAAGGTAGGTTGGTAACCCCATCCTTCCACGGAGGGTCCTGTTTATCTATTTGAGGGGGTCTCTTCATTCTTAAGCTATGTTTAAGCTGTTTAGAGCATGACACCATCTATTTTTTTCATGTTTCAGTAACACTCAAATGTTCTTGACCTACTCCTGTATTTCTCAATCATTTGAAAAGCCAAAGCTCCCTGCCATTCTGAAGGGTTAATTCTGAGAGATTAGCAGGGACCCTTGTTTTTGTGCTCAAGATAGAGTCTTAAAGGCCCATGGGTTTTCTGCTTTACCACCAATTCTATTTATGGGATTTTTAGCTTTTTTTTTTTTTGTTGTTGTTGTTGTTGTTGTTGTTGTTGTTGTTGTTATTGGCAAGTCACCTAATTTTTCCCCTCTCATCACAAGACCAAAGCACTTTGAACAAGAAACAACAAAAAGCACATAAAAGAAGAATAAGGAACAGTGAAAGCCATCAACAGGTTCCCTTTGCCCAGCCTTTATCACAGGCCCTCTGTATTAAAGAGGAAGAGAAAGAAACCTTACATGAAGAAGAAAGAATAGGAACAGAAGATGCTGAGAAGGGAAATGGGAAAGAAAAACATAGCGACAAGAAAGGAAGATAATTCTCTGTTGACTACGGGTTATTTTTGTGGCTTCCTCACAATGACTTCTTATGGGCATTCATTTCTTCCCTCCTCAAATCCCATTCTGTTGGTACAAAAGGCATGAATATGATCAGCCAAGAACCACATCCGGAGGAGTTTGTACACCTGCTAACCCTTTCCTGTTTTGTATGAGAGAAATGTCTCACCTGAAGTGAAGTGATTTTGAACTTATCTTTTAGTTTTAGGGAGACAAAGGAGGAAGGGGCTCTCCATTTTATTCCTAAGGAGGTGAGGACTATTAACTGGAGTTATAATTTCTTTTTCATCATAAGCCAAATCAATTTGATTCCTTTTACTCCTACATGGAAAAAAAATAAGCTAAGGCCAGCAGAAAAGCCATAATTGGGTCGCTAATTAAATGTCAGGCATCGGCTGCCTGGTGCAGTTGAAGCTCTGCTAGTTAAAAGAAATGAAACCATAAATCGCTGTTTGTGCAATGTGTGTGAAAGAGCTCAATAGAATTATTTGCCTAACTAAGATTTATCGAGATAAGTGATTGAGAAAATATAAAGCATTAAATGAACTATGACAGGCACACCCTGGTGGCTCAACCTTTCAAATATGTATTGTCACTACTCTGTGAACTAAAGCAAAATCAACCGAGCATACAGGCACAGTATAGAGACCTGAGAGAGGAGGACAAACCTAGAAAGACCAGAATGGAACCTTGGAAGAGAAAAAACGATGGTTAGTCAGAGAGACCTGGAGATCTGGCTCTTCAGATAGGGTTAACAGTGGGCCTTGGGATCAGCTACTTGGGTGAAATGCTAGGGAGGAAAGCTAGCTTTAGAGTGGTCGCAGAGGGGACTGAGAGGTAAAGAAGTGAGCATAGACACAGCCAACTCTTACCAGAAGTTCTGTTGTAAAATAATGCAGTGGACTAACACAAAAGCTGGCAGGGGAAATTGAGTCCCCAGAGCATTTGGATCCAGTAAGAGTGACAGCAGGTCCAGAGAAGGACTTGACATCCTGTCTTGAAGGGTATAACATGATAACATTTCATTTTTACACTAGTTTTAAGCATACAATCAAGTTACTGAATATCATTTTTTTAAATAATAAAGTATGGTTTACTTTCTTCCCAAAGCCTTGGATCCCGTCTATGTTCCAAATTAGCTTAGGAGACAACTGCATTTCTTTTATTTTGCAACCTTGGTACTTGGAGGTAATTCTCAGGCCATGGAGAAGCTTTGAATTTTAGGAAAATACTGTATGTACTTGTAAGAAGAGCCAGAGCCCAAGCCCTGAATCCCAGTCTGTGTTTATGATGGGACCATTACTGCTTTTACCGAGTAATCATAGAGCTAGGAGTGGATCTGTAAGGCCTCTGCTCTCACTGCTGTCTCTCAGCCCCCAGTTCTTTGAGGGAAAGAGAGGTTCACCTTCAGCTGTCACCCAAGGAGTCCATGTATCTTTCAAACCCAGGAATCTCCATCTTAGATCCATGACATTTACAGGGGACTTCATAGACCACAGCTGTATGACAGGGTAATAGTAAATCTAATGAGACAAAATGAAATTTCTCCTTCCATTTTCCACATGACCTTGGATAAGGTTCTTGGTTATCATCTGTCAGCTCACTGAGCCTCCTTTCGATGTGAAGATTCTGGCATTAAGTACCAGAGATGCTCTGAAAAGATGTTCTGCACAGTAATGCTTCTAATTATCCTTCTTCAAGCCAGCATCAGAGCCCATTACTAAATGGTTTTATTATCCTAACTGGGCTGCATTTTTTTTCAATGCAGTCTTTCAAATTATCCTCTTGCTATAATGAATCTTTCCTAGATCATTTAAATCTGCACATACAAAGAAAAGTATCAGTGCTTATTTATGAATGCTACTGAACAAAAAAAATCTCTATATTTATTTCATGTTCAGGCAGCAAATATCAGAACTTTATGGATAATGATTTTTGAGAATAGCACAACGAGTTCCGAACTGACTGGCAGTTCTATTGCCAAGGCTTCTGAAGAGGCCTGGCAGAGGAAATTCCTACAGAACTTACAGACTTTGGAAGAGGATGTATTATTGAAATAATAAAAACTTATTCTAAACACACCATGGTGGTTATGGGGAAACAAACTCTGGAGTTTTTCATCTTGCTGTCTAAATAGTCATTGGAGTTGTTTGTCTATTGATTAGCTGTAGTGTGTTTTCCCAAATGAGAAAAATCTTTTCAATAATCCCAACTACAGAGATCCCTCCCCCAAAGCTAATTTTGAATATCAAAAATGACCAACTTCAACCAAATCCCAATCAAATGAACCTAATGAATTCTAACATCATCACTAAAATTCAGTGTTGTTTTGCTTGGATGTTAATGAAGCAGTTACTCCTTTACCAGCTAAAGAGTTACTTGCCTTTGTATCTTGCCAAGTTTAATTTTATGTTTCTGTGCATCACCTAGCTGCCATACTTTCTTTTTGTCTCCTTTACATTAATCGTCTGTTTGTACATACCCTCTATCATTAGCTTCTTGGAATGGTATCTTTGCTACTTTTAGTTAACCTACACTGACCCATAACTTTCAGCCAGTCTGTTTACATTATATGTACTACCAGGTTGTATATTCCTACGAGTTGGCACTGTCCGGTGACATATAATCCTCATTACAATGTTATACAGAATATTTTCATTTCTCTGAAAATTCTGTGTCATACTGTCCCTTTTCTCACTTGACCTCCCCCATAGCTCTGTCTTTCCCCTTATGACATATAGTTGTAATAATACAGTGGGTAGCCTTTTCACATTGACTTCCCTTAGTTAACATGCGTGCAATTTTTCTTCCTCTTTTCTCAGAGCACTAAATAACATCTCATTGTCTGGGTTTACCACATTCTATTTTTCTGCTCTCCTGGTGAAGGACCTCTTTGTGGCTTGAAAATTTGAAACTCTGAATAAAGCCAGTATCAATGTCACTGTCCTATTTTTCATGTAGCTGTAGATTTTCAGATCCTTTAAGTAAACAGGGCGGTTGGATGAGAAGGCAGTGTTTTAATAAGGAACTGTTATTCTACCTTCTAGTGTCCCATAGGCTATTTCTTTTTTCATTTCTATTGGTAGTGAATAACAATGTCTGTTGTTCTATATCCTCATAAGCATATGTTTGTTCTAGACTTTGTCGATTTGAATATGGAATCAATTCTCTTTTTAATTTGCATTTACTGTCCACGTGCTTACTTCACACCTTCTCTTCATCTGTGGTAACCTTGTCTGCTAAGATCAAGTTTTCATCAGGTTGTGTTTGCTTAACCTAAATGCTAAGGGATCTGATAAAATAGCACTTTCTCAGATATATCATTTGCAAATGCATTTTTGGAGCGGTGGCTTTGCATCTCTTTCTCTTCCCATTGAGATTTCAAGAAGGAATATTTAATTCTAATGAATATATCTACTTACCAGTTTTTTTCTTTCATGGATCACACCTTTTGTGTTACACTAAAAGAAGTTATTTCTTCATTTTCTCCTGTCTTATCTTCAAGATGGTTTAGAAATTTTGCATTTAATATTTATGACTTTGGTCCATTGTGAGTTTATTTGTGAGGGTTGCAACATCTGTGTTTAGATATTTACTTTTTCATATGCCTGTCTAGTTTCTTCCAGCAACACCTACTGATAAGACTGTTCTTCCAGTGCATTGCCTTTCGTTTGTGCCCATTGGGCTATCTGAATATATACGTGAGCTCTCTCTTCCATTCCAATGATACAGATACTTAAATGCCATGAGTTTAGCTTATCATTGGTTTAAGTTCAGTTGTAAAGTCAGGCAGTATTAGACCTCCAACTTTGTTCTTCTCTGTTAATATTCTTTTCTGTAGTTTGGGTATTTTAGATAAGATTGTGCATGATCTGAAGCACATGGCCTTAGATATTTCTGATTCTTTTAATTCTCCAAATAAATTTTCTATTCATTTTATTGACATCCATAAAGTGACTTTCTGGGGTTTTAGTTAGGTTTCCATGGCAATTGTAGATCACCTGTGGAAGAACTACATCTAAACAGTACTGATTTTTTTTTTAAACTTCTGTTATTTCTTTCACTTGAGGTTTATTTTCCTCACATTTATCTTATGAATGTTTTGTTAAAGTTTACCTAAATATTTCATTTGTAGGAGAGGGCACAGTTGTTTTAAAATACTGTTTTAATCATTGTTTAAAACATTGTTTTAAAAATAAACATTGTTTTTAAAATAAAATGCTACTTGTTAATTGCCAATCCATAGGAAAACAGTTCACTTTTGCATATTGATTCTCAGAAATTGATTAAGTTGTTGAAAGAATATATTATTTCTTCCTTCTCAGTTCATATTCATTTTATTTACTTTTCTTTTTAAATTTTAATTTTGTGCCTCTCTTTATGTAGACCGGTGTTTTGCCTGAATTTTGTTCATGTATCTGTATGAGGCCTAGTGCCTGCGGAAGCTAACATATGGCATAAGGTCTCTTGAGACTTGAGTTACCGATCGTTTTGAGCCATCCTATGGATGCTGGGAATCGAACCACATTCCTGTGGAAAAGCATCTAGTGATTTTAACTGCATAGCCATCTCTCCAACCCCTGTTCTCCTCTCTCATTTTATTGCATTAGCTGTGAGTTTGGGTACAATGTTGGAAAAGGGGAGAAAGGGCATTTACTTGCTTTGTTTTTATCTTAATAGGGAAACTTGTAGTTTCTTACCATTAACTGTGATGCTAGGTGTAGAGTATGTTCTTTATCAAGTGGCCAAATTCCTCTGTATTTCTAATTTACTAGGAAATTTTATCATGATGAACTAGGGGATTCCAAATTCTTTTTACTATATCTGTTAATATGATCAATAATTTTCCCTAAAGTTATGTTAAATTTTAGAAATTTTTATTTTTAATATTCAGTAATCCTTGCATAGAGTTTGTTCTAATAGAATAAAAGTATTTTATATATAATTGGATTCAATGTCATGAAAACTTAGGTTGTATTTGTCTCTATTTCCGAGAAGTATTATCTATAATTTTTATTTTTTGTAATCACAATCTTATTGGATATTATGGTAAAACTTACCTTATAAAAATTATTTTAAAATATGCCCTCTGGTTCAGTCTTCTGAAAAAAATTATTTCTCCCAAGTGAATATCTGTGGGACTAATAATTTCTGTTTTAGAAGGCTTTTAATGGTCAATTCAATCTATTATACATTATGTATGCATGTGCATAAGCTTATATATATGCATGTGTGCATATGGATATTCAGATTATCAGTCTCCTCTTTTGTAAATTTTTGTGGATTGTATATTATAAGAAATTGTCCTATTTTACATTGTTTATTGGATATGTGGGTGTAGACTCTTTCAAGTATTCTTTACTGATATTTCAAAGATGACAGAAGCTATAATGATTGATGTGCCTCTTTAATCTCTGATAATAGCATCTGTTCTATCTTTCTTAGCCTTATTAGAGGTTTATAGATTCTGTTGATAGTTTCAGAGAGGAAGCCTTTTGCATCATTGATTTTCTCTATTGATTTTTTTTTTAGAGGGATTAATTTCACATGT
The DNA here is from genome assembly GCA_028551405.1 of Uromys caudimaculatus. Taxonomy (NCBI): domain Eukaryota; kingdom Metazoa; phylum Chordata; class Mammalia; order Rodentia; family Muridae; genus Uromys; species Uromys caudimaculatus. The sequence continues at coordinate 34,251,913 of CM052701.1, read as the reverse complement.
TTTAGGCTACCATTTGTTTTTGTTTTAGTGTGTGTGTGTGTGTGTTTACTTTGAATTTAATTGCTTTTCTTTTTCTGGTGGGCTGAGGAGGACATTACATGTCTGACTGAGTTCTTTCTTATGTTGTATTTAATGCTATAAATTTCCCTCACATCACTGCTTTTCCTGCATTTCAAGTTATCAAATTTTATGTTCCCTTTTTCACTTAATTCAAAATAATTTTTAATCTAGAAATTTTATTTGATTCACGTATTATTTAAAGTATGCTTTTTAATACATACTTCTATAATTTTATGTGGTCTGAAAGCAGGTAACTCTGGTTTTTGTTCTTTGACATTTGTTAGGCTATGCTTTATGACTTCACATGAGATCTACATTGGAGAATCTTCTTTTAATCTTGAGAAGAATGTGGATCCTGGTATTACTTCACTAGCAGTTTTCTTTGGGGAAATTTATATCCTGAGGTTTCTTGGGCACTGGCCTGACCTTCCCAACAGTTGTGGAAGGAGATCCTCGAACTGCTCCCTACATTTATATAAAAGCCTGTGGAGCTGGAAAAAATGAAAACATCAAAAAATTGTACCTGACAATAATAAAACTAATGATGATAATAACTACAGCTGCTAGAAAGTCTTTAGTGCTAATTATCTGCTAAGCTGGTTTTACATTCTTCACACGAAACATCTTCAGTGCCCACAGAGTGCCCAAAGAGTCCGAATTCTCTCATTCTTTCCATGTTTCCAATGAGTGGGAAATAGTAGGCAACATCTGGTCATAAGTAGTGACTTATCACCAGGTATTACAACCTAGAGTTGGTGGTAATATGGCACGTGTTCTTCACTAACTCTGTGTATTTAATTAAACCAGATGGAGAGCTCTTCTAATCCTCTTTGTGCTATGTACCGAAAGATACCAGCAGTTGGAAGAATTAGAACTTGAACTTGGGAAAGCGAGTATTTCATTTTCATTTTTGCATTTTTGTCTCAGCTAGGCACTTGAATTAAAATTCTATCACCTTGAGACATTGGAGGCTGCCACAGAACAAAGTACACTTCAAACATACCAATTATTGAGGTCATTGGATGGTTAATGAGACATAGCTTTGGGGAATAGCATATGGTCAGAAAAAGACTATATGCTAGGGTATTTGTGTTGAAGTAGAGCTGTTTGAAAAACACTGGAGAAGGGGTACTTACTGCTGATAATTGTTGAATTGGGTAGGATTAGGATAGTAGACACATTCCTGAGGTTATTTCAAGATTCAATAGGAGCTTGACATGTGCAAAAGTAGAATCTTAGGTGCCAGTTCATTATGCAAAACACCAAAACCTAGGAGTGGTTGGCATGCAATCATTTGAAGAATGATGTGAAAGAAATGGAGATAATGGGTCCAGGATCTCTGTAAATCTGCAGGCTGTGAGTCTGTCAATTGTGTGACAGTCCTCCACTCCCCGAAGGAGCCATCTTAGCCAATGAGAGTCAGCAGAACGGGTGGCAGAGGAATGGATAAGACTGGACTTTGATGTGTAGCATCTAGTTATCTGATCTCACGCCACCTGTATTTTTTCATTGTCATGAAGCTAACTTGGATCACTATCGCACAAGTTTTATGTGGTTAAAAGAAACTTCTTGGGAAATAGGCAAGGGATTTGAGAAGAAGTTCCTGTTGTGTCAGGGTTTTCTTTCCTCAAATGGGAATGAATGAGATTCTTCAAAGACAAACATCTCAAAAAAGATGCTATACACACATTTTCCCCCATAATTGCTCTTAATTATTTACATTCAAAATTTTCTCTTTATAATCTAATTGCATTGACATGCATTTATACTCACATGTTTCCTTTAAAATACACCTACACTTTCATGTTATTTAAATAAACAGATTTGATTTTACTAGTTTTTCATAAGACTCTCAACTGTGAGAGCAAAATACTCTATTCTGGGAAAATAGACCTATAACTATTTGTACTATGATAACAAAAAAAAATGGAAGAATTTTTATACTCAATTTGAAGCTTTTTTATTGAGATGTTTGTGCACATGGTATCATCACTAAGGATTAATTTATTTCTCTGACTCATAACAAGAATGCGAGGATTGTTTTGATAAAGATGAATTGCTTTTAATAAGGACTAAAATTGCCTTTGTGTAGTTAAAAAGATGCTTCCATGTGGGGAGGTACGTATTGAAGACTAGCAAGCATTGTTCTTTGAGATGTTTAGCACTTGCTCTGTTTCATTTGGATCAGTTCAGATTTATGGAAGGCAGCTGAACAAATGAGATAGGATGCTTATAGTCTATAAAATGCCACACCACAGCATGATGGGCCACTGACTGGTTTTGGCTTTTTCTTATATTTACTAGGAATGACAAAGAATTTCAGTGTGGGTTTCTGTTTTCTATTTTTGACTATGCTTATTTTATCATCTGAGTCACAACATTTGAACCACAAATGTCTACTTGGATCCTTTTCCTGCTATTTGAAACAAAATGAAGAAATCTTTATCACCCTCTGCACCATAGTCAGAGGCTGAGTCTGTGTGAAATGTTCATCTTTCCACGATCCTAAATGGAATATCCCCAAATCCCTATTTGTTATGTCTGTAACTATAGCAAGTGTGTGTGTATGTGTGTGTGTGTGTATGTGTGTGTGTGTGTGTGTGTGTACACGAGTGTTATAGTAAAGCTATTTAGATCACAGGAAAAAGAAACAGAACCAAGACTCAACAGTCTTGTCAAGGGTGTATCTCATATTGTAAAATTTCTAGCACTTTCCAGTAGTCTGGGCAGAAATCTGGGTACTAGTCTGGGTACATGTGGACATTAGGCTTCCAGATCCAAACTATATAGCTTTATATTTATTTAATTAATTTCTTGAACTCCTATTATGTGTTGTGCACTACATAAAACGTTTGTTTTTTTGTTTTGTTTCATATTTTTCAAGACAGGGTTTCTCTGCGTAGCCCTGGCTGTCCTGGAACTCACTCTGTAGACCAGGCTGGCCTTGAACTCAGAAATCCACCTGCCTCTGCCTTCCAAGTGCTGGGATTAAAGGCGTGCACCACCACTGCCCGGCTACATAAAACTTTTGAAGTTGTATGGGGGGGTTTGTGTGTGTGCTGCACACTCATGCACACAGGCATGTAGGATATAAAGAACTATGAGACAGAAAAGGAGACATAGTATCTACAGCACCTACACCTACCAGCCATTGACTAACTGCACCTTATCTGAGTCTGTTTCCTCCTATTAAGTTAGAATTATCATATCCATATGCATAGCTATTGTGAAGACTAAACAAATAACTTGAAGAATATTGGCACATTATAGATGCTAGATACCTGCTAGTTTCTCATTTACTGTAAACTATGAGGTTATAGTCACGTAGTAGTGATCTTCATCCATTCACAGAAAACACTTCACATGATGGTAAATATTCCAGCATGGAACAGCTACTGTTAGCTGGGAATGGGAAATGTGACATCATCAGTGGGGAAACATTTCTATTTCTTGTAATATAAGTCTATCAGATGAAACTTCAAACAGCTGGCAGAACTTCAGGTGGGCTTCCACTGTTATGGACTGAATGTATATAGATGGGAAGCCAGGATGGACTTTGTGTGGAAAGGTGTGAATCGTATCTCAGAAATGAATGACCAGAGTTTCACTACGCCAGGTATTACTGAAATAGTCTAGAGGCAGGCACAAATAGGAAATAGGCACTTACAATTTCCTCAAAGGAAGCACTGAGAGGCTTTCATTACTGGTTGTGTATAGAAGCAAGGGAAACAGAAGAAACCTAGATAGATTCAAATATTTGAGCCTTGCTAATTGGTAAAATGAGCAAAGATTAAAATAATCTTGGAAGATAATGTGTGTTGCTTTTAGATATGTTCAGTTTAATGTGATCGCAGAGGATCTGAGTCAAAGTCTCTACTTGATAGTTGGCACGTGGGGAGAAAAACTGAAGAAAGATGTCAGGAAATCTAGCCATGAGTCACGCATCCTCACGGAGTTATTAAACATTTAAAACCATGACTTTTCTATGGCAGTGTTTCTTAACTCTGTCTAGTGTTTTTAAACATTCTTTCAACAATAATTTCTCAGGGAGGCATCTGTGTGTGGATGACATGCCAAGCACCCTGGTGTGTGTCAGGACATGGTGGTAAACACTAATAACTCTTCATTGCCATGAAAGAGTCAATGCATGGGAGCTGATGTACATAAAGATGTTCACCTCTATTTGCAAGCTCTAATACCATGCCTCTCAAGAAAACACTGGTATACAGAAATGAAGGGCAGTAGAATGTATATTATAAAAATTATAAACTTGCTATACTATATTGATAAAACACATCATTCGCACATACTGGTAATAAATTGTCAATAACTTTCCTGTGGAAACCATTTATTTACCATGAAAGAGTTAGAAAAAAAAGTATAGAATCTCCAAACTTTACTGTGATAATTAGACAGATGTAATAGATGAGAAAAGTACTCAATAGATTAAACAAGTGAATAGATGTGTGAATGTATGACTAATGGCTGATTGATACATTGATAGACAACAGCCATGGAAAGGTAGCTTATTGATGATGATAATGATGATTGATGATGGATAATAGATAGGTAGGTAGGTAGGTAGATAGATAGATAGACAAATAGATAGATAGACAGACAGATAGATAGATAGATGGATGGATTTAAAAGAGAGAAGTAAAGATTAAGGAAGGGACTTTACTACTACTACTACTACTACTACTACTACTACTACTACTACTACTACTACTACTATTTATATGAGTACACTGTAGCTGTCTTCAGACACAGCATAAGAGGGCTTGGATCCTATTACAGACGGTTGTGAGCCACCACATGGTTGCTAGGAATTGAATTTGGGACCTTTAAAAGAACAGTCAGTGCTCTTAACTGATGATCCATCTCTCCAGCTCAGGAAGGGACTTTTTAAAGGAATAAAAATAGAGGCAATGAGGACAGTACTACTGTAGCTAAAATAGTCTATAAAATTTATTGATGAAAGTAGGTATAAAGATTGATGGTCAAGAGATTAAAAACTTACTCATGACGTTTTAAAAGATGAGTTCATCATAATAGAAAAGAATGGAGTTATGTAGTGAAACATGTAGATGAGATTGCTATATTGAAATAAAAAAGAAAGCACTGAATCAGTCAAAATCTTACAGTGGCTTGTTACAAGCAAATGTGTTGATTGAGTAAAAGACAAATTAATATGTTCAGAAGGTGGGTAGGGGGCAGTCAGAAATCCATACCAATCTGAGGTATCATAGGAAGGATATGTTGGTGCCAAACAAAGGAGTTCATGTCTTGCATGGAGTTTAATGTGCAAACTCTGGGCTGAAGGAGACCCTATAATACTAGCTTCACATAACAAAGGCTTGCATTCATAGGGTTTGAGAAGGCAGTCAAGGTTGTTTATTGAGAAAGCAGTCAAAGTTGTTTATAATGGTACTTTTTATACTTATTCTAGTATCCCGATGAAGGTAGGTTGTACATAGGAGACACTGGTTAGGAGGCTAAGCAAAAGTGTCGAAATGATTGGACTTTGAACTCGGATAGTAGCTCTGTGTATAGAGAAAATGTTAATTGATTGATAAGGTTTAATGGGAAAATAAAAAGAATATATTTGAAATCTGGGAAAAGAAGATCTCCATTGGCAAATATTTAATTAATTCAACACAGAAATCAGTACAATAGGAACACAGAGAAGGCTTGTCACTGTTGTCCAATGGGAAGATAGGAATTAAGCCTTGATAATGCTGAGAAGCTTTCTTAAAACTAACAATAGCTTAGAGACCATCTTTCATCATAGTATATATTAACAAAAGTTCACACAAGATACCTGAGTTCAAATCTATATTTTGCAATTATTGGATTATATTCAACTACTAACCCAACTCGGTATGCTTATTTGTCCAGTGAGAAGAGAGCTGGTAATCAGACAGGAGTCAAGGAGGCATAGACTGAGTATATACATATGAAAACAAAAACAAACACAGCAAAAAGTAATGGCCTCCCAATGGCAAATGACAGGAATTTTTAGACCACAGGTCCAAAGGTAGACACTTTTGGCCTACAAATTACTCACTAAAGTTACTATTAATGGGACATTTTTAGTGTAGTGTTGAAAAAGGAAGGTAGGCTATGAAGGCATGAAGAGCAAGGGGAAAGTGGATATTAAAATTTTACCATAGCCTCTTTTTTAAAATATAAAATCACAAATATGCATAACAAAATGTGTAGGAAACAGTCAAAAGAAAATATATATCAGAGATGATACAGGAGCAGGGAACGGTAAGTAGAAGGTCACAGCTGAAGGAAGTTAAATACAGGCTTGAAAAATCTAATTACTCCCATGTCCTACCTGCTGCTCCAAGGGCCAAAGTTGAGTTGTCATAATAATGACACTATATTTCAAGACCTTAGAATACTGTGTGACATATAGTTAACATCCAATTCCTCTGTTAGTCAAGATATGCAAACCACTGTAAACAGCTTCATAATTTCAGCAGCTTATCGTGACAAGTCCTAGTTCTCCTCCAAGTCACAGTCAAATGAGGATGAATGTAGGAGCTTGGCTCTGCGAATATTTCAAAATCTCCAGAACGTCTTACTGCTAATGTCTAGCCATCCTCCGCAGTGTTTTGAGCAGTGTGTATCTTTGACAGCTTTGTTGGCCAGAAGTCAGTTGCATGATCCCTTCTAAAAGGAAGTAGGGCTGGGATATTCAACCTAGCTGTGACCCTAGAGGAAAGAAAGAAACTGGGTATTATGATGATTGAAATTGCTATCAACAACAGAATCTCAGTCAAATTTATTTGCTAAAAAAATAAAGATAATACAAAAGAAAATAATTTAGTAGAAGTGAGGTAGGAAAGTCAGCTTCATGAACAAGCCAGAGGCAAGCCCTTGGACCTTTGTCATCCTGAGAACTTACAAAAGCATTAGAGAAAGATGCTAGAACATGAAAATTTTCAATTGATGTTTCTTACAGAGCCAACTGGTATTACAAAGTTTCCATACCTTCCCTCAGAATACCTACAGACATCTCAAACTTAATGTATCCAAATCTGAACTGTCTCTTCCCCACCAAAACTGCCCTCACCTGGAACCTTTATGAAATTCCAGCTGGTGGCAATGCCTTTCTTTCAGGAGCAGAGATCAAACTTCTCTTACTGCACAGACAGTGACAAACTAGAAAGATTATCAGCTGCCCCCTTGAAGGTTATCCATAATCGGAGTGTTCTGTGCCTACTCACTCCCACCAGGCTGCCGAGCCTCGCACCATCATGGGCATTGGCTTTCCATCTTTCTTCGCCACCCTTCCAACCCCAAAGCCAGAACTATCGTTTAACCTGACAGCTAAGGCAGGTACTCTGCTTTGCAACTCTATTCTCATATCCCACTATGATTGACACAGGGCCTCAGCTTCTGGCTTCCTTGCCAACCATCACACGTATAGAATTCATAGTCTTGTTCTGGAGACTATATTCTAAATGATAACGTCAAACAAAACTTTCTAATGCCAGTTACCTACCTGTCAAACTCTTGTCTTCATGTACTTTCTAAGATTTCATAGTTTAACCCCTATGCACCATATTTAAGAAACATTCCTTCCTCCAATGGGTCCCTAGTCCTGTTAGCTGTATTTTTCCCTCATTTTCTATAAAACTTTTCACCCACATATAATGTCTTGTTTATCTAATAGTACTTCTATTGTGTAATCTACCTCTTTAATTTTTGCCAAAATATTAAGATCAGAAATCTGCATCTGGCTCATACTAGATGTTTAAAAATGCTAATTAAGTAAATTAAGGAGTTAATAACTTAATATGAATTCATCAATAAGTAGGATTTTACCTTGAGCCCATATACTATCCACATTGTCTGATAAGGAGCAGTTTTATGATAATTATTTTATAATAATGAGCCCCCAAACAGAGAACAACTTAACCATAATGTGGTACTTTGGTTTAATAAAAAGACTTATTTCCTCATGAATTACTGATATATTCTCTTTGCCTTGTCCATATAAATATCTTCTGTTTCCAATTGTGTCTGAAAACTTACAGGCCAGCAAATGGTGGGAGTTGGGTGCATATATCACTTGCAGCTACAGTCATTTTCTCTCTCTGACTCATCTGGAAAGGGCTTAATTGAGTATTTACTCTTATGTGGCAAGATTCAAAAAACTTAACTGCCATTAAGCTGTCTACAGAAGCAAAGCAAAATGGGGAATTAAGGCAATTATCAGGATGATGTGAACCAGAGGAAACATGTTTGCTTCAATCTGGATCTTTCTGAAGAACTTGTTTTTGACCTAAAATATCTGAATAATCCCCTCTTCAATTTCCTTTTCATTTTGCACAGATAGACAGTAGTTTAGTATAGAGAGGGACAGCCTGTGTTACGTGACGTCAGATGAGAAGTTCTCTATCAGGGTGGTGAAGGCTACATCTCTATTTTACCAAACGTTGCTGTTAAAGGAGATAAAAGAGGGAAAAAGACTTTCTAAGGACTTTTCAAAAATGAACAGCCAATTTACTGAAGGTCTGCTTTGACACCTGCCTGTCTTTTGAGGTAACTGAAACAACCCTTCAGGTTGGATTTCTTTTAGCTCTTGTTTGGGTTGTGACTTTAGATCCGTCTTTCAAAGAGATATTAATCATCGCACATTCATTCGGATGTGAATGGTTGTGGGTGGAACTGGCAGGAGCGTGGGCTACTTCTGCTTTACATGAAAGCCAGTTCCCTAGAGCATGCCAATTTGACTCTGAAAATGTGGGATTCGCAGGGGGTCCACTGGTCTCCTAATAACTAGTAAGTGGCTTTTATGGTCAATGAGCTTTGTATAACTTCTCTCTCTTTCCCCAAACATGGTTTCTAATGCTAGTGCTTACTGACTTAATGTGACATCCACAGTATACTCTCTGGTCCTCACCCATCACACCCAGTGTTACACACATTATACGGCAAGCAAAAGAGGGTCTGAGCAAAGACATCACGAGGCTGTGTTTATCAAGTAGCCAGTCATTTGTGACTAACCAACACTGCACCTTTCTGACTGATAGGTAAGGATGGAGATCCATAACAGATTTTTGTGAGATAAACGACCATCTATGTAAAGGCCTCAGCAGACATCAGCTTTACATAAATGCACCTCACTCATTCAGTAATCTCAAATGCTATCCTTTCTTTAGCACTTGACTGGAGTTTCAGTAGGAAAAGAAGTTAAAATCAAGCAAAAAGTTCCTAGTGTTTCCAGGAATTAATACAGATATGTTCAGAAGTTACCTCAAAGTTGTTGAAGCCTAAGGTAAAAGGTTGCTAAAATGTACGTGTCTTCCCTCTGTAAGTCAAGACTGGTTTTTCATTTCACCTTTGGGATCCTCATTGACTTCATCCTTATCCAGCTGTCTCCTCTTCCCTCTTTAGCCCATTATAAACTTTGTCCCAAACCGTAATCTCACTTCTGAAACCTTGACTTAGGTGGTTGGCCTTTCCTTCTTCCAGGCCTCATCACATACTCTCCTCATTGTCTGGAATGCACCTGCCTGAAGCTTTTTGGTTTTGTTTTATTTAAGCAAACCTAACTCACACTTGATCGTCAGCCTCAGAATCTTCCTCAGTGAAGTTCTCCCTTTTAGCATAATATCATTGCTCCCATCTTTCTTCTTCTCCGTTTTCCATATATTTTTGTTTCTTCTAACTATTAAAAAGCATTATAGAGACACAAGGATAAGCTTAAGTTCATACCATGGTGCATAGTGTCAAAATGACGCCCTGTGACCATTCGTGGGGAATAAGAGCTCTGGAAGCATCTAGAAGGCTGGCTGTATTTACTACAAGTCCTTCTTTTCCACCTGAGCTAGCTCCCACTCTTAACAGCTCCCCTGTAGATACGAGCAACACAAAACAAACTAAAAATCGTATCAGTCTTATTTCTCTTCAATACTATTTATAACATTTATATTTATATTTAACTTTCTTTTGGTTATAACACTGTCCCTTTATGGCTGCATAACATTTTCAGTTTTCTAAAGGTAGTTCTGAAGAGAAGTTTCTACTTTTATTTTTTTACTATTATTTACATTTATTTATTTGCTTATTTACATCCCAAATGCTGTCCCATCTTCTGTTCCCCTCTCACCAAATCCCTCCCCACATCCTCTCTCCCCCTTCTCCTCTAAGAGTGTGGGCTTCCCTGCCTATCGCCCCACCCTGACTCATCAAATCTCTGCCAGATTAGGCACATCCTCTCCAACTGAGGCCAGACAAGGCAACCCTGTTGGGAAACAGATATCACAGTCAGGAAACAGCTTTAGGGAGAGTCTCCATTCTAGTTGTTGGGGGCCCCACATGGAGACTGAGCTGCACATCTGCTACATATGTGCCTACTTTTAAATTTACTAAACTTGTTTTATTTTGGTTCCTTGTTTATTTTTAGAATTTCATATATTCATATCATATATTTTGGTCAACTCTAATTTCCTTCTTCCTGTCTGTTTGCTCCCCAACCCCATCTCACCCTACCTTTCCTCCAAGGTTCACATGATCTTTCATTTTTAAAACCACTGAGTCCCTTTAGTGGTGCCTATATGTCCATAAGTACACACACACACACACACACACACACACACACACACTATATATATATATATGTATATATATATACATATATATGCATACATACATACACACATGTATATTTATGTATATAGGTGTATATGTATACACACACACACACACACACACACACACACACACACACATGAACATATTCAATCCTTAGAAGTTTTTCTACTCAAGGTCATGACAATATTTTCCTATATTCTCTTCAAAATGTTATGCCTTTAATCCACCCAGAATCCATTCTATAGTCTGATTCCTATGGTATAAATGTTGTTTCCTGTGCTCACATGAGTCCACCCTAGTGCCCTCGCAGGCCAGAAGAAAGGACATCGGTTCCCTTGGAGCTCGAGTTACAGACATACAGGCATTTGTGAGCTGCCGATATGAGTGCTGGCAATTGAACTTGGGTCTTCTGAAAGAGCACCAAATTCCCCTAACCACTGATCGCATCAGCCACCAGCTCTACCATGCTGCCATTTACACAGATGCTGAGGGTATTTTTCTTTTCAGCATAATCCCTTGCAGAATTCTCGGCATCTTCTGTGTTCCTTCTGCTCCATGTCAGAGACACATATATGTATCCATCTGTACCTACCAGTGTGTGTGCTGATTCCTGTTTTATTTTTATGAAATGCTCACTATTACAGGGAAAAATTCACCTTGGTACTTGATAGAGTAAGTCTACCAAACACTTAAATCTACTTTTCAAAGGCATATTGATGTTTCTTATTCTATTTTTATTTCAAAATAAATTATAGAATCCACTCTCTGCTTCACAGCCAGCCTTGCCAAGGCTTAAGTCAAGGTTGTGTGAAATCCAGGTAGCAAATGACCGATGATTTCAGGAGATGAGCAACTTCGTCTCTTTGATGTTCCACTCATGGGCTGCTTGTGAGCTTCCATTGGAGCATGTACTAGCATTGTTCATATTTTATTGAGAGATTTGGTTTAAATAAACTTGCCTACTATTGCTTAAATATGGACCCAGAAAGAACTTTTCAACTGGTAATTTGGCAAACACCTGTATATTGTATGAAGAGACTGACAGTTATCCTGGTAAGAACATGCTTAAGTTCTTTATTCCACCAGTTACCTCCAGTGTGATTTAGGACAAGTCAGTTTACATATTCAAAACTTGATTTCCTGAACTGCAACTTGAGGAATGTTGGAAATTATGGGAGCATCTACAAAGCATGTGCCTAGATCATAAAGAGATAGTTCTTAGTGTAGTTATTTTCTTGTTTCTGTGGCATCATTATGTACTCTTGATTTAACTGTTCATTAGCTTTTGAGTTAATATTTACTTTAACGCCATGCTTTTGGAAGGCGGTGATGTGTCATAAGTTATTTTATTGTAATTCTTTGTGTGGTCTAATAGACTAGTAGGTTATGTTTCCTTATCTTTTAACTTTATTTTTCTTAACTCTATTCAAGGAACCAGACAGTTGTTCTATTATTGAGTGGTTATATGGAAATGTTCTCACTCACAGTAACTATTTCTATTTATATGAAAGCATTTGTCACTATTTGAAATTACATATTCCCATTACATGTGCCCTTGCTGATTTACCCCATACAAAATGCTTCCCTGGCTCAAATTTAGGAGAACACCTGTGACAAGATATATCATTCGAGAATATCCTAGTTAGTCTCTGTCAGCTTGGTATAAGCTAAAGTTATCTGGGAAGAAGAACCTCAGTTTAGAAATGCCTCAAAGGACTAGCCCGTACTCAAGACTGTAGGGCACTTTCTTGATGAATGATTGATGTTGGAGGACCAATCCCATTGTGGGTCCTCCAACCATGGGCATGTGGCCTTAGATGGTATAAGACAGGATTCTGAGCAGCCATGAAGAGCAAACCAGTCAACAGGCAATGAAGTAGGCCGTAGAGTACCATGGCCTCTGCTTCAGCTCCTACCTCTTAGTCCTTCCTTGAGTTCCCACACTGACTTTCCTCCATGATGGAATATAAACTGTAAGCTGAAGTAAAACCTTTTCTTCCCAATTTGCTTTTGGTCGTGGTGTTTAAGCACAGCAATAAAAAGCAAACCTTAGATGAAGAAAATTCACTGACTCGAATGGCTTTTTCTACAAATCAAGATATGAGAGCTTTTCCTGAACTGGCCTGTCTACTGGGACTTGTCATCTTTCAAATCCTTCTGTTTCCAGTACTTTCTGCTCTACAACCCAGAAGCTGTAGTTGTGTTATGATTCTTGAAGATCCTCTAGTCCAGGGTCTTAGTATGTCATCTTTAAGTTGTAGTATTACTAGTAAGTTCAGGCCTAGTCTGGTAGTTGCTTTTAAGTATCAGTGAATATAAATAGATTGTGTTTCATATTGTTCTAGCACTTTACAGTATGGAAAAATTCTTGCAAGATATTTGATCTTCAAAAAGGTATCTCTTTATATCTATTAAAAGGGCAGATTTTCTTTGCCAGTGCCCTGAGAGCACTTAGCTATCTGCCCTGCTTGGCAAGCAGGTATAGACTAGATACCAACACTTTTGCAATGTCAAGATTCATTCCACTCTGTAAAGAGTTGAGTGTACTTTATCTCTAATATTAAGTGCTTTCTTTTAGACAAAACTACTTTCTGAAGGATGAATTCTAATCCCCTTAGACTTAGTTTAGTCCTTTTAACACCAAGGAAAAGATACCATTTTCCTTTAAAGAACCTTTAAATTACCTAAATGCAGCACTTTAAAAATTTTTTAGATGTCTTTTGAAAACGGTTCAAGAGAAAAGTATATTATGTTCTCATAATCAATTGATGGAAAAAAATCCTTTGTCAAGAAAGTATGTTCCCGATTCTTTACCTATTATTTTCTAACATGGCAGTGGAAGAGAGAAGATCAACCATATATGCACATGCAGAGATGCACACACTCATGTCAAACACACACACACACAAACACACACACACAAACACCCACACACACACCCGAGACAGAGAGAAAGAGAGAGAGAGAGAGAGAGAGAGAGAGAGAGAGAGAGAGAGAGAGCACCAGCCTCTACTCTAGTCTAAGCAACCTAGTTGCAGGTTTTTTTCCCAGATTTCTCATCCAATTTCTTGATCAAAGACATGGCTTCAAAGGTGTGTGGGCTTCCCTCTTCTACAAGATGTTCTTTTCATTGCATGCTTCCTTGGTTTCTCTCTCAATAAAAAGATCTTTTTTGTTCTGAGCTAGGTTGGACCCTGTTATCGTGTATTGCATTTAGCCTTGCAGTTACCTTTCCAAGTTGCCTGTTTCTCTTGGATACATACGTGTGTGTACGTGTACATGTGCATATGTATGTATGTATATACATGTGTGTGTATACACACACATATATATATAATTTTATTTAGTTCTATCCAAAAATTCTCCCATAATCTGCAGTCTCTCAAAGTTTAATTTCTGGCATAATTGTTATTTAATTATAGTGAGCACAGTGTATTCTTACAATGTCTGACACCAAATTTAAATGTGGACAGACAGGAGAACAAGGTTTGGATGAAGAGAAAATGATTCTGGATTAAAGATGGGTGAGAAAAAGCATGAATCCATGTGTGGACCATTTGTGTCATAAAAACCAGTTAAAACTGTCGTACAAGCACATAAAATTAATCACGTGTGGAGCTTCCTCAAGGATGACAGTGGTTTGTAAAGACCATGTAGCAAGTGTGTGGCACAAAACAATGCTCTAATATACCAGTGGTCACACATGGAAGAATTTTAAATAGAAAATTTAATATTGGAAAGATCAGCTCAGGAAGAAACAGAGAAAGACTAGGCAGCTGCCAATATGGAGAGAGCTTACAGACTGACTTAACCTTGGTCCATCACATGAAGTCTACAGCATCTTGTGCCCTACGAAGCACTCTGTCCTCAATGCTCTACTAAGGCTTCAGACCATCTCCTAGCAAAAGTACTTCCCTTCTCATGTTTGCCTCATCTGTGCAGAACATCAGTTTTTCTACTTGACTAGAATACCTTTGAGGGCAGAGAGACCTTAGCTTTCATTTCTGACTATCATGTATTCTACCATGTTCCTGAAAAATATATTCATTCAATTATTGCTTGTTAAATGAAAACCTTGTAAGTGCAAAGATCTCATGCCATCCATCCATCTGCAGGTCTTCCCAGCACTGGGCAGAGTGTCCCATACCTAATTAACATTTAGGAAGGGAAACTAAAAGAACACAGCAGGTGACAAGTTAATAACTCTCAGTAAGAGATGGGAGGGGAAAATCGCAGTGGCGGGCATCACCTTGCTCTCTCTGCTTCTGCTCTGAGTGAACAGATAATACCATCTGCTCCTAGTCCAATATAGACTGCAAGGTAACTGGTGCTACAAGGAGCCACCCTTATCTCTCTGCAACTGACTATCACCTTGTACCTTCCCCACACATTATCCCTGTCTTTGGTCAATGTATTTCTCAGTTGCTGTCCCTTGCAAACCTTTGTCACTAACTCTGATCCCCTCATCAGCACCATAGAATGCACAGTTCCAGGCCACACAAACCCTGTCTGTGAAGAGGCCCTTGATCAGCAGAGCAAAAACAGTAAGGAGATGCCATCTGTATATCCTACTACATAGCTCAATTAGTTGATTGATTTGTAACACTTTAAAAAACATTTTCTAGGCAAAGCAAATTAGGAGAGTGTTTTATAATGTATTCAGTTTAATTAAAACTGCACTAAGTGAAGTACTCTCCTTGGTTTCAGGAAAAAAAAAAAAAAACCTCACAAGGAGGTCGCATATCATATTGATTTTTTTTAACCCCTAAGCAGAAGTAAAATATCATTGTTAAAGATGACATCATGTGGAAGGACACAAATGCCACTCTTTAAAATGTTTGCTGGAATGAGAATATAGAAGATTAGGTCGCAAGAGAAGGCAGAAGGATGCTTGCTTGGAAGAAGGGCTTTAGACTGAAGCTGGGAACAGATTCTGAATTTGAATAAGCAACAACACCTGCTCCTTGATACACACACACACACACACACACACACACACACACACACACACACACAGAGGAATGCTCACATTTTCCATCTGAAGGGGAAAAGGAAAGTCCACAAGCATTAAGCCGCTTAGGAATGAGGTGGAATGACTTAAATGTATAGGAAGCCCTCTGGTACTAATGAAAAGTGCACAGCAGCCTCTTTCTCCCTATTTTTGCAAGTCCAAGTAATTTTGGATGATATTCTGGCCTCTCCCTATCACGTGTCCCTTTGCCAGCCCTCCCCCTCCCTATTCCTGTTGCCTGTAACACCTTCAAATGTAAACAAGCAGTCTCCAAATTGGTAGTCATCTGATTAAAGCCTCACATTATTTGCAATATTTTCAGGAGTAATTGTGGTTTATTCAAAAGCACTTTGTTTGCATCTCTCTTGTCTTGTTTTTTTCTTAGCCAATAACTGAGAAATCGATTGGATTGCTTTAAGTTTTGAAATCATTCAGGATTTCAGAATGTAACCAAAACAACCCCCCACCCAAGCATAATCATTTTAAAAATAAAATTGAGCCACAACACAGTGAAGGGAGCATCCTGTATGAACCTGTGTGTCTTGCAGCATCGGAGCCTCTCGTGTGAACTGACTAGTGCAAGTCCTGATGTGGAACCAGTGGTAGATCCCTTCCAGAAGAATAGAGAAATTCTTTTGGAGCTTCAGTTCCATCACACTTGGTGAGGGCATTAAATTACACATACTTGACTAAGCCTTTTCTGACTCTATTGCATTCTTTTTCCCACCTAGAAGTCAGGATCCTACTGCCTCAGAGCACAGAAGATTCTCTTTCCTATCTTGACTACTTGGGTGGTTGATTACTTAAATTCTTTTGGAATGATCAAAAATTTATCCAAATAATAGTGAATTCTATTCTAGAAAATATTTGTATGCATGTCTCAGTCAATTCCTGCTGCTGTAACAAATATCATAGGGTAGGCTACCTAATAAACAGGCAAATTTTTTGCCCATGTATTTTGGATGCTGGAAGTCCATGGTCAAGACGGTAGCAAATTCTTTTCCTGGCAGGTTCCTCAATCATCACTTCAATCTCCATTTGTGTCCTCAAATGGAGAACAAGAGGGGAAGGGAGTTGACATCTCTGGCTTTTTGGGTGGGGATGCAAATCTCATCATTGTAGCCCTAATATCAAGAGTTCACCTAAGCCTAATTACCTTAGTCCTACGTGCTAACACTATCAGATTAAGGGTCAGCGTCCCCTCACATGAACTGCCAGGAAATACTGACGCAAAGTCAGCGAAGTCCCCACCTCTTGTCTATTGATCTTCCCGACCCACAGAAGGACTCCAAATATTGTCATTACCTTTTCACAACAAATGTCATAAACTATACAAAAGAAACAACCACCTCCAGTTTCTTGAGATAGGCAGTTATTTTTTTAAGGGAGTAAATAGTTATTTAGTGTTAATTTTCAAGGTTGTTAATATCTTGTAAACGTTATCAGCATTCATCTCCAAGAATATACTATAGGGACTTTCTCAAAAAGATTTCAGAATAGCCCACTCATATAAATCTGTTCTTTAAAGGACCTGTTATTGGTTTACCATCCCATAGATATGGATACTAAAAGATTGCCCCAACGGACACCCACTAATTCCTTAATGGGTGTTTCCTCTCAAAACGTAATGAATTCAAGCACCAAAGAGAAGATTGTAAAAAAAAGAGAAGTAAAAATAATTGCCATTTAATTATAGAAATGTGTACTTTGATGCACAAATGCATGATAGAGGATAATGACTATAGACACGGAAAATATTCTTTGGCTGCTGGGGACATTAGACAATAATTTACATGTTTAATTGAGTTGCTGCGAAAGGCTCATTGTGCAATTACATGTTCACTTAGGTGTTCAAATAGATACTGAGTGCCCCGTGTTTCACTTGTACCTATTTGCCCAAATTGCAGCTGAAGAAAAAAATGGGTCCGTTTATTCATGTGTGGGGCTCCACATGTGCTTGCATTTTACCGTGTGCTACAAACGCCTCCTGCCCTAAGGTTGATGGCTTAGTCTTGCTCTGAGCACTATTGCAGTACAGACTATTTATGGAACAATATTGCCCTCTGGCAGTGAGGCAGCCAGTGGTTTTAATAACTGTTTTATGTCATTTTGACAGCTTTTAAACTAGTCACACCCAGCAGTTTAAGCCAGAAGGGAGACATCAAGGAATGCCTGCAGGAGTTTTATATTACAAACCTTGTATGCATGCTTATATTAGGAAAGTGCTACAACTCTTGCTGTAAAGGAAAACTGCCTTCCCCAAGAGGGAGACTGAAGGCCTTCCCCCCACCCCCCCGTGGTAAAGCTGCAGAAATGTGCAAATAATAATGCCAATATTGTGCTCACTGAACAAGCAGGGAACAGATCCCTCTCCCTCTGAGAGAGAGCCCTGTGGTCCACAAAGATCCCTGTAAGCTCATCAAACCCATCTTCCTGGAACTTACACTCAGACACTCATGGAATCAAAAAGGACTGCGGGGTCCTATCTGGCTGGTCCCTTGGATTGAGTTATCTTGAGGAGTGTCAGAGCTTTGGGAAATGACCCAGAGCTGTTCACTGAAGCTAGAGAAACAAAGGACTTGGCCACAGGCCTCCATTCTTGGAGGGCTTTCTCGGCTGCCACTCAATCATTCAGGCAAAGAGGGTGCCAAAGGAGAGCCAGGTGCGCTTTGCCAGCTGGGACTGGCTTTGGAGGGGGTGGGGCTTCTGTTATGTTTGGGAGAGCGGCTTCCTGAACAGCTGAGACAGGCATAGCTCAGTAAGCACCCATCTTTCCAGCCCAGTGCTTGCTACTATAGCTTTTTCCGGATTGCCAAAAGCAACTCACTTCGTGTTAACCACTGTAGTGGTAAAACCAGGCCTTGCTCAGAGACAGCAAGCATCTTTTCACTCTGTAGTGGGACAGATCATCCTCACAGGAGAGTTCAGGGAGAAGGGAACTAGGAAGGCTCCTTGGCTGGAAGGAATGAAAACACACAAATAGGCATGATAGGAGTCTGTAATCTCAGTCCTCAGGAGGGAAAGAAAGGGGAGCCGAACATGAGCAGGAGCTCTTAGCCAAAACGGAGAAACTCAGGATTCAGTGAGAGACCATACCTGTACATAAAGGATGAATAAGGAAGGCATCTTTGTCAACTTTGTTCCCTCATATAGACATGCATAGGTACATGCACGTGTGCCCACATACATGCACTACACACACACACACGCACACACACACACACACACGCACACACACACACACACACACACACACACACACACACACACACAAAATAGCAAGAACATTACTGGAAAAAATGGAAAGGAAATAACTTCTAAATATAGAAAACTGAGTCTAAATGAATCCTAAAAAGAAATTATACTGAAATAATCAAGCATCTATAACAATTAAATTTATTATTTGTAATGAGTAGATAAAAATTGAACTTTTATGACATGCTTTTTCTGAAATAAGTCAAATTGTTACTCAGAAACATCATCAATGAAAAAAGGGAAGAGTTTATCTCAGTAGATAATTAAGGTAATTATTTTATTTGCATAAGAAATAAGCACAAATAGCTCCAATTAGCTGATCAATTGAGGGGGAGGAAATGCATGGAGGCCTATTTTAACTGACCCAGGAATATGCATTATAAAAATAGATCCACATCTTCTTTACTTACAGGCCAATAGAGTCTCAATCATGACAGTAAACAGGAAAAAAAAAGAAATATGGAGACAAGCTGAGAGCACAAGAGTGTTGACTCCTGTTTCAAAGCTTATCCAACTAAAGCAGGAGTGCTACCACAGAGAGCCTGTCCCAGTCATAGGCAATCAATCCACAGTCTCTCCAAACAATCTAGTTTCCAAATGTTTCCAAAGAAACAGCACTTGGAAGAGAAGCAACACATGTTCCCTACTGTCCTAGGTAGGGTTTTCTGCTATGAACACATACCATGACCAAGGCAACTCTTATAAAGACATTTAATTGGGGCTTGCTTATACAGGTTCAGAGGTTCAGTCCATTATCATCAGGAACATGGCAGCATCCGGGCAGGCAGGGTGCAGGAGGAGCTGAGAGCTCTACATCTTCATCTGAAGACAGATAGGAGAGGACTGGCTCCACATGGTTAGGAGGAGGGTCTCATTACCCACTTCCACACTAACTAACATACTTCCTCCAAAAAGCCCATACCCACTCCAACAAGGCCACACCTCCTAATAATGCCACTCCCTGGGCCAAGTATATTCCAAATACCATACCTACCAATGGCTGCAGGGAATCTCCTCCTGCATTTATTGTCCTAAAATGTTCTACAAATTTTCCTCCTCCATATCTACCTTTCATTTCACATTCCCCTTTTCAACAGCCATGGGAGCTGGGCCAAGAGCAACACAGAATGACATGTGTTCTATAACTTCTATTTTGTTTGGCTTGGCCCCATGCTTATGGGCACAAGTGGCGTGCTTCATATCTAAAAGCAAAACTTGGAGGAGAAATTGCATATGGTGACTTTGACTGAGAGAATTAAAGCTTGAGCTGTTTCAAGTCCTGAATAATGATAACAAAAAATAATGATAATAATTATAATCATGTCAATGATGTTAACTGACATTATTTCATAGGAGTATAGAATAACTAGCATTCATCAGGTCTACTTCTCAATAGCCAGCATTCTGTGAAGAAAACGTTATTTCCATTGCACTCCTGTAGGAAATAAGGACAGGAAAGGTTACCCTATTCAGAGGTCAGTGCTAGTCCTCAAATCCATGTTTTCTCTAATTGTGTCTTGCTATTATTCCTCCTGATTGAGTCTTAGGTGAGCGGTGGCAGGTGGTATTATGGACCTTGTGTAGGTTTAGAATTCCTTCTGCTAGAGCAGGGGATGATGTTTTCCTACACAAGCTGAGCTTAGGTTGGGCCATGTGACTTGCCTTGTCCAATAGAAGAAGCAGAGGTGAGAGCTTGCTGGTAGCTCTCTCCCAGTCCAGGCTCTCATGGGTGCTGCTGACTCAGCCTGTCTTTTATGCCAATCACAGTAATGAAAAGAATGTGGCCAGTCCTGGAGGGGAGTGAGGACAAATGAGAGAGTTCCCTGGTGACTTGCTAAGTAGACCTTAGAAAATCCATTCTGCCTTGTGATATGTCTATGGTCTGCATTTTAACACAGTCCTGTACTCTCTGAGGACCCCTGCCTTTGGGCTTCAGTACAAACTCCCATTCACCTGTTAGCTAGTGTACTAGTCAACTTTACTCATCTGGGAAGGGAGACACATTCAACTGAGAAATTGCCTCCCTCAGAAACATCCATAGTACTCATAAAGCTCATAAGGGAAGGCCCAATCCACTGTAGGGTGTGCCATCCCTAGGCAGATAGACCTCGCTGTATAAGAAAAGTAGCTTGAGAAAATCAGATGAAGCAATCAAACCAGTGACCATCGTTCCTCCATTCTTCTGTGCTCTACCTGAGTTCCTGCATCCAGCTCACCCCCCTCAAGCTTCTGCACAGGTTCTCTCAACATAACCTCTAAGCTAAAACAAACCTTTCCCCTCACAACCCAACCCAGTTTGCTTATATCAGTGGTATTGATCACAGCAAGAGAGACCATCATAGGAAAGCTGTGTGCAAAACTCAGAAAGTAAATTCTGTGTGGGATTTCTAGCATTTAATAGTCATTATCGCCCAGCATAGGCAAACAGACTACTACTGCTACCTCAAACACTGTATTCTTACCTGCTCCAATTTGGAATTCTTTTCAACTCATTTCACTTATTAAAAATGTATGCTGTGATTCGTGGATCATACTGAAGACTCCATTCACCAACAACAGGGGATCTCACTTGTACTACAGAAGCGATCACTATAGCTCAGTGCCTTGTACTCTTTTATTTTGGTGGGTGAAAGGCTTTTTATTCTTCAGTCTCTGTGTTCTATATTTAATATTCTCATATACTGTATGAATCTAGTTATTTGTTTCTTATGTTAAAGGAAGAAAGAAAATGAAAAGATTGTAAGACCCCAAAAGTGAAATAAAGGTTTACAACAACTACATAATAAGTTAGAAACGTCAGACATAAATGTGCAAGTGTTTATGTCGGCAGATGACAGTGTGCATGTTCGGCATGGCTTCTCAATATTGTGGCAAGACTCAGAAAAATACAAGGATGTGTATGCTTTATACTTTCAACCAAAGTAGATGGAACACAAATATAGACAACTATGAAAGCAGTTATCATACTGTTCTCTTTTGCCCATTGTTTTGTTTGTTGCCTAGCAGACAAGCATAGGTCTCTTTGTGGATCTCTGTAATTTGGTAATTTTTAGTGAACTTCTGAACGAGAAGTTTATTTTTGAGGAGCAAAGCCCTGCCCATCACAAGCTGTTTCCATTGGCTCCATTCTCATTGATGATTTTCTTATCACCAAAAGACTCCTAATATTCTTTCTTTGGAATAAGGAAGGAACTTGAACTCTTCTCTCTAATAATGGGGAGACTTTCATCTTTTGACTCTAGGACTTAATACTGCTTTTCAGAAATTGAACAGTTTCGATTCTCTGTTACATACTTTCCTTCAGTAATTGGTTATTTCATAGACAGTACAATAACCCTGGCAATGGTCACAAAGAAATCAAGTTTCTGTTAACAAATCTACCATTTTCTAGTCACGGTAATGGTGCTCACAAATCTCAGCTTCTTAGCTGTCTGGTAGGGAGATTCTTTTTAAAAGTTTGTGTAGTTTAGGTCTATCTGCAAGTACATCTCCTGATAAAAGGTCAGGAAAACATGTCTTCAGAGTCAAGCTTTATGAACCCCTCAAGAAAGACTTGCCAATCATTTCACCCAAGATAGTTAGTGATACAAATATCAATTACAGTAATCTTCCTTTGGGACACCATTGTAGCTGCATCCTGCTATATAACAAGCCATGTGACTGTGCTACAGTGGCTTGGAAATAAATATTAAATGCACCATTTACTTTTCAACTTGGGAGGTCTCTCCAGGTGGTGTGCTGCTCTCCATTTACCTAGCTCAAGCTCATCCACATGGTAGCAAAAGGAGCCATGTATCAAGATGGCAACCCCCAGTTTGTAAAAGCTGTTTGAGAAACAGTGAGTTGTTTGCTACTCTCTGACTGAACAAAGGCAGTTAACACGACCAAACCCAAACAAGAGAAAGAATGCTTGGTCTCTTTATAGGAGGAGCTGCAAAGAATTTATATACAGTTTGGTGACAGAGAAAAATAGGCAATAAGAGAAGCTGAGTTTTTCTGTGTTTTATTTAACATTTCCAAAGTAATGGAAATTCACAGTTTCTCCACACAGGGAGTCAGTGCATTTTATGGTTTGTCTTCCACATTTTGTCAAACTTGTATTAATCACCTTTTGGGAGGAATAGCAGAGCGCCTGGGATGTTCCACACCATAAGAATTCAGTAGTGCAATATCGCTGTAGTCTGTACGTGTATGTTCCAAACAATGCCACCTACAGCACATTCTTAGGAACTTTACAGATTTGTTGAAAAAGCTTCTTGGCAAGACAATAGTAAAGTGTCTAAGTGAAAGATCATCCCCCACCCCACCCCCATTTTTACAAAAGCAGCTTTGGACTTAAAACTTATAATGTGTGAGCTGTTCTTTCCTAAATGAAAGACTTGTGTAAAGAATTCCAAACCGGCCTGGATTCTCTGGAATGCCTTTCCTCTACCTTTGAGTGCTTTTCTTCCTCCTCTCTCTCCTCCTCCCTCCTCTTCTTCTTCCCCCTCCTCCTCTTCTTTCTTCTTTCTTCTTTCTTATTCCTGTTCTTGTTCTTCTTGTTCTTCTTCTTCTTCTTGTTCTTCTTCCTCCTTCTCCTCCTTTTCCTCCCCCCCCCCATCTTTTCATTCTTTCCTAGAGGATGAAGACATTCCTAGCCAACTATCAGAGATTGTGTTTGTGTATATTCATCTCCACAGCTGGGAATTTTCAAAATTTTATAGGACCTGTTGAGATTTTCCAACTCTCAACTTCTTTCTCTCTGACCTTCATTTGAAGTTCTTCATAGATCAATTTAATTGTATATGGTGTTTGCTCCTCGTTCTCAGCAGGAAGTGGGGGAAATCTCTTACCAGTATTTGCCCACTATGTTCATAATCCTTAGATTTCTATGTTCAACAAGATTTTCATCCTCTGAAATCAACATGAAATGCTTAGCTCTTTAAAAAAAACTACAAGTATCTATTATTTGTAAATCAATATTATGTGTGAGAGTTGAATCTGGTCCAAAAAGTAAGGTAAGCAAGAAAGATAAGAAATAAAGACATCTAGATAATCAGCAATAAAACTACTACAAAAAGATGTGATACCAAAATGTAGCACTGAAAAAAACTTTGCAGAAAGTAGCAAAGCGACCTTGTACTCTTTTTCACAGTCTGAAAGGATTCCAACATCTCTATTTGAGAATGAATGTGTAAAAAATAAGGAAAGTCGGGAAGGTTTAAGCTTGGGAACCTCATGCTTCAAAGGCATTGTTTATGAATTTGAAAAGCATGTAGTTTTCACTGATTTCTGGCTACCCTCAGTGGGAGACCTTGGGTGTAGACATACATGTGTGTCCACATGTGTGCAGAAACCAAGTAACGAGTTTAATTGCTTGGTGAAGAGGATTGCCCATGGCTTTCTCATCTTGTCTTTGTTTATTTAAATCTAATAAAGGTTGAAAAGAACTTTCCTACATCGAATTCAAAGTGGGTGTTCCTAACTTTTCTATACCTGATTAGGTCTGAAGGAAGTTGGAACTGAGCTTAAAACCTAAGTTCAGGTGGAAGATGAAGAAATGGAGTTAGGCCCACCCAGAGATTGTCTCACACCTAGTCATCTCAGATTCTATCGGCTGCTTCTCTATTTCCATTTTGCTCCCAACCCTCACCAGGAATAGAAACATGCAGGCAGAAATAGAAAGAAACAACAAGGCAGTGGACCTGTTAGCCTCTGATACCACGATGCTATGTAACACATCCTCCCAACTTCAGCTGCTTGTAACAACCAGGCTATATTTTATTTAAGATTTGCTGAAGTAGCTCTTCCTGAGAGGATGGGTCATTCGAGGAAAGGCTCAGCCCTCTCCCTTTGTGTTAATCCCAGCTCACTTGAGATCTAGTAGCAGGCACCTCCTGAGGCATGGCCTTCTCCTGTCAAATACCACAGACACTGAGTTCAGCCAAACACCCAAGCACACATTTGATGTCACATCTGCTGACATTACACTGGGCAAGGAAACTCTTTTGATCAAAGCACAGATCCTTACAAAAAGGAATTATTTGAGTTGAAAAACTTTGTGTGTCTGAAGGAGGTGAAGGTGGTAAATCCACCAATACAGGGATGTTCCATCCAAAGAAGCAAGCAGAGGCTGGGATTCAGGTACTGATATTTGGTCTTTCAAAAAGGAAGAGATTCATAATCTTGTTTCAAAATGTCTTATTTTTTTGGATAGGAAGTGGTTTACCTTTTTAAAAAGTATGTGTGGGCAAAAGAAAACATCTGCAAGTGGAGACGCATTTTAGAGATTTCCATATGTTACCGCTGATTAAAGGCTTCTAATAATCACACACCTAGGAAAGTTTTAACCCTTTCTTCTGTGCTTCATAAGGTCTTAATTTTATCCTGTACTCTGCTTCACACAGTATGCCAGTTCTTTTTCCACATCTCTAAGTAGAATCTCTGTGCAGAAACCAAATTCATATGCTACATAACTCCAGAACCACAGTGTTACCTAGTACTCACAAGTAGCTTGTCTCTTGGTACCCTCCCATATGTATCCCCATGCCAAAACCCAGGGAGACTCAAGTCCCTTAAATAAAATGAAAATTTTGAATGTAACCTAGATACCTCCTCTATGAATTGCCTATAGTTCTATAGTAACTAATGCAATATAAATTCATATAAATACTGTTGTTTAGGAAATGGCAACAGTAATAAAAGTCTGCATATGTTTGGAACAGGCAGAAGATTTTATGGCTGTTATCACCTTACTCTGTAGCCCAGGCTAGTTTGGGAGTCACTATGGAGTCCAGGTTGGCCTTTAGTTCAGGATCTTCCTGCCTCAGGCTCCTGAGTCATGGAATCTTAGGCAACAACTCACCAAATCCAGCTCCTATTGGTTCCTAATATTTTCTATCAGCTGCTAGTCATATACACAAATATAGAAACCTCAAATTTGGAGATCTTACTCTACCTAACACTGACTTAATCTTCATGGGAAACGATATTATTATCAGTTTACTAAAAGAAAACAAGCTCAGAATGATTACAACATTTCCCCAAGGCCATGGGACTAAGGTAAGGGCAGAGTCTAAGTGTTCTAACTCCTGTCAAACCCGTAAGGAGGTCTGATGATTGTAGACTTCTAAAACACCAGATATTATAAGGGCAGAGTGGTGGTTTTTAACATCTTCCTTTGGGGGCATTTAAGTCTATATCCTCTTTGGTGGAGAAGTACCAAGAGCCCTACAAGTAGTCAGGATATTGCATTATCTTTTTTTACATGCTTTCAGCTTTAGCTGCTGTTATGGCTTTGAACCTCATTCCCATGAGATGATTAAATAATGATTATCTTGTCTGGAAATAACTGGTTTTGTTTGTGGATCCACTTGACCCTAAGTGATGAAGCAGTTGTAGCATGCCCCCAATGTTAAGTTGCAAAGCAGGGAATGCTACTTTTTAAATCAGAGAAATGTGATAATTCAGCATTTTCAATATATTCCTAAAAATTAGGAGATAGATATTCTAAGCTTGGTTCAGTTTCAAGTCAACTATGCATTTGGGGCTATGACATTTTATTTTGCTCTAAATTGTCTAGGAAAGATACAACAAAGATAGCAATGATACTGGGAACACTTTGGAAGAAACAGACATAATCTTGGTTCATTTTACTAATTTGCCAAATCAATTCCCTGTTAACTCATTCTAATAGTCCAAGCACTATTGACCGAGTATATTATAGTGATTTATTTAGAATTTAATAGAACTATATGGCACTTCCATCACAGGTTTAATAAGCTAAGCATTATAAACTTCAAAGTGTTTATGTTTATTGTTTGGGGCTTTTTGAAGATTGCTGCTAAGAGACATTCTTTTAAGAGGTGCTGACTTCATTCCCCAAATGACGAATAACACCAAATAGTGAATAGGTGCCGTGAACAGCTTTGTTCTTTAAGAACAATCTTGATGGCTCCCAAAGCAAAGTGTGAGAAAGAAGAAGGAAGAAGATGAAGAGAAGACAACGTTTCCATTTAATTTCCTTTCCCAGTACTCCCCTGCTGTGTTGTTTCTTAATATCCCCCTTGGAGCAATGAGTCAAATGCCTTCCACCGAAGGAAAGCAATAGTGATAGACATTTGGCACATAGTAAAAATCTGTATGATTTCATGGCTGCTGAAAAGGAAAATATTTTCTCTCTTTCTCTCTTCCTGTGTTCCCTAAATGCAATAAAACAGCTTCCTGTGGAGGTCAAAGGATTCTTCAACTTCTCTTTCCTGTGCCCCAAGACAGATAGAACTGCTGGTTTCAAAATTTACTTTTTGTTTGGAAGAGTTTTAATGGCTAGTTATCAACAGTTTAGCCCAAAGGAGGCAAGTTATCTATATGTAAAAGGGGAAAGTTATAGAAGGAATGTGATTATAAAGGCCTCAGCAGCTCAGAGCAGGATGCTAATGGCTGCTTTGAAACGCTTCCCTCAGGTTGCAGCCCAAGGTTTAGTTCTCTCTCTCTCTCTCTCTCTCTTTTTTTTTTTTCAGGTTTTAAAACTTTATTTGCATATTGAAAATTTATGCATTCCAATAATTAGAATTGTTTGAACAAAAAAAAAAGTGGCACTCTGATTAAACTGCATTTTACATCCTACAGAAGGTTTAGTTTTCTCTCAGTCATTCCTATTTTGGTTCCTTTTTCTGATTGGACTGAGCAGTTACTCCATTATCTTTTGCAATCTCAGAGGCTCCCTCCATAAGACCCCACATCTACTTCTGAACCTTGTTGAGGTGCCAGAATCCCACTATTTTTATTCCTGCAACCCAGACAGTGAAGGAAGGGAAAACTTCCTCTTCAGAGATGGTCTGAACTGGAGAGTCAGGCAGAAAACCTAGAGAGCAGCAGGGGTGTGTGCTGCAGAAGTAACAGCCTGCTCTGCCATGGCTGTTGTCATAATCATCACCCTAAAAAGAACTAAGAGAATCAAGAGCCAAAGAAAAAGGCAGCAACGTATTTCATGTGAGAATGTTCTGTATCTCCCTATTTTCCCTTTTATATCAAAGCAAACAAACTTAGCAATATCTCAAGAACAATAACTCTAAATGGGACCAATGTAAGTGGCTTTTTAATTTGGCCCTATTCACACTTCCATTGGCTCATCCCCTGAGGGATATGTTATAGAAGAGCCAAGAGTTATGAGAAACTAACTATGAACCATTTAAAAATAAAACAATGAGAAGTTATGGGGAGGATCCGATCATCCAACAGATGGACTTCATGAAGAGAACAAGACCACCCTGAACAAAATTCTTATTTCAGAACAGAAGGTACCTTTCTTGAGCTTTAGAAGGTTTGCTTTAAAATCCCCAGATAAGAATTCAGTTGAAACTTCATACATACTAGAGCAATCTGATGATTAGACACGTTCATAGATTTTCACACTGAATTGGGGCCATATTTGTAGGCATGCACCTGTGAGCCTCGATTTCTATGCTTAATATCTCATACTTGAAGTTCCAGGAAAGCTGCCTTTCATGTGTCTAGGTAATAAAATTGTCTCCTTTTTTGTGGTTGTTTGAAGCACAAATAAAGACGTTCATGGTCTTTGATAGTTGATAGGTCACATAAAAATCCAGAGTTTATATGTAACAGTAATAATTATAGAAGACATCTTGAATTTGAGGGAGAATCAGAAACACAAAAGGGGTTGGGAAAAGGTTGGGCAGGATGTCAATACAGTACTCGTGTATGAAATTCTCAAAACATAGCATAATTTTAAAAGTCCTATCCTTTAGATTCTCTCAGAAGATACAGACACATATGCCCATGATCTCCATGGCGCTTCTGGTTTTGGAAGTGTGTAGTCACTTCTATATAAGAACTGTTGCCATACTTCACCTGTTTCTCTGCCCTATTAGGCTAGCATGGTAGTTGTGTTCATCAGGCAAGCTTTGACCAAAAGATATATTCTGTGGATTGATCACTCAGAAGTTTGTGTTAATCTACGTCCCAGTGTTCCTGTCATGGTTCCTCTGCTAGGTCACCCTGGTTTCTCCAGACATCCTCTCTCTGCCTCATTAAATGTTCTTCCAATTGGACATCCCAAGCTATCATCATAGTCTTGCCCCAGTTAAATACTTACTATCAACTTGGCAATCATTTAAATCAAGTCACATAATAAAATAATTGAATCACTGTGCTGCGATGATATACACTGATGTTCTGCTCCACACTCCTGTAAGAGCGTTCTCTTTTCATCTGAGTGTCAAGGTTTTTATTTTGAAAATTAATATTTTTGATCTTCAGAACAACTGCATACTCACTCTAAAATAAGTTTATTTTTTCCAGTACAAT
>CM052701.1:34165168-34217668 GCA_028551405.1 Uromys caudimaculatus | reverse complement strand
TAAAATGATTGTAATTTTCTGAAATAATATAAAAGTTCTAGACACTGAGAATTCTATGCAATCCAATTGAACAAATATTATGGGTATGAGTAAAAGAGAGAATGAGAGGGGGAAGGGGAAATTGCAGAGAAGTGGAAAAAATGAGCACATAGAAACAGCAAGGGGCTCACAGTGATGATTCGATTGAAGCTGATCTTTACACATATCCCAGAGGGATCCAGAGAATTACTGAGAGACTTGACATTATGATTCAGAGAACATTTGGAATTAGCACTATCTTCATTGTTGAAATTCTCCCTGGAATTGTTTGCACACACCTTGATGTTGATGCACTAAGGAGTGATTACTTCTTTGAATGTATTGCAGAATAGCTAAATTAAAGGTGTTCCTAGATTTGGAGTCAATCAAACAGGCAATTTTTGTGTGATGCTGCACTCCTGGGTGACTCTAGTATTTCACCCACAAGCTTATCATATTTGGGTAAAAACATACAATATGAGTTATGTTCAAGTATCAACTTGGCTTAATTTGGTATGGCAGCCTCCTATCCTAATCATTAATAGTTTTTAAAGTGTGCCAATGTATCCAAATACCCAGAAGCAGCAGGAAAAATATCTGCTGGAGGCAACAGTACTCAGAGGTAGACAATATCTCTTGGGAAAATGCATGGTAGTAAAAGATGAAAGCTGGACCATGCAATATGAAATTCAAGTTCTTTCCCTACGTAGCTGGCAGACATAATTCAGAAAAGTAAAACACAAAGGAGAGAAGTCACCTTTAATAGTGTGGCTTCCCATCAGAATCCACCTGTCTATCAGATCTTTATGACTCTTTCTTGTATAGATAGTACATTCAGGAACCTGCTCCAGAATATCAGCTAAGAAGCATTGCAACAGTGTCTTGCTGGGCAAGAAGGTATGCCAGCCAGTCTGTTGGAACTTTAATTGATACCTGGTGCTGCTCTATATTCCTATACAATTCTTGTAAGACAAAGAGGGAAAGAGGAGCTGTAACTTGCTTCAGTCCTAGGAAGTACAGATCACACATCTAGCTCTAAGGAGTTGTACCACTACAAAATTGCCTCTTTTCAAAGTACATGTTTTACAGAGTGCATATCCCTTCTCAGGAATTGCTCTCTGAGTACTAAGTTTTGAAGAAGTAATATTTAAATTCCACTAAGTACTAGTATCATCATTCAGTGGTCAAGCTCATTGCTGCTTTCTAATATATAGTCCTAGGAGAATAGACACATTAAATAAGAGACCAGAAAATAAATATTTACTTAGGATTCTGGTTATTATTCTAACTGGACAAGGAACAGTCTTTCCATAAGAGAGGATAATTAGTGGCTTACATTATATTTATGGTTCTGAGAACTTCTCTGGGAGCAGATGGCTTAACTTATTCTAGAAAAATGAGAAAGTAAAACCATGGGAGAACAAGAAAAATAGATTACCCTATGCAGAGATCTCATGCTTGGAAAAACCTTAGTGAGGGGATGGGAGAAGCAGGCTATGCCCCATAAGTAACTGAAAAAACAAAAACAAAAACAAAACAAAACAAACAAACAAACAAAAAAACAGAGGAGGAGGCCGGCATCCTGTGGTTCATCCAGCTTCAGTCACATAGGACTTTTCCATTAATGAAGAGTTGTATCCAAGAAATTAAAATACCCAATTGCCATGCAAGATAATTCTAACTTGGGTGAACAGATTGCTATAGGGCAAGGAATGAAGGTGGGCTCATTGGGAGGCCCCTGTGATTGTTAGCAAGGAAAACAATTATGGCTTAAATTAGGTGGTATCCACTGAGATAAAAAAAAAAAAAATGAACAGACTCATCATAACTTTTTTTAGAAAGTTGAGAGATGTATGATAATTAATTGAATAAGAGGGGTGCAAGGTTGTACAATTGTTCTGTTAGTGTTTCCTGGGAGATGTGAGCAAATATTTCTTCATTACAGATAGAGCATGAGCAGCAGATGGAAGAAACGATTCCACTCATGTACCTTGCTGAACTACTGAGTTTATTTGGCTTATTTAGAAGAGACTTAAGCAGCCGCATCAGTGAAAAGTTGCACCCTAGGATTGATAATGACTGTCCAAAGCTATATAGAAGCAGTTCTACTTTCAGATAACCTACCTTCCTTAGTTCCTAGTGCCTCCCAAGACCAATTATGCAGCTAAGGCAAAAAAGGGAAGGACCATAGCAGGTATTGAGTTCTGACTCTCAGGTGAAAGCCTAAGGCTCTTCCCTACCTCCTGTTTGTGTGAGGGAAAGTTAAGCTACAGCTTTAACCTGGAGGGTCTCTTGTGGGTAATCATACCTGCTCTGGTTGAGATAGCAATTCGTCTATAGATGGTGTTCTACAGCAAAGATGTCATGAATGGCTTCCCACCTCCTACTAAGGAGCTACTGGTTTAGATGACCCAGCTCCTGGTTACATAGCAAGGTCATCCACAGATTGAGCAGTAATTGAAGTTTTGAAATTTTGGTTTCAACACTCAACAGGCTGAACTCATAACAAAAGAGAGATCCAGTTTTATGTTAAATAATATCAACTATTTTCTGTGTTATTTTCTTTATTTTTTTTTTTATTACTGTTGTTGGTACTTCTAGGGATAGAACTCAGAGCTTTGTTCTTATTAGACAAACACTCTACCACCGCACTGTACCACCAGCCTGATCTTCTATATGACTCAAGTATGGGATACTTGATGTGATCTCTCATAGTTGCCTTAACCTGTTTGTGCTTCTATGACAATACACCATACAATGGGTAATGTATAAATTTATGAAGAACAGAAACGTACTACTCATAGTTCTGGAGGCTAGGCACTCCAAGATCAAGGCACAAATAAATTTGTTGTCTAATGAGGGTATTTTCTGATTCTAGGTATTTTCTGATTCACCTTACTGCTGAAATATTCAAGAAAGAGATATTCTATCCATGTGTGATAGGAGGTAGAGGGGCAAGTGAGCACAGTGCTGCATGAAACTTCTTTAAAAGGGGTCTTAACCCTTGTTATGATAGCGTTGTCAGTTTGATGGATCCTGAATTATCTGAGAGATGGGGTCTAGGCATGCTTGTGGGGAATTAGTTGAGGTGTGAAAACCAGCTCATTGCAGATGGCACCATTCCCTGGACTATGTAAATGGACAGAGGGAATGCAACAGCAGCAGGTGTTTATTGCTTTCTGTTCCTGCTTATAGATGCAATGTGGTCAGCTCTCTCAAGTTCCTGCCACTGTGACTTTTCTGCTGCAATGTACTGTATAACTGAAACCATGAGGCAAAATTAAACATTTTCTCCTTTAAGTTGCCTTTTTTGAGTATTTTATCACAGTAACAGAAGAACACACTAAGACAACCCCATTCACAAGGGAGATGATCCCACTTTCTTAATTGCTCACTTAACGACACTGTCTTAGTTACTGTATTATTGCTGTGATAAGATACCAGGACCAAAGCAACTCTTATAAAGGAAAGCATTTAACTGGAGTCTTGTTTACAGTTTTAGAGGATTAGTCAATAATCATCATGGCGAAGAGAGAGAGAGAGAGACAGAGAGACAGAGAGACAGAGATAATGACAGAGACAGAGTGAGACAGACACAGACACAGAAACAGACAAAACACAGACATAGACTCAGTCACAGACATAGAAACAGAAAGACAGCAACAGAGGGAGAGACTAGTGAGGCCTGAGATAGGTTTTTGCAATCTCAAGGCCCACACCCAGTGATACATCTCCTTCAACAAGGCCATACCTCCTAATCTTTCCTAAACAGTTTCACCAACTGAGGAGTAGCATGCAAATATATGATCCTATGGAGCAAACCACCACAAACACCTTTTCTTAACATTATTACATTGTCCATTAAATTTAACTGAATTTGAGAGGAGAATCATTTAAATAAAGACACAAAAGCTAACCACACGAAGGCTTCCTGGAAGAGATGACACATAAAATGTAATTTGAAGAGTAGGAAAATTTTATGCAGATAGATTAACTGGACACTGGGTACATTTTCACAAAAAGTTACCTGTATATAAGAGATAACATGTTTGGCATAAGAGTAGGGACAGAAAATAAAATCGCATAGGGAGTTAATTGATGAGCATTATGGAGAGAGAGAAATTATAGAGATGAAATGTGAAATGTATATTTAGGGATATGCTTTAATTTTTATTTCAAGTAGTGCTCTCTCTTGGCATGAGATGAGATAAATTGGGGGAAAGGTCAAGTCAGATCTCTAGAAATCCAATTTTAAAGCTTTTATATTTCCATTTTTTTCAGTGAAAACTGGGTTTGACATGGAGCAATGGCATTAGAGAGGATAAAATAAGATGGTTTGAAGATGAAATGAAAAAGGACATATGATGTTCTCAGCATAATTTTTCATGTATCTCTACAGAAGAAATGAGAATTATTGTTTCCGTATTTGTTCCTGTTTAATGATCCACTGGGAAACCTAGATGCTTCTAACAGTAAAGGCTCCTGTTAATTCTAAGAGTTCCACATGCTCTGAAGAGTGCCTTTTCTTTTTCAATGTTAGGTCAGTTTTATTTAACTGATCATATTAGTAACTCAGCCCCTCAGTTAAGCAAATTTTGTTGTGTCTGGATGGGGCGATACTACTAATAAATTCTCTTCCTCCAAGGCCTCTAGTCATTAGTTGTCTAGCCTTCACAACATGCCCACTCCTGTGCTGGAGGAAAAAAGGTGGAAGCCAAAAGTTCCCTTACCACCTAGACTTAGGAGACCAATAAGCAATCATAACTTCCTTTCCCTTACGATAGGTCAAAGCCAGTTACAAGACCAGCTTGAAGTGAAATAGAAAGAGATTTGAACCTGTTTCTCATGTGAGGTGCCATATTTTATCCCGGGCATGGGAAGAATTGCTGATATTCATCCGCATTAATCAGGGTTCTCTAGAAGAACAGAGCTGATAGAATAAATATATATGGTATCTATTAGAACAGTTTACAGTTTATGATCCAGCTGTCTACCAACGAAAACAAAACAAAACAAAAGCTAAGAAACCAGTAGATGTTCACAAGGCTGGATGTCTCAGCTGATCTTTAGTATATGCTAGAATTCCTAAAAAGTAGTCTCTCCACCAGACTTGCCAGTGAGAGGAATGCAAGCAGGCAAAGAGCAAAAGCTTCTTCTATTTCATAGCCTACTAGCCAAAGGTGTGGCTCAGATTATATTTGGATCTTTCCACAGCATAAGATCTGGTTTATGGATGACTCTTCCCACTTCAAATGATTTCATTAAGAAAAATTCCTCACAGGTATACCCAGACTCTTGGGTTTTACTTAATCCCAGATATATAGTCAAATTGACAACCAAGAAAAGCCATTGCATCATGCCTACAGACCATATTAGTACCGGAGTAATTAAGGAGATCTGATAGCATTCTTGATATGGCATTTTTTGTTTTATATTTCTGTTGCCTCTTTCATCTGACTCTGCAAGCATGTGTTGCTCATATGATGCCTTAAATATATCTGTCACTGAGCTCTGAGTGATTTAGTGATTGCTTTTCTTCCTTTACTTGGAGAAAATACAAAACTACAGTTACTAGAAATGCGATTCATTTTCCTGCAGCAAATAATATTCAAGATTATGGTGTTCATTTGTTTTTTGCATTCTAAGTATCTCTGTTAACTGTTGGATATTTTTCAAGCAAATGGTTGTATATTTGCATGCCTATCTGTGCCTGCTTATTTTGTTTTCAACTGACCTGTGAGAACAGCAGGTGTATATAGTCTGTCAGTTTATACTAAGGCATTTGGTTAGAATTTCACTGAAACTTGGCATGTTGTGTTGCCTTTTTTACTCTGTTCTCTTTAAGGTTGAGGATCAGCCTAGCAAGATGGCTCAGTTGGTAAAAGTGCTTGTTATCCATGCCCAGTGACCTGAGTTCCATCCCTGGAACCCATGGTAGAAAAACAGAATTTTACTCCCAAAAGTGCCCTCAGACATTCACATACCTGTTCACCCACTACACACACACACACACACACACACACACACACACACACACGGAGAGAGAGAGAGAGAAAGAGAGAGAGAAAGAGAGAGACAGAGAGAGACAGAGAGACAGAGAGACAGAGAGAGACAGAGAGACAGACACAGACAGACACAGAGAGAGAAAGAGACAGAGAGAGAGACAGAGAGAAAGAAAACATGTGCATATGCACGTGTATACATATAATAATCGCAATAAAATAAAGTTAATTTTTTAAAAAAAGATTTAGTTTGGTAAGCTGGAGCTTTAGACTTATCAAACTGGAGAGTAATCCACAACTGTATCATAGACACAGATTCTCTGCATGGATTTCACCAGAGAGACACTTGTTCTCTTAATTCAATTCAAATCTTCCTTCTAAATTGATCTTTTATGTTGCTTAAAGTCATGACACAATATGTTTTCATAATTTTTTCTTTCAGTGGTGTCTGCCTTAGGTGAAAAATACATTCTATTACCCAAACTAGGACCCATTATTACATAGAAAGGAATTGTTTATTAAAATAATATGTCAGCCCAAATAAGACAGTGTACTGAGGCATTCTCCAAAAAACAAACTACAGGTCACCCAAGTGATGCTTTGCTTAGTTAGCATAATGGTAGCCAGTGTGTCTTCAGTTCCTGGGCTCTCCTGTGGCCAAACTGCTGGGTCTAGCATGGCATTAGCAGGAACAGTGTCATTCTGTCCACACCAAGGCAGCGAGAGAGTATGATATTCCAAGGGGATTGCCCTCATTAAAATGCCATTCCCTGTTCTGTTGGGGTTATGTAACCCCCTTGAAATACAACATCTCTGAGCATGACTAGTCAAAAATTCAGTCTCATTGAAAGAGGCTTCAGAACAATTCTAATTTGCCTTTGGATACAGATTCCCTACATCATAAGATCTGGACATTAGTAACTTAAAATGGGATCCACTTCTGTTGAGGAAGTGTTGCAGCTTTTGCCTCTGCTGTGCATGAGCAGTCCACTTTTTCATCTTCCCGGATGACTTTGCTGATAAATGGAGAAATTCCAGTTGGTTTATTCTTCCTGGTTTTGTTTCTCCTTCCAGTCTGTATCAAGCAAGTCAAATGCTCAATAACTATGTTATAACTAATTAACTATAAATAACATAACTAACGATCTATGTTCTTACTGTTGAATTAAAACAAAAGAGGGGGAGATGCTGAGTCCACCATGGCCTTTGTGGGGATAGAATGACTTGGTTCCTGACCCTGGAACAGGGCCAGTAGGCATGGGCCTCCAAGAGTGTTGATGGCTGCTGTAGGAATAAGGTTTGTTTACATAATAATATACATATTATACATTCCTCCTTTGAGGTATGTCTTTCCTGTTAATGTTAATGACTCCATGATAGTTAGAAACAGCAGGAGTCCAGGAATCGAGGGTGTGGCTAATGTCTCAGGATAATGGAAAACATTGGGACTTTCAGGACAGCCTTTAAGGCTGTGGAAAAGAACTCTTAAAAACATAGGTTCAAAAATATTTAGTTTCTCAACTATCCAAAAATAAAAGATGCAATATAAATTATGAGGGGCTTCATGAATCTAAAGGAACAAAAGCAATCTTGCTGTAAGCCAACTTGTCAGAAATATATTAAGAGAGGAGATAAAGAGATTTAGGGAGTGGAGATCTCAGGAGATCCCATTCATCTAAGCTTTTTTATTTGTGTTCCCTGAGTTCAGGGTCAGCCTGGGACAGAGCAAAGTTAGGCCCATATGTGATAGAAATGGTAATTTCAGGATGGGGTCCCACCTAGCTAGTTCATTGTCCGTGCTTAACAGAGACTGGCGGATCTCTTAATTCTTTTACAATGTTAAAAGAAAATGTGCCCTTGTTGTCTCCTAAGAATTAAGGGGCTTGAGTCATGGGATGTTGATTCATAGTATAGTCAAAAGGAAACAAGGAATAAATGACTGAATAGATATGTAAGGCTGAGCTTATGATCTGCAAGAGATGAGCTACCCAGAAATTTTTTTAGAGTAGCAAGAGAGAACTGCTTGGAGAACTGTCTCAAGAAGAATAGCGGGCTGGAGAGATGGCTCAGCGGGTTAAGAGCACTAGCTGCTCTTCCAGAGGTCCTGAGCTCAATTCCCAGCAACCACATGGTGGCTCGCAACCATCTGTAATGGGATCTGATGTCCTTCTTCTGGTATGTCTGAAGATAGTGTACTCATATACATTATTAAATAAATAAATCTTTAAAAAAAGAAGAAGAAGGAGGAGGAGAAGGAGGAGGAGGAGGAGGAGGAGGAGGAGGAGGAGGAGGAGGAGGAGGAGGAGGAGGAGAAGAAGAAGAAGAAGAAGAAGAAGAAGAAGAAGAAGAAGAAGAAGAAGAAGAAGAAGAAGAAGAAGAAGAAGAAGAAGAGCAAGAGAAAACAGATCAGAAAGAAAGAAAGCAGAACAGAGAGAAAGCATGTTGGAAAGCTGTCTCAATCAGTGCATAGGCCGCCACCTTCTACCCACTATTTGACTTCAAGTTGTTTGTTTTTGCCGCTCCCAGACACCCCTTCTTCAGAACACCGGTCTAAGCTGAGGCTGATCCATGGTACCAACCCACCATCTGCAGACACACACTGGGAGATTAGAGGTCTCACTCTATGAGCTATGTCAGTCTCTTAGGAGAAACCACTCTGGAATAATTCACTGGCTCATGCTTTTTCTTCATATTTCTTACTAGTGTGAATCCATTAGGAGGAAAAGCATCCAAGCTGACTTCCTGTGTTTTTATCCTGAGCCCTTCAAATTCCTTACACTCCCCTTTTCCCAACGTTCCTTGCTCTATTCAGTAGATGGAATGCTAGTTATTAGTTGACCTTCTGAGCAATGAGATCAAAAATCAACAGCGGTAGATATGTCAACATAGAAGAAAATTCTTTTTGAAGTAATAAAACTAGAAAACCATACTATCTGTTGAGAATGCAGCATCTCCCATTCCCAACAGGTACATACTGAGAGCTCTTGTCTTCTTTGTTGTAGCAAGAGATATTATAAAAAAAATTTCCCTATTATCTTATGCTGGGACTAAAGATCTCTATAAAGAGATTTTCCATTCTGGTTTTTATGGTGTGAGTGGTGTCTGAGGAACTCTGTTTTCTACTTGAAGCCAGATGGTCCAATGGGCCAAGTCACATAGTGAAGAAATTTATGAATCTGGTCATTAATGCACATTTGGTTCCTATAAAAGCTGCATATAAATGACTTTACTAGGAAACATCACTCATTTTTATCAAAGGACTGCACAAGGGCTTCATCGTGCTTGTTTTAAAACCGACTGCTATTATAAATATAGTTTTACAGTTTGCTAATCATTTTCCACTGGCAAATTGCAATTCAATTTTCTTTGGCTAAATAAAATAACAATCAAAAGTGATTAATCCATTAATGAATAGGTAGAGAGATAGGCAAGAGAACAGATTAGTGACTAAACAAGAATAACAAAATCTTAGTGGTAGAATTTAAATGTTGAGTATATGGGAATTGATCCATTGTAAATTTCTTACAACTTTTCATAATGTTTGAAAATTTACATAATAAATTATTGAGATATGATTACTTAATGGTTTCAATTAAAAGCCAAGGAATAAAGGAAACGTTTTTATGTTACTCTCCTTCTGACCCTATGAGAATGGCTAAACTTAAGTAGGAAGAGTCAAGCATAGAGACAGGACTGATTCAGGAACTCACCCGTCATATGTCTTCCAGTGCAGGTGGACACAAGGGAGCTGGAAACTGACTTTGCCATCCTGGTTACCTTGGAGAATGCATTGCTTCTCCCTGCACAAATGCCATGGTCCTGAAAGACACATCTAAGAGGTCTAAGTTATTGTTGCTAACATGACCTGGTAAGGAATGAAAAATATTTGGTGTAGAGCAAAAAGAGAAATATTGTTGAGTTTAGAGATGAATTTTGCAATTTTTCTCTCTTTTATAACTAAATCTTTTAGCTGGATGGTTATAAAGGTGAGAAAGAGGATAACCTAAAGACTTTTAACTGTGAACTTCACTGACATAGGTCCTTAGCTATGAGTTCCACTTAACACAGCAAAACAGCAGCTATAGATTGTCTATCATAGTCCCTTGCTCTGCTGTCTCCTTGTTCCTATACTATTCTGTGCAGAGAGTCCACCTACACTAATTTAAAATGCACAATATAAATTGGAATAATAAAAAGGAAAATAAGAAATATTACTTTAAATATAACAGGAATAATGAACCAAGAGAAATGGGAATATTTTATGGAACTGTTCTTTGTATTTGTATTAGCTAGTTTTCTATAGCTTTGACCAAAATAACTGACAGTCAAACTTAAGGAGAAGAGCTACTTATTTTAGCTCATGGTTACATGGTTTTAATCTTCAGCTGTCTATCTCCAATATTTGGAATTTGATGAGTCATTGTAGTTTATGTAATTTTTGGTACAGTGTCTGAGGGCAAATAGGTGGAAGTTAGGCAAGGAGCCCGATGCTTACAGGAAACATTCAGTGATGGAGGAAGGTATTAGTCCTTACCCTTTGTCTTTTGAATATAAAGCCAGAAGAAGATTCTCTCCAGTAAGCAAGAACAGATGGGATAGTTCTTCAGTGATATTTTTGTTGAGAAATCAGGGGACATAAAGATATGAAAACTGGGCCTAGAAAGTTAACTCAGCAGTTAAGAGCACATATTGCTCTTGTGAGGAAACCCAGGTTCGCTCCCAGCATCAACATGGCTGATCACAGTCATCTGTAACCCCATCCCCTGGGGCTCTAATGCCCTTTCTGGCCTCACTGGGCATGCACATGCATGCCAGCAAAACACTCATATGCATAAAATAAACCTAAAAAAATATGAGATTCAGCCAACCAGTAAAACGTAATCTAGAGATTTAAAGGGATATGCATAGTAAGGGGAGCCAAGACTAGAGGCACAGACCTGCAGCCTCAGTGATCAGGAGGAGAGGCGTGAGGCTGGGTCAAGTGTGTGAGGCTAGTCTGAACTGTAGAGTGAAACACTCTCCAAAGCCCAAGACTGTGGCTATCACCCTGAGGTGGAGCACTTGCCTAGCAAGCACAAGGCACTGCATTTGACCTCCAGGGTGGGGACATGCTGGGGAAGGTGTGACAATGAAAAAATTTGTTCAAATATAAAAGATAGGTTTTACCAAGTTGAATATAGACATTTTAAGCTTAGCAATTAAAAGTAATAAATTGGAGTTCCAGGACAGCCAAAGCTATGCAGAGAAACCCTGTTTCTAAAAACAGAACAACAAAAGCAAATAAACAAAAATTGGAGGTCTCCATCAAATCCCTCCCATCTGAGCTCAGGGAATCCCAAGGATGAAGAGGAAGAAAGATTGTAAGAGCCAGAAAGAATAGAAGACACCAGGAAAACAAGGCCTTCTGAATCAACTAAGCAAGGCACAAACGAGTTCACAGAGAATAAAGCTGCAAGCATGGGGCCTGTATAGGCCTGCACCAAGTTTTTTGCATACATATTATAGCTTAATGTTTTTATGGGATTCCTGACTGTGAGAACAAGTGGGTCCCTGACACTTGTGCCTGCTCTTGCGACTCATTTTCTCTGGTTGGGTCACCATGTCCAATTTTGATATTTTTTTTCCTTGATCTTATATTTTATTTTGTCATGTTTGGTTGTTATCTCTTAGAAGCATGTTTTTGTATTTGTTGTTGTTGTTGTTTGGTTTGGGGGATTTGTTTGTTTGTTTGTTCTTCTAATAAAGACAGAAAGGAAGTGGACCCAGAAGTGAGGGTAACTAGGAAGAGTAGAGGGAGGGGAAACTATAATCATGATATATTGTATGAGAAAAGAATCTATTTTCAATAAAAGAAAAAATAACATAACTAATAAATTAATATTAGAGATGGAGTACAAAGAAAAGTACACTAGGGCTGGAGACATGGCCCCTGATTAAAAGTGCTTTCCATTCCTGCAAAGAATCTAAGTCCCGAGGCTCACAGCTGCCTAGAATTCCAACTCCACATGATCTGACACCCTCTTGTGGCTGCATAAGCACCAGCACTCACTTGCATATACACCCAAACAGAGACATGCACATACACATAATTAAAAATAAGATAAGTCTTATATACAAGAGCTGTACCACTTTCTGTATTCCTCATAGTAAGAATAAAGAAATATTTTCTATTGTTGAAGTAAGGAGCTTTTCTAATCACATATTTATTTCTGTTTAAAAATATCTTAAAAGGTTCATTTTGATTTTATGTGTATGGGTATTTTGCCTGCATTTATGTCTGCGCACCACATGTATGCAGTACTCATAGAGCCAAAAGAGGGTGTTGAATCCTCTGGCACTAGAATACAGATGGTTGTTAGCTACCAAATGGGTGCTGGGAAACAAACCCAGAGTCTCTGAAAGAACAGCCCGTTCATTTAGGCACTGAGCCATCTCCCAGCCTCTGACTCTAAATTTTTAATTAAAGCTTCTTTCTTGTTTCTTTTTAATTTTGATATATTCAGAAATAAATATCCCATGCTTAGGAAAGCCCATGTGCAGACCACTGAATCCTTTAGAATAACTTTAATGTCACTTAAGTTCTTGTTGTCTTCTCTCATGTGCTTACGTCCAGAGCTGTGCAAAATACTGTCACCAAGAGATAGCAATGGTTATGTTTGCCTTGATTCTGAGTTTTGGACAATTTTTATATTTTACTTTTCTAAATTGATTGTTAAAAGTATTATTTACTGTTTGCAGAAATTATAGAAATACCTTTTATACATTGTGCTGCTATCAAAGGTCTTGAAATGACTTTGACTCTAATTTCCTGAACTCATCTATGTAGGCAGCTCATTTGTGCATGGCCATTTGCTTTGGTTAGACATGCATGTGTGAGCCGTTATGATAGCAAAATCAATGAAATGGGCAATTTCTTTTAGTTTTACTATCTAAGTCACAAAATGATACCTAGAAAATTTATTTTAAAATGATGCATTTTATTTTCGTCATTGAAATGGTTGGGGACTTTTGTTGTTTTGTAAATTTATGTCTGAATTCAATTTCTCAGTGTCCCCAGAATATAAATGCTTCCTGGAAGTGGAGTTGCAGTCCAGACAGCTGCCCAGGAGGCTTATAGCATACATGCTCCTGTGAAGGACCGGTGTTTAAAGTGTGATTGGAATATCTGTAAACTGCATTATGTTATTACATGACGACCTTCTCACCAATATGTTTGTGTAATTTTGATGTTAGTGGATTAGCTTTGTGTTATTAAGGTAGCAAAATGTGTTACTAGGAGGTAATTACTGTAAAGCTATTTAATTATTGATTCCTTCAACATAGCAGGCTTGACATTTTGCAGATATAATGAAGGAAAAGATATGCATTAACAGATGAGAATGGAATAGACGCACATTTTAAAGGAAAGTATAATTCATTTTAATAGATATGCAGTAATTACCCAGGAAGTGTGACTGCCTTCTTCATAAATGGCATTAACTATTCAAATTAAAATGATAGAAGTATACTATGTATGAACATTATGAGGGTGTTTAGAACCCTAGCGTTGGCATAAGAATACATAAAAACTTCATGTTTACTGATGCCTTTTCTCTAGCCTCTCTCTTCATCACCCTTTATCAAAAGCACGCTTTATTTTGAAGTGTTTATAGTAGCTTCTGCTTCATTCTTCACCTAGAAAAACATTTTTGTTTTGCACGCGTGTCTAATAGCCTAAATAAACACTGCTGCTACTTCTCCCCTTGAAGTCAATGGCTGTATT
Source organism: Uromys caudimaculatus (assembly GCA_028551405.1). Lineage (NCBI taxonomy): Eukaryota > Metazoa > Chordata > Mammalia > Rodentia > Muridae > Uromys > Uromys caudimaculatus. The sequence continues at coordinate 34,203,886 of CM052701.1, read as the reverse complement.
TTAGGCTGAATGAAAGATCAGCAGCTCAAGGCTTCACTGCGGAGCACCTGCTTTTCTTTACTAGTTTATCAGCCTTTCTCGTTTCTACTGCAGTGAATGCGTACCACCTTAGTACATGGTAATGAGCCCTTAAAATGATAAAAAGAAGTGCTTATATGTCCAAAAGTGTTTCAGTCTGAAGAATAGCTTATGGTGAAAACTCATTTTGAACTATCTTTTGGATTGCCTTCTGAGTCAGCCTGTGAATCTTTTAAGGGACAATGGCTTCTTTAATCCCAACAGCACATGATGTTTGACGCAGAATGTATGACCACACTAGTCAAATGCCATGTCAAGCAAGCTTTGTCTGAAATTATATTCAGGCACTTTTGTTCTATTCAGGAGAAGGCTTTGACAGCTTTTATATAATACAAAATGTATAACACAGAGTCTAAGAAGTTGCCAAATTGAATTTGCAAAAATATCCCCAATCAGATGGGGAAAAATTAATTTAGCAGAATAATAGTATTAAGTTCCTCTTTAGGGCCTATGACCCGGCCAGCCATGGTGCTGGAGCCCAATTAATGTGCATCTAGACAACAATGTTGAAAGTAAAAAAACGGAGGAATGAAAAAACAGATGACAAAAATTAAAAGTAGAAAGATAGACTAGAAAATGGAAACTGTTACACCAAGATGTTTTATATTATTTATGACTGTTATGAAGGGTGTCATTTCCCTGTTTTTGTTCTCAGCCCATTTTATCCTTTAAGTAGAGGAAGGCTACTGGTTTGTTTGGGTTAAGTTTATATCCAGCCACTTTGCTGAAGTTGTTAATCAGCTGTACAAGTTCTCTGGTAGAAATTTTGGAGTTGCTTACATATACTATCATATCATCCACAAATAGCGATACCTTGATTTCTTTCTTTCCAATTTGTACCCTTGATCTCCTTTTTGTGCTCTTTTTGCTCTAGCTAGAAATTTTAATACTATATTAAATACAGAGAGAAAGAGAGAGGGAAGCCTTGTCTTCTTCCTGATTTTAGTGGGATTGCTTCAAGTTTCTCTCCATTTAATTTTATATTGGCTGTTGGTTTGCTGTATATTTCTTTTATTATGCTTAGGAATGAGCTTGAATTCCTGATCTTTCCAAGACTTTCAACATGAAGGGGTGTTAGATTTTGTCAAAGGCTTTTTTAGCATCTAATGAGATGATCATGTGATCTTTTCCTTTGAATTTGTTTATATAGTGGATTGCATTGATGGATTTCCATATATTGAACCATCCCTGCATCCTGGGATGAAGCCTATTTGATTGTGATGAATGATGAATTTGATATGCTTTTGGATTCAGTTTGTGAGAATTTTATTGAATATTTTTGCATCAATATTCATAAGCAAAACTGGTGTGAAGCTCTCTTTCTTTGTTGGGTCTTTGTGTGGTTTGGGTATCAGAGTAATTGTAGCTTCATACAATGAATTAAGTAGTGTTCCTTCTGTTTCTATTTTGTGGAATATTGAAGAGAATTGATATTAGCTCTTCTTTGAAAGTCTGGTAGAATTATGCACTAAACTGTCTAGCCCTGGGCTTGTTTTGGTTGGGAAGCTTTTAATGACTTCTTCTATTTCCTTAGGGGTTATGGGACAATTTAGATAGTTTACCTGTTGTTGATTTTGTTGAGTATAGGTTTTTGTAGTAGGATCTGATAATTTTTAATTTCCTCAGTTTCTGTTGTTACATCTCCCTTTTCATTTCTGATTTTGTTATTTTGAATACTGTCTCTGTGTCCTTTAGTTAATTTGGCTAGTGATTTATCTAACTTGCTGATTTTCTCAAAGAATCAGCTCTTAGTTTTGGAGATTCTTTGTACCACTTTCATTGTTTCTTATTGGTTGTTTACTGCTCCAGGTTTGACTATTTACTCCTCTCTACTTCTTTTGGGTATATTTGGATGTAACTAACAAAATGAGTGAAAGATCTTTATGAAAAGACTTTCAAATATCTAAACAAGGAAATCAAAGAAGACCTCAGAAGATAGAAAGATCTCCCATGCACATGGATTTGTAAGATTAACATAGTAAATGTGGCCATTCAACAAAAACAATCTACAGATTCAGTGAAAGCCCCATCAAAATTCTAACACAATTCTCCACAGACATGGAAAGAGCAATTCTCAACTTCACATGGAAAAACAAAAAACCCAGGATATTGAAAACAATTCTCAACAATAAAAGAATTTCTGGGGAAATCACCATCCCTGACCTCAAGCTGTACTACAGAACAATAGAGATTTAAAAACCACATGGTTTGGTACAGACAGACAGTTCGATCAATGGGATAGAATTGAAGACCTAGAAATAAAACCACGCATCTATGGACACTTGATCTTTGACGAAGAAGCCAAGGTCAAACAATTGAAAAAAGAAAGCATCTTCAATAAATGGTCTGATCTAACTGGTTGTCTACATGTAAATGAATGCAAATTGATCCATATTTATCTCCTTGTTCAAAGCTCAAGTCCAAGTGGATCAGGGACCTGCACATAAAACTAGATACACTGAATCTAATAGAAGAGAAAGTGGGAAAGAGCCTTGAACATAGTGGCACAAAGGAAAATTTCCTCAGCAGAACAACCAGTAGCTCAAGCTCTAAGATCAACAATTCAAAAATGGGACCTCATGAAATTGAAAAGTTTCTGTAAGGCAAAGGACACTATTAATAAGACAAATTGACAACCTACAGATTGGAGAAAGGTCTTCACTAACCCTATATCCGATAGAGGGTTAATATCCAAAATATACAAAGAACTCAAGAAGTTAGACTCTAAAAAACTAAACAACCCAATTAAAAAATTGGGTGCAGATCTAAACAGAAAATTCTCAATAGGAATCTCGAATGGCCAAAAAGCACTTTAAAAAATATCCAACATCTTCATCAGGGAAATGAAAATCCAAATGACCCTGAGATTCTACCTTACACCAATCAGAATGGCTAAGATCAAAAACTCAAGCAACAGTACATGCTAGCGAGGATGTGGAGAAAGAGCAACATTACTCCATTGCTGGTGGGATTTCTAACTGGTACAACCACTCTGGAAATCAATCTGGTGGTTCCTCAGAAAATTGGAAATGGCTCTACCTGAAGACCCAGCTATACCACTCCTGGGAATATGCTCAACATACCACAAGGACAAATGTTCATAGCAGCCTTATTTTGTAATAGAATCTGGAAATAACCCAGATGTCTCTCAACCAAAAAATAGATACAGAAAATGTGGTTCATTTACACAATGGAATACTATTCAACTATCAAAAACAAGGACACCATGAATTCTGCAGGCAAATAGAAGGAACTAGAAAATATCATTCTGAATGAGATAACACGGACCCAAAAGGGCATGCATGGTATGTACTAACTGATAAGTGGATATTAGCCAAAAGAGTTCAGAACACCCATGATACAATCCACAGACCATAGGAAGCTTAACAAGAAGGAAGGCCCAAGTGTGGATACCTGAAACCCACTTAGAAGGAGAACAAAATAATCATGGGTGGCAGAGGGAGGAAAGAAACTGCATGGGAGAGGGAAAAGGGAGGAAAAAAAAGAGGTGCAGGATCAGGTATTAGGAGAAACAGGACAGACACCTAGATTGCTAGGAGAATGAATAGAAATATACAGCAGTCGGGGTTAGGCAGCAGGGGGAACCTCCAGAAAGTCCCAGATGTGAGAGGTACCAGGACTCAATGCAGATGACTTTAGCCAAAATACCTAACAGTGGGGCGATAGAACCAGAAGAGACCCCCTCCAGTAGGTAAGCATGGTCCCCAGTTGAGGTAGGGGGCCACCTACCATCTTCAAAATTTTTAATTCAGAATTGTTCTTGTCTAAAGGAAATGCAGAGACAAAAAATGGAGCAGAGACTGAAAGAAAGACCACCCAGTGAACAGCTCAACTTGGGATCCGTCCCATGCACATACATCAAATCCTTACACTATTGCTGAGGTCATATTGTGCATACAGACAGAAGCCTGGCATGGCGGTCAGTCCTCTGAGAGGCTCTACCAACAACTGATTGAGACAAATGCAGATACTTACAGCCAACCATTGGATTGAGGTCGGGGACCAATATGGAAGAGTTAGAGGAAGGACTAAAGGGAGCTGAAGGGGATTGCAACTCCATAGGAAGAAAACAGTCTCAGCTAAGCCAGATCCCTCAGAGCTCCCAGAGACTAAGCCAAAAACCAAGGAGCATACATGGGCTGGTTAGTGGCCAAGGGCACATGTATAGCAGAGGACTGCCTTGTATGGCCTCAGTGGGAGAGGATGCACTTAGTCCTGTGGAAACTTGATGGCCCAGGGAAGAGGGGTGCTGGTGGGAATGAGGTGGGGGTGAGTGGGCAGGTGGGGGAGCACCCTCTCAGAGGTGGTGGCGGGAGAGTGAAGAACTCCGCAACTTTTGGAATGTAAATAATAAAGTAATTTAATAAAAAAATAAAATGGAAACTTTTTAAGTTGATTAATAACACTAAGCATTGCTTAGATGCACAACATAATAAAGGAAACAATGCAAATGGGTAAAATTTAAGATGGCACAGAGGGAATGGTTTTTCTAGAAAGGAAAAGAAGAATAAAAGAATGATAAATCTCTACAGAAATGCAATTAACATTTCACAAATATGCAGGATCCAGACAATGAACAAAAGTTATCTCAGAAAAGAGATGAAACTCAAATTGACAAATAACTGTGAGAATTAATTGGAAAATTATTTAACAAGTTATGGCAAAAAGAAATCTTCAGGCTTAGTTTCCAATGGGGAATTCCAAATTGTCAAAGAAAAGCGAATTTATAATTTACTTAAACATAGAAAGAAACACATAAAGAATGTAAATCCTCAAATTAATTTTAGACAGAATAATATTTAAATATAAATTGGCTAAATTCCTCTCCTAAGTATACATAGGCAAATTCCTATCATAACCTTCTCTATGGTAGCTGCACTCTTTAACCTGGAGGAAAGAAATTAAAGTTTTACTAGCAGAATAGTGCTGTGTTAAAATAATTTTCATCCCCCAAAGGGGATAGGAACTCCACAGGAAGGCCAACAGAGTCAACTATCCTGGACCGTTGGAGCTCTCTGTGTCTGAACCACCAAGCAAAGAAAATGCACGGGCTGGATCAAGGCCTCCCCACACATATGCAGCAGAAGTGCAACTGGGTCTTCATGTGGGTCTCACACAACTAGAGCAGGGGCTATCCCAAAAGCTGTTGCCTGTACTTGGGATATGTTCTACTAGCTGGACTGACTTGTTTGACCTCAGAAGGGGAAGAAGTACCTACCTAGCCTGGTGGAGATTTGAAGTGCCAGTGTTGGGAGATGCATAGGGAGGCCCCATCTTCTCAGAGGAGAAGGGGAGTGGAGAATGGGGGAAGGATTGTGGGAGGGTGTGATTAAGAGGGGGGCATTGAGCAGGATGTAAGTGAATAAGTAAAATAAAATGATGTGAGGCCGGGCCGTGGTGGCGAACCCCTTTAATCCCAGCACTCGGGAGGCAGAGGCAGGCAGATTTCTGAGTTTGAGGCCAGCCTGATCTACAGAGTGAGTTCCAGGACAGCAAGGGCTATATAGAGAAACCCTGTCTTGAAAAACCAAAAAACAAACAAACAAACAAACAAACAAACAAATGACATGTGAGGTGAGCCAGAGCAAGTGGGGCCTGAGCGAGTGGGGCCGGAGCGAGAAAAAAAAAAAAAAAGACATGTAATTTACTTTGAAAATGAAAGGTCTGAGTGATAAAAACCAAATTATTGTTCGTTGCTGTGTCTATAATGCTTAAGAAATCCAGCAGAATCTACAGGAAAATTTATGAAACAATTAATATATAAACAAATTTAGAAATAAAATCATTGGCTTTGGTATTTTGTAGCTTCAGTGGAAATATGCAGAGAAAAGAGATACTTCCGTATGTTTGTCTCAAGCGATAGTTTTTATCATTTCTTTTCTTTCCCTGTGCTCAGTATCATTTTAATGTCTTCCTATTTGTATTCTGCCTTTTGTTTTCATTATACCTAACATTTTTATGTCTTACACTTATCAATTACTGTGTTGTTGATTTTATTTCCAGTTTTAAAAGAAAAAAATCAGCCAGATGGCCTGTGCCTATAATCACTACAGTTAGTAGGTTGAAGCAGAAGGACCATCATGTCTGTGGCTGGAATACACAGTCAACTCCAGATTAGCCAGGACTATAGGATGAAGGGGTTTTTCAAAAACCAAACAAAACCCAAATAATATGAAAAAAAGTTCTTTCTTGTTACTTTTGCTTTGATTCTCACATTCTTCCCTTGACAATTCAGTAGTCTCTATTAGCAAGGCCATTTTGGAAATGTCATATTTGGAGATTTACTTAGAATCAATTCTAAAAAAAAATTGGAATATTCTACATGACAAGTCTTTAATTTGGTAAGGGAGGCAATATAAGGAAATGGTTATATTTGTGCATACAAAATCTAGAAACTACATGGAGTACCAAGGCTGGCAATGGTAGTCTCTGTCAGAAATCATGTATTAGGGCTGTTCAGGTTGCTACTGGTAGAGCACTGGCCTAAAACTGATTCAACATAGCATTGAAAAAATATGAATATCACCATGAAGGAAGTATTGATTTATGAGAAAAAAATCTCAAATTGTGAGCAAAAGTTGACTACTGTTTATTTTTAGTCGTTAACATTCATCTGTGTGTGGAAGTATTTTCCCTTTTTGCATCTATAATTGCAGGTATAGAGAAGTAGAAAAAACTTGCATAATATCAAAAATAGTTTTGTCATTAGACAAAGGCATTTAGAAAATATAATAGGAGAAAAGAGTCATCATGATAGAAAGCAAAATACTAAATATTTAGTATGAACATTGACCAGAAGTGTGGGAGTTATATGAAGAAGCTGGGAAATCTAATATAGACATAAAAGAAGATTTTAGCAAAAGTAAAATTGCAGAAATTATCTTACGATGCCTCAATACTATACAGTGACAGATGTTAAGCTTACCAAGTTATAAACATGTGGATTAAAATCCCCTCCAAATTTCTTTGCTACTTAAAAAAGTTTATCATAGAAAAATCAACCAACCAACCAAACAAACAAAACAAATGTAGAGTTGCCTTGGAATTTTCAAAAAGAAGGAAGAGTCTGGATGTGGTGTGATGCAGAATAAAAGAGGCAGGGGAGGGGATTCTAACCCAAACACTAGAGACCAGTGGGGAGTGAGCAGTGTTTCCTAACTCTGTGTCTGCAGATGTAATGGTGGGATTCCACCAAGTGAGAGCAGTGTTGATAGAGATTAACTCAGAGCACACAAAGCCTGCATTCCATTTTATTTATTTACCAATGTAAATTATGAATAGGGAACATTGAATCATAGCAGCTTGAGGGGAAATACACATGAATTGATTTACATTTTTTGAATTGGTAGAAATCCTTCTCATTTAGAAAACAATTTGTAGGCTCTATACATAGAACAAAACAGTATCTAAACTATGAAGTTATGATCTACTAAAAACCCAAATACAGCATAAACAGTTGGCAGATTAGGGGCAATGTTCTTAACTTACAGAAATCCACACAAACCAGGAAATACAAAATACACTGAACTCCAAAGAGAAAATAGACAAATTGTTGAAAAAAAGATAAGCCTCCAATAAAAATATTTTAAATGATATGCTCTGATTACACAATTAAAGAAATCCAATCAGAGATTAAAATGCCTTGTTTTAGTCGATCAAATTGGTGATAATTAAAGTGAGTTTTAGAATATTCACTGCCAAGAAGAATCCAGATAGATAGCCACCATTGTTAACTGTTGCTTGAGTGCACACAGGAGTAACTGTTATCAAATAGTAAGGTCATATGCACCAAAACGTACAGAATAACATACTCATCCGTTTGACTTTTAAACCTTTCAGCTGGGAGAATTTCCAGTGGAATGCAGATTTCCGAGATGTATATCCAAGGATGTTCATTGTAAAGTAAACAAACTTTAAAACATACAAAATAGCCATACTGAGAACTCTGTGAACCACTATGGCATGTGGTCAGTGTAATGGAAGGCTGTGTGGACAGTAAAGTCTCAAAAGGTATCTTTAAGTACAAATATGGAAAAACCTACAGGACCAATAATAATGGTTTTTAAAAACTTGAAGGAATAATCACACATGTTTATACTGTAGGCCCTTTCATAGCAAGAGCATACTGCATGTGAGTACATGCTTTATGATCCAAATGTATCTTTTTAAAAATCAAAGGCAGTTTAACTGATTGTGCCTGTGTAGAAGACAGTGGTTCTCAAATTTAATGTGCATGAAACCATCATGGGGTTTGCTCAGTCCCAGATCATTAGTCCCATCTGCAGGCATTCCCATTCATTTACTCTCATGTGAAGCCTAAGTGTTTCAGTTACCCAGGTAAGACCTGTGTGGATGGCCAGGAATCCATAGAGATGACTATTGATGTGGAGAAAATAGACTTCTTAATACACTTTCTCCTATTAAAATCAAAAGTGACAAAGCAAATGGTGAGATTCTGTGGCATTTGTATTATCTTTATCCTTTTAATATTCTTAACAATCAAATGTTAGCTTTTAAATTCAACCAAATAAAATAAAATCGACTGCCTTTTGATTGTTAACTTTTTGATCATTTCTTTAAAATAGACAGTGAATATACATAATTTCTGTCCATCTATTCATTGATGGACAGCTACATTGATCTGATAACTTGGCTGCTGTGGTTGTACTTCAGTCAACATAGGAATGAAGATATCCTTTCAACAATGATGAATGTGTACACACACACACACACACACACACACACATGATTCAGTCATAATGATGAAATCCTGAAGAACTTTATACAAAATGAAATAAGTCAGCCACTGAAATACAAGCACCGTATATTCTAACTTACATGTGCAAGCTAATGACATGGCTCTCGTAGGAGAAGAAAGTGGACAAATATATGCTAAAGCCTGGGAAACAGAGTTAGAACATGGATAAAGAAAGGTTAGTTAACAGATAGAAGATGCCAATTGAAAGGAGGAATAACTGCTAATGTCTGATAGCCCATCGCTGTAAAGTAATACTGACAACAAATAATTTTACTTTTCAAATCAGATAGTAGAAAAGATTTTTAACTTTCTCAAAACAAAAAGCTGATAAATATTTGAGGTAATGGGTATTACTTTGATCCGATTATTCTATATTTTAGTGAAATATCACATTGTGCACACACACACACACACACACACATACACACACACACACACACACACACACAATGGGTCCAGTCATACCCCAACTAAAACTTAAGAGTAAGACAGTAGAATATTGAATCTTTCCGATACATATTCGAGATGCATCCTAGTATTCCAATCTGAACTCACATTGCAGGACACTTGAAGTGATACTCCAACAAGTTAAAATACTGAGAATACTAGGTATATCTTTTTATAACACTTAGTTTAGGGCTAGATTAGCACACGAGATAAAAAAAAAAAGCAGTGAAATAATTATTTCAGTGTCCTGTGAAGGAACAATGATGGTATAAGCAGACTCAATATGGACAGATAGCATCTGTGATGTCAGAGAAATAGCAATCCCTCAGGAAAGGTTTGTGGTGGCACGACATGCCTTTCTATTCATATTTGAGTTAATTAATCTTATGGTTATACTTCATCCTCTGTATATTTTATTACAATAACCACAACAAACGGGTTTGTCTATTCAATTTTCTTTCTAGGGACCGTTTTCCCATACCTTCTCCGATATTATTTTTCTTGTGTTTAGACATTTTCCTGAACCCATTGTTCATCTTTCTGTTTCCCTTAGAAACATCCAGGAACATATGGGAACAAATGTGAATAGTCGAGACTTTGAATTGCTGACTTGCCAATCCTCCTATCTTCAGATAGGGTAGAAAAACCTGAGCAAACAGGCATTGCACTAGACCATGTCGGCAGTAGAGCAAGCCACGGTCAGGTTACCCAGGGAAGGAATTCTCGTGTTTTGTTTCCCATACCAAGACTGGTTTTCTTTCTCTTTCCCCTAAAGATCAAATCTGGTGGTTCATTTGCTATTCTGGCTGATCTCAGCTTCTGCTGTGCATGCTCTTGTCTTCCCAGCCCCACACTCCAGGGGTTTGATAGAACAAGGTTAATACTTGGAAGCGTGGTCAGGAGCAAATTGATTGCAAGGAGGGGAAGCAAAGCTCGTCTGTCACCATCTCCTTATGGCCTCAGGTTAAGCAGGCCATTGCACTAGCTGAAACTTTCAAATTCTTTTCTGACATCTGGTAAAGAGAATAGTATTTTTCTCAAACTACCTGCGTGGAACCCTATTAGCTATGGTCAGATGATCTGAGAGATACACCCTTTAAAGCGCTGAATCCATAATAGCTTCTCTGAGTGTTAGGGAAATAATCTTCCTCTTTCTTATACAGAAGGCCCAACCAGCCCAGCTTTATATAATTTAGCAATCATTTGGTATGCATCTCTTTATGCAAGACAACTACTAGAAAGAACAATCTAGTCCCCACCTCACCCCAGCGCTCCAGCTCACAACTCCAGAGACTACCACAATAGAACTTTTGATGAGAATAGCATCCCCAAAGAATTATGTAGCAACCGCATAGTCAGCTATCATGGCACTAAGCTAGACCAAAGGAAGGAAATGCCCATCATGATGAAGTATAAGGCCCCACCTGTTCCTTGTTAGAAAAAATAAGTAGATGATGAGCTGGGGCCCAGAAGGAGGAGCATACAACTGCATCTTACCATCATTCCTAACTCAGGTTATAGTCTTGTCATTGTAGAAATCTGGACAAAGGAGTCCAGGAGCACCAGACAGGGCTTAGTGAGCTTGTATTGCAGTAAGGATGAAAATAAATAGATTAATTTAAAAAAATAAATTGAAGGCTTAAAGAAAGGGTGAGTTTGATTTGGGCTTTTCAGAATGAGACATACTTTGACAGATGGAAATGAAAGGAAAGGCTACAGAAAACCAAGAATGTCTATTGCCTAGAATTGTCTTGGGAGAATGCTAACTGAGAATAATTTAAAGCATTTCTCTGGAAATCTGAAGGACACAAAACGACAGCTTCTCTCTCAATGAAAGGCTGTTTTCTAAATTGTTTAATCTTCGGTTGCAGTTTATTAAGATATGTGTGTCTTGTCTTGAGAGGCTGAGTAATCACTAGCATTGTAGAAGGGAATGCATTTGCATGACAGTATAAGAATGTCAAGTTGTCTTTCAAAACTACACATAGATAAAAGGCTCACCAAGGTCTGGACTATCTCTGAGTGCTGACTGTGGGAACATCCACTGATGTCATTGGCTGTACTGTATGCACACATCTCAATCAGTGCCAAAGGCTTCCTGTCCACAAAAGGCCGGACAGTCCTTACCTCTTGCTCATAATGCCACATTAGCATTTCCATTCTCTTGCTCTGTGGTCATAAGACTCTGGGAGATCTTTTGAGAGACATTTCTCAACCAGTAAACACAAAAGAGGGTGCTTTGAGACCACTGAAGGGCACCATCAAAATGGGGAGATCCTTATTAAAAGATTCCATAATGTACCCTAATACCTTCAGAGACTGAGGGGGGAGCAATTTGAGAAAGAAAAAAATGAACGTAAATATAGAAAGGGGACATAATGAGGAAGATAAAGGAAATGGTACAGATGTACCCCTTTGAGCAGATTTCCACAGTGGCACAGACAATAAGAAGCCCCCATCAGCGTCACTCGGGGTATCTTTCCACTTTAATCCCTGAGCTGTGATGATGATAAGTGCACAGAAGATGGGTACTTTGAAGTACAACCCAATATTCCCTGAACTGTACAGCTTCGTTTTTTAATTATTATTATTATTATTTTTTTTTTGCTAAACAACAGCAACAACAAAAACTTCAAGTATATTTTTCATCTTGATCTACATATTTGCTCCAATATTGTGGTTGTCAAAAAAAATGTATATGTGCCATCACAAAGGATTGTGGTCATACAACTAAGAAAATTGTTATTAGCAATGGTTGAAGAGTGAACTCCAAAGATAGACTCTATGATTTGATACTCATGATACAGCAACTAGTAAAATTATCTCTCTTAACTTACCCTTTTTTGTCTCTTCATCCTAGAAGTAGGGTTGGTCATCAAAAGCAGTCTATCATATCAACAGTATACAGTAAGCATATATTCAACAATACTTAGACCAGTTGTTCTTAAACTTCCTGATGCTGTGACCCTTTAATACAGTTCCTCATGTTGTGGTAACCCTCAACCATAAATTATTTTTGCTGCTACTTCATAACTAACTTTAATTTTGTTATGCATCATAATGTAAATATCTGTATTTTCTGATGGTCTTAAGTGACCTTGAGAAAAATTCACTCAACCCCCCTCAAAGGGGATTGCAGCCCATAAGTTGGGAACCACTGGATTAGACAACATTGTCTCCACTAGATTTCTAATTTTCTTAGATGTACTCTAGCATAACTTCTAAGTGAGATAATGATTATTATTTATAAAGAGAATGGATCTAATTCTGGTCAAAAGCAAATATACCTGAACTTTCGCATTGCATATAGTGTCTCTTTAAGGCCAATTTTTTTTGGGGGGGATAACATTTTTTTTTAAATAATAAAAATGACTTACAGACTTATATCCCTGTGATATGTATTGGGAAGGCCAGAGTTAGAAATATACTTGCCTGCAACTAATAGTAACCTGAAAAAGGAAGTACATTTTCTTAGTTCAAAGTAAGAAACAACTGCCTTTGACTCAGGTGCTCAAAATGTCCTTCAGAACCAGTTTCATCTTTTTCTAACAAAAGAAGAAGAAGAAGAAGAAGAAGAAGAAGAAGAAGAAGAAGAAGAAGAAGAAGAAGAAGAAGAAGAAGAAGAGGAGGAGGAGGAGGAGGAGGAGGAGGAGGAGGAGGAGGAGGAGGAGGAGGAGGAGGAGGAGGAGGAGGAGGACGAGGAGGACGAGGAGGACGAGGAGGACGAGGAGGAGCATGAACATGGAAGGAGAACTAGCTGGGACAAGGAAGAGGATTGGCATTAGTGGGCGGGGACAAGAGAGGATAAAAGAGAGTGAAGGGCTATAAATATCAAAATTTCATATACATCAAACCTATTTTAAAATCAATGTTTAGAATATCTATCCCCAAGGTCACAGGGTGGTATACAGACCTTGTTCCAGCATCATAAATCAAAAGAGGAGGTAAACACTATTTCCAAATGATCTATCAATTCTACCAGCAAAACTGAACTGTCTAAGAAAAATTCCTAAAAGTCATATCTATATCCCTTTCTGGAACTGTTATGGAGCTATATATAAGGATGCTGTGTAACAGCAGGGAGTGGGTTGTCCTGGAAGAACTAATTACAGTCTACCAACTGACAAAAAGGGCTCATACCCTTAAAAATATCAGGGTTCTGTGGCATAGAGAAATGGTTCTCCAACCTCAATGAGCAGCAATCTCCTGAGGGATAAAACTTCCAGAGTGTGTGTGTGTGTGTGTGTGTGTGTGTGTGTGTGTGTGTGCATGTGTGTGTGAATTTTTGTGTAGCAGACAAACTTTGGGATTTTTATAAAGTCCCCAGTTGATGCTGATGTTGCTGGGTTGAAAGTGCACTCTGAGAACATCTGTATAATGATAGGCACTTTTCTATAAAGGATCAGATAGCTAGTATTTTATTTACAAGCTATAGAAGACTTATCACTTGTAGTATTAAAGAAGCCATAGGTAATCTATGAATCAGTATAAAAATGACTCAATAAAACATCCATTTTAATAAAAACTGATGAGGGTTGTCCTTAGAACTACCAATAATAGGAAGAAATGTTTGGCAATGCTCTAGTCACTGTGGTACCCAGCAAACCTTTCATTGGCTTACACTGAGTCAGTGAGTTGCAAGGAGCACATGACAATGAATTTCCCAGATGGACAGTGTCTGGAGCTTCATTTTGGGAGACTCAGATCACCATAGCTGACTTGAGCACTTAGAAGCTAAAAGTATCTGGAGATTCCTTTGTTCACTTTCAGCATTTTGGTCAGGATGACTAACAGATCTGATCTACTCAGAATATGGGCCGGAATACCACATGTTGTCCTTGCTTCTTGCTAGAATCCTCATAGTGTGAGTTCAGTTATAAAAGTAGAATTTCCAAGAACCCTGCAGGAGGGGAATACATGATTTTTATTGGCCAAGCCTTGAAACCAACAAGCGTCATTAGTATCTCATTCTATATAGCCTCAGACCCATAAAATGAAAGAGAGAGTTAGACTTCCTTTTGGTGATAGAATGGCAGCAGTTGCAAAAGGCTATGCATGATGGTGGGTATTGGTGGTCATTTTGTAAGATACATTTCTCCATAGGCAAGACACCAGTGTCTACTGCATCCCTTTGGAATATTCTTAACTGCTACCCCAGTCCCCCTTAAAAGCCTGCCTGTGCCCTAACATCAGAACACAGAATGTGGGCATAATCAAGTATCATGTAGGATCATTTCTGAGGAGTTTAGCCTAGCCAATGCTGTCATTTTCTGTGTCCCCATTGCCTCTCAAGTCAATGAGGTCTTATTGATTTCCTGTTTGCAAGACATTGGACAGCTCTGAAGGATGGAATGAAAACAAATTAACAAGGAAAGAAACTCCAAATGAGTGTTATCCATCATTCAACATCATCACTGAGTGAAGGGCCCGGATTTCTTATGTTTAAGTGTAATGCCAAGAGTTGCATAGTCCAGGGAACTGAGCACCTCCTCAAAGAACTTATAAACTTGGGGAAATTTAAAATAAAAATACTTTTTTAAAATGGTGAGTATCCATAGAGAAGTGCATAAATTATACCAGAGGGAGCTTATTTTGATGACCTTGAAATGAGGCAAAGATCTTTCTCCATTGGATAAGCTGAAAAAGTCAGCCGAGTAGAAGAATTTCTTCTATTGAAATTTGAAATATAAAATACAGATGAGTGGAAAGAAAGGGAAATTGTGTAATATGCAGGAACTACTTAATACCTAATGCAGGAATGGGGGTCTCTAGGATTTGAGGATATGGGGAGATATATCATGGTGTCAGAAGCAAAACTATACTTGTGGAGAACATAAGCTAGCATGGAAAGAGGGCAGTGATCACAAAGTTGAAGAGGCTTCCACAGAACATCTAGGCATGTTGCAATGTCTATAGTGCAACATCTGGAACATCCTCCTGTCCTGACTTCCTCTCTACCACCTAGAACCAAGTATAGCATGTTCAATAATACACATTTTATCTCGCTCCATAACACTGAAATTTGACATAGGGATCCAAACAGCCAGGCAACTAAGCAATATTCTTTCAAGTAAAAGTCCAGTGATAAGTGTGCACCAAAGCATTTTTATTAATTTTAAGTGCCTCCCCACACCATTTAAACTGTAACTTCTTAGAAAAAGCATTTTTTTGGTTTGGAATATTTTATAATCTTCAAAATAAACTTCATTTTAGATTGAATGATTATGTCTAATACCATACTATCCCACTATGGCGGAACTGCTATTCACTGCGTTTGGACTTTGGTGGTGTGGTCTACAGTTGCATCAACTACTATCATCCATCAAGATATGCCCTAATCATAGATTTCTTGAAGTTGGCATCTGATACAGGTGATTGGGAATTGCTAGAGCACAGCAACATCTTTGGGTAGTGTTTAGTTTGCAAATAAAGGTCACAGTAACTTATCATCACTGACTTAATACAAATCCTTCCTCTGTGTGTGTGTGTGTGTGTGTAAAATTGTCATGCTTGCCTCGTGTTGTTTGAAAAGTACCCCAATAACATTGCACTTAATAATAAAATATTCAATTTTTATCCTATCAACCAATGACCTGTCTAGTTTCAAATATTGGCTGGTCCTCTAAATGGTGACAAATTTTCGTTGAGTGAGGCTTGAAAGTTCATTTCTCTATGAAATGTGAAGTGCTTCCAAAACACTGTTTTATTGCATGGAGCTTCAAATTTATTCTGAAGCATATGTGTTGTCAAAACATAGCCTAAGCGGGTTAAGAAAGTTTTAAAAAGTTTTCTATCAAATTAAATGAGAATTTCAAGTCTCTTTTCCAAAATATCCTTGGGTGGGGGGGCAGGATAAATCAATGGTTGGATCAGAACTAAGTCATACTATCAATGTTGTGTTTTATAAAAAGATAAGGAGAGAAGGAATAAATTGGTGGAGGTGCAATAAGGTGTGTGGGGGAGGGGGAGGGGGTTGCCTCTGTGGGCCCATGCTGAGGCATCTCTTCCCCCTTAGGGACAACATAGTATAGAATAGAGTTTATTTGGGGCATGGTGAGGGGAGTTGAGGGAGTAGAGACAGAAAAGGCAGAGAGAGAGAGAGAGAGAGAGAGAGAGAGAGAGAGAGAGAGAGAGAGAGAGAGAGAGAGTAGAGGAGTAGAGGCTGGCCATGAGCACGTGGAGAGAAAGAGGAGAGGAAAATGGACAGAGAGAGAGAGAGAGAGGGTAAGGAGCAGGCAGACAGAGCAAGAGCAAGAGGGCAAGAGAGACAGGAGAGGGCAAGCAGCCCCTTTTATAGTGAGTCAGGCACACCTGGCTGTTGCCAGGTAACTGTGGGGCGGAGCCTAGACAAAAACCGTCAATAATCAAGAATCACCTGAGCAGTCACCCCCCCCCGTGTTGTATTGTCTTTTCTTTGTTATTATTATTGTGGGTATGTGTGTATGATATGTATTGAGCGTTGACATTTGGGATGCAGTGCACTTTTGGAATTAGGGGCACAACAATCAGAAGCTGGGGTTCTCTTGGGATTCAGGCTTGAACTGCGAGCCCTTTTACCTACTAATCTATCTTGCAAGCCACCTGAACAACTTTATACAAGTCTAATTTAGAGAGCTCCCATTTCTTTTTTAGGCAAGAAATTTAATGAGTGCTTACTGAGCTTAAAAGTGTCTGAAATATAAGATGTAGATACTTTAGCGATGAAGCAGATTATTGTCTTTCTTCCCTGCCACGTTTACTTTGCTGTTGGCACTACCAATCCTAATATACTATCATTGATTAATGATGATAATAATACTGTCTTATGCACTGCCAGTTGTGTTACATTACTTAATACTTGCAAAAATCCTATCGTATTAGTCGCTTTTCTCATTCCTATGACAGAAAAAAAAAAAAAAGGAAAGAGAGAGAAAAAAATAACATAACAAGACAGCTTGATGGAGGAAGGGTTTATTTTGGCTTACAGTTTGAGGTGATAAAGTCTGGTATGATGTTGAAAGCTAGGAAACAGGTAATATTGCATCCATAGTCAGTAAAGTCAATCAGAGGTCAAAGGGGAAGTGGATCCAGGGTATAAAACTTTAAGACCTCTCCAGACTGACTGATATCCTACAGCAAGGCTCCCCCTCCTAAAGATCTCACACCACCAACCAGCAACCATGTGTCTAAATATATGAGCCTATGTGTGAGATGGTTCTCATTCAAACCACAATAGCTATAATGTATATTATTATCATCTGTACTTTACATACTAAGAAGCTAAAGCTACCCAGACTAAATTCTCTGTATTTGGATATATTATCAAATTCAATGATGGGCACCTCCCCCCCCCACACACAAATCTTGCCTTTATATTCAGTTCTTATATAACGATGTGTCAGAATTGTATCACTAAATGGTAGGCAGATAATTAAATGGATCCTGTACCTGGCTGATGTTGTATCCATTAAGTGGCTGAATTAAAACTAAAGAAAGTGAGTTTGCTCAGATCCCAGGACAAACTCTTTCAGGAAGAAAAGTGGGAAATAAACATCTATAAGAATATTTTCTCTGTAAAAAAAGGAATATTCCAACTTACTCTAGATATGAGACATCCAGGGGAGTGTGGGTAAAATGCAGTTGAGAATAACAATCCAATGCAGATGCTTCTTCAGAGCATATGTTCAGAGCATATTCTGCACTGTATAGAGTCACGGAGCTGAAAGGACGTGGTATGCAGGACTCTGCTAAGGTATGTATCTGGTTATGTGCCTGTGTCTGTCTGAAAAATGATAGCAAAATTCAACTAACTTTTTTTGGCATTCATAAAGCTTGACTTTTAACAACAAAATTTTGTGAATGTCTACCCATGAGCCTTTGTTTCTACCATAATCCCTTTATCCCTATATAGAAGAAACAGGAAGAGCAAGAGATTTGATACCATAAGCCACATGTCTCTTAATCAATGGTTAAGGGGCATCTCAGCTTTCCAGATGACCAGGGATGGCCTTAGGAATAGCCTTCATTCTACCAGATCTCACCAACGAAATACCTCTCTTCCTTACTTTCCCCCTGACCTCTCTGCTGGTGTTTCCTGGATTCCATTTCCAGATAAAGTAGCTGCGTTTAATAAATATGCACTGGGGGACTCATGGGGGTACTTCATTTAAGACAGATTTAAATCAATTCCTACAAAGAGACAGTGTGAGTTAGACATAGCCATGAGGATCTGAGAAGCTCAGTAATTGCATGGAATAAGCAAAGATTGAATCCCTGAACAAAAAAATGGGGTGTTGAAAGAAACAGGCCCCAGCGCCTGCATATCACGTCCTCCTATCAAAGGCTGAGGACAGCCTGGAGCTTGCAGAATTGCGTTTCACTGCTAGCATTTTGGTTATCCAGGGGCATGTTAAGGGAGTTTTGATTACTCAGGAGGAGGTTAAGAGGCCAATAAAGAGTAAAACTAAAATGAGCGCTGGAGACTTAGTGGGGGGTCAATGTTGAATGAACTGGGAGTGGGGGAAGGAGAAGAAGAGAAGCAAGGATTCCCATGGAGAACAGCGAGAGTAGCCCTGTGCTTGCTAGACAGTTTTGATTGATGACTAATTTGTAGCCTCTGCTTACAGGACAGTATTTATTGGTTTTGTGGATTTCCTAAAGCAAGCATATAGCTCATCAGAATGATACTCATTTTTCCAAAAAACAGACCCTTCAGAACCTTCAGAGCGGTAGTCAGTATTTCATATGAGTTTATGAGTTTTTCTCCAGCTTTCCAATACACATAAAAAATTTTATCTCTCTTTTCCCCTGCAATGAAATCCTCGAATGCATCCTTCCATTTTGTGAATAAAAATACTGGCTTTTCTTAACAACGTCCTTCTAATAAGTGATCCAAACTATGTGTTAATGCCTGAGCAAGGGTGGGTTTAACAAAGGGGCAGCTCTCTCAGCCTCACAGCGAGAGGCAGCCTCATTTGCACTTGCTCAGGGAAGGTTTCTGGAATGTGGCAGGGAGCTCACACTTCTACCAGTCTGTATTTTGCAGAGCTGTTCAACCTCCTTAATACCTTTCAAGTGTCTACGAGCTAAAAGAATGTTCTTCCTGAACATTCCTGTGACTGTCACAGCTGCGCAGAACGTTTGTTTATTATGAGCCTGTGATTATTTAGTGTCTATTTATTGCCAGCAAAAATATATATACTGGTTTAAATGTTGATAACTGAGGAAACATTTCCCAGTGAAAACTTGTGTAGTCAGGACTTTGTTTCAAAATAAAAAGTAGAACTTTTTGAACGCAAAATGAGACTGTACACCAATTATTAGTCTATAGCTATTTTTAATTGTTGTGTTCAGCTTATTGATAAAATATCTAGTATGGATGAAAGTATATTCAACCTTAAAATGATGTAATTTTTGCCACTTAAGAACTGCTATGAAAAATATATCATTATTTGAATGAGCGAAATAAAGGAGAACTTCCATGACCTCAGTTCCTTCACTGGGATTTTAGGATTCTGAAAATGATGCCAAGGGACATTTAGAAAAATTTGCCAATGAACAAATAAATGATAATTTTATATGGTGATAGGATCCAAATGTTGTGTTTATTCCTTGGTCCTAGTAAATGACTGCTCTGAAATAGAGTAGACATTTGTTTGGCTCTATGGACCAAACTTTCAATATCGTCTACATATAGACCTGTACGCATGTCTAGAACATTTGTGGTGCAGGAGAAAACTATTTTCACCTTTGTGCAGTTTCTAAATATTTTCCTTTCTGCTTGATGGCACAGCAGCCAAAAGTGGTTTGTTCCAGCAGTGCTTTACAATTATGTACTGAGTATCACAAGTAGAGCAAGCAGATAAAAATGTATACAGCATCATCTGTAAGGTCACTCCTGATTTAAGTGAGGCAAGGTATTGCAATTTTATTTCAGTAAGAACCACATGAGTTTTTTGTTTGTTTGTTTCTTTGTTTCTTTGTTTTAGCAGAGAAGAAGTAGGATGAAGTAGTTTGAGAATTGTAATAATTAGACAGTGCCTGTCATTAGCCATGATTTTGATGATTGGTGATCATGTGGCCTGTCACCTGAGTTTGGGAAGCAAAAACATCCTCTCAATTCTGGCTCAGATATGTGCCATCCTTCCTACTCTGTCACTCTCACAGAGCTCTCCAGGGTAAATATGCAATATGGAAATGCCAGGTGGTATTGTTTGAAACGATCCTGTTAGCCAAAGCTGTTCTTCAGTAATAGGATATGGTGTGCTGTGATATTTATAAGACATACAATGAATTATAAATACAAAATGCCAAAGATTGCAAAGATCTGTATTACTAATTTCATGTAGACTTTAGGTTGAATGAGTATAGTTCAATATGTTGGACTTTTAAAAAACATTGTTAATTGTACACATCTGTTTCGCTTTAAATATATATATATATATCTTTATCATTTATATTGTGTGCCTGGGAAGACTAGCTTGCCATTCTCGCCTGCCATTATATGAGTCGCAGCCACCAAACTCTGGTTGTCAGGCTTGGTGGTAAACATCTTCAAACCCTAAGCTATGTTACTGGCTCTTCACTTTGCTTTCTGAATGTGGCTAGCAGAAAAGTTAAATCGCATATGTTACTAACACAATATTTCCACCAGACAGCTCTAGGAATAAGAAAGTTAACAACTTGGACAGATTTCCTCTCCTTCATTACTTCAGAAAATAAAAAAAACTTGAGTTGCTTATTTATAATTCATATGTTCATTGCTATAATTCTTTCCAGAGCAGTACGTCTGTGAATATGACATAAAATAATGCCAATAAAACCATCTAATTAATGAGGCCAACAATTTATTGCATAAAATGTTCTACAAATGTTCTGAATTTAATGTATATAGAACTATTAATTTATTTTCATACAAAGTATAAACATTCATTATATTTTCACTTTATTTTTTACTTATAAAATTATTAATGGCACCTATTTTGACAATAAATTTTATTCTCTTAATAAAATTTGTTTTAGGAAATAGCAGTAGTTATTTGATAGGTTTCTCAAATGTCTGATTTAAATAATGCACACTGAGAAATACAGAATCTACTGTCAATGTGAAAAATATTAATTTGTGAATGAGCATTTGCAACATCTCATTAGTATAGTGCATAAATATTATTTTTGTCCTCTTGGGGGTTCAGATTTCATCATTTCTTCCCTAAGACATTCAGTATATAGAATAGTTGGTTGGTGAGGACAAAATCATTGAACACCTAGTGACTTGGCACTGCAAGGGGTACAGGAAGGAACAAGCTTGTTGGGATGATGTCATTGTCAGCTCCATCTGGAAGTAGCCATTTCCCATTGGGAACTCCTAAAATATCTAAGCCATTATTCAAAACTCTGAAGATAAAAAGATATATGCATGTAGTCTACTTCCTTTACTTGCAAAAATTGTACTAAAACCAGAAATATAAATCATTCAAACCAATGAGTATTACTCTCATCAAGATTAGTCTCCATTTCTCCTGCATTACAACTCTTTTAATGTTATCTGTTTTATGCATATGCATATTTGCCTATATATGTGTCTGTGCACCAAGTGCATGCCTGTGCCCACAGATGCCAGAAGAGGGCATCAGATACCCTGGGACTAGAATTACAGACGGTTGTAAACTACCATGTAGATGCTGTGACTTGAACCCAGGTCCTCTTAAAGAACAGCTAATGTTTTTAACCTCTGAGCCTTCTCACCATACCTTACTTCATAGACATTTTGGTACAAACAACCATAGTGAAATTTTAATAATTATTATTTTTATCATACCCGAACCTCTCTTTAAAATCTCCCTGTGAATGTTCAGTGCAGTTGTGAGGGAAAGTTTTCCTTAGTCCATAAAGCTCTGTAGCCAAGGCAACCGTGGCTTCCCTATCCCTTCAAGTCACTCTTCCCATTACACTCTACTCTCCATCTGGGTAACATCTCTCTCTCTCTCTCTCTGTCTGCCTGGAAATCTTTCTTAAAGCTTAAGAACAATGGAAAACAAGAAGTAGGGTCAGTTCTATAGACATATCTGAGTCACTTCACAGTCACTTTAACTCAAAGAATACTAAGTGACTACATTTTGCCTCTTTACCTAATTTTATTTACAGTGTTAACTACTATCCAAACCTGGATTTTTTTTCCCTTTAAATTTGTTTTGTTTTTCTTCCATGTTGCTTCTTACTAATATTAATAAGACAATCCTTAACTCAAGTTTTTTCAATAGTGTGTGTGTGTGTGTGTGTGTGTGTGTGTGTGTGTGTGTGTGTGTCCTCAGCATGCCACAGTGTGTATGTGAAAGTCAGATGCCAATCAGTTTGTGGGATTCATTTCTCTCCTTCACTCATGTGGTTTCTAGGGATGAAACTCAGGTTGTCAGTTTTGATGGCAAGAGTCCTTGTTTGCTCAGCCTTCTTACCCATCCTCCTTTACTCGATAGTCTTTTCTCGAACACCTAAAAAGCCCTTAATAATTAAATGCCAGCAGACTGGGTAGAAGGATGAATGGGACATGATAAAATATCAAGATAAAGGGAGTTCAGGGTGCTGGAGCATGAAGTAGCATCTCCAAGATTAGTAGATTCTAAACAAGACGAGGAGGGTTAGTGGAGTTCTCCAAAGTATTAACCACTAAGCTGACACAGGATGATAAGGAGTCAGCCTGACTGTCAGCAAAACGGTGACCAGTAAGGGGCTTTCCTTACACATGGATCACACAATGGCAGTGCAGTTGAGCTGTACTGACCATGATTCTGAGACATGAGGACAGAGAAACAGGTTCTGGGGGTGAGTGAACCCATCACCTCCTGAGAAATGTCTGCGGGAGAACCCACAGTGTTGGATTGTACTAGAACCCCAAGTATCTGAGCCTCCTGCAAAGGAAAGTATGCCTTGTCTATTTACCCTTGTTCACTCCATTTTCCATCTCTCCATTCCACATGAGATTGTAGACTGTTGCCTCTCTCTTGAATGTTCCTTTACTTGTAATAGGATGCCTTAGGAAAAGCAGGCTCCCACCAAATGCCTGGGAAGCTGGATTGAGTCTTCTCCTATATTATTTTACAGGCCATTATCTGAACTGTTATTTGGGACTAAATAGATTATTCCGGGACATCACGGAAAGTATAAGAATAATTTATACACCATTGATCCTTCATAATACTTACTTTGAATTAACATGGAGGAGGGACATGCACAATAAGTTGGCATGCTCCAAAGCCTTCCACTGTGAGAAAATAGCATCTCTGCAATAAAGAAGGCTCGGGATAAAGTGAAGCTAAATAAATTCTTGCTATGTCAATTTTTTTAAGCCAAGGAGTTTAACTGAAGTCTGTATCCTTGTGGAAATCATCACTCCTGATATGTTTGTTCGTTTTCCAGAGATTAGTACTCATTAGACAGAATCTCAGTGAGATTCTCAAAGGTATTTGTTTGCATGAGTAAGAAGAAACCATGTCAAAGATGATCATATTGGTACAAGCTGAGTGTTTGCTTTGCTTTTGTCTCTTCTGTGTTGCAAAGACATCAGGGCCTTGATCTACACCAAGCTAAAGATGACCTCCCCAAGTCTTGCTGTTAACAACATGCTGAACTAATTAGCCTCAGAATTTTGGGTTTGATTGTTATGATAGAAATTTGGATAAAATAGAAAAACAATTCAGTAATAATATTGATATTTGATGTACTCAGTTGGAAAGTAAAATAACAGATCTCAAAAATATTTCAAAAGCCTTCCTTGTATAGTTCTATTTTAGGATAGAAGGATATTTTTCTTATATGTTGTGTTGATTTTTCAATGCTTTTCTTATCATATAGAAAACAATATATTAATCATTAACATTTATTTGGAAAAGAAAAAAAGCAAATTAAGAAACTCTAATTGAACTCTAATTTACCCCAACTCAACTCAAAACCATGAGACCAATGAAAATCTTTGGTGTGACCATTAGCTTTTCTTTCTTGCTGCTTCTTAATCTCACTTGTCCAAAATAATGAAAACTCATGTAGTGGACTACCATATGCTGAGAGGCTTGAGTTTTGAAACCTGCCAGGGTGGCAAGGGAACAAGGAAGGAACAGACATACCAGTACATGGACAGGAAACTCGGGTCAGTTGGGCTGGGTACACACTAGTGGAGTGGCACCAACTACCACCAACAAATCAGAACCTCAGCACAGTTATTAGGTACCACCCAGAGGGAGGGATTGGGGATTCTGGTAGGAGTCTTTATAGAATGTAGCAGTCTCTGGTTGCAAATATCTAGGAGCAGGAAAATGCAGTTGCCAAGTTTTGTACAAACTGGTCAATCCTTTGTCAACACTCATACGTGCCCACATTATCACATTTGCACTGAGGCCAGTTCTGATCCTGACCCACATGGGGAAGGAGTTGCCAGTTTCCTATGGGTCTGAGGCTTGGTCCGTGATATGGCCAGCTCATGTCAAGCAGTGTGCATTCACTCAAAATTTCACTTACTCCCTAAAATGAAGAAAGTCTCTATGGACTCATTTCAAGTATGCAAGTCAACTGATTTCTTAAAGGAGCTCTGCTTTAGGGGAAGCAGGAACTGTAGGAATCTTATTCATTGCCACAGGACAGCTGAATTTGATTAAATATATTATTAAATTTTGACAATTAAAGTATTCCAATCTTCAAATTATTTTAAGAATTACCAGATTAAAATGTAGGCATGAATGGCAAAATCTAGCCTGTGTATTTCAGCATCATATCAAAAACTCCTCACTTATATTCCACTGTTTTTATCACAAGTTTTTGCCTTTCATACCCACATTACTTACGGCACTATATCTTATCAAAAATATTTCAAAGATCTTCCTTGTATGGTTCTATTTTAGGATAGAAAGATATTTTTCTTATATGTTTTGTTGATTTTCAATGCTTTTCTTATAAAAGACAATATATTAATCATTAACATTTATTTGGAAAAGAAAAAAAAGAATTTTCTTAAATAAAAACTAGCAATTGGAAAAGAGACAGGACATCTCTCTGTCCTGGTTCCTTTAACCAAGTTAATTAAGGGCAATATGGCAAAGGCAAACCCAGAGGGAAGAACAGAGCAAATGGTATGCAGTGGGGCAAATCAGCCTTACAATGGAAGACCTTGTTCATACCACGTCCGTATTCCTTTACCCTTAATGTAGCACAGAAATCTAGTGGGTTTTTTTTTTCACCTAGAAGTATCTGAAATTTTTTGCTTTTGTCCATAATTGTGTGTGTAAGTGTTACAGCTCTAAGGGAAAAAATTTCCCCAATACAAGTGGTGTAGCTCTGAGGGGAAATTCCCAGTGCATGTGTACAGCTCTGAGGGGAAAAGCTTCCCCAAGGGAAGCGTTACTTCTTCGAGTGGAGAGGTTCCCCCATCTAAGTGTTACATCTCTGGAGGGAAATGAATCCTGGGAATTGGGAACCAAAAAGTACCACAAAGTCACACCATGCAACAAAACCTCACACAAGAGATTTATTGAGAAAGACACAAGAGGGTGGCTGCCTCTGCTCAGGCGAGAAGCAGCAGGGAACTGAGAAAGACACAGGCTTACATAGAGTCTCTTGGGGGAAGAGTTCTCTAGGGTAGAGATTTCCAGGGTGGGAATTGGTTGGATTTCAACCCAAACACAGGGATTGATCGTTTTTATGTTCATGAATGGGTGTGTTTTTATGCTCAGATGTTAGTAAGCTTTCATGCTCAAGGATTGATGGCTTTTCCTGCACAAGGATTGACGAAGTTTGATGGGTTTGCAAACCTGGAAGTAGACTTGGGCAAAGCTTCCCTGATCAACCTTGCTAACCAGCAGTGCCAAGCAAGTAGCTCCCTTGAAATCTTGCCCTTAGTGAGTGAGTCTCCACTGTTGAAATACCCAGTTCCATTCCTTCTGGGAAATGTGATCCCAAAGGCATCTTTTCTGTGTCACTTCTTAGAGTTTCTCTTTAGCATGGAGTACACCATTTTGTTGACTGCCTTCCCTCCCTGGATTACTCCTTCATCTCTCCATTATTTCCTAGGACCACGCCCCAAATCAGCCATCCTGATTTAGAAAGTAGCCTCTTTTTTTTTTTTTTTTTGGTTTTTCGAGACAGGGTTTCTCTGTATAGCCCTGGCTATCCTGGAACTCACTCTGTAGACCAGGCTGGCCTTGAACTCAGAAATCTGCTTGCCTTTGCCTCCCAAGTGCTGGGATTAAAGGCGTGCACCACTCTGCGAGTGCTCCTGCTAGTACCCCACAAGACAACCGCTACTGCTGTTCACAGAAGTCGGTCTCTGGGTTCTGTTCATTAAAACTTTAACAGCATCTACTTTTAAGGCTTCAGTTAATTTTTTTTAACAGTGCATTTCATCATGTCATCCAACTTTGCACAGTATCTATCACAGTTGTCTCATAACTACTTTCTGAAAGCAGTCTAACTCCAAAAGTGGAGTACTTGTGACTGAACCCAGCTCTTCCTCTGAAGTTCAGACCTAATATATGTTTTATCAGATAAAGTGTGATGATTATATAAGCCCTTGGCAAGGGAGCAGCCTTCATTCCAACTTTTAATTATGTCTAGAACAATGGCAAAATTTGTCATTCCTAAAGCCATCTGGTTACAATCTACCTGCTTAGATATGAGAGGGGCCCACCTTTATCCATCCTAGGTCATCTTACAAAGTTAATCTCTCTGGATGTCCTAATCCCCTCCAAATGAGGAGGACTTTATGGGAGCTAAGAATACAGACACTCATTTCTTAAGAAATGAGCCTATGAGATGGGAAGACTTTCATATCCAGTACAGCGTGCTGAGAGCTTGCCTGGGTTGGGTAAACAGAGATGACATTTTGTAGATTCCCTTCTAAAGTGTCATAAAACTTAAAGAAGAATACCCTAGGTTTCTACTTAGTCATTTGCCTCAGGGCTAAACCTTTATGACATATTTCTATACTTATTTAAGGTAGTAAACCAATGATTCTCTCTCTCTCTCTCTCTCTCTCTCTCTCTCTCTCTCTCTCTCTCTCTCTCTCATCATAAATGAAGTGGTGTGCTCCAAATCTCTGACAATAGCTGCTTTCTGTATGATGCCATCAAGAACTTCCACAATCTCCATCACACTATCTCATGGCTAGGTAAAAATTAAAAAAAAAAAAAAATGAGACTAGACAGAGAAGCAGGGGACTCTTCCACTTTAGTGCTGTACTCATCATTATTGTGATGGCTGTCCAGATACTAAAGCTTTACTATCTTATTCACAGAGTAGAGCCACAGACTTCCTGAGAAACCATCACCTCGGTTTCACAGAGATTATATGAGTCTACAATTTTCATTTTTGGCCAAGGCATGTAGCCTTTTCCTTCAGTCAGCCTGTGTCAGAAGCAGGATAGCATTTAAGGAGTTGACTGGGTTTGTTTTCTCCACTTTGCTGATTATTAGATTTCAGAACTTTTAAATCTGAAGATTTTTTCAAATAATTAGTTAATTGGATTCTGAATATGTGACAATTTATTGATATACCAAGCTAACGCTATTTAATCACAGGAAAAATTATTTCTTCCCTCTTTCTGTTTATCCCTCCCTCCCTTCTTCCCTTTATCTAGCTCTCTCTGGCTATTTCTCTGCCTGTCTGCATGTATACCATTCTTCATAAACTTATATCCTTATGAGTATAGTACAAGTCTTCAAGTAGCACCTTGACACTGTAGTAAGAGTATCTGGTATTTGAAAGGAAGTACTATTAGATATTCAATACTTTCTTGCCCACTATAGAAAAACAATGCTCATTGACTTATAAAATTTGTTAGACTGAGCCTTTATTAAGTTCTCCAACACACACACACACACACACACACACACACACACACACACACACACACACACACACAGACCAGAGATAGAAAGACAGTAGTGGTCCTCTTATTTGGTGATAATATTCTGTTCATAGGCTTAATTAAAATGCCAGAGGTGTGGGATGCTCAGGGTAGAAAGACCAATGAGTTGGTCTATTATAAATTATCTGCAAGGAAGCTAAGATCCTTGTTCCATTTAGCAGATAATGTTTCTTATGAGTGGCCTTTGATCCAGGGTTATATGAAGTAATGTTTTTATGCCAGTCCAGAAACAGTGAATCCCAAAAGTGTACTAAATTCAGAATCTTCCACTAATTCATATAAACAAGCTGGTTACAACTCTTCTTCTGTCAAACACAAGCACTCACCTATGTACCAACATCATAGGGTTTAGATCATTCCTTGCCTTCTAATAGTTGCAAAATTGGACTTTCATCACCCGTATGCTATAGAGTTACACAAGTTATGGGTGGTAAGCTGAGTGTATTGGAAGCAAATCTATCTTACAGTTTATCAAAAAGACCATATACCCATAGTTTATTAAGAATACTTTGATGACTGCTCTTTGTAGCTCCTTTTATATTTGTTAGGCAAATGTATGTTCAATATAATGAATGTCTACACCTTACTGTTTTTCCCTCAAAGAGCGGGCCTGCCGTTAGTGCTCAGCTGTGCCAGGAGCTAGTGTAGTGAGTCTACATATCTGCCTTCAGTGTGCCTTGCTGGTGAGAGGTCTTTAACCTGTGAAGCATAGAGAATTTTGTGAAAATAGATAGAAGCACTTAAAACTCTGATGGTGATGAATTGATAAGTCTGACGGCAAGGACTTGGTCTAATGGCTTAAATGAGGTGCCGTGTTTCCTGCCAGTGACTATTCAATAGCTACTTATCCACTCACAGAGAAACGAGGCTCATTACCTTATCTCTGATAGTTCACTGAGAGCAGAGGGCAAGCCTCCCTAAGCTCTCCACAGTCTTCTCACACGCTGTGGGCTCAATTAACATTTCTTGTTATAGACCATTTATTGGCTGATGTTTGATCTGGTTGTTTTTGCTGCACACAAAAGCCACAGAGTCAGCTTAAGAAGTGCTTCATGTATTCAATTCACTGTTAATCAAAGCAGAGATAGAATTCTAATAAAAGAAATCTTCACAACAATTTATAAAGCTCAGTTCTAAGAATAAGAAAGAAAAGTGAGAGTCACTTGGCTCTCGATCTTTCTGATAGAATGTTCTTGTTAGTTTCTTTACATAAGTATTAGATTCTCATAATTGATCAGACTCCCGATTGTGCCTACCAAGAATTTGTTTGTGTAGATCAGCTTGCTAAGGCAGGTTTATCTGTGAAGCCAATGTTACTTAGGTTTGCATGGTGCCTTATGAATCTGCACTACATGATGTCCAAGCAAAGCCTACAACCCTTATTTTTGATATCTCATTCTTCCCCGTGGACAGTGTCTATCAGATTCTGTTCATTTCTTCTCACTAGTGTCTTAAATCTGCATTCTCTCCACCCACATTTTCAGTATCTTAATCTTGGCCCCTCTCATATAGTCACAAGCCACCTCTCTGGGTTAATTTACAATCCAGTTCCTGACTGCCTCCTTTACATTCTGTAAAGCCCAACAAGGCCTTATGGATGTCAGTTCTGACTGGGGTATTTTGAGTAATCTATTGGCTTCAGAATATAACATGAACCTTCAGTAACGCGTGGCCTGGTCTGACTCACCTTCTCTGCCTTACATCCCTCTATGTGTCTGTCTGTCTTCCTTCCCTCTATCTCCCTCAGTGGATTTCTCTCTGT
Organism: Uromys caudimaculatus; assembly: GCA_028551405.1. NCBI lineage: Eukaryota > Metazoa > Chordata > Mammalia > Rodentia > Muridae > Uromys > Uromys caudimaculatus. The sequence continues at coordinate 34,173,934 of CM052701.1, read as the reverse complement.
TTCCATGTCCCTCCTCTCTCTCTCTCTCTCTCTCTCTCTCTCTCTCTCTCTCTCTCTCTCTTCTCTCTCTCTCAATGTGTGTGTGTGTGTGTGTGTGTGTGTGTGTGTGTGTGTACAATAATTAACTGGAACAGCACTATGCCTATTTTCCTGAAGGATTTTCATACTGACTTTTTTCTTTCTCTTTTTTCTTCACTTGTTGGTGAAGCCTGGCTCATTTTTAGGACTCGGACTTTTATCTTATCTTCTTGTATCTATCTTTCTCTGGTCCCAAGAACGGTTTTCATATCCCATGAATATGATCTAAGAGCTCATGAGCCTCAGCAGTGAACACCCTGTCATGAAAGTAACTAGTAAACCTTCATTTCTACCAAGGGATGTAGTTATAAATTCCCAGTGGCAGATACTTTGTACTTATTCTGCCAGCATTTGCCAAACAAATGGAGCTAAGTTGGAAGAACTAGGTTTTGAAGAAAAACAGAGTCAAAATCCAGTTCCTCAGAGTAATACAACTTCTGAACATGACCATGCATCCAAAGCAGATAAAATCACCATCTGCCAAAGATTTCTGCATGCCTTTCTTCATTGCAGCATCATTCCCAATGACAAGATGCGGAAACAATTCAAGTGTCTGTCTGAGAAAAAATAGCTAGACTTGGTGGCACATGCTTGCACTCAGGTAACAAGAACATATTTCAGATTAGTCAAGTTGCATAGTGTGACTCTGTCTTAATAAACAAAAAAGAAGGAAGGGAGGGAGGGATGAAGGAAGCTAATAAAGGAACAAAATATGATCTTGCTATGAAAAATAAGATTGTGTCCTTTGCCTAGTCTAGATGATTCTAGAGAACATTATGTTAAATGAAACAAGCCAACACAGAAATCAAAACAGTGCTCAATATCACATGTCTGTAGCTTCTTATTAAAAATGGTCGGGGGAATAGGTATAGTAGAAGAGACTAGAACAGCAGTTAATATAGGAGAGATTACTGGTGCTGGTCAAGTTTTTTTTTTTTTTTTCTTTTAATACAGCACGCATGTGAAACAATCTAAAAATCTAATGTGCAAAATAACTGTAGTGATAAAAATTGTGTTGTAGTTTGGTTTGTTATTGTTAAATGAGTAGATTTTGACTTATCTTGCCTCAGAAAGGGTAACTATGTGAGATGACAGATATATCAAATTATTTCATTGGAATCATCATTTGTCTTGCTTCATGTATCCCATAACATCAAATTGTAAACTTTATAGACAATGCCATTAACTCTCCAAAACCCAAGCAGCAATTTGGACCCTGAGTGTAGGCCTGTGGGGGCCATGTCCCTGTCACAGGAGCTTCCCCACCTCCTTCTTCCAGTTTAAGCCACAGAACTCAATCTTTTAAAAGGGGCTGTATCTCTGACTAAGATTTCCAGGTCACGTATTCTAGCTTTTATCTTAACTTATATTTTTGAAGACTTACTTTTATTCATAATTAAATGCACATGTATACAGTCCAAATGGAGTCCTGAAGAAAGTATCAGATCCCATGGCACTGGAGATACAGGCTGCTGTCAGTCACCTAGATATGAGTGCTGGGAACCGAATTCCAGTTATCTGCAAGAACAGCAAGTTCTTGCTCTCAATAATAAGCCAGCTCTTTACCCCAAATTTTGTCTCACATTCATAGTCATCTGAGTTTTATTGATTCATCTCTGTGCTATACCAACATTGGTAGAAAATTGGTTCTCTGACTTTAGACTTAAGAGTCTCAGTGTGTAGGGGAGGTCCACAGCTTACCTGTACCAGTGGAACACCCTTTTGAGAAGATAGCAGGCACCCATTCACACATGCTACCAATTCAAAAGATCAGCCAATGAAGTTCCTTTCCTACGGTATGACATTTTGTTCTTTTATTGGTGTCCTTTAATGAGCATGGTTTCTAACTCAACTTTTTCTCCTTTATTGTTGTGCTTTCTATATAGCCCCTTAAAACATTATTTGCTGCCTTCCTTTGCTGGAATTGCATATAGTAAATTGTTAACAACTCAGTTGTAAAGTATCTCTCCATTTTAAATCCATTATTTGAGGGGCAGATTCTAAATAGTCAACAGTCTTTTATTTTTATTATCAGATTTTCAATCTACTATGTTTTAAAAATTATCAGATACCTTAAACTTTACTTTTGAAGGTAAAAAATATACTAAGTGCTAATAATTATCATGATGCCTCCATGATATCTGTGCCTTAAATAGAAACATTATGGTTTCACTAAAATGAATTGCATGTGCCAACATATGTGTGCCATATGTCAAGTATGCATGATTTTGTTGCATTGCTCTTTCCATGTGATACCCAGGCTCCAACTGTACCTTTAATCACAAGACACAGCAGGCACACTGCAAGTCTGTCACATCGTTACTGCATGAATGCCTTGTCTCTCTCAGGCAAAAAGCACTGAGGAAATGTGTATCCTCATCAATCCTCACGGACATTAGCATGGGCCTTAAGCGTCAGGAAACTGGGTGCAGGTAGGTCAAGCTAATCAGCCAAAAAAAAAAAAAAAAAAAATGATGTAAGCAAAATCAAGATCAGCTTGAAGCTTGAAGAATTGTTCTGCGTCTTCATAGGAAACAAGGACTAAGAAACAGATCTAAAAGGTAGTGCAAACATTGTAAAAATAATGTTTTAATATATTTATTCTCTAGGCCAAATGATGTATGTTATTAACTTGGGTTTTGTATGAATAATTGGATTTTCCTTCATTTCTTCCATGGATACTTTATGGAAAGATTATGATTGAATATATCTTCTTCGAAATCATAAATTATATTCGTTTACAAGAATTTGTAACTTGTAACAGTAAAAATGAAAATTACTTTGAAATTTTTGCCACCTTTCAGTGTATTTACATAATGATGATAAAAGAAATTGTAAAAACAAAAATTAAACCCCCAATTTCCCTTTGTATTATAAGAAGATTAGTCCATTAGTCTTTAAAATAGTACTCCTTTCAATAGTTTAGTTGCTTTACTTTCTTACTAGTAAATTCCTCATCCATTATTTTATATAATAATATGGACTAGCTATATGTTTTTCATGCACATACTTTAATTAATAAAAATCCCGTGGAAATTCACATCATTTTTATGGGTGGAGGAAAGAAGTGGAGAAGGGTCATGGCGTAGGAAAGAATAGAGAAGACAGAGAGGGAAGGAAAGGTCTACATCAGCATTAGTGGCAACTTCTCTGCTAAATTGCAGTTGTTTCTCTGTACTTGTCGAATAAGATTCATTTAATGCTTGCATAGGCCAGAACTAGTCAGCACACTGGGCTCCACTATGACGCCTTTAAATAAAGTGCTGGCTTATGGCCCACTGACAATAGCTTTCCCCCCTAAATCTACTCACAAAGGCTTCATAAATGTTTGCTTGGGTGTTGTATTTAAAAATACCATGGATAAATATGTGAAAGGGCATTGCTAATGACTAAGCAACAGTGAACTGTAAAATAGATAGCTCTGATGAATGCTTTACAAGAAATACTCTTCAAACAGAGCTGGCTAAAGAGAAAGGAAATAGATGATAGCAGCAAATAAGCTGTTAGGGTGTGAGTGCCTGTGTATGTGAGTGCCTTGTGTGCATGTGTGTGCACATTTTGTAAAGCAAATGCTATTTGCTATTTGCAAAGAAAGAGTCATAGCTGCTGAACAGAAAAGAACTGCATTCAACAGACACATCTGCCAGAGAATCTGGGGTTCTGATTTAGATTTTATAGTCTAGGAATGCCTAGATTGCTTTTAAAAGCACTACTTCTCCAATGTCTGTATTTCATTCTTTGATCGAATATGTCAAGCAGGGAAGAAAATGGTCATTTATTTCTTTTGAAAACAGGAAGGAAAGGATTTACATTAAATAGCAGTCATCATGACATCCATAAAGTTCCCAAGTATTTATCAACATGCTAGGCTTGCAATTGTAATTTACTTAATCAGATTCACATCTTCAGTAACGTTGAAGCTTCCATCCTGGAGGTGGTAGACGTATTCTAAGCTGAGGCCGGCTGATCAAATGGGCATATGGGAATATAATTGTCAGAAAATGTCCTTGTGCCTGATGGGGGCCATAGTTTAGAATGAAAGCAGTCCTGTTAGTACTTCCACAGCATATGAGGAGACAGCTCTACTTTATTAGTGAGATTACACTGGCCATGGATGGTTGGCTGTCTTGATCATTTGGAGCCCAATTCTGAAGCCACTGATGGGGTCACTGGGCTGCCCAATTCAATTCAGTCATTAAGACAACTGGAGGAACCAGACTGTAAAATGGTTGGTCTGGTTATTTCTTAATGATGTAATTGCATCGACCTCAGAGAGATCCAATTAATTGCTGGGCAATTGGTAACTGCGATGGTCTCACCAATAAACGCAGCTGCCGATAAGGAACTTGAATCGTCTGTACACCTCCTTAATTAATTTTCAATTTGCCATTACCAACCTAGCAATGGTAGTGTTGTTGGGTTTTGTTTGTTTGTTTTTGTTTTTTGATTTGTTTGTTTGTTTTTGGACCCCTTAGATGAATCACATTTCTTAAATGTGTATTCATTTATCTCTCTAATTTAAATGCACTTTATGAGATTACAGTAATATTGAATGCTGTTTTAAGATATGGCTATTTTTCCTGCCTGCATAAGTTTCTTTAACAAACTCTGTAGGCATTCATGGATATCTGGAATGTGATTCATTGTGTTCTAGAATGCTAGGAAAATGATAAGGCTAGATAAAAACTGAAAGTCTATGAGAGGGGAAATAGTATTCTTCCTTTTCCTTCTATGCCGATCTAAGAAGCTCGCTGCAAAGTATTTACAGTCTTTCAGAGCATAGCAAGTCCAAAGAGTGTTCTCCTTTGCTGAGTGTCCTCTGGACAGTATGATACCTGAGGATGGGGCCATAAGCAAGGAAACGATTGCTACAATGCCTTGAGGAATCAATGAAGAGCCAAGAACTTCAGCTCTCCCCCACCTATCAGGAAAAATCATAGCAATTTCCCTCTTTTAAAAAAAAAAAAAATAGGTACTGACACAAGCACTTGGCTAGGGCCGCTGCATTAATTTAATTCACTACATCCATTACTACTCAGTTATTCCTGGAATAGACAATGAATGTTTGTTCAGTAAATGAAGGAACACTTTCTTAAATGAATGTCACTCCATGAATAGTTAACTCCAAAAAGGCATAAAAGGAGAGGCAAGTGCTACACTTTTTTAAGAAAATAATAAATTTATAAATGACTTTAAAATTAAGTTGGTGATAAGTTTCCCTATGAGGTTTTAATGCATAGTTCATTTCCTGCCTCCTATTACGTTAATCTTCTTCTTCACCTCTCTGCCCTACACTGTACCCTTTAACCCCAGGATTTTCGCTTTCTGCTTTATTCTATGGTCCTCCTTATGCTTCCTTCCTTAAGGGTTCTTTTTCCAGCCACATGGTCCCTTTCTGGATTCCTCTCCTTTAACCATATTTCTCCCCCACCCTTTGACAGATATGTTTAACAATTAGAAGCTAGGATCCACATTTGATAGAAAATTATTTTTTTGAACAATGTTTTTCTGAACTTGGTTTTCCTCGTTCAAAAACATGTTTACTAGCACCATCTATTTATCTTTCTACAAATTTTATCATTTCTATTTTTTGTGAATGAATAAAATATCACTGTATATAAATACCACATTTTTATTATTTCATTCATTCATTGTTTCATTCATCTGCTGCTGGGTACCTATGGCAATTCCATTCGCTGACTACTGTAACAATATAAGCAAAAAACATGGCTATACAGGAACCTCTGTGGTAGGATGTATAGTCCTCTGGGTGCATTGCTAAGAATGGAATAGTTGGGTCAGATGGTGGCTCTACAAAAGAAAGTTGCTAGGTTGGTTGACAGAATCATTTTATTGGAAGAGAACATTTGAAATATGCAAGAAGAATTCAGTAAGGAAATAGTGGCAATGAAAATAGGAATTCTGGAAATCAATCAAACAAACAACACCCAAGGAAGCGGCTTTTGAGATAATCTCCACCACCTGTAACTTCATAACAATGGATCATAGACAGATGCGAGTTAGGGCCAATGTCCTCATCAAAACAAAGGAAATTGAAAGAAATGTAACATTGAGAGAGATTAATGATATCACTGCTTCTTTTTCATGCACCACCCACACTGAAAGATGGTCTTACCCTTCCTTTTCTATCAAGTGGGACCTTTGTGACTGCCTCCTGACCAGTGCAAACATAGAATTTGGGAGAACTCTGAGTACCCTTCTCCTATGCTGAAATGTTTGATCTTAAAACACTCCTTTTCAGACCACAATTACCATGACATGACAAGCGTAGACCACAGGGAGATGCTACACGCAGACAGCAGACAGTCTGATTAAAGGCAAAATCAAAAACGTAGCTAGCTCCACTGAGATTCAAGCTGATCTCTGTCAACCTACATAATTGTAGAGATGACAAAAATGGTAGTTTTAAACCTACAAGCTTTTACTAGGGGTGATTCTAGCAATAAAAGTGTGCACCAGTAGCATGCGTTCTCCTGTGTAAGTATCAATAACTCCCATTTCTTAGGGAGAGCTAAATCTGCACGTCCTACACTTTGGATGTTAAAATTCTCTTTCTTTTATGTGTGATGGCCAGAGTAGATGAACAGTTATATGTGCAGATATATGTCTTTAATTTGGACAATAAAAATTACTAAACATATCTTTATGTACAACATACTGTGTTGTAATGTACTTCTTTACTTTTAAAATCAATTCTCTGCCCAAATCCAACTTCATAGTCACAGTCAGAATTACACCTGTGCAATTACTCTCACAGTTACGATGAAATACACAGATCTTCATAAGGCAGCAGAACATATCTTTAAGTCTCTGTGGTTACTATGAAATAACGCATATTAAACCTTAGCACTATTGAGATATTTTGCACAGGATTCTGTCATTTTTAATGTAAAAAATAGTCTATATTGATTAACCACGAATGTCAACACATGTATTCAGGAAAACATGTCGTGTGTCATTATATTCAGAAGCACTACACTCACTTCCAGTTTTGCTTCACACTGCTAAGGTGGCTCTATACATGATGGAGGGCAGAAGAGTAGCTATGGGAGATAAATGAAAAAAGAATTAGAAGATAGGTATGAAAAACCTATCGCAGGCAAAGGTCCACCTATATATTCATTTAATCATGAATTTAGGGGTTTTGTAGGGTTGTTTTATGTCTATAAAAATCTGGATTTGGGATTGGTGAGATGGTTCAATAGGTAGAGGCTGGCAATCTGAGTTTGATTCCCAGAACCTTTATGGAGAACCATCAACAAGCTGTTTTAGAACTCCACACTCGAAATGTTTGTGAGCATAATAAATAAATATAAAATCATTAAAATGTCTATTTCGCTAAGAATTACATAATTTATGAATAAATATTTCCTGTGCTTCTGAGTGGAAAAATCTCAACAACTATTATTCCTATGAAATTATGTTATTTCCAAGTCAGTGAATTTGTTTTCTGCCAATTACATGATGCTCAAAGTTATGTTTGAACACAACTTATTTCATTTAATCACTTTTGTCCAAGCTGCTGAGAATAATGCCTTCCATGTCATGTATCTACAAAATGTGTAAAAGAAGTATTTCCAGTGGGCTCTGAGAGAAGATAAGTACAGAATCATGCGATAGGAAGCTTATCAGTGACGCACAGTTTTTAGCTCTACCATCTCTGCTAGGGTCCTTCTAAAGTTCTCAGCATTTTCAATAACAAAAACTGTGGCTGACACGTGAACTTTAGTTCCTAGAGCATTAACATATTCTAGAAATAATGAACAGTGAACGGAATAATAAGTGACTCAAGTTGTGCTTGTCAATACTAATGAGACTACAAAGCTCTGACTTATGGTAAATGGTGAACTAATTGTCTTTAAAGTAGTAGGACTTTTCATTTCCCTACTTCTTGAAAGCAATGTTCTTTAGGAACTGTTTTTAAAGTTGTTGTCTTCTTCGTGGACAGGACCTACATTGCAACAGTCAGTGGAGTCACATAAGAAAAATTCAAAGACAGAAAATAAAACCTCAACGCCAGTGCTTCAGAGAGAACTTCATTGGGTCAAAGACCAATTTTTGAGAATAAAAAGCTTCACATTGTATATGCAATTAAGAGGAATTCTTCAGGAGTTGTTTCTATATCAAGAGAGACTATTGTACTGAGCCAACAGTTTAAGATCACTAAGCACCTGTGGTTCCTTTGCCTATGGCCTACCTATTAAAGAACGCCTAGTTTTGCACTGTGCTGCCGTGGTAAGAATGTTGCCAGAAGGTGCTTCAAACGTAATCTTAAATGGTTAGATCTTCCTGGTAGTGTGGCCAGCTACAATGGGGGAGAAAATGTACTTCTTTTAAAAAAAAAAAAAAAATGGATATTTTCTTTATTTACATTTCAAATGTTATCCCCTTTCCTGGTTTCCTACCCTCCTGGAACCCCCCTATCCCCTCCCCCTCCCCCTGCTTCTATGATGCTGTTCCTCCACCCACCTACTCACTCCCACCTCCGTGCCTTCGAATTCCCCTACACTGGGGCATCTATTGAGCCTTCATAGGATCAAGGGCCTCTCCTCCCATTGATGCCTGACAAGGTCATCTCTGCTACATATGCGGCTGGAGCCATGAGTCCCTCCATGTGTACTCCTTGATTCGTGGCTTAGTCCCTAGGAGCTCTGGGGGGGGGGGGGG
>CM052701.1:34106101-34165068 GCA_028551405.1 Uromys caudimaculatus | reverse complement strand
ATCTAGGAAAGTTTCCATAGTTAACTCTCACGGACAGATTTGCAATCACACTGGCTTCTAATGGCAATATTACAGTTGCATTGAATTCTGACGTGCTGTCTAGGAGGCTGTACTCACTTGCATTTTGCAGAAACCCATTCAATATCCATGGATTTGAAATCTCCTTTGCAGGAGGGGAAGTTCATCTGCCTGATTGATGGCATTGTTGAGCCAGTGATAGACCAGTTTGGGGGGCTGGGGGAGAGGTGGGTTGCAGAAGGATTTTAGCTGGTTGGTCCACCTGCACCTGCCCTCTCACATATTAATGACAGTCTTAAGGTCATGCATGGTGACAATGTTAATTCCAATGTATGCATACTTTAAAATTGTTTGAGGGGTATATTTTAAATGTTTCATCACCAAAAAAATGTGCTACGTAGTAATATATGTTACTTGGCGTCCTTGTTCTGTACTGCATATCTATGTCAGAATACCACACACACAATAACACAACCAATTTTTTGTTGTTGTCCATTAAAACAAATACAAATCTGGGCAATACTTAGCTGAGACTTGAAACTTGTATTCTGTTTTCTTTTTGGTTCTACGTTTCTAAAACCTAAAGTAGAAGAGACTCGGATGTTGAAACGTAGGCCTTTGTGCCCGAAGTATCACTTTCTGCCCTCAAAATCATTAAATCCCACTCTAGTTCGTAGGTGCCAGGTAACAAATGGTTGACATTTGTCTTTAGGGGAAGGAAATTAGATTTCTGCCAAATTAAAGCCATGAGCAAATGTCAGAATTAGGATCCTTTAGTTAAGTGAATGTGTAATTCCATTTAAAGCTACAGTGTTTCTGAGTGGTGTTTAATGTCCTGTGCTGCAGTGTGCATGCCCGCTGGTGCACTGGGTGTGTTGAGGGCATTCCAAAGTCCATCTAAATGGTGGGTTTCCTATTATACTTCCAACCGTTGAACATCTGCAGTTACACATTCTCTGTGTTCAGCAATAGCCTATATTTTCACTAAAAAAGGTGGTTTGCATATAGTAGGCACTTTGTATCTACTGCATAAACAGTAAGGATGAATGACTAGAATCTGTGCTTTCAAACCAGGACAGATTCTTTTCCTTGTGTTGAAAATGGATTTTTCCCTCCATAATATATATTGATGACAGTCTCCCACCCTCTACTCCTCTCAGCTTTTCCCCTCCTCCCCTCTCATCCAGATCTACCCCCTTTATGTCCATCATTAGAAAACAAACAGGCTTCTAAGGGATAATAATAAAATAAAATAAGAAATGATAAGATAAAACAAAGACTCACACATCAGAATAGGACAATACAAACAAAGAGAAAGAAAAGAGCCCAAGAAAAGGCATTAAGATATATGATTCTGCTGGGCAGTGGTGGCACATGCCTTTAATCCCAGCACTTGGGAGGCAGAGACAGGCAGATTTCTGAGTTCGAGGCCAGCCTGGTCTATAGAGTGAGTTCCCTGTGTCGAATAACCAAAAAAGAAAAAAAAAAAGATATATGATTCTGAGTTCATGTGTGTGTTGATTCTGTTGATTTGGAGAGCCTTGTGTCCTAGGTATCTCCCATCCTCTCCAGCTCTGATATTTTCTCTGCCTCCTCTTACTTAGGGTTCCCTGAGCCCTCTTGGGAGAAACTTGATGGAGACATCTCATTTAAGGACAAACATTCCAAGGTTCCCATTCTACATATTGTCTGTCTGTAGGTTTCTGCATTTGTTCCCATCTGCTGCAGGAGGAATCATTTCTAATGATGACTGAGCAAGGCACTGATCTATGAGTATAGCAGAATGTCATCAGGAGTCATCTTATTGCTATATTCTTTTAGTAGAATAGTGGTATTTGGTTTTACCCAACATCCCTGAGCTATCTGGTCTTATGTTCTTGGTTACCCAAACAGCATGGGATATAGGTTCCATTTTGTGGAGTAGGCTTTAAGTCAAATCAGATACTGGTTAGTTACTTATATGAGCTTTGTGCCCCACTATACTGCATTGTACTCAGGACACCACTGCAGATCAAAGTGTTTGTATCTAGGTTGGTGTTTACATTTCTCCACTGGTAGCATACAGAATACTTTTCTGCACCAAAGACACTAGCATATAGGGGTGAAGACTTTATGTAGACACCAGCCCCACTTCTCTATATTCAATGTGTAGGTGTTGGCAGTTTGTGGCGAGCACCCTATAATCACAGAAAAATCCTGGGTTGTTTTGGAGTTCCTTTGGCCAACAAAGCATTAGATATAATCTATTCCCAGTGATGGAAGCTTCTTGGTGAGATGAGATGTCCATTTGGTGTTGATTCTCTCGTTATTTGGCTATTTCGTCTTCATATATGTATATATTTTAGAAGGCTTCTAGTGTTTTAGGTATTTTTTACTACTCCTCAAATGACCCTTCATTTTAGCTGTCTCTCCCCAAATTCCCTCCCCCATCTTCTTCTTCCCTCCTATACCCACTCAATCTTCTCATTCCCTCCCTCCCTATCCCATCTATCCAGACTACCTATTCTAATTCTCATTTATAGGGAATTCTATCTGTCTCTTCTTAATCACTGCTAATTTCTTAGCTCTAGCTAGCTAGCAACACCCCTTCCATTCTTCACTCTCAAGCCAGAGCCACATGGCAGAAGCTGCGGAGTTCTGCTGCGTGCTGGGGCTTGAACTTGCCCCCCCTGGTCTGTTACATTATCGCCAGCTTTCTGTTTTCAGTGAATTTCCTTTCCTGGAACTTTCTCTAGACTGATTTTGAACTCAGTGATCTGCATGCTTGTCTCCTAAATGGTAAGATTAAAGATATGGCCCACCTTGCCTGAGTTTAAGCTTTTCTCTACTTGGAACTTTCTCTGTACCAGACTGGCCTTGAACTCAGAGTTCTACTTGTCTCTGTCTCCTGGGATTAAAGGTGTGTACTACCATGCCTAGATTTAAGCTTTTCTTCACCTAGAATTTTCTCTGATCCAAGCTGGCCTTAACTCAGAAATCTGCTTGGCTTTGTCACCTTAGATTAAAGTTGTGTACCACCATGCATGGACCTAAACTTAGCTGGGTGGAATCTTGCCCCAAAGTCCCACTCCCTTAATCTGTTATCCCCTAGAATATAGGATTAGCTCCATTCTACTTCCTGCTGCACATTTAATACTTAAACCATATATTTTGTATTTTTCCTTTCACAGTGTATTCCTTTTCATTAAAATATTCTTCATAAGAGTGAAATTTAGTAACCACATGACAGAATTTATACCAGGCTGTTTTGAGACTTTCTTTTTCAAAGCAATTAATCTAAATCTCTTCACCTTAGCCTCAGGTAGACTCTTTGGCCAATGGCAAAAAAACAGTTACATTCGTTACCAAAATCCCACAAAAACAGTCTCTATGCCATTCACCACTGAAACCTCTTGGGCCAGGTCTGCCCAGTTCAAATCACTCTCAGCAACAAAATCTTTCATATTCCTACTAGGATAGCACATTAAGCCCCACTTCAAGCATTCCACTGCTTCCCAAATTCAAAGTCCCAACATCTACATTCTGCCAAACAAAAGCATGGTCAGGCCTATCACAGCAGCACCCCAGTCCCTGGTACCAACTTCTGTCTTAGTTACGTCTTTACTGATGTGAACAGATACCAAGACCAAGATATCTATTATAAGGACATTTAGTTGGAGCTGGCTTACAAGCTCAGAAGTTCAGTCCATTATCATCATGGTGGGAACATGGCAGCATCCAGGCAGGCATGGTGCAGAAGGAGCTGAGACTTCTACATCTTCATCTGGAGTCTGCTAGAAGAAACCAAATTCCAGGCAGCTAGGACAAGGGTATTAAAGCCCACACCCACAGTGACACACCTACTACAACAAGGCTAAACCTCCTAATAGTGCCACTTCCTGGGCCAAGCATATACAAACCACCATACTATCTGTCCCCATTAATCTCTGACCCTAGACCTCAGTGGTTCTATGGACTGTAGTTGGTTGTCATTGACTTAACAGCTAATATACACAAATAAGTGGATATTACATACCATGTTTGTCTTTCTGAGTCTGGGTTACCTCACTCGGGATGATATTTCTAGTTCCAGACATTTACCTGCAAATTTCATTGGATATTGCTGTTGTTGTTGCTGCTGTTGTTTAAAGGCTGAGTAATACTCCTTTGTATAGATGCACTACATTTTCTTTACCCATCTTTCTTATAAGGGACATCTGGGTTCCTTTCAGTTTTGGCTATAATGAGTAGGGAATCAATTAACATGGTTGAGCAAGTGTTTCTGTGGGAGGATAAAGTGTCCTTTGGGTACGTGCCCAACAACGGTACAGCTGGATCGTAATGTAAATCCATTGCCAGGTTTCTAAGGAGCTGCCATACTGCTTTCTGCATACATAGTTGCTACATGAGTTTGTGCTCCCACCAGCCATGAATGACTGTTCCCCTTGCTCCACATTCTTGCCAGCATGAGCTGTAAGTTTTTTCCTTATACCCATTCTCATGGGTATAAGATAAAATCTCAAATTTCTATCTGCATTTCCTGGATGACTAAGAGCATTGAAGATTTCTTTAAGTGTGTCTCAGCCATTTGAGTTTCAGCTTTTGAGAACTCTCTGTTTAGAACTATAGCCCATATTTTAATTTGTTAATTGGTTTTCTTGATATCTAGTTTTTTATTTCCTTATATATTTTGGATATTAGCCCTCTGTTGGCTGTTGGTAAAATCTTTTCCCATTCTGTAGGCTGCCACTTTGTCCAAATGACAGTGTCCTTTGCCATGCAGAAGTTTTTATGAAGTCCCATTTATTAGATGTTGATCTAAGTGCCTGCACTGATAGTGTTCTGTTCAGAAAGTCATTTCCTGTGACAGTGAGTTCAAGGCTAGTTCTCACTTTATCAGGCTTAGTGTATCTGGTTTTATGTTGAGGTTTTTGAGCCATTTGAAGATCAGCAGGGTGATAAGTATGGATTGATTTGTATTCTTCTACATGCAGCTATCCAGTTTGAACATCACCATTTGTTGAAGGTGCTATCTTTTTTCCAGTGTATATTTCTGACTTTTTAAAATCAAAGATCAGTTATCCATAGGTGTGTGTGGATTTATATCAGAGTCTTCATTTCAATTCCATTGATCAATGTGTCTTCAAACTGGAAAACATTTTAAGATCAGGAATATATGGTTTATAAATACTCTGCCATATCTTAATAAGCAATGAACATTATTTTTAAAAGTTGGTGTTTCATCTGCCTGTTGTTTAAAAATAATTCTCCTCAATTATGTTTAATTATTGTTCAATAAAAGCTACCAGCACATACAGCAGCATATAAGTAGAATAAAATGATTGATTACTCATAGATTATTATAAAGGAAAAGAATAAACTAGGAACTGAGTGGAAACAAATTTAAAAGCAAAAGACTTTACCTTGGAATGCGTTCCTAGAATTTATAGAATTTATGTAGATGCAAAACAGTCTTTTTTTTTCTTCTATACAATAAAATTCATTGTAACTCCTTGTCAATAACACTGCACATTTCATGTGTCATCTCATGTTTTAACCAGTCCTCTGATACCAGCTAAATAGGCTTGCTTAAGGAAACATGGTCATTTAAATAAGGATTGTAATCTCCTAGCCACTCTCATGACCAGCAAGTCATCTTAAAGATGCTTTGTGTTTCAGGATTCTGGCAAGTATGCCTTTGATGTTCTTTATATTAGACAGTGGAATCAACAAACATTCATTCATATGTCACCTACTGAAAATAAATTTTCCCTAGTTCAGACGTGCAGAGAAAGAGTGTCCTGTAGTCATCTTTCAGGTTCTAGCTGGTAAGGAATGTGTGCAGGAGACAGAGATAAGTGAACAGAAAGTTGAGAATAAGAGCTACAGCTGAGCTATACAATGAACATGTGGAGATGCAGATACAGATCTCCTGAGAAAGGTGAGGTTACATCACAAGTTGAATCCTAGGGTATTTTAAAGGAAGGGATGCTGAAGGAAATAACAGAAAATGTTTTAAGTTTTAATCTCCATAGCAGCAAGATAAAAACATAGCACATTCCAGAATTTACAGGCAGGTATCTAGCATAAATTTGAATGGGTTGATGCAAAGGGCCAGACATCCAAAGGCCTTGTAATCTCATGAGGGTGTGGGTAGCAGGCAGTCATGTGAGAACTTTGGGTTTGATTGGTATAGGAACAGATGTTTTCTCCCTTCTATTTCTGTATACAAAATTAACCTTCCCAAATCAGTAAGACCCTACTTAGATAGCATAGAGAATCACATACACTGCCAATACCAGCCCTGTCAGGAAAGCTGTTCGAATATCCAGGCTGCTGTAGGTGTATAAAATATTGTGAGCAGAGTTTTGTCCTTGTCCCAGTATTAGCCTTTCATACACTATTGATCCCAGTGGAATGATAGTGCATTCAACCCATGAGATGAGCAAAAGTGAGGATGCACTACATGTCATAGCAGAGGAGAGGAAGTACTTCAGACAGGGAGTTTTGGCTAGTTGACCTTGGAGGGCCCTTTTTACTGTCTGTGGGCTATGAAATAAAATTAAAACAAAAGCAGACAATCTGGCATCAGAAGACATAGGCCTGTGTGGTTTGTTGCTAAATGGAACTTTTTGAATTTTAGTTACTTATGTGCTGAAATAAGGAAGCACCATCTATCAAATGTGATCATGTGTATTAAATGTTTTACAAACCATAAAGCTTTACTCAAATAATGATAATTCTCTGCATATACCATAAGTATACACATGCATACAAGCATGTAAACACACACACAGAGACAGACAGAGAGAGATAGAGACAGAGAGAGAGAGAGAGACACACACACACACACACACACACACACAGGTGGGGGTGGGGGATCGGGGGGTGTTAATTTCTCCATGAGATACTTACAGTAGAATCGAAAATAGCTTTTTTTTTCTGGGCAAAAAGGGCCTTCATTAAGGGCTCAAATATTTTTATTACTGATGACTAACATGAATTTATCACTGAAAGTTTTGAGATGAAAGGCATTATCTGCTACTAAATTAAGGTTTGAGGCTATGAGTGCCATCATAAAGTGTAATCCAACCTACAGTTCAGTGACAGTGGTTTTAGGGCTTCTGTGTAGGTGTTCTCTTGGGTATTCTAATCACCACAGATCCTATATACTCCATTTGCAGAGATATGATGCTGAGCTCTATTATGTGGCAAAGTTCTTTCAAAAGGGGAGGCTTATGAAGTCTCTTCTGCCACACAGGTACAGACTTAGTTCCTTCTAAGTCAAAACAATGTGCTTCCTTCTAGGAACTTCATGAAGAAATCTGAATACTTAAAATATGACTTAGTACAGTGTCTAGAGGGGATATCTGTGCTGACTAGTTTTCTGTCAACTTGACACAAGCTAGAGTCATCTAAAGGAGGGAAGCCCAATTGAGAAAATGCCTCCATGAAGTTCTGCTGTAGGGCAGTTTCTTAATTAACAGTTGCTGGGGTGGGCCCAG
Source organism: Uromys caudimaculatus (assembly GCA_028551405.1). Lineage (NCBI taxonomy): Eukaryota > Metazoa > Chordata > Mammalia > Rodentia > Muridae > Uromys > Uromys caudimaculatus. The sequence goes on along the minus strand of CM052701.1, from coordinate 34,157,566 downwards.
GCCACTGTGTGGTGTCATTCCTGGGCTGGAGGTCCTGAGTTCTATAAGAAAGCAGGCTGAGGAACCCAGTAAGCAGCACTTCTCCACGACCTCTGCATCAGCTCCTGCTTCCAGGTTTTTGCTCTCTTTTAGTTCCTGTCATGACTTCCTTTAATGATAGACTACTCTATAGAAATGTAACCCAAATAAATCCTTCCCTCCACAACTTTCTTTTGGTCATGTTGTTTCAACACAGCAATAGGAAGTCTGAGTAGGACAGTATCCTGAATTCTGCATGGCCTTTCTCTAGGCTGACCTGCTCATACATTGCAGTGTATGCTGTGTCTGTCCTAATCCCAGGCCAATTCACAGCAGCCTCTCTCCTTCTGTATTGACTTTGCACTTCCCCATACACCATCTCCCTACTGTCTAAGGCCCTTGATCATCTTGGAAGCTTTGCTAGCATATCCTTCTTTAACCTGCCAATCAGTTTGATCTTCTCTTGTGCACTGGCATTTCTAAGACTGTGCCCAGGTTGTCCCTTCTTTCCTCAGGACCTTGTGAATTATTCTGGATTTGTGACCAATACTTCTTTAGTCTCTGACCCTGAAGGTCAAGTACATGATGAGAGAGAGAGAGAGAGAGAGAGAGAGAGAGAGAGAGAGAGAGAGAGAGAGAGAGAGAGAGGAAAATCTAGGCAATTGTACTGAAAGAAATCTGGCTAATGAAAAATAAAATCCTTCTCTAGTTGACCTATCCTCAACTGCTCATTTTGTGTGTTGATATGTTTGGATTGTTTAGCAAACTCTCACAGAAAATGTTATCTAAATGTCATGCTTCTTGCTCATGTTTTGTTGGACTTAATATCTAGATATTAAACTGAGACTAGAGCTGTAGAGCTGAGAGCGCTGATTATTTCAACCTCCATACATCCTGTGTTGGAGCTGCATGATTTGATTTTACAGGTTTTATTTCAACACCAAAAGAGATTCCAAAAAAAAAAAAAAAATGCTGATGACAAAGACAAATATATATGTGGAGTTTTTCTATTTCTTTACTATCTTCTGTAAATTTTTGTGTTTGCACACGTGTGCATATGCACATGTGTACACATGTGTGTGAGCACACATGCACATGCGTGTGTGTGTGTGTGTGTGTGTGCAATCGCTGAAATAACAAAGCAATAGATGATATTGGGAAGCCATGGCTGATCCTCCCTGCAGATGCTGTGATGGACTCTCCAGATCTTCCCTTCAGGGCTAAAGAAGTCAGCCAGTTGGGTACCCTGAGACAATCCAAATGTTTCCAGCAGCAGAAAGCTGTCATCAGCCCTTGAAGGCTAAGAATACAGGTGATAATGTAGTTCTATGTATTCAGAACCAGGCTCGTCAGACAGAAACCTGAATAAAAGAAAGAGGAGGGGACTATCACTATCTTAGTTAGGGTTTTACTGCTGTGAACAGACACCATGACCAAGGCAAGTCTTATAAAGGACAACATTTAATTGGGGCTGGCTTACAGGTTCAGAGGTTCAGTCCATTATTATCAAGGCGGAAGCATGGCAGCATCTAGGCAGGCATGGTGCAGTCAGAGCTGAGAGTTCTACATCTTCATCTGAAGGCTGCTAGTGAAGACTGACTTCCAGGCAACTAGGAAGAGGGTCTTAAGCCCACACCCACAGTGACACACCTACTCCACCAGGACCACGCCTCCTAATAGTGCCACTCCCTTGGCCAAGCATATACAAACCTTCGAAATCATAATGAGTGAAACTTCAGAAGCATAGCCATTGACAAAGATGCTTCAGAGTCAGCAGAGCATAGAAAGAACCCGCCCCCCCCCCCTTTTTTTTGATTCTTAACTACTAGCCTTCTCTTTGTGATACCCACTGACCAAATGTCATAGGAACCTACAGAGCTAGCACGAGCAAGGGACCAACATGTGAGGTTCCCTGATATGGAGCAAAACAAGAAATATAGCTGGGGGGGGGGGGGAAATAAACATTCAAATTCCAGAGCAAATAGCAGCAACTAAAAGTGAAGCCACAGGTGGAGCATGTACTCTGCAGTTTCAAGAAGTTGTCAGCATGTTCGCAACAAGGTTCCTTAGAACATGTTAATGTCATAGAAAATGCTGGAGCTGCCAGGTCCTTGTATACACTGCCTGAGGAACAACAATTACAGTCAACCTCCCTGGCTCAAAAAAGCTATGAGTTTTGTTATCCTTCCTCTTTCTCTGACATATGATATATGAAATACATAGAATACCCAGTAAATTGACATTTAATAAGAAGTTTTTCTCCTGTGCCTAGCCTTTTAGAAATCAATAAAGTATCATTTTATAGTAACTCAAAATGTTCAGAAAAACAAAGTGACATGCATTTACTTAAATTTAGCTTCATAGAACACTACTCTGTGTGTCTTTAGAATTCAAAATTAGTCATGTCTATAATTGATGACTAAAAGTAGGATTCCTAGACTGGGGTAGAAGCACTGGCCTAGCATGCACAAAGTCTTGAGTTCAATTTCCAGCACAACACACACACACACAAAAGTAGAATTTGTAAACGAGAGTCCTGTTTAAAATCGCATGCACCATAATAGTTCATTGTTCAGCCCATCAGCGTGCTCACCAAATGTGCCTCACACTTTGAATGCTTCTCCCTTATTCACCATTAAACTGTACTTCATTAACTCTGGAGGTTTGAAACTGCCCCCACCATTTAGCACACACAGAAATTGTTATGTATGGAAATGTTCTGTGGTGTGTCAGGCTGTGGGAAGCAGATATAAACATTGCGATTTCATTCAGTGAAATTCCATGGCAAATTAGTTCAATATGCCTTTAGGAAAGACTCTTTATGGCCTTTAGATGTTTCTAATAAAAAGGATTGAGATCCATGTCTTCAAGTGTTTGAGTGTTTATATATATGCTAAGAAGGAAAAACAAGAATATGGGAAGAGCACACCAGGAAAAAGATGTCCTGCACACAGAGCCACTGCTGCTTCCAGGTAATAAACCCTGGAGGAGCCAAGGACTTGATTTAGCAAGGACATTTGCCTCATCTTCAGCAATGAATGGTTTGTATAGTTGATTTGTACTTCAACATAATACATGACCATTATAACATTGTTTTCATACTGTTCTCATGTTTGTCTCATAAGAATCATATATAGGGTGTGATAACTGATGACCATCCTTGAGCCAGGAATTATTCCCATTATTGATCTCTGTCACAAGCTAAGAAGGAGTCAAGAAGTTTGCATACTGTTGTATTTGTAGTGCTTTCCTTCTCTGGATGACTGTGAGTCTTAGCTATTAGGACTCTCAAGTAAAATGACACTACTAGAACTGGAGAGCCTATGTAGTCCTGTGGTGCACATACTTCAGTGGGTCTGCAACATAAAACTTACATGTATTCTTTGAAGTAGAATCAAATCTTGTCTCTCTTGCTGGCTCTAGAGCATACCTCAGTCTGGCCATTATGTAACATACTAGATGTTGTCAGTCTTACTGTCTCTTGGGCTCACCAAAGTCTGGTTATTATGTAACATACTAGATGTTCTCTAACAATCACATTTTTTTTTTGTTCAAACCCCAAATCCTAAACCCTTTTCCAAGGGTTTCTTAACCCTTGTCCATTACTTAAGGTCAAGGCCAAACCCCAGTTCTTTGAATGCCTCAGTTAGATTCCGCTTTATGCATCCAGAACTCTTACTAGAGCACCATTTGCTTTATTTATTGCTAACATTTTCTCCATGGTTATCATTTTCTCTAGCCATTTTTGCTTGCTTGTTTGTTTGTTTCATTCCTTGAACATACTAGACATATGGTTGAATTGAATAGTTTTATAGATAGATGAGTTCAGGTAAACATTGAATCTGGTGATTGATAAGTAGTCTCAATGACAACCCCAAGTGATCCTTACCTCTAAATATTCATAGTCTGGTATTGTCTCTTGCCATATGAACCAAAACTGATTACTAAGCCAACATAGTGGTGGTAAACATATTTTATAGTTGTGGCTAGGTCCTATAAGATCTTCAGTTTCTCTCTTGTCTGTAGAGAAAGACACGTACAACACCCTTCCAACCATGGAGGAAGTCTCACATAGAGAAAAACTGCCAATAGCCAGCATCTACATGTAACTTATATGAACATCACACTAGAAACACTGTCTAGTCTTTGTCAAACCTATAGACTCCTGTAGTCCCAGCACTAATGAAAATATTACAGCAGAACCCATAGTGAAGACTGTTTAATCTAAGCTCCAAATTCCCATAGAAACAGAGTTAAAGAACAATTATTACTGTTTTAAGCAATTAAATGTGGTAATATGTAGCAATAAATAACTGATAGAAATTCATTCTGCCATCCATACTTGGGAAATAATAATATTGCAGATTAAGAAAATATTTTTAGAGCCAAACTATCAATAACATCTATTATAAATGCTATTAACATATTGCTAGTACATTAATATTATTATTTTAGCATTAATTCTAATTAACTTATCCATATGGTATGGTATTAATATAATTAAATTAGAATAACACAATTATTAATTTGTTATAAGATTAATGTATTTCTGACTACTAAGAAATACTTTTTACTCTAAATAAATTTTCTTATCTCTACTTATACATGCTATATTATTACATTTATTTGAGTGATGAGGAATCCAAGGCTTTACAGCAGTTAATTTTTTCAAGGGCAAGCAATTACTATGAGTCATGATTCAAGGTAAGATCTGTCTCAGGCAGAATAAAGTAGCACTAAAGTTTGTGTTTTCGCTTCTACATAAGAGGTGCAGATATACTTACCCGGCACTGCTGTTGTGATTATTTAAATGGGATGAAATCTGTAACTCTTCTTGTGAGTAGCAGCCAACCTAGGTGGGAAAAACAGACTAAGGACATTTCCAGGCAGAATTCTGGTTCTAAAATTATACAATCTGGGTGTGTCTCTTTTATTTCCCGTGGAAGAGATCAAGAGAATTTATCTCAGTCCCTTTTTTTGCCATTTTCAAACCCATATTGAGAATCTAATAATAGCCATTTTACATGAAAATTACAAAGCTGTTTCCTTTCTTATGTTTGAGAAGGCAAAGGGATTTGATGCAGATGTAAGTCTCATTGACCATGGAAAGAGTTGGAACATATTTGCAATGAAAAAACTGGATATGATTGACATACATACTCTGTCCTCTGCAGAAGCACCCTCAGTACAACCACTTGGCAGCCAATGACATAGGATAGAAACAGAATCTTTAGCTAGGACTATACTTTTTCACCTTTATTCACAACCAGGGCATGATCTTTTCCAAGAGACAAATTATGTTCATTATATAAATCCACTCATGGTGACTTAGTTTTATATGGTTGAAAGGTTAGAGGATCACATACCTCTAAGTATGTATCTTAGTTTTAAATTAGTTTCTGCAATTTTATAACTTGTAGTGTTTCTTTTATTCACTTTACAAAATGCTTTCAGGGAATAAATGATGCACTGGGGGGGGGCGGTTGACAGTCCATCAGAGCTTTGGCATATGAATGGCTGGTAAACTTACCACTTTAATGTGATCTGGCATTGGCCCCTTGAGCTAAGGAGAAAGAACAGCAATGCCAAATTATAGGAAACCACAAGAGCTTTCAAGGAAGCAATATGGTTCTAATTGGGCTGAAGCTTAGCAAGTAGACCACAGCTATTTCTTTGTAGAAGGTCCAGTTGTATATTATAGAGATTTTGCCCATAAGGATTGCCTTGCTAAATGGAAGCCACAAGGACTGGGACCCTCAATGCCTATTCTTGAATCATAGCAATAAGAAGGATTGGCCTGTATTCAATAACTATATAAGTTTTTTTTCTCCTTTGTAGAAATCTGGGCTGCATGCATCAACACACATATGTACTTGCTCTACTGGGTCTTTTTAGGTAATGGAGGCAATAGGATTTGATGAACTAGGGTCTACCAGAGGGAGAGTAGTCATTAAAGAAATCCTTTGTGACAAACTAAAATAGAACTTCCTGATCTGCTCTCCATTTCATTGCTATTAAAACAGTCTGTAATAAAACAGAAAATTTGTCATATGACTGAGTAGAAATATTACTTCTAGAATCAAAAACATTTGAGACTTTAGGGTCTAATAATAATAGATACAATTTGTTGCAACAAATGGAGAACAATAGACATTAAATTAAAGGATAATTTAAAACTCTTTTTAGTTCTTAAGCAAAGTTAAATGCCTAGTGTTTCCTAACTCATTAACTATAGAACTCCTCTTATTAGCATACATTAGTTACACAAAATAATGTTTTGTGCCTTTTACATGCACTAATGTACTTAGTCATATTCATGGTCCATCTCTCTCTCTTGTCCCCATCTCTTCCCTGGCCCCTTCCCTCCTCTTAAATTGTCTCCCTTCTATTTTCATTCATTTTTTAAAAATCTATCTATTGTGTGTGGGAGAAAACACAAAATATTCATCTTTCTCCTTTAAAGATGTGTTCCATATTCTACTTTTAGTATTGAAGGCAGGGATATGGATATTGAAGTACAAGTTTCAAAGAAGCCTAGAAGAGGCCATTGCTTGCCCTGGAGTCAGAGTGCCAGGTGTAGTTAGCCAATTATGGATGCTGAAAATCAAACTCAGATCCTCTATAAGAACAGCACATGCTTATACTTGCAAAGCCTCTCTCCAGCCCTACCGTTGTCTTTCTGATGCTGCTTTACTCTGTTTAACATAACAGTCTTTAGTTTCATCCATTTTCCTGCGTGTTACATGATTTTGTTCATCTTTGTGGTTGAATAGACTATAGTTTTATATGTACTACATTTTCTTTATCATTCATGTTGACAGACACCTGGGCTGATCTTATAACTTGGCTTTAATGAATAGTTCTCCAGTGAAATTGTGTGTGCAAGTGTGCTTGCTTAGTCTCCTTTGGATGCATTCCTGAAAAGGATATAACTAGATCATATGACATCCTCCCTTGGGTTTGTTGAGAATTCTACACAGTTGTTGGTCATTCTCATCATACTGTGTGAGGGTTCCTTTCCCTTATATCCTTGTCGACACTTGTTACCATAAAGTGTCTTCATCTAATATTTTCTATGTCGGGTTTTACTATGAAGGTCTTTGATGTGTTTTGCTTTGATTTTTGTACAGAATAAGATGCAGAATCAAATGGAGTTCCTCTACCCATGGTTGTCCAGTTTTCTCAGTACCACTTGTCAAAAAAAAGGTTGTCTTCTCCTACATAGACTGTTAGCACCTTTGCTGAGAATCTGCTGGTTGTAGCAGCATGAGTTTATCATGAGTTTATCTCTTTCCATTGTTTCTGTGCTGGCACTGGGCTTTTTTTCTTAAGAGTTTACTATAATTTGGAATCAAGTACCATGACACTTCAATGATTATTACTATTTTGCTCAGTATTGCTTTGTTTGTGTGGAGTCTTTGGTAATTCTATATGAATTTTAAGTTTTTTCTCAATTTCTATGAACAATATTGAAAATCTGATAGAATATGCATCAAATCTGTCAATTGCTTTTAACAATGTGGCCATTTTGATAAATTTTGCTCTGCCAATCCATAAACATGGGAAACCCTTTCCATCCTCTAGTGTGTTCTTCAGTTTCTTGTTTTCAGTGTTTTATCGTTTTCATTATAGAAGGTTTTAGTCTCTCAGATAGGCTGAACCCTAGGCATCTTATTTTTCACTAAAGCATTATTAATTGTAATGTTTATTATGATTTGCTGTGTGGAATTTTTTAGGTAATCTCATCTTTTAAAATAGAAAATTTCAAGATTTCAACCCATGACCCCCCAAAAAATGTCTTGTGGAATGGTACCCTTTTCATCTATGTACGAGTTGGTTTGTCCCTCAAATTTCCTCCCTTATCTACCTACTTACGAAGCCACAGACTCTTCCCTGCTGCTAGCATGAGCCACTCCTGTGCGTAGGAAGTACTCACTGTCTGTGATGAATGGGCAGTGCATCTTGCTCTGATGTTTACTTGACCTTGGCCATTAGCTCTGTGGATTTGGCTGCTTGTTTGTTTTTTTGTTTTGTTTTGTTTTGTGTTTTCCAAATTCTTTCATCCTGTACCCACTCTGTCTCAGACCACCAAGACTCACTGTTGGCTGCTGGCCATTGAATTTTTGCAAGACTAAATAGCAGCAGTTATTACCTCAATCCAACCTCAAGGAAATTGTATGATTGCAAATTTTAAATCTATACTGCTGTGATGGGCACAGGTTAGACAATTTGTGGTCTAGGAAATGAAGCATTTTGTTGTTGTTGTTGTTTTTTTTCTTTTTTAAGAATTTTATATGTGTTATATCCTTTCCTTTTAATTTAGTAATATATTTTATTAGGAAACAAAATAAATACTAAAGAAAATCTACCAATGGCCATTAGGTTAAAAGAAATGATAAAAAATAATTTTACATTAACAAGGAAGAAGGAGATGTTGCTTTTATCTTAATATTCCATCGTCTGGTTTCTTATCTTTCCATAAAATTGTTTAATGTTTCTATCATGTGGAGCCCTTAATTACATCCCTACCAGATGTGATGCAAAAATTAAGCATCAATTAGCTTTTTCTGGATTAAACACATCCTCAAATTCTGTTTTCAGATCATTGCAACTTAACTTTGTGATTGATGTTGGAAAAATGGTTCTGTGGGTTCATTTCATTTCATTATTCTTTAGCAATTGTGTTTCATCCCCTTAGCTATTTCCATGGAAATTGTGGCTTGATGAGAGGAGATTGCCCAGCGTAACCACATTGAAATACCTATGAGCTAAAATCCAGCAGAGCCCAGGCAGTTTCGATGAGGTCTTGCATATCATACACACAAAAGCAGAACATGAAAATAAAAGCAATAAACATCATTTTGCATTCAGAATTGTTCTAATTTAAGGTAGACAGAATCTTTAAGATAAATAACATCAGGAAAATGAATGAACAGCCTGGTTTTGTTTGATGAAGCATTTGTAAAAGTCAGAATGTTTTTCTAGGGGTAAATGGTTAGTTTAAGAAATGTGAGTGAAAATGTAAACCCCATGGAAAATTGCCTTGGATTCTCAATGTATGCATACATATGAATATATGCCTTGTCTACATGTCTGCACATGCCCGTGCATCTGAATGCTATTGGGGAGCTTCTCTAGTTGTCATATGCTGGATACCAGGTTCGAATCTCTACTGGTGAAGATTTGCAGCAAATGAGATAAATTGTCTTTTGCCTAACTTATTTCCTGATGTTTGATATATATTTTCCAGCTTCTGTGTTTAGAATTTCTATTTCAGTTTTAAACTCAAATTTGGTTTAAACAAAATAATATTTTGTTTAAATATTAGGCCATATTTCTCTGGCCCTGGCCTTTGATCTTCCTCTGCCTTAATATTACTCCTACTTTCAGAGGATGTACTACCCTTGGATCCACTGAGTCTCTTTCTTACATTTGATTGTGAGCCTCCTCATAAGAATGTTAGAAATCAGTATATTTGTAACATTCTTTCAAAAGAAGCCCCTTGTTGCATACCTCTCCCTAAAGAGCAGGAACAGAAAGGCATTTAGAGCATGTATCACACTGCTTCAATCAACAAGATGCACAGAACCAGAGTAGAGTTCAAATCTGTTCTCACTGTGGTGAGTTGAATCATCACACCCGATTTTCAGCCACTCCGCAGCCCTGTTATGATCTCATGCTGAGACATAGAGACGCCTCTACTCTTAACTTTTGCCTTGTCTGTACAACTGCTTTTGACCCATGGATGGCACCAGAGGTGATTGTATTGACTCCAAAATGGGGGTCTTACAGGATCATGTAAATTATTTCTTTATGACCATGATGCTCCAGGTGACTCATTAATCCAGAGCATATAACTTTAACTTCAGGACAAAATAAAACTTGTTCAAAGGTGCTTCTTCATCTTATTATTTTGGATTGTACTCCAAGACTGGGCATGTTCTCATCTTTGAGAGGTTCATTATATAATATTCTGAACCAGCATCAAGTAAAATGTAAACATACTAATTATAATAAATCTATTGAAAAAAAGACACAGTAACAAAATTAAATTAATATAGAAACAGCTATAGCAAGCTCTAGAACATATCAAACATTATTCATATTTGGCTAAATTATAATTCATCTACAGTCTTAAGTCTGAAAGTGCTTTTTAAAATAGCCTTTGCTCTTATAAAGGTAATATTTTTAAAAAAACCTTGTGAAGTCTGTTGAAATTCAAACATAGAAAGTGTTCATGACACAAGAGCTCACATCCATATTTCACTTTTAGTTTCTAAGAGCACCTTAGTCTAACGTCATTCCGGTGAGAGATGGCATTGTGACTTTATCTGCATTTTACATGTTAGCCTTGATGAAGCAGGGGCTCACAATCAAATGTAAGAAGGAGAATAAGCTGAGCCAAAGGTAGTGTGTCCCCTGAAAATAGGAATATAAAAGTAGAGGAAGATCAATGACTAGAGCCAGAAAAGATGAGCACACTTCATCATCTATCCAGGTGTTAGTGTCTGAGCATGGCGTTCAAGTGGTCCCGGATGAACAAGAAACCTGAGAGTGATGACAGTGTTGCTTGACTATGTTCTGGTGATGGTTTGTGGTTAAGAGAGACATGGCGTGCAATGTGACCAATCCTCAATGGCAAAATGTAAATGAGAGTTCAGGTCTAAATACACTTCTTCTTGCACAGCTGTGAGATTAGGACTAGATTCAAGGAGAAGAAAATAAGAACACAAGACCAGAGGTAGACAGGCTTACAGGGTGGGTGTGCTGGGCTGATTGGAGAGGATTTGCAGGAGAAGGGTCAATGAGGTGAGAAAACTAAAGAAGAGCTCTGTTGCTAAGGTCACAGAAGCACAGTATATTTGTAACATTAGCATACTATAAGCAGAAAATCGCTTCTTTTTTCCTCGACTCTACCTGTAACTATTAGTGTGAGCATATGCTTATAGCTTCCTGGTTACATATGATGCAGAAATTGACCAGTACCTCTTAATCACTCGGAGTGCCTAGGATGTACACTGATAGAAGCTTTGGTGTGTATTGCCTCACTAATGAGTGGATAAGCAGGTCTTTGGAAACCTATTTCAAACCATTTTTTTCAAGGATGAGGAAACAACTTCTGGTTAACTTTATGCTTATCTATCAATGAGGGTCCAGAGCCAATGAGCAAATAGTCCAGAGTCATTCCTCCAAAGGAAGAGTTTCTGGAAGACATCAAAGAAATCAGTCTCTGTTAGTTCATTACTTCTTACTTTCTGTTATCACCAATAAAAACAGAAACATTCAAAAAGTATCATAATAGTGTGCATGCATGAAAGAAGAGAGACAGAGTGTTATAATTCTGATATGAAAATGGCATGGAGAGACCACACACCCTCAAATCTATGTGACGTGTCATACCCTGTCTCCTTTTCCCTGAGAGTTTGCCTCATTCTCAAGAAGTCAACATCTGGCCTCATCTGATAACAGACTTGTTCTTAAATATGAAGATCTAACTGGAAATTACTTGTCTGGATGGATACTGTGGTTTGAGGGAGAATCATTTCAAAGAAGAAGCATTGAGAAGAGAACAGGAAGTAGAAACGGGTTTTCATCTCAACCTTCTCCTGCATTCAACCTTCTTGTACTGCACTCACCTTGTTTGTGAGGCAGAACCCTTCACCATCCGTCCACCTGGACACTGCCATTTAATACTGACTGAAATGAGGTAATTGACATGATTGAACACGGATCAGCCTTATGCTGATGCCAGCTGGCATAATTATTCCCCATTAATCATCACCATCTCGCAGTTCTTACCAATTGGCTGGATTAGAACAAGTTCAAAGACACATTTGTTTCTGGAAGTTGGCTCTACTTTATGATTTAGATTACTGTGATTTGTGCTCTTTCTAAACATGCATCATGTGTGTGTGTGTGTGTGTGTGTGTGTGTGTGTGTGTGTGTGTGTGTGTACAGTTTACAATGGCTCATGTTTTGGTACACTGATATTAATTCTGCATGAATACTTTTCTTCAAATGCCTTTGCTTGTGAAATAGCATAATAAGGTGACTTTATCTAAATAAATAGACCTGTCCACAATAACTGCTTCTTAAGTTAATTTTTGCAGGAGGAATTTTGGTGCTATGGACCAGATGAACTAGGTGAAAATCCATTAATTTTGAGTCTCCAGAAGGATCTTTAGGGTAATTTTAAAAGTACAACTGTAAACATCATGGTAGAATTTTCCTTGGCATGTGCAGAGAATTTCTACCTTGGGTCCATTTGAAAAATCAATATCATAATAATTGCACCCAAGCAAAAATAACACAGCATTATGTACATAATCAGAGAAAGCTGTAGCTGAGAAAAGGTCCAGCCACTCTGGGTAAAATGAGACACATGTAATTAGCATCTGCAATTTGCAATGCTCCAGGGGTCCGAGTGTTTGGAGCAAATCATGCTGTAACCTATACACACGGAACATCAGGAATGGGTGTGGTTATGCATGTTGAAATGAGGAATGTGCGGTGTCCTGTTTCAGAAACCACCTATCTGCTCTTTTGCCTTATATACGTAATCTTGACTGTTGCTCTCATATCATTTTCCTTTGAGTTCTCTAGCTCCCAGCAGTCAATCTTTACTGCTCCTCCCCATCTGCCTATATAGATATTTGAGTAACAGAAAGTGTGCATTGCTTAAAAAGAAAAAGTAGGAGTTGGAACAGAAACATAGAACACAGAGAAGTTTTACCACAGTGGCCAATAAAATAACCCAAACAATGGATCATGGCTGTCTTTGGCAGTAATAGATGAATCCTAATAAGGATCAACTCTGCCAAAGAGTTAAAGAAATTCTAGGTCAGTATGAGTTTGAGCTCTGTGCAGCCAGTCAGGTTACAATGCAGTTGAGAAACAATAAACACGAAAATGCGATCACCAACCTATCTGACATCTCTATCACTTAGGTCATGTGGTTGGTATCATCTACTAAGTACTTCATACATGCTCAACATTTGTTTACTCCTCAGAGTGGACTAGAGAGGTGGGTAGAAATATAATTCCTACTTTAAGAACATGTGAAGTAAGGAAACTGGATGATTCCAGAGTTAGTAACTGGTGACAGTAAGATTTGTAGGATGCTGCAAACATACTCTGATCACCTCTACCTTGTATCTGTGTAAGACTTATCTTCATTGTCCAGACAGATCTTTCTGGATGCAGGAAATGCTCTGCCTTATACCTTCTATGTCCTCAAAACTCCCACCATTGTATGCATAAGAAATATTCACATTCCACTCATTATTTACTCTATGTGAGCTTCATATACAGAAGCATATGTAAAGGATTAAAAAAAAACAACCTATAAGGATGTACAAAATTGTCTTGTTAAAGAATAAGGATTCATGCCAGTAGCAGATCAGACATCAGAAATATCATGAAGAAATTGTATTTTTGTAAGAAGCATAAAAATGTGTTGTAAGGGGATTATTTCATAATAATAAATTTGATAATATTTTCATAATTATGCACCACATTAATAAGTAACATCACCCTGGATATTCTAGCTAGATTTCTATTCTGATAATATAATAGCATGCCCAAATAGAACTTGGGAAGAAAATGGTTTGTTTGGCTTTTCACTCCCTGTCTCAATCCATCAGTGAGGGATACCAGGCAGGACTTGAAGGCAGGAACCTGGAGGTAGAATCTAAAGCAGAGGTCATGATGGTACACTGCTTACTGTTTTGTTCCCCATAGCTTGTTCAGTCTTCTTTCTTATCCAGCCCAGGAACACCTTTCTGGAGTTGGCATTACCCACAATGGTTGGGCCTTCCCACATCAATCATTAATCAAGAAAATGCCCCCACTGACTTACCTACAGGCCACTTGACTGAAGGGTTTTCTTAATTGGGGTTCCACTTCCTAGATAATTATAACTTGTGTCAAGGTGGGAAAAAAAAACCAACCTACCCATACACTGTTTACTGTGAAGTCTAATGTGCCAGTAAACAACTGCTTCTCAAAGGCTAAGTTTCAGGGGTGTATCTGACAGAATAGTGACCGATGCTAGTTGAACTATCAGATTTTAACCTTATATGGCATAAAGTCTTTGCAGATTTAATTAATTAAAAGGAAGTCACACAGGATTAGGATGTTTCCTGAATCCAGTGACAGACATTTTTATAAGACTGAACAATTGACTGTCTTCCTAGAGTGTTCAGGTGGGAAATAGCCATTAAAAGCACCCATTCTTGGGCCTTGCTCAAAGCCTAAACCCACAAAGCATGTTATCTATTAAGAAAACAGGAACAAAAATTTTCACTCTCCTTGGAGGTTTTGTGCTAACTCAATTTTGAAACCTATGTGTGTTGGAGATGTGAAGATACAAATGGCCAAGAACTTCTCTCTGCGGGTTTGCTTTCTGGTCAAGGAGCTAAGTTATGGAAAGTTACCAAGTAAGGGATAACCTTCCTGTTGGCAATAGCTCCTAAAATCTACAGCAAGAAGCCACTATGAACAGGAGTATAATAGATAAGTAAATTCAAAGTTCACAAACTGTGCCTTGACTTCTGACTTGAATACACAATGGAGTCTGAAAATGAACAAGGTGAGCTTCACATGTACAGCAACTCACACCCTGGGAAGAGTGATAACTGCCATACTTCATTAACTACTAAATAGTGTGTATCTCACAGATATCATCTCCTTGAATAATCAAGATAGCTCTCTGCCCTATGCTACTGGTCTATTATTAGCTTTATTCTATTTATGAAAACATTGAGCTTGCCAATTCACCAGAAATAACCAAGAACATCATGAAGAACATGCTAAATCAGGCGTATCTAAAGTTTATCGGTGTACTTACTCTTGACCACCCTAGCATAGGTTCCAGAAAAGAGTCCCCCTGCTGTTGAAAAACAAGAATTGTCTCATGTGGGTAGACCATATCCCAAGGGTAGAGATGCTATCTCCTTGTGGAGCCCCACTTTCATACATTTCAAGAAAGCAGTGTTTCCATGAAAAGCAAACATGGATAGAGATTTTTAAAGCTCAAGTGTAGTTTTAAGCTAAAAGATTTAATTTGAAGGAAACTTGGCATATGATCCTAATTTCTCAAGACATCATTCATGAGCTCTAGTGTGGGTGTTTGAGGACACCCATTTATGATTCTCGGCATTGTAGGCTACTTTATGGTAAATAGTGTGAAATAATCTCCAAGATTCCCCCACCAGTTTTGTCCCACTGTGGATTTCTGTTTATTCTCATCATTGCTTTTCAATTGGTTTCTATTAGTTTGCCCCTCCATTATAGTCTGCAAAATGGAAGTATTCATACGGATTTATTTATTGGACGCAGCAGCAATTTTCTTTCATCTGAACACCCTGAACTCTCTTTGTACTACAGTTTCCTCTGTGGGTGGCAAAGAGAATGTGGTTTTAGTCCATTTCGACAGAACAAAGTAATTTCCTATTTGGGCTTCAAAGAGGAAGAATGGTCTTTTCCACAAGAGAGTGGTACTCAGAGCACACCCTCCTGTATCTCACATAAGTTCATCCTGTCTACACTGGTCCAGGAACCATCACACATCCACTGGCTGTCTGATGGGACTGTCTAAAGGTCAGAGACTACAGGATATCCACCCTTTAAGAAATTAATCCTATCTTATTAATTCTATCATATCATTTCCTACAGACTTAATTTGGAGTTAAGAACACTTCAAATGATTTATTTCCCAGACTGTCTGTACATGTTTCATAACTCAGAAATTAAATAAACTAAAACCCCTGCTAGAGTTCTTCAGTGACTCTTTCCAAAACCTTTATACAGTTGTTCGAAGAATTAAGGACTGGATTCCAACCTTTCCAAAGGTCTACCATAGAAGACGGGTTTGGTTTTAATCAATAAGTCATTCAATCAAGTCCATGGAAGAAATAAATCCATTCTTACAGTAGAAAATTTGTCATGAATTTTGGCAATAATCTAGTCATATTATTATATTAGGGTGCCTAAGCAGTTGAATGACTGCTATAGATTATGCCAATAGACCATTTCCACTTCCAGGCTTCGTGGTCCCCTTCTACTAGGGGATGGTTGGGGGGAACATCCTTATACGGCATAGTTGTAAATAAAGTATCATTTTCCCAATGGAGCTGTGAACCAAGTCTTTTTATTTTTGACTGCCCTTAGATTTTGACCTATAAGAATCATTAGAAATATAACATAATTCTTTATGAATGGAAGGACTCCCCCACCATTTTTACTGTCTTTTCTGTTCCCATATCCCTGATGCCTCTCTCCCAGCCTTTTCTGTTACTCTCTCCATCCCCAAAAGGTACCATGACAGACTCTCCCAGATTTCTCTGGCTGTTCTTCCTCTTCCCTATGATAAAAGCCTTCTCCCTAACCATGGAAAGGCCATTTCCAAGGCTTCTTTACCACGTACCTGGCACTTACAATAGACATAGCTTTAAAATGTAAAGTTTAAAAGTCTGAATCATACCTTAGCACTGTAAAATCTGCAGCAAAATGTTACTTTAAGAAAAAGCATTTGCACAAAGCCCTGCTACTATCTATCCTCCACTCAGACATGGTGGTACACAGCTGTACTCCTCAGGAGGCTGAGGCTGCAGTTTGAGGCTACTCTGGACTCCTTAATAAAACCTTATGGAAAGCAAGAAGGAAGAGGGAGGAAGGGGAAAGGAAAAGGGAGGAGGGAAGGGGAGGAAGGAGGAGCAGGCTCGAGAAGGAAAGAAAACAGGAATCTATCTCCCTGCTGACCTAACTATCCATCTGTTTTTCTCTGTCACAGGACATTATAACAAACATCCTGGCTTCCTGCCAGAACTCTTTATTTTATGGCTGGGGGCTGGGGGGCGGAGCTTCTTCCACTCCCCCACAGAGAACAGCAAGGGCTTGAAGACATTGTACAATCAGGGCAGGTCTTCCTCAAGGGTCAGTGAGTATTTGAGGGGAAACATTGTTTTCATCTTTACAAAGAACATTTCATGCAGACATTAAAGAAGACATGACAAAACCCCAAGCTAAGCAGAAAGTTGCAGGACACTTCCCCTCCATGCCATTCCCCCCACCCCCTCACCCCCAGGGAAACTTAGCTGTCAAAAATATTTGATAATAAACATTGAAAAGCCTTAACAGAACCATGAAAAGTTGTGAGTTCAAAATATAAAGTGGAAACCAGCTTTTCTGGGACCTCTCGGTCTAATGAGAGCAGATCAGAAGCTGGGCAGGAATAGGTGACCTATATGTGAGGGAAAGGAAGAAAATGAAGGCAACTCCTGACATAAAAGGAACGACGACCAACACTTCTCTCCAAATGGTCCTTCTCTGAGAGAACAAGGTCTGAGACATATAATTAAAGCCATTCAGAGCCTGTTGGTCCCATGAAGCAACATTGATTTTTTTTTTTCCCTACACTCTTCTGTTGACTCCACGAATTGCCAGGTTGAGAAAAAAATAAATAAATAAACCGGCCAAGTAAAAGGCAATGTGTCTTTATGGGAACTTACAGTCTATGTGGGGGATGTGTTCTTCTCCTCTGACATTCAAAGCCACAGAGACCACATGCCATAACCACAGGAGATAAAAATGCAAAATAACAATGGAGCTGGAACAAATCCTGCATGTTGAAGGAGACAGAGAATAGCAGGCCAGTGAGGGGATAAACGCTGACTGTAGTTGCTCTTTTATTCATTTCTGTCTTTTATACACAGTGCACACTCAAGTCATAACAGCCCCACCCCTTCCCACCACACACCACCACTGCTGCTGCCACCAGCCTGGGGGCGGGGTGGGGATTGGGGATAGAACCATTTCAGTTTGCTGGCTTCTAGTTGTCTGAGACTTGAACCTATGGAAAATTACTGGAGGGGGATTGTTCTCTTGAAGTTTGCCTCTTGAACAAAGAGATTCTTTCTTGCAAAAGTGGGAGGGACACCAGACTCAAGAAAAACTGCCTTTGTCCCGACAAAATGCTCTTTTGGAAGATATGTTAATGAGTTTCTCTTTGAACTGTAAATGGCATCTGCAGAGCACGTCTGATGCTAATGGCAAAGGGAAGATGTGATGATACACAGTGGGCCTTACAGAATTGTGTGGTAACCCTCCCCACCCTTTGAGCCTCTTCAGCAGGCTGCAGAGCACCCGGTGACCTAGCATGGCATTCTCCTTTCTGCTTTTGAGCAGTGATTTGTATTTCTCCTAATAATGGCATGTTTTTAAGGTCATGATTCCTCAGCTTTATAAAGCGTGATTCTCGTTGCCAAACCCATAGGCAGCCATGAATGACAATTGTTCCTTGAAATTTTTAATTACTGTGACAAAGAAGGAGTAATTATTAACTTTTGTCTCTGAACCACCTCTGCAGATGTTCTTAATCAAATAAAAGAAAGAGGAAAGTGTGTTTCAAGAGGCAGCAGTATGAAATATACAATAGGAAGTTGCAGCTGGGTTGGGGTTGACATGAGCTTCATGAACAATAGTTCTAACATTGGAAGGATAATTTCATGTCACAGACTGGATGGGAAGAAGAAATTTGAGTCAAAAGACCTATTTCTGGCAGCGTCTTCTTACTTTGAGGGTACTTAGTGTACCCTGCAAGTGACAGCATAATGCCCTGAGGAGCCTGGTACTTTAGTGGAGCTAAGACACTCCCGGGCTAAATTAACTTTTGACAGGCTAGATGCTGAGAGATGGCATGGAATCTCTAAAGTGTTGTCAGGGTCAAGTCTATCCAGGCAATACACTGAGAATGAGATTTGCAGTCTGGAGCTTCGGGGAACGTAACCTTGATCAATACCTACAGCAGGGGGGAACACTCAGGAAGCCAGGTTGGGAGAAGCTGCAGTACTTTAAGGACAGTGAAAGAGTCAGGTGACCCCTTAAAGAGTTCCTGTGCTTCTAGAGCACACTAGTATGCCAGGAGTGTGTTGCAAATGCCGCTGGCCACATAGTTTAATCTACAGAAAATTAATTTCCTCAGAGCTCAAGACAGGAAGAGAAACAGTTTGGCATCACAGTTCTGGCTTCTAGAGTTTCTCTCTGTGACTTGCAGGTGACCTTCCTCTTCCTGGATCTTCGCATCAATTTTCCCTCTATGTGTATCCAGTTACTTCTTACAAAGACAGTTATCACTCTGGAGTAGAGTTAAAGACTTCAATTTAGCATCTCCTTAAAGTTCAAATGCATCAGTGTTCTAAGGGATTGGGAGTCGGGGTTTTAGGGTGTGACTGAGGGGTGGGGCACACCATTCCGATTTTAGTACAAACTCCTTCAGACTTGCATCCTGTTAAAGTGAGGAGACTGGGCCTGTCACCTGCTAGGGGTCTGTAATGGGAGGAAGGCTGACGTCAGGAAAAGAGGGTCAGCATGGGTGAACTGTTCTCTGACATTCCATTTAGCAGTTCCTGTAGCAGAAGTGAAAATAGAAAGATCTGCCTTGGTCCTGAAGGAAAGGGCAGGTATAACCAGCATACCAGAGCTCCTTTCCATGTGTGAAAAATGTAGCCTACTCTGTTATATTTTTATTATTGATATATAAATAATTATATATAATATATGTTGCATGTGTATATGTGCATTTATAAATGCAAACTGCAGAGGCCCATTAGTGTTGCTCAGATATGTATGTGTGTAGGGCTCCCCACATAGGATTGGATAACTTATCCAACCAGAAGGATAATCCCTGAAGAAGACTGTTATTCTCTCAGCAGTAATTAATTTCCTATAACTTCCATATAGAGACCATTATAAAAATATACAACTGGTAATAATACAGAGAGCAACTGACTCTTGAGTGCTGTGTGACTAAGGCTCAGAGGATAACACAGAAGATGGGGTGGAAAGTCCAAAAGTTCTTTATCTTAACTGACCCCACCCCCACCCGTGCCATGCCCCACTTCCTTGGTTACAAGGCCAAGGGATATGAGCTTGCTTTTCCAGAATTAGAATTGCAGGATCAAAGCCCATTTATGTGTAGACTTGTATTCTATGCTGAGTATTTAGAGCAGCTTCAAGGACCACAACAGATGTGACATTTACAGGGGTGTCCATTTTGATCAATATGAGGCAGACCTGGAAATTAACTTTTGTACAAATAGTCCTCCAGCTCCAAACAAAATAACTTTAGGCTCTTCAGCTACATGACCATTTTTTTTAAAGAGTTGAAGAAAAGTCAAAGGGAATAATTTGTCAAAATGAAACAGGAAGAGCCTGAATTGTGTTTGCCACAGGAATAACAGATGTACTGGGTTTGTGATCTCCACCCACCCCGCTAAAGGATCCTTTTCATGCATGCAGAAGCAGTTTCAACATGCAAAAAGTGGCCTTTAAATGTTTATGGGTTATAAATGCTCTTCTGATCATCCAAACTGCACTAAAAACGTGTTCAGAAAATTTTTCACATTCTGCAGTTGAAAGCTTGAGATGCAGATTTCTGCTGTGGCAGGCAGGCATGAGTGTGAATGTGTTTTGTACCTTTAAGAAAGGCTCAGAAGCAAGATAGTGAAACTTAAAGGGACATTAAAACATCAGAACAAGAACTTCTGCAGGGTCCTGAAAAATCTTTCCACTACAGCAGTTCAAATGGCTGAAGACCATTTTTCTTTTATTGGCTTCCAAAGCCACAGAAAAACAGTTGGGTATGTACTATGTGAGCCTTGTGTGCATGCGTGTGCGTGTGCGTGCACGTGTGCGTGTGCATGTGTGGGTGTATTAAAAAGAAGGACAGAGAAGCTTAAGGACAATTTTATTATAATTGAGAGAAAAACAACAATATAGACAAGCTGGAAATCCTGGCAGCTTCTAGGGACAGGGAAAAAGAGAAAAGTCATGTCTAAGAGAAACTGAGAAAGCTATAACCTCAGGGAAGAACATACTTGGGATTACTCAGCCAGAAACTTCTTCAGTTCAACAGGCTTTTGGGCTCCATGACAAAAGACTCCACCAAGGATACATACTTAAAAATAGAAATAGATACAGCTTATTAAGAAAGAAAAAGCAGGCAGCTGGAAAGATTGCCCAGTGGTTAGGAACACTTTTGTAGAGGACTGGGCTTTGGTTCCTAGCACACATATCTCATGGCTCAGAGTCACTGGAAACTCCAAGTCTTGAGGATCTGATGCCATTTTATGCGATATACATACACCTGGGCATAAACTTACATGTATATACATAAATAAAATTAAATCTTAAAAAAAAAAGCATCCTCTAAAAATGGAAAGTGAGGTAGTGGGCAGAGGGAAGAGCCTAAAAATCATGCAGCAATACAGTGCTCGTATTTGACTCTGTGTAGCTCTTCTGGTTGTATTTATTAGGTGCTCTCCATGCATTGTATCAGCCATCTTTATAAGTGTTTCTTTTAAGATAGAACGTGTTTTTTAAAAACTGGAGATGGGGTACCATTTACTAGAAAAGCACCTCTAGTAGGTTCATCTGGCTGGAGCATTATTGTGATCTGTTATTTTAAAAAACAGTAGAGACACTGGTGCAAAGGACCTCTGCAAAGTACCAAAGGCCCTAGATCATTTCACCATCAAACTGGGTGCCAGGGGGTCATCACCGAAACACATGTGTCTTTTCAATCTGTGTTTAGCCATCAGCCTTGAGGAAAGGCAAGAGTTTCAAAACTAAGGAGTATTTGATATACCTTCTTTTCTGCCTTGAGGATAAGAGTCAAAAACAGAGAAGAAAAAGAAAAAAAAAGCTTGCAGGAAGATTCAGAGAGATAGTGAGAATGATCCAGTGGTCTGCCAGCACAGAAATGGGGACCGGACCAGTGTCTACAGCTGCAAAGAACTGAATCTGCTGTCTGCCAAACGAGCTTCCTAGAACTCAGTCCAGCTGACGCTTTGACTTCTGCCTAGTGATGTCTCGAACAGAAAAACCATCACACTCTGCTGGATGTTGGGTTCACAGAACCCCAAGCTAAAAGACAGACATTGTCTTGCTACCCTCTGTCCTATCACGTCTCTTTCGTGTTAGAGCTGAGGACACTGAGGCTCAGAAAGGCTAAGCGGCTTCCTTGAGGTCAAAACAGGGCAGAGGTACAATACCAACTGGCAAATGGGCAGTTGGTAGCATGGAACTAGTGTATGTGGGAGGCAGAAGTCTAAGGTGGCCCCTAAGATGCAGGTGCTTATTTTGTTCAGATTTCTCTTCCTTGAGAGTGCAAATGGCAATCATAATATTCAGTAACGCCCTTGATTAAGAAAAGTGATTGTCACCGCTATGACTAAGGTGTTTAATCAATGACTTAATTAAAAGAGAGGTTGTCCTACTGGGCCTGACCTAATTAGATGGGTCCTTTGCTAACTTTATATAACGTGTGTGTGTGTGTGTGTGTGTGTGTGTGTGTGTGTGTGTGTGTGTGTGTGTGTGTGTGTGTACAGATGTTCACATACATACACAATATTGCTTTAATGCCAGGGGCCAGCCCCAGCAGTGACCAGGTCCTTTAGAGGCGATAAGGAGTCATCAAGAGAAGAGTGAGTCAGGCAGGAGGTTCAGAGGAATCTTACATCCTGACTGGCAGTCAGAGTTCTTCTTCATTCATACAAAACTCAGTAGGCAAGTATAGATTCATGTCGTTCCGAGCATAGATCAGATCATTCTGTCCCTAGACATGTGTTTTAACTTCCTCTGTTAGAAGTTTAGTCATCACTGATAAACAGTGACAGAGCAGTTATCTTTTACAATCATTTTCCCTCATCAACCTCACAACCCAACTTTTAAAAACCGAGAGGCAAATTTTTCCAAAGCATGACAGCCCATGGTCAGGCTGGTAGCTCTTGCAGTTTCAAGGGCACAGAAAGAAAATCTCCAAGCCAGCCCGGGGAAATTGTCATGTCCCAGACAGTGTATTATTGCCTTTTAATGGTCAAAGTGTATAGTAAGAAGAGGCTTTTAATCTGATCTGCCGCCAACTCCTCTAGCCAAATCTTGTTTGCCTTTTTAAGTTTACTTTGTTCTGATTATCTTGTTTCTGAGTAAGTACAGTGGCAGATGTTCTAAAAGTATCATGGAGTCAGAGCCTCATTAGGAGATCTCTGGTGCCATTATTTGAGTCACAACCTCTAGGCTTAAGGAAGACCATTAAGTAGGCCAGATAAGGATATCTCCCTAAATGTGGGAAAGGTACATGCTCAGGACTTTCCTAGGAAAGCCTAGAAGCAGTAGTCCTGGGAGATGGCATAAGTGTTTCATAAAAATTTCCCATCAATCCAATATCCCCATGTTGTACAAATATTAAAAGCCCACAAGCATAAAACAGGCAGAGATCAAGACCAAACGTGAACAACTGGACAGCAGCAATTGCATCGTTCGGCTCAGCTTTGCTGGATCTTTGTCAAGCAGCTGTGCTGGCGTTATGACTTTCTCTATTCCCATTAGATATGGCTGGGCCATACCACTGTGCCTGTAGAGATAAAAAGCAACTCTGCCTTACTAGTTCACTTCTACCTTTACAGGTGCTCCTGGTATCAATCTTAGGTTGTCAGTCTTGTGCAACAAGAGCTATCTCTCTACCCTCCCCAAACAAGATGGGGTTCTAAACAGTACTCTAGAGTTTGGAGGGTATTTGAGGAATATCCTGGAGACATTCTTGCTAACCCAGGAGGAAGAAAGCACCCATGTCCATACCCAGGAATTACAGGTAGCCTCTGTGAGACAAGAGCCATCTCTGGTCAATAACTTTAAGAGTGAGGAACAGACTTCTGCTGTCAGCTAGGAAAGGTGGGTTTGGAGGCAAATCCCTAGCCTCAGGTGAGGAGTTCAATGCATATACCTTGACTGTGACCTTTGAGACTCTGGCCAGAGGATTCCAGGGTGGGCCTAGATTTTCTGTGTGCTTAGAACAGGTGAGAGAGTAAATACTGTTGTTGGAAACCTTGGCTTTTGTGGCGATTTGTTATACTGCAACTGAAAACTAGTATGTGTAAGGGGAAGGGGGAAGATTGTTCATTGCTTCCCTTAGCGTGAGAGGAGGGACTAAGCTCCAAGCAGCTCAGCTTCCTGGTTTGCTTTCTCAGTTAACCTACAGTGATCTTAGCCTCTCATTTATCTTTGGCTTATTCACAGCATCAAGGAAGCTCCAACCATCCCAATCCTACACCCTCTTGGAATCTGTATTTGCTTGAATGTGGTAAATTCTGAAGTTGATCACTTTTTATCACAACACACTCTTTTGAAACCTTCTCCCTTGGCAGCCTTTGTGAACGAGGCTGGCAGCTGATTTTAAGAAGGCAGAAAGGTTCACCCCCACTATCCACCCAGTGGTACTTAGACAAGGTAACCCTCAGTTAGGCCAGCATTTACATGCTCACCAACTCTCTGAATGTCACTGGGCAAGCCACTTACATTGATCAGAACCCTTCCATTCTCCCAGTCTTGCTGAATGCAGGCTATTCTTGGCTATGTCAGCTATCCTATGACTGCTGGTGTGAATAATGGAGGTCAGCTCCGGATACTCCCAGCATGCCTCCCTGTGTAACCTCCTCAACAACAGTGGATGTGATACTGAAAAAGATTAATAGGACTTATGTCATCATGTTTATGGGGCATGAAACCCCCCACTGTGGATTAATGGATATCTTGGTGAAAGAAATATATCTTTACTCCTGCATGCTTTGATGGGTGAGCAGCAGTTGGCATCGGTGGAAATATATGGAGAGATTGCCTTTCAAAGGTCAGCCTTTAAAGGACTTTTTTGACCTCTAAATCAATGAAAATAGATTTTTGATTGTTGACCAAGACAACGGCAGCATAGACTTCCAACCTTTAAAAAAAAAAAAAATCTTATTGAAGTGTAGCTTACACACAGTTCCTGAGTGCACACGTTGATAAATACAAACTGGACAGGGAACTAGCATCCAAATGAAAACAGCAGAAGGATGTGAGACATTCTGTGGCATGCTTTCCAGCAGTACACACCCTGGAATAATTGCTATGACAACTTGTAACAGCACAGCTGATCTAATCTACTTCTAAACACCCTTGGATATCATAGAAATGGAATTGTCTCATATATTCTGCTTTTGATGACCTTTATGCAGCATTGTGCCATTTACCTGTATTTTATATATGCCTGTAAACCTTTCTATTTTCATTAGTTTGTAATATTCCACTGTGTGTCATCATACTCTTGTTTTTATACATTTATGACCATTTAAGCACTTCCCAAATTGGAGATATTAAAATAGTAATTGTGAACATTCTGTTGCCTTGCTTCTGGTGAGCATATCAGCTGAGTGTGTACACCTAGGATCAAACAGTATATGTGTGTATTTACCTAATTTAGTATATTTTATTATCAAAAGCTTTCAAAGTGCTTGCACTCATTTTTATTCCTCAAAGCTGCTTGTGAAAGTCCTTTTTAATGTACATACTTGCCGATATCTGATATTATATTTTCATTTTAAAGAGCCATCATGCTTTAACCCCTGCTAGTCTGTCACTGTTGCTATTGTGAACCCCAGGAGTACCCTGTGTGAAAAGACCAGCACTGAGCTGCATGGGACTCAGTATCACAAGAGAAGATGACACTGCCCCCTCCTACTACAAGTCACTTTAAGGCTTTCTGGAAAATGTGGCAGGGAATCTACCTGTTTACTATCTTTTTTTTTTTAATTCGAAATATATCTGATACATACCCTCATCTCGGCCAAGTGTGTTTGCTGAGTCATGAACCTTGCAAATACATATGAAGTTACATCGTAGGAGAAGAGCTATGCCATGAACTAGTCAGACAAAGGCCCTCTGCCACGAACTCATGAGACAAAGATGAGTGTCACCTGGTTCTTTATAAGATGCCTATTTACTGTATCAGGAAGACTAGGTCAAGTGGTAAATTCCAGAACAAGTTAGTTATTGCCTTTTGTCCTTTGGACTGTGGACCAAATGGGATTTACCGATCAATTATTAATACAGAGTAAGTCATTTTAAACATGTGAAATTAGTTACAGGAGAGTAGATACACACTTTAGGAAGTTCACCAAAAAGACCCACTAGGTCAGGACACACAGACATTCATCTGAAGGGAATAATTAGGAATTAAATCTCCTTGACAGGTTACACATCTCTGAAAATGAACATTGTATTTTCTGTGCTTGGCTGAGTTTCTCCGGGTGATATAATGCTCACTGAACTGATACAAAGACCGTATCAATTGGAGTTTAACCAGAGGAGCACAATTCTGTGAGTTGTATAGGAAGTAAACTAACAACATCATATCCAATGTTGGCAGAGTGGGAAACGTGTGTATGTGGGGGGGTGCTTCCAGGTCAGAAGAGAGGTCCTAACTGAGGCTTGTGTTAGTAGAGTACGTGGCCCAGAAATGTTTTATGATAAAAGCTGAATACAAAATGGGAGAGCCTCATGACAGCCTGGAAGCCACGATGAAAACTGAGAGTGGCGTGTGGACTTACTTGCCTTATCACTTTGATACCCCAACTGCAACATCCTACAAAGGGATTCAGGATGCATCTGTGTGAACCTTAAGATTTACAGAACCCAGGGCAGAGACCAGTAGAAGCTGTGGAAGCCCCCAGTTGCTGCCTCACCAAACATTCCTCAAGAACACAACACAGCTTGCATGGAGATCTAGACACACCTTCCTGGGGAAAGCCACGGTTGTCCTCCTGTTCTACAAATCCCAAGGAACTGTCCCCATGGGCAGCCCCCACCAAGAACCATACATGGAAGTGTAGGTCTGTCTGGTTTGCTAAATTCAAACAGTACAAAACAGCTATGACATAGACACAGGACATGGCATCCTTCAGTCCTTTCATGATACAGGTGAAACTAAGACCCATAGAGATGATGGAACATACACTGTCCCATATCTAGGGGCAGGCCTAGAAGTGCAATGGCATGGATTTCTCTCAAAGTAATATCAAAGTTAGGAGCACTGAGGTATAATCAGTAATTAATTTTCTGGCACTATGAAAAAGCCACTCAATTTCTAAACTCTTGTTTCATAGATAGGGAGTGGTGTGCAGGCTGTGCCCTGAAAACTGAAGGCAACTCACTTAATAGCAGAAGAATAAATGAGCGGTCTCTCAAAAGCCATCATTTTATAAAATTGTCCAGTGGCTTTAAGAAAAGAAAGTGATGCCATGCTGGGTTGTAGAATGTTCTCTCAAAATTCATCCAGGATTAGAATGGACTATGCAAGCCTTCCCCCCTGTATGAGTCAGTTTTCCAGTCTCTCAGCCATGCAGCAGTTAAACTTCCTGTGTCCTTCCTCTCCCTTTTTCCACAGATGTAAAGTACCAAAAGCTATAAAAGCAAGACTCAAAAAAAAGTGATGCCAGGAGAAGCTGGGAAGATGTCAAGTCTGTAGTTACATATTTCTACGTCTTTCTATGCCTTATGAATTTGCAATGAGTGTCTAGCAGGAGTGGCTCTGCTCTGCTCCATGTGCATCAGCTGGCTCAAATGCCTGCAGCTGAAATCCTGAAAAGGCCACCCCTTCCAGGTGGAGCTGTGGCCAGAATAGCTATGTGTGGGTTCTCCACATGCTCTCACTGTTTCTCTAAGACATGAAGGTTGCATATGAAGTATCCTCCTAAGAGTACTAGACAGAATCGGAATGGCTTCTTCTCACTCCAAAAACAAAAAACAAAAACAAAAACAAAAAAACCCTCACTTTACATCATTTCTTCATGGCCACAGATCTCTCAGACATAAGAGATGCAAGTGTGGAACCCACTCCTCAGTGAGAAGATTCCCATCATCTCACACTATAAAGAGAACCATGGGATAAGGAATTACCAGTAGTGGAATGACTTTTAAAACAGAGCTTATCAATTAAGTGGGCCCTTATCCACTAGCACCCCCAGAGAACATGTATGTGCACAAAGGTATACAAATATGTAATCAGTATCTAGCGAATGAAAGTAATGCTTAGATTCAATTTGCTGTCAGGCTGTTTTCAGTGTTAGGCCTATGAGTAAGGACAGTTAGCTAGAGCACTCAATTACTTTAAAATTAAAGTGCTTCATCTTTAACATCCATTTGTTTTCTGGGGGAAAATTAACTGGGCTGGTGAATTTTGGACCATTCCCATGGTCATCAAGCCTAATGTGCTAGAAATAGGTTAGGAGCCCTTGCAATATTTGGAGAGTCTGAATATGGACTGAATGGTATTTGAAGTTAATAGTAGAAAATAGTCTTGCTACTAAAAGAGGCCCCGGCCTGGGAACACACATGCTCACTCATGCTCACTCACATGTTTGCACACAAACACACAAGGAACATGAAAGATAAAATCATCACCCAATTTGCAGTTCTTAAGTATAGACAAATGTGATGGGACACACGATTGTCTGACTCAGTCACATTAAGTTTTCCGTAAATCAAAATTTCTTGGTTTTAAGATCCTACCACAGCTGGGTGATTTAGAAGCAATATGACTGTGTGAAGCAGAAAGGAAAAACAATCAATGCTCACAGGCACACAAGAGTAACTATGGCTTCAGGAAACTCCAAGTGGTCCGGCACAGCTGGAAAACTGAGTCTGACTCGGGGACCACAACAGAATCATATCAACTTTAGAGACTCTAATTATGAAGTGTTTCAAACATAAGAAAAACAGAGAAAATTATTTGTCTACATACTTGCCCCCACAGTTAACAGCTACCAACTAAGTGTCATATTGTCTCGAATCTCAGTATTTTCCAATAAATAAATTATTAATGATCCAAATCTCGTTCCTTTGCAGAAATGACTGCCGTGTTAAAAACCATGTGTGCTAGTCCCCTGTCTCCATATGTTAGTACAGACGAAAGAGAAACCAGGCAGTGGCAGTGGAGGTATTCTGAACAGTAGCATTTCACAGGTTGGGCAGACTGCCTGTGCTACTGGCCACCATTCAGAGAGCATGAGGAGGTATTTGTAGAGTGGACATAGATGCAAGGCAAAAAGAGGTTTAATGCAGAGTGGAGCAGGTGCCTTATTAAATCATTCCACTGAGGAACCAAGTTAGGTGGCAGCTTCTGGTTGGTTGAGTTTAAGGGTTGTTTGTTTGTTTGGTTGGTTGGTTGGCTTTTGATTTTTTGGTTTTGTTTTGGTTTTTTCTGCTCATCTTTGTGTTACTTATAAAAGAACCCAAAGCTTAACCCAATGTCCTTGCAACAGATTATTTGGTTAGTACTCATGGACAGCCCTAAAGCACCGTATCTTTATGTTTTTAAAATGATGTAGAGATGGTTTTATAGAGTCTGCCCTTCAGCAATGCATTTCTGTCATTCAACATTATGGTTTTTGGCTTCAGCCACTGGATATAAACATGTCACAAGGAGTGTGGGCATGCAAAGACTTATCTCTCTCTCTCTCTTTCAAATAAAATTATAGTTCACCTGGAAAAACGATTCCATATGGAATCTATACTTTTTGTGTATATAGGAAATACTAATGATAAAGAGATAGGGCCAGACATACATGTGACTCAAACGTGGAAACAGGAAAAAAGAAATCTACTCATTTGAGCCCTGTCTTTCTATTTTTATGGTCAGAGTCTGAGCTTGTTTGTTTTGTAATGGAGTTCCTGAGACAACGGGAGGGTACCTTGTTCCTTAACAGATGGAATTTCAGTGACAGGCCAGGAGGTAGTTGAGCCTTGATAAGGTAGAGACATATAAATAGATTAGGAAGGCAAGGCTCTGAACTCTCGTATCATTTCACAATGTCAGGTGACCCAGCTGCCATGTCTCTCACACTAGAGTTTCCCAGCTACCAGAAGCTGTCATAGCGAGTGGCAGGGTCTGCCTTCCGCAGTGGGGAAAGGGAGACATGTTAGGTGGCTAACATTTATTTGGATTCTTTCTTGTCCCACTTCATGCTCACCCCATCTCTCCCCAAATCCCACAAGAGATGCTTTGATGTTTTATTCAAATGTCACTTGAACCTTGATAGAGTGGTTTTAAATGTTATTTCCCATTGTTAAAGAAAGGTAATAAAGGTGTATTTATGTTCCAGACACAAAATTGAATTTCTGAGTTAGTCTGAGCTGTAGGTGAGCTACTGTATGTAGTTCATTTCTCCTCTCTCTTTGGCACATTATGCTAACCTGTTTCAAAGAAACCATGTGTGCTGATGCTCTCTCAAAACAGAAGGAAAGGAGACTGCACACATTTTACTTCTGTGGTGACACTGACCCAATAATACCTACCAAATTAAGTGTTCAGTGACCTTGTGTTACTGTCAACTAGCATTTTATTGCTACTGCTTTTTGGGGGCTGAGGGGATTATGGTAGGCTAAAAGCAAGAGACTTTGTGTGAATTAAACTCATTGATGCTTTTGAGGCCACATCCGAAGATTACAGATTTGATGACTGTATTTGTCTAACAAGATTAGGACAAAGTGCTCATACTTTACTGTCACAGGTCTGTCTGCCTCTCTTCTGGCAGTTTTAGAGAACATAAAGTCTAGGTATCCTGTCAGAACCTCAGCATTATTTACAGCTTGCTGCAACGTAGCTTGCTGTCATTTATTATGTCTTACTTATGTAGCATCTTTCCACTGAAGCATACGTTGGCTTCATTATACACAGAGCATGCACACTCAGGTGCACACTCACATATAACTCACACACAAGTGCACACACACGCATACCTTTAAATAGCACCCGATCCTGTGATACAGTTAAGACTTCATCACCAAAAAGCTGTACAAAGCTTTCACACTTGCCTTTATATGTTTTAAAACTCTGCTTTGAGTTAAGCATTTACCATATTTCTTTCCACTTCAAGTGTTTATTGTTTGCCTCTAGGTGGATCGAATCATCTTCTGTGTCTTCCTAGAAGTTGATTTCAAAATCTACAAAAAGAAAATGAGCGAGTTCTTCCCCACTGGTGAGTAAACCCATTAGTTCCCTTTGAAATCAAGGCATAAAAGGAGTGGGACCTCCTTTCCCTGGTGCTCCATTGGCCAATCTCAGAACTATTCTGTGATTCCCATGTTTGTGGTCAGCCTGCAAACTTGTATCATAGTTTCCAAGAACTGCAGGAAGTAAGAAGGATTCCTAGCCCTTACCTCCCCCACCCATGAGGACATCCTGTTGTCTGCGGTACATCAGCACATCTTTTTGGGACTCCGTCCCTCACATCAACTGAAGATTGAACCAAGTGGTTCTTGGAGGGTACTCCTCTCATCCCAAATTGCTTAATCTAGTCCTTCCTCCCCCGGTACGACATCCAGGCTGCTTGCGTACAACAATATTTTTTTTGTTGAAAATTGTATTTGTAGTCAGAATCCAGCCCTTCCTTATTTCATCCTCTTTCTACCCAATTTTCTCTCCTTGAACTGCAATGATCGCACATCCTTTCTAGGGCAGTCTGAGGATGGCTGGCAGTCACCTCCCTTCACACTTCTCTTTACAATGCCAGAGAGGCCTGGGGCTTACTAAAGAACCTTGAGTAATGGATTTAGGATTGAATGTGCCATTAGTTGGTAATTTGAATATTTTTTCCCATCCTCCCTCTTAGCGCTTGTTAGGCTGTGGCTTGTTTAATGCCTTGTTACTTTTATGGTCATGGTGCCCCGAGTGCTTTCCTTAGCCATGTTAAGAACTGCTTGTGGGAAATTTCAAGCTTCTGTGGGCAGTGTTAGTGGCTGAGTTTTGGACAGTTTGCTCTTTTTATTTTTTTTTCTTTTCATTTTTTGGTTTCCATCTCCGTTGGAGGAGGTTTTTCTGGCAAGAACAGTGACTATGGTGGGTGAGAGGGAGAGAACAAAGGGTATTGTTACACATTCTTTTCAAGCAGATCTTCACAGTCAAGCAAGAAAGAGCATGCTCCACCCATAGTTCCAGCAGGACTTGGGTAGCTGGAGCAGGTCATGGTTCAAAAGAAAAACAAAGATAGTGTCAGCTCTGTGGATACTCTAGATAGACTAAGTTCTTCAGTCCTTACTCTAATGTTATAATTGACAAATCTGATAAAAAATTCACTTAGGCCTGGAAAGGATTTCCTTTACTAAAACATGATGCAAATTCCTTGGACTCCCCTCTGATATAGGCTTATTGTGACTTCAATCTCCCCTACCCTTTCTTCTTCTTTCTCTCTCTCTTACATTTGTATGTTTCAGTATCTCAATACTTTATAGCACAAGGCACTAATTGTTATTTATAAGCAGTTGCCATGATGAGATCAGTTTACTAAATGCTTCTCACCATATCCTGGGAACTTCTTTTCTATTTCGATCTTCTCTTTCTGTGGGTTCTCCTGATTTTTGTTAGAACTTGGGTGAGCACTTGTATTTCTGATTATTCTTTAAAAGAAATATTAATTATGAAAAAGTATAACTTTTATGGTCTGCGTAATGTAAATATTCTCATGCCTGGGGAGTATCAGCTTATGAGCTAACTTTAGACTCTTCAAGATGTTTAGAAGTAATTATATCGTAGTCACTTTAATGTCTTATCAGTCTGAAGATATTTACAAAAGTACAGGGCACAGATATCTCACTGCAAATTTTAAAAAGTGAGACAGGCTTAGGGGTCTAAAGTTTATTAACAATTGTGCAAATAAATTATCATTTGAAACATTGCTGCTTCATATGAATCCAAAACCTCATCTCAGTATTTCCACAAGTAAAATAATAAAATCATTCTTAGTTTCACATTAGTATTTCAAAGCACACTATATTCATGAAATCATTTCCATTGCATGATGTCTTAGTTAGGGTTTTACCGCTGTGAACAGACACCATGACCAAGACAACTCTTATAAGGACAACATTTCATTGGGGCTGGCTTACAGGTTCAGAGGTTCAGTCCATTATCATCAAGGCGGGAACATGGAATCATCCAGACAGGCATGGTGCAGGAGAACCTGACTGTTCTACATCTTCATCTGAAGGCTGCTAGAAGACTGGATTCCAGGCAACTAAGACAAGGGTCTTGAAGCCCATGCCCACAGTGACACACCTACTCTAACAAGGCCAAACCTCCCAATAGTGACACTCCCTGTGCCAAGCATATACAAACCATCACTCATGATTATAATAGTAAGTACACTTCAAACTAAATGTCAAAATCTCCAACAATCCCAATATATTTATACAATGTTGCAGCATCAGACACTTAAAATCAGACACTTAAAAAAAACGTTTAAAATGTGAAATAAAGACTATGCTAATGGAATGTGACTGCTGATATAAATGGCATATATTATCTGTCATTAATTTGAATTTACACTTTATTCATAATCATACCATCTTCGATTAGAATATGATTTTTCCTTGCTTGCCATATGTATTTCCCAGACTATCTTTAACTAGAGTTTTTACCTTCCCCAACACAATGATAATATAGTCCACAAAAGTCATATTGATATGAAAACAAACTACTTTGCTTGGGGATACTTTGATCTCAAGACTAGATAGCCTACAACCAGAAATCTGAGACAAAAAGCAGAAGAAACCAATGCAAGGTAAAGACAGAAGCAGCACACTGAACAAGCTGTGTTCCTAGCCTCCGTTCTTACTGGACACTTAGGACCAAAACCCTACTGTCAATTTCCCTGCATTCCAATTAAATTAGAAAACAGAAATTGGCAAAGAAAAATGAATTTGTTCATAATTTGGCCAAGATGGCCTGGGTTGGGGGTAAAAAAGTACAACTTCCTTCTCTTTATGCCTGGGGCCATCTTACATTTTATCTAAAGCCCTGAGACAGAGGCTAGAACCATTTCAGTTTAATTGTGAATCAAGCTATTCTGTCTTATATTGGAGGAAGGGAGACCTAAACGCCAGGTTGCCTCTGTTCTCTCTGTTCTATACTAAGGAAAATGGGGTCCTAACGATCCCCTACTTTTGTAAGGAAATGAATCAGAACAACAGAACAAGGATTAGAGGGTGGGGTATAAGAACTTGGCATGTTCTGGGCCTGGCAGAGTTCTTCGTCCCTTGGTCTATTAATTGAATCTATAATGGGCATCCTTTGTACCTTTTCTTTGAAAGTCAACTTTTTGTTCCATCCCCTGAATGTCTGTCAAGCATATTCACTTCGAAAGTAAGTAAATAAATAAACAAACAAACAAACAAACAAATGTAGCAGTCTGATAGCCAATGGAGGAAGATACAAGTGTCTCTTCTTAGACTAGTGGTTCTCAATCATGACCCTTTTGGGGAGGTTCAAACTACCCTCACAGTGGTTGCATATAATATATCCTGTATATCAGATACTTACATTGTGATTTACAACAGTAGCAAAATTACAAAGCAACAACGAAATAATTTTGTGGTTGGAGGTCAGCACATCATGGGGAACTGTTGAAGGGTTGCACCATCAGGAAGGCTGAGAAGCACTGACATAGACTATATTCTCCCCAGCCAGGGCTTTGGCATAGGACCAAAGTGATGACGTTCACCGTAGAAGTAATGCAGGGAGTCTGTTTTCAACCAGACACCATTCCATGGTCTAATCAGTTAATTCTCACGATAAATTTCTTAAAACATAGATACCATATTAATTCTGTATTGTGATTTTATTGCAATGGTTTCATTTAAGGTATTCTATTATTATTATTATTATTATTATTATTATTATTATTATTATTATTTATTTAATTTTTTACATTGCAGATTTTATTCCCCTCCCTGTCCACCTTCCCACTATTCCACATCCCATACCTCCTCCCCATCCTCCTGTCTCCAGGAGGTTGTCCTCACCCCACCCCCACCCCCACCCCACCAGACCTCTAAACTCCCTAGGGCCTCCAGTCTCTTGAGGGTTAGGTGCATCTTCTCTGACTGGCAGTCCTTTGCCATATATGTGTTGGAAGCCTCATATCAGCTGGTATATGCTGCCTGGTTGGTCATCCAGTGTCAGAGATCTCAGGGGTCCAGGTTAATTGGAACCGCTGGTCCTCCTACAGGGTCACCTTCCTTAGCTTCTTCCAGCTTTTCCCTAATTCAACTAAAGGAGTCAGCAGCTTCTGTCCATCGGTTGGGTGCAAATATCTGCATCTGACTCTTTCAGTTGCTTGTTGGGTCTTTCAGATAGGTCTTTTTGTGAGCGCTCCATAGCCTCAGTAATAGTGTCAGGACTTGGGACCTCCCCTTGAGCTGGATCCCACTTTGGACCTGTTGCTGGACCTTCTTTTCCTCAGGCTCTTCTCCATTTCCATCCCTGCAGTTCTTTCAGACAGGAACAATTATGGGTCAGAGTTTTGGTTGTGGGATGGCAACCCCATCCCTCACTCAATGCCCTGTCTTTCTGCTGGAGGTGGACTCTACAAGTTCCTTCTCCCCGCGAAGGGCATTTCATGTAGAGTCTCTCCCTTTGAGTCCTGAGAGTCTCTGACCTCCCAGGTCTCTGGTACATTCTGGAGGGTCCGCCCAACCTCCTACCTCCTGAGGTTGCCTGTTTCCATTCTTTCTGCTGGCCCTCAGGGCTTCAGTCCTTTCCCCCCACCCAATACCAGATCATGTTCCCTTCCCCCCATTTAAGGTATTCTTGAGGTTTATCTTTTTTAATTATGTATTTATTTGCTATCTGTGTATAAGTACACACACCACATGGAGGTCAGAGAACAAGTTTCAGGAGTTAATTCTCTCCTTCTACCATGTGGGTCCAAGCAGGCCATCAGATTTGGCTGCAAGCACCTTTACCCATCTCACTTTCTCGGTTCATCAATATTGAGAGAGGCCCTAAGCCAAGATAACCTCTGTGTATGTGATAAGGTACAGCAAGGTATGAAATCAAAATATAAGAAACAATAGGAATATGCTATGCTCAGGTACAGAAGGGTTGTGGGTACAGAGAAAGGTGCTAGGGCAGCAGGAATCTCAGGGAGCAGATGGGTAGTGTCTTAGAGTTATTTTTGTTGTGATGAAACACTATGGTCAAAAATACCTTGGGGAGGAAGGGGCTTACTTGGCTTACATATCCCAAATCATTGTTCATTGAGGAAAGGCAAAGCAGGAGCTCAAACTGAGCAGGAATCCGAAGATAAAAGCTGCTGCAGAGCCCATGGGGGCAGGTTGCTGCTTACTGACTTGCTCATCATGGCTTGTTCAGTTTGCTCTCTTATAGAACCCAGGACTACCAGCCAATACCAGGTTCCTACAACCACAGTGATCTGCACCCTCCACCACTGATCGCTAATTAAGAAAATACCATACAGGCTTTGCTTTCAGCCTGTTCTTCTGGAGGCATTTTCTCATTGAAGCTCCCCTCCTCTCTGATGACCATGGCAGGGGAGAAGTAGAGAGGAGGTAGGACTAGGTCTTTCTTGGGGTCCCTTGGGTTTTCTCGAGGGATTGGTGGATTTGCTCTTTTGGGTGAACATTCATGAAAGGGAAAATTATTTATGAGACTTTGTTGTGACCCATCAAGGTCAACTTGGACCAGCAGCTGTGGGTTATGTTCGGTTTGGGGTCAGCAAGATAAGGAATAATGAAACAAATAGCAAACGCCCGCCTTGGGTACGGGTTTTAAGTAAGCCAAAGGTGATGGCACACGACTGTATTTCAGACAGCTCATGGCAGACCTGAAAATGGATGGCAAGTCGGTTTCTATATTTTATAACCTGACACTCTACTTTTCAGTTCTAGAAAATGAGCCATACTTGAATAAACTGTGTCACACAGCTGGGAGGCAGCAATATATTTCAAGCTGAGACCAGCAGCTGTCATTACCCAAGTGGTAATAGGCAAGTCTTCTCCACAGCACAATCAGAGAAGTCTGTGGTCTCTTGAAAGGATGTGTTCAGAACAATAAGGAAGCCCCATCCTTAAGTGGCTTGTTGCCCATTGCTTGTGAAAGCCACCATGCTTTCTTCCAATATCTAGAAATGTACTCATGGAAACATTCCTAATGAGTCAAACTGGTATTTCATCAGCAATCTCAAAGTTTACCTGTCTCTAGAACATCTGGGCAATGTGGCCGGTGAGAAGCAATGGGGAAATGAAAGCTCTCACAGGACAACAAAGGAGAAGCTACATCATCTGCAGAAATGAGATATCGTAGAATGAATGGTTTGACCAACAGGATGTGTTTTATCCCATTGCTGGAGTCTGAAAGTTGACGATCAGGATGTTGGTGGGGGTGGTATGTTCTGAGACCTCCTGGGCATGTTCATGGCCATATACCCATGTGTTCATATGGCCTTCCCTCTGAGTGGTTTGTGATGTCTTTCTCCTTGCATAAGGAAACTGGTCACATTAGTAAAGGACCCCACTCTAATGACATCACTTTACTTTAATTGCACTTTTAAGGCTCTATTTCCAAATACAAACTGAATTTACCAGGACCCCATTCAGAAGTACAGGGTATGAGGAGTTTAATCAAATGTTAGAGGGGACATAACTGAGCCCGTGACTGTGTCTATCAGAAAAATGTAAAGAAATTGCAAAGAAGAAAACTCAGCAAAGATTTCCATAACAATTTGAGTTCTTGCTGTGAGGTGAAGCACAGTTGACTTTTTCCTTCCAGAGGTATTATTTGGAAGCAGAATATGGCAGCTTTATGGAATTATCATACACTTCGGTTGCAAATAATTTATAGTTACAGTGCACTGTTACATGGCCTAAAGCAAATAATCTTTCTGTGACTCAGCTCAGAATCTCTTTGTTCTTTATATGAAAGGTTCATATTTTAAAATGTGTAGAACTTATCGTGTATACTTTCCATTAACTCTAAGAGGAAAGAAGAGAGTTTCTCATGGAGAAATGGAAGTCAAAATTTGTCAAGTTTAAGTCTTACTAGAGAACTTAAGGTTGCTATTTTTTCTCATATAACAATATATAATTAAAATATTTATATCTTTGTCAATGAGTCCTGATGTTCAGAGCTTGAGACCCACCCCAGATACTCTGAGTTAGGAAAGGTCTACATTCATTAATGATTTCCAGCCATGAATGATTCTTGTCCTACAGGGGCATCTTGAGATATTTTTTGTCTTTCATAAATATGGGAGAAGAAAGACTACTGTTGTCTGGTGGGCAGTTTGTTGATAATCCTAAATCTACAGTATGCAGGGCAGCTCCCTGGAACAGCATACAGAGTCCAGATGTGCAAAGGCTTAATAGTTCTGCCTGCTGTAATTGCCCCTCTTCTCATTCAGGACACTGAGTATCTTTGCCTTTGCGTTGGTTTTATTTCTGAGTGTTCAGCTTGCTGACGCCTTTCTCAGTCTCTTTTGTATTGCTGGATTAAATTCTTTACATTTGCTGTGACACACACACATAGCTCTGAGATTTGGGTAGTCAGGAATTCAAGGCAAACTGTCTATGAGTACAGGGTTTGCTAGGGGAAAGTTCATGAAGGGTGTGAACTGGAGCAGAAAAGAAAAGTCTAGTGTTTTATAGGCAACAGAGAGGGCAAGCGGCCTGGGGATTAGAAAAACGGTGAAGCCAAGCAGGAAGATTGTTTCCAGTTTGTGAATTTCTGAAAGACATGTGTTTCAGAATATTTGATCACACTGTGAACCCTGAGATCATGGTACCTTGAGATTTACTGAAAAATACTCTTTCTAGTTGTGATTTAACCCTTTAATTCCTCTGGCTGGAATACAGATACACCCATAGTACACATCTTTAATCTCAAACAATGAAGGTAAAGTTAGTTTGTAGAAGGAAACAGCAATGTTTGAAAATGATGTCTAATTGAGTAACAGGCAAAGTGATAAATCAGAGAAAAAGATTTGACAGAATAAGATATGCCCAACTCTCCCAAGAGAGAGGAAAGGGAAGCTACTTGAGGGGCAGCACAGAGAGAGGAAGGAGGCAGTTTTCCTCAGATGGTTATAGAGAGAAAGGTTGAAAAGGGAGAACAAGGGCTGGAGAGATGGCTTAGCAGTTAAGAGCACTAAATGCTCTTACAGAGGCCATGAGTTCAAATCCCAGCAACCATGGTGTCTCACACCATCTGTAATGATATCTGATGCCCTCTTCTGGTGTGTCAGAAGAGAGTGATAGTGTACTCATATACATAAAATAAATAAATCTATCTTTAGGGGCTGGAGAGATGGCTCAGGGGTTAAGAGCATTGTCTGCTCTTCCAGAGGTCCTGAGTTCAATCCCCAGCGACCACATGGTGGCTCACAACCATCTGTAATGGGATCCGATGCCTTCTTCTGGTGTGTCTGAACACAAATACAGTGTACTCATATAAATAAAATAAATAAATAATCTTGAAAGAAAGAAAAGGGAGAACAAGCTAGACACGGTGAAGACAGAATAAGCCAGAGAATACTAAGGAGTCAGAATAGAACATACTGACAGAGTTAGTTTGAGGCTAAGCAGAGCAATTCATGAGAGGCTGAGAGAGAAGCCAGATTGAATCAGTCAGCTTGGAGAGAAGTTTGAAGCCAAAACAGCTGAGTTCAGCCAGCCAGGTAGATTTCAAAAAGAATAAGAAAGGGTGAGCTTATTCAGCAGCAAGTCTCAGAGAAAGAAAACATTCTAGGTGTAGATAAGATTTTACTGAGTCTAGAAGCTTCCAGGGCTAGACCTAGGTTAACAGACAGAGTCAGGAAGCCTCGGAGACAACAATTATTACAGCAAATAAAACTTACTTTTACAGGTATGTGCACAATGTTCTCAAAATTAGCAATTAGGACTAGACATTTTTCAGTTAAGAAGAAACATAAAGCCGGGCAGTGGTGGCACACACCTTTAATCCCAGCACTTGGGAGGCAGAAGCAGGTGGATTTCTGAGTTCGAGGCCAGCCTGGTCTACAAAGAAAGTTCCAGGACAACAGCCAGGGCTACACAGAGAAACCCTCTCTCGAAAAACCAAAAAAAAAAAAAAAAAAAAAAAAAGAAAAGAAAAGAAAAGAAAAAAAGAAGAAACATATATCGTTGTTCAACATTTTGACTTTATGCAGGTAAAAAAAAAAGTCATACATTTAATAGAACCTTTACTTCAAAGTTTTAATTCTGATGCTGTCCTCTTCTTATCATGCTGAGCAAGGGCAGCAAGCATCAACAGCTAATGACATCTGTCGTGTTGAGGGGACATTACTGACGTTCCAGATTGAAGTATGTGGCCAAGCTAGGGTGTCTACTAGGTTAGGTTTGTTAAATGCATTTTGGCCAGAAAGCCTTCCAGTTTGTAAATGAGGCTATCAGAGTGTAACCCATCCTAAATAGAGAAACACCTACATACAACAGGAATTAAGCTGCAAGGGAGAGTACAACCCTCTAATCCCAGGATTCAGGACAATGAGGCAGGAGTATCACAAGACTGAGGCAAGCCTGGATCACATAAGACCCACTCTTCAACAAACAAACAACAAAAGATTTAGTTTTGCCCATGACTTGAAAACTGGCCTTCTGACATCAGTCCAATGTCACAGGTACAGCACCTGTCTTCATAGCGATGGCAGCAGACAGAAGCTGTAAAACCTCAGGATAGGACCAAAGTCACTCAACTCAAGCCTTCTTACTGTACAATGTTTCTCTCCATAGCAATCCTGAAGTTAATTTTCTGCCCCCAAATTAATGTATCTTTTTGCTGTAGTATGTTACAGTTTCAGGATAAGTGGGGGTCCCTCCAGTTACACTGGGTCTTCACCTGTCCTCTTTCCTTCTAATCAATTTTCCAAGAAAAACAATGAAACACATCTGCCATGAGCCAGGAAGGCTTTCTTTCTTTTGCCTTGTCAATCTAATGTTGGAAGACAGAGACTTGAAAGCAGTACTGATGTCGGTAGCAAGTTGCAGAGAAATATAATCAAGGTCTAGTGACCATTTCCAGGGAGTCAAGCATCTGTGGCATATGGGCAAAAGCTGTTGGGCTTGACTCCAGCAGAAGTAGCTGATATAGTCTTAGATCTGTGGTTTCGTGCATGTGGCCTAACTTTCTGGCTTTCAGACTTGCCAAATGCAAGCACGAATAAAATGAAGGCCAATACAAGGAAAACATTGTAAACAGTTACTCAGACAGGTGTGTACACTTAGGATCACATATTTTAAAATATATACATTTATATATTTTTTTATCTTGATAAAAATATAAATTACATAGTTTAACTTTTATGATCATTATTCTAAGAAAATACACCTTCTTCATGCAAAAATCATACATATTTTTATTTAAAAAGCATAAAAGCAAAAAGAAAATACTCGTTTCTATACTATGATCCAGAAATGAATCATATGTTGTTTTATATTCTCCTGATCTTTAGAAATAAAGAATATATACAAAACAGAAATTCTGATTTATCTCTTACTTCCTCAACATAGATAATGAGCATTTTTCTTCTCATCATGTATTCTTCAATTATTCTATTTTAGCAGGCCCAAAGTTTACTCAAAGCCTTGTCCTGAACTTGGAACTATGTTTGCAAACCATTTTGTATTTGCAACTTAAGGGAACCATCTTTATGGGTAAATATTCACACTCTCTCTTATTTTCAATACTTTTTAAAAGTGAAATTGCACTTTTAAAATGTATTCAAAACCAAGACTCTTTTGCTGGAAGATCTCAAATCGCTCACTGTTTTTTCAGCCCTGAGGTTAAGTGCCATATATTACACAACTACGGGGATTTCCATTTCTTCAGACAGAACTATGAACAGCCATGCCTACTGTGACACAACCTACTTCACATTCCCGC
Source organism: Uromys caudimaculatus (assembly GCA_028551405.1). Classification (NCBI taxonomy): domain Eukaryota; kingdom Metazoa; phylum Chordata; class Mammalia; order Rodentia; family Muridae; genus Uromys; species Uromys caudimaculatus. Next base: position 34,115,985 of record CM052701.1, on the reverse strand, counting down.
GAGCAGCCAATGAGAACTCTTTCCTCCTGCTCTTCTCAATGGAGCAGAGTCTTTTGTTTTGATGTTATCATTTTTCTACATTAAATAAGGTAAATAGCGGGGAACTACATTTTTATTATCCATATGATTTATTCATTCTTTCAGTTACTTATTTCCAATTTTCTTTTGTGTGTGTGTGCCCCCATGTGTGCTCGGGTGCACACACACATGCATGCATGTGTGCATATACATGCACATACTATGGAAGATTCGGGAAGGTCAGAGGATAACTTTGTGGAGTTAGCTCTCTCCTCCTATCATCATATATGTTGCAGAGACCAAACAGGCTGTGTGACAAGTACTTTTACCTACGGATCCATCTCCCCAATTCTAGATCCCCAATTGTTTTGTTCAAAAGTACTGATTATATCCTATATATTTTTATTGGCAATACATCCTTCACTTGTTGGTCTATAAGATGTTTGTGTATATTAAGGACCTTAACTCTTTTAAATATATGCTGCAAATAGTTTTGTAGTTCAGCATTTGTCTTTGTTATACTATTTTTTTATTACCAAAATAATGGGAAAGGATTTTTTAAAATACACATAAAGAATGTAGGGGAAAAAAAGAAAGATTGGAGGTATTTTTGTTTTTGTTTGTTTGGTTGGTTTGTTTTGTTTAAAAAACTACCTTAAAAAAATAATGGATTCATCAACCAAAACCTCAAAGATGATTGCGATAGACTTTTAAGAGACTGGCTAAATTCTAATAGAATTGTTCTCAATATTACTCTTGAGATATTCTTTCTAACAGTACCATCTGCTCCTGAATTTCCAGGTATATTAGGTAGGAAGAGAACCCCCATCCTAAAAACATGCTGTCTATATTCTAAATCCCACACCTTACATGTAGGTCATATTAAAAACCGAAAATTAAGGTTCAATTCAATTTGCAATCAGCAGACTTAGTATTTCTCTGGGACTTTTAGATGGAGTCATTAGAATCAGGTCTAAGGATCTTTAAGACTGGAAGGGACAGGAGGAGAGAACCAATAGGAGATGTGCTTACAAATGAATGTTCAGAAAGATGCAACATTGTCGAATTTGAAGATGGAGAGAGGGGGCTATGAGCTATGGCACCTAAGTGCTTCTATAGGATACAAAACTAAGGAGATGTTTCCCTTTCCTAGTTTCCAGAAAGCAGTGAAGCCCTGCTTTATAGTTTGACTTCAGCATAATTGTGTCCTTGTTGAACTTTTACCCTATAAACTGTAAGGTAATAAATCTGCCTTGAAAAAGAAGTGTCACTGTGTAGCTCTAGCTGGCAGGTAAGTCCACAGTGTAGACTAGGCTGGCATTAAACTTACATCAACCTAGCTGTGTCTGCCTCTCCAGTGCTGGCATAAAAGGGTGAACCACCACACCCAGCAAATCTGATTATTTTTAAGGGATTAAATTAGAAATCTGCTGTAGCAGTGATAAAACTTATGTACCAGTACTCCTTGAGAAAGTAAATGAACCAAAGACATGATCAAAAGCCCATTTACCCGGTTTGATTTGCTTTCTCTCCCTCTCCAAATGGCACATCTAATATACAGAAAAGCTAGAGCGAATGAGTGTGAACACTGCCTTAATGATAATTACTTAGAAGGGCGTGGCACCACATTTGTGCACATATCCTGTGCAGATCACGTTTAGAACTCTACAAAGCATGCACTGGGTAATGTGACACAAATGAGTTCACTGCCTTCTTAGGATGGAGTACTATTTCCACTTGATGGGCCTCCAAAACTGCAAACACATTGTGCCTTTAGTGAATATCCAGTGGAGTGTTACTGTAACCGAGCAACCTGAATGCTGCCACAGGCACCAGGCATAGGCAGAAAGCAATTGGTCCTTTCAGGAGGGGTGAGTGTGCAGTGAGGGCAGTGCACGCTGATAAACACTAGAACAGACAAGGGAACATGAGCCTTGACTAAGTAGAGTGTGATCTTATTAGAACGTTCTGGGAAAACAGAAACTTCTTCAACGCCACTTGGAGCGGGGCATGAAGTGGTACGTGTAAAGAGATTGAGTTGGGGACTTTGGCCCTTCAACAGTTTACTGTTTTTTATTTGAAAGCACTAAGGCAAGGGTAAGGAAAGTAAATTTCTTTTGAGCAATAGTGTATAAATGAAGAAATTCCAGTAAATCCTCAGAAGAAAGAATAAAGAGTAATCAAGAAAGGAACTCAAAATTCCTCAGCCTAAGTTCTGTCACTGATAAGAACAGACTTGACTCCTCTCAGCCATGTGACCCTGTCCTTTGTCTTCTTCGTTTGTTATTCATTATATGGATTACAACAATCACATGACTGTCCCATCCTTTCCTATGTAACTTTTTAGTGAAGTTTTTATAATCAATCTCTTTCTCTTCTTCCTCTTCTTCCTCTTCCTCTTCTTCCTCCTCTTCCTCTTCTTCCTCCTCTTCTTTTTCCTCTTCCTCTTCCTCCTCCTACGCTGCTGCTGCTGTCTCCTCCTCCTCCTCTTTTTTTCTCCTCCTGTTCCTTCTTTTCTTCCTCTTCCTCCTCATCCTCTCCCTTCTCCTCTTCTCCTTCCCCTCCTCCTTCCTCTCAGCAGATCTCCCTTTATACAATAGCCTTGGATAAATTACCAATGGAATCTAATTTGTTTTCCAACTTGTAACAATCCTCCTGTATCTGATTCTAAAGTGCCAGAATCATGGAAACATAACCACTACAGCCAGATCTAGGACTTCTTTAATGGGACAACCATGACTACTAATACCTGGAGTGAATTTGATCACATGAATTTCCATGATACTTAGGAACCCTTAGGATCCTTAAGTAAGTATCATTTTTCCAGTGAATTCTCTCTCTTCTACTTTCCTGCTGCTTGTATATCTGGCACAGCTCTCTTTGCTATAGGTATCAGTACACAATCTAGGCCTAGCTCAGAGTCTCTTAGCCATCTTCAACTCAACACATCCAGGACAACTTTCAAAATCTGTCCACTTACTCCTAATTCCTCCTGTTCCCAAATCCCAGACTCTGTAGTTAGTACTATTGTATGCTAATCTGGCTGAACCAGATGTAAAAGTGAAAAAGAGCTCTTTTTATTGATAAATCAAGATTGATACATTAATCACAACCGAGTGCTCATGTTGACCCATAACCAATAAAGTTAAAACAAAAAAAATCTTTTTGCTTTTATTCATCTTAAAAATTTTCAGCCCTCTCAACTACACTATACAAAGTATGTTTATCCATTGGATAGATTCAATGGTTCCTAGTATTCAATTTAATGTTAGAAGTTAAATCTCTGTAAGGATACTCCCTCATCTGTCCATGTTGGCGCAGTTTCTGCCTATCAAGAGTACTAATAAACTAGGAGGATCCCAGCATCTTCCACACTTCAAGGAAATCATAGACAGTGTTGTTTATGCTGACAATATTGTCTTTCTTTGTGAATGCAACTGGTTCCCAAAAGCTACTGGTAATGAAATATGAAGATGATGTCACAAGAAGCCTGTGGACTGTGAGCACATGCAGTGTGAGCCTCCTCAGGGGTGTAGAACTGATGGCCTTCGAAAGACTCACCCTTTTATATGAATGACTCGAAAATGGTGATGAGGAGTCTGGATAGCATGCTTCAAGTTACTTCCTTGGGTTGAAGAGGATGGCTCAATAGCTCACTAGAGTAACTTTGCCATTCACTACATCCTTTTTTCTATGCATCTATAGTCCTCTTTGAAGTTAGACTCCATCCATGCATACACCTCTGAGCCAATCTAATGAGTGGATATGGCCCATAACAAGATCCATCCAGCTGCATGGTAGCACAAGCATAGCTATACTTAACCCTGGTTTAGGCACATACATTATCACATTAACATTAGAAAGTAATCACAGGATTCATTATAGATGTCCCCAAAGATGAGCATCTACTTTCTTCAAGCAAGTGGATCTAGAATGGCAATGTGTCTAAACATCTCATTCAAGAATGGTCAAAACCCTGGTTTCTGGATTTCTCCATCACAGATTCTTACTTGAGAAGTCTTGAATATGTTCTGGAAGTTTGCATATTATTATTATTGTTGTTATTATTAATTTGTTTATTACTTTATATCCTATTTGCAACTTCCTCTCCCTCCTCTCCTTCTAATCCCTCCCTTTCTCCTTCCCTCCCCCATCCAACCTGTTCCCTCCTTCTCTGGAAAAGGGGAGGCCTCCCCTGGGTATCACTCAGTCTGCCCATATCAAATTGCAGCTTGATTGGGTGCATCCTTTTCTATTGAGGCTAGCTAAGGCAACCCAGTTAGGGTAAGGGATCCAAAGGCAGGCAATGGGATCAGAGACAGTCCCTGCTCCCACTTTAGGAGTCCCACATGAAGACATAGCGGCACAACTGTAACATGTCTGTAGAAGGCTTAGGTCTATCCCATGCATGTTCTCTGGTTGGTGCTTCAGTCTCTATAAGAACCTATGGGCCCAGGGTAGTTGATTCTGTAGGTTTTCTTGTGGTGTCCTTGACCCCTTTAGCTCCTTCAATCCATCCTCCCCCTCTTCCACAGGTTTCCCCAAGCTCCACTTAAAGTTTGACTGTGGGTCTCTGTATCTGTTTCCATCAATTGCTGGGTGAAGCCTCTCTGATGGCAATTATTCTAAGCTCCTGTCTGCAAATATAGCAGAATATCATTAATAGTGTCAGGGGTGGCTTCTCTCTCATGGCATAGATCTCAAGCTAGGACATTCATTGGTTGGCCCCTCAAATTCTGCTCTATCTTTTACTCCTGTACATCTTATAGGAAGGACAAATTGTAGGTCTGAGGTTTTGTGGCTGGATTTGTGTCCCAGTCCCTCCATTGGAATTCTTTTCTGGTCACATGAGATGGCCAGTCCATATCCCCCATTGCAAGGAGTCACCCTCATAAATTCCAGGGAGTTTCCATTGTCCTGGGTTTCTAGCTCATCCTGGAGATGCCCCCTCCCGATCTAGTTTTTCTCTCCCAGTAGTCTGTCCCTCTTTCCTCACTTCACCTCATCTCTCCTGTTCTCATTCCTACCTCCTCCTCACCCATCCATCCCCAATATCTAATCTATTTTCCCTTCTCAGTGAGGTTCAAGCATCCCCTTTTAGGCCTTCCTTGTTACAACTTAGCTTCTTCAGATCTGATTTGTGCATGGCATGGCTATTCTTTACTTTATGGCAAATATCCACTTATAAGTGAGTACATAGCATGTTTGTCTTTCTGAGTCTGGGTTACCTTACTCAGGATGGTCTTTTCTAGTTCCATCCATTTGCCTGAAAATTTCACAAAGTCATCATTTTTAATAGCTGAGTAGTACTGCATTGTGTAAATATACCACATTTTCTTTATCCATTCTTCAGTTAAGGGACATCGAAGTTGTTTCCAGTTTCTGACTATTACAATTAAGGCTGCTATGAACATAGTTGAACAAATGCCCTTGTGGTATGGTGGAATTTCTTTTGGGTATATAACTAGGAGGGCTATAACTGGGTCCTGAGGTAGACCTATTATCAGTTTTTGAGAAACAGCCAAATTGATTTCCAAAGTGGTTGTACAAGTTTTCACTCCCACCAGCAATGGAGGAGTGTTCCCTTTGCTCCATATTCTTGCCAGCATGAGCTGTCACCTGAGTTTTTGATCTTAGGTTCTCACAGGTATAAGATGGAATCTCAGGGTTGTTTTGATTTTCATTTTTCTGATGACTAAGGACATTGAACATTTCTTTAAATGCTTCTTGGCCAATAGAGATTTCTCTGTTGAGAAGGAAGTTTGGATTTTTAACAAGTTTTTAGGTAATGATAAAAATAGTTTGAGAACTTGCTTTAGAATAAAGAGAATTCTCTGTGTATTTCAATTTGTCTATTTGTGTGTGTGTGTGCGTTTTCTATTTTCACAAACATTCTATTAATAATGTAGAGCTAATGAAAAGGATGAAGATAACTCTCAAGTTATTCGTAACTCTAGATTATGCTTTATTAATTATTGTTCGTATGTACTGTTTATTGCTGGGAAACAAAGTGCTTCTTAGAAAGCAGGTGGAATGACTAGACAAAACGCATCCCTATTAATTCTGTCACCCATACAGAAGGTGAAATGGATACCCACCATACAGCTAAAGTAGATCAGCCTCTCCTTTACAAAGGGTCTTCTGAAGTAAATATGGCAACTGTTACCCCAAACTGGTTATTCAAGAGAAACTGGTCAGCTTTCACATATATTTTTATTAAAATGAGAACTTTAGTCATAAATGTATAGCCTGTGCTGAACTTAACAGGGTAATCTGATGGAGAGCGATGGGCTAAATAAAACCTGCATCCCTTATGAGATTAGCATCAAAGAGGCCCCTTGAGAGGGGATGGGGTATTAGCCTTTCTGCGATGTACACCTAGGAAACGAAGGGGATTTTTCTGGAACTGGCATTTCAGAACACACAGAGCAATGCCATCTGATGGATTGCTCTCTGTTTTGAAATGGTATTTGTATCTCTTTGGCTAGAGACCTTTTATTGCATTTTTGTCCTCTAACAAAGACGTATGAAGCTTGAAGAACTGCATAAAAGGGCAGAAGCTCTGTGCCCATACTCCATCAGTCCCCTAACTATGTTCAAATTTGGAGTGCCATGACTCCTTATCTCCTGAGGCTATCATCTGCTTTTATATAATGTCTTTCTGGTTCATGGTACCATCAGGAAAAGAAGCCCTGCTAGAAATATGGGTAAACATGACTGAAACAAGCCCATTGCATGAAATAATGTTCCAGTAACTTCAATTTAATTAATACACAGCTATATCAGGTGCTTTCCAGACCAAAAGTACTTTCTTTTTATCTTAACTCAAATACCAAAATATCAAAGAGTGTTTCATATAATATCATAGCGAGTTCCTGTCATAAAGAAAATATCTGTCATTTGGAACTCAGTGCACAGTTCTGACTAAAGTTATTTAGCTGTTCTGGTTTTCATCATAAACTTTAAAGGCTGGCATATTGGTCAGACTTTTCTTTCTTTTTAAAAAATCTTTTCTTAGAGTTTCTTCAGAGACAGATGAACACACCTTGTGCAAGCACGTATGGAAAATAATTATTATAAGGAATGACCCATACAATTATGGAAGCTGACAAGTCTCCAGATCCTCAGGCAGGAAAGTAATCCCAAAGAACGTGTAGCACAGCTCCTCTCTGAGGCTAGGGCCTGAGAACCAGGAGGCCAGTGGTAGGGATCTAGTCCAGCAGTTCGCAACCTGGGGTGTCATGACCCCTTTGGGGTGGGTCACATATCAGATATCCTGCATATGAGATATTCACATTCATTACAGGAGCAAAATTACAGTTGTAAAGTAGCAATGAAATAATTTTATGGCTGTGGGTAACCACAACATGAAGAACTGTATTAAAATGAGTAGCAGCATCAGGAAAGTTTAGAACCACTCACTGGTCTAGTCTGAGTATTTGTAGGCTTAACAAAAAGCAAGAACCAATATTTCAGTTTGAATTCAAAGGCAGAGAAGAAACAGTGTCAAAATGTAAGAGCCATCAAGCTAGCACTAGGGGAGAAGACCATGAAGTTCACCCCTGATACAGCTGAAGATTAGCTGTTTGGCCCTATGGGTACTCTTTTACCCTATGGGGACTCTTATGATTTCCTGGAGCCCACATGTGTAGGGGAGACCATCTACTTTTCTCAGTCTTCCAGTTTAAATGGTAATCTCCAGAATCACTCTGAAACACACACACAGAATGATGTAAGGTACTTTGAGGCCAAGTTACATGCCTTGTAAAATGAACTATTCATTACACCTAGCATGGGAGGACCTTTAGTCAGAAAAGATCATATAAGTTTCAGGTTATCAAGCCCTTTCATTGCATGTATTTTGGATGGAGATATATATATCTCCAAGTGTTTCCCCTCTGCATGTGATTATAAATAAACAAATAAATAAATAAATAAATGATAGATAGATAGATAGATAGATAGATAGATAGATAGATAGATAGATGGATAGATGCCTATCCTGAAGCAAGTATCCAAATATGGAGATAATTTATTCAAAAGGCAATCCCAGGAAACACCAACAGGAGAGAGGAAGAGAAACTGGGAAGGAAAGATGTTGCTTTCATCCTCATAGTGTTCATGAGGTGGGCATTTGGAAGGCAGATCCATTCACAAGCACTGGATCATGAAATTTTATGCAAATAACAATTTAGCATTTGATGATGTTTCAATACCTGCTCTAGAACTTTGAATGGCATCATCTAATTCAGTCCTCAAAACAAGTCTATATAATACGCAGTCTTATCACCACTCATTGTGATTGAGGAACCTGAAACCCAAGAAGAATAGGCAACTTTTCCAAGACTACATGCCTAATAAATGGGTGGGCTAAAGAGCCAGTAGGTAGACCTGAGTTCAATTGTCTTTAAAGTATATTTTCCTAAGATAGTAAAAATAAGAGCCATGAAAAAGAATACAGTTAATTCAAACTGGCATCAAATAGATGGTCTGGAAAGCATTCATAGACATTCTTTCTGATTCAGCTGCCTCCTGACTATGTCAGTGAAACCTGCATCAGAAAATGCAAACTTAGCCTTGAAGGGTATAGAAGAGAGAGAGAGAGAGAGAGAGAGAGAGAGAGAGAGAGAGATTGATTTTCACTAGCAGGAATGAGGCAGATAGAGGAAGCTAAAGAAAAATATTGTGGTTTATCCTCTAAAGGTCTGTGCTCTAGAAACTTGGTCTTCAGTGCAGTGGCACTGAGATTCTACCATTACAGGTAATCAGATCATGTGGGCACTACCATAGGAAGACAGTGTGGTCCTCATAGGAGTGGGTTAGTGCTCAGATCCTATACCTATAGGATAGAGAAAGAGAGCTGTGTCTTTTCCTGCTATCTTACTTACTCTTAGTATGTGCATATGCTTATTATGTTATGCCATCTGCCTTATCATAATATAGCCAGGGGTGCTCAACAGAGGCCTGAACAGATGGGACCTCACTATCTTATACTTTTATCCTCCAAAACTGTGAGCTAAATAAACCTCCTGTAAAGTACCCACTTCAAGTATTTTGTTATAGCAACATAAAATAGACTAACATCAATAATACCTTGAGGAAACAGAAAGTAGTTGAGTGTTGCCATCTGTCTAGGTGATAACACAAATGTCACAGGGTAAAAAAGCTGCTTGGAACCAGATATTGTTGACCTTAAGTATCAGAGAGAAGACTCAGGTTTTGTTCTTTTCACAGGGGACTGTTATTATGAGTCTGTAGACCAGGGTGGAACTGTATTAAGACTGTGCTGGCAGCCACATGTGAATGGAAAGTGTGTCAAAGGAAGAAAACAGAAGTGAAAAATTCTGACACATAATTCAGAGGAACTGTTAGATAGAGTGCAGTAAAGTAAGCAGGGGAACAACCATGTAGACATTGACTCACATTTAGTGTCTGGGATGCTGTAAGAAAATACCATACGGAAACCTCTGCCTGGGACACCAGGAGTCGGTAGCCAACGAGCGCCGTAGAAAGGGGGAAACCTCTGTCTGTGCCGCCAGGAGTCTGTAGCCATCGAGCACCGGAGAGGGGTGCCCCCCCAGGAGTCTGGAAAGGCCGTGAGTGGGGTTGAGGGGAGCAGCACCTCTCGCCCAGACCCACCCAGATCTGCAGGGATCCGGGGCCTGAAAACCCGGGGACAGAAAAACTGTGAACTTTCCGATTTACACCGGTGCCTGGGGACCTCAGCCTGGGCCACAAGGCTCCACGTGAACAGAGAATCCCAGAAGTGCTGACACACCTTTGAGCACAGGCAAAACCACCACTTCTGGATCAAGAGAGACCTTTACAGAACCTTTGGGGCATAGGAACCAAGGGACAGCTGGGGA
>CM052701.1:34071540-34105601 GCA_028551405.1 Uromys caudimaculatus | reverse complement strand
GGGGTTGGAGGTGGAATTCCCTCCTAGAGGCGGGTTGGGGAGGGGATGGGGGGTATACAAAGAGGAGACTCAGAAAAGGGGAAACATTGGAAATGTATATAAAGTATCAAAAATAAAAAAGGAGGAAAAAAAATCTTGAAATAAAAATAAAAAAAAAAAAAGAAAGAAAAGAAAATACCATACATACATAGGGAGGCTTATAAAACAGAAATTTATTTCCTGTAAATCCAGAAGTCCATTTCTAGAGCCTGCTATGGCCCATGTTCCTTACAGAGAGTAGCTTCTCTTCATTCCTTAATGGAATAGCAGGAACTGGGTCTCAACTCGACCTCTTCCTTAAAGCAAAGGATCTCATTCATAAGGGGTCCATAGTGGTGATATAATCATCTTTTAGTGATCATGTCTTTGGGGATTAGACTCAACACATAAAGGGGTGGCACACATTCAGACCAAGGTAATAGATATAAGGAGCATTCAGGAAGAGACGTAGCAGGCTGTAAGTTCAAAGGAGTAAGTAGACCTAGTTAGAGTGGTATGCAACTGAGGCAGGAGGATTGAGAGAATTTTTTACATGGCATTATTACAGACTCGGCTACATAGAAAGACAACTTATCAACACACACACACACACACACACACACACACACCACACACACATGGGGGAGGGGGATCAGGGTACAGGAGAAAGAGGAAAGGGAACAAGAGTAACCCAGCAAGAATGCCATCATAGTGCAGACAAATCATACATCCTTGTCCATTTAGAAGGTGTTATTCTGGGAAATGACGAGGGTTGAACAGAAAGGAAATCATCAGTAGGTCTGTGGGAGCAGGTGATGGAAGGTCTGCCTTACCTCAGGGCAGCGCTTCTCCCAGCACAGTGTGGAGAGACAAATACCAGTGTGTCCACTGTGCTGACACAGGAGCTCAGCACATATGCTGTCCATGAGTGTAAATTCATGGGATTTAAAGTTTGTGAGTAAAACTTTCAAATAATTAAATGACCAATGTGACCACACATACTTTGCATAAATAAAACAAATTGTGATGCCTATATATTGTCATAAACAGGACTGTAACCTTTGGTGTTAGGTTCTCTGGAAGGGTACACTTTCTTCAATCTCTGCATGTTGATCCAGGACAATGGCTGCTCTAGTACTGCTTTCTGTTTTATTTTGGTTTTTTTTATTACTCCTTTTGCATTTCTTTTGTTATTTGGTGAGTCAAATTGGAAAGTTCTGCTGTTTCTTACTTTGATACAAGTCTTTATCTTTCCTTTTCCAACAGATGATAATGATGAAGGAATAGCAGATGCTGCCATGAAAGAAGATGCAGGTAATAAGATTATAATTTTATTACTTGGGGTAAAGTAGGGAACCAGTTTTACTTACTCAAATCCTAAAAATTTAAAGACAGAATAAGATTAAGAAAATATAAAAATTTAAATGTATGTTCAACATCATAAGATAGGGAGGCAGCCACAGTAACTTTTAGGCAAATGGCGTTACTATGTTTGAGTACTAACTTTGAGGTTCTGGCCAGAGTAAAGGAACAAAATAAGAAAGAAAAGAAAAGAAAAGAAAAGAAAAGAAAAGAAAAGAAAAGAAAAGAAAAGAAAAGAAAAGAAAAGAAAAGAAAAGAAAAGAAAAGAAAAGAAAAGACATTTTGTTGTAGCATAACCAACCAATTTGTAAAGAACCCATCACCACATATCTGTGTTCAAGTCAACAGTCAGTTTTGCTGATAAGCTGAGGCTGAGGAACTCCAGAGCAAAGGAATTTTACTCATCCAATTCTGTAAGATATGGGTCTCAAACAGATAGGTTCTGGGCTCTTCCAAAAATTCTTATCTACTTTCCTGGATGATGGCTATGAGCCTTATTGGGGGCAATTTCTGAATTTGTACAATCAAAGAGATCTAGATGATCTAGAAGTCATTCCAATATGGTAGCCAGCTGATTTCACCGTGAAGGGGTCAATGACCCAGGGAGATGCTTCACCTCCTTAAGATCAAGGTTTAGAAATCATATAACATCACTTCCTCCATTCTAGATGGCAGTGGTTCTTCACAGCTCGTAAGGTCTCAGTTGTTCCTGTGGCTCTCTTTGATGAATATCTCACAGCACTTATACTGTTCTCATTAGTAAGATATATCCCAGCCATTCAAGAAAGACCAGAATCACAAGGGAACCTATTGGTGAAAAGTATAAGTTCTGGCCTAAGGAAGCCATTCAGTGTGTCCTTAAATAGTGATTCATGGATCAATAGACTTGAATGCAGTTCTAGCTACACCATTTGAGTGCCTTTCTACCATATTCATGGTTCACATCTGGGGCAATAATCCTCACCATATTGTTTCACTTAGAAGATTCAATGAGATAATGTACCTTAAATGCTGATCACAGTGCTTAGCTCTCTATAAAGCTAAACTATGCTGTTACTTTCTGTTGTCTTTTTCTCATTCATGGAGCTAATTACATAATTAAGAGGACCATATTCTCCATTTCCATAGTCCTTTGCCATGAAATCGGGCCAGCTTTCAAATTAAAACAGATATCTGAAAGATTTTAGTCTTGAGTGTCCTCCTACAATTTGGTGCTAGAGAATCCTGTAAGTTACTGACAATCTTAATCTGAGAAGCTCTGTTTAACAGGGCTTCAAATTCTGATGTCAAGGATCTCATTGACTAAGAGTTGATTAAAATGGACATTCTCTGCATTTGTTTAATTCTGTCCCTCTTGTGGTGATCCACTTACTGCATAGACAAATAGTATCTGTCCATTTCTTAAAAGCTCACTGGAGCAAGAACCGTGCTTTTTCCTACTCTTCTCCAGTCCAGACACGTCTGATTTATAAGGTTCCCTTCTCTCCTCAAAAGCAATGGACCCACCTAATATGAAAAGTGGATGAAGGATCTGAAATTCCAAGCAGGAATGGAAGGAGCAGAGGAGGGACTGCAGGAGCAGCTCCTGGCACCCTGCTATGTTCCCTCAGCACCGATTCTTGGCTCTGAATGGAAACTTTCTAATGATAGTATTTATGGCCCCAGCTGAGTGTTTTTCTCTGTTCATAAAGGAAAGTCCAATATACTGATGAGTTAGTTTCTCTGGAGTAGCTCTCCAACCAATGATGGCATAAGGGTGATTTCCCAGAATTCCTGTGGAGGGAATATAGCTCAGTGACAGTCCTTGTGCAAGGACTTTGATTCAATGCCCAGACACACACACACACACACACACACACACACACACACATCTAAGACATATCTGAGACAAGCTCTAAGTTATGCTGTAGTTAGTATGATCAAGTAGAAATATATGAGTTTCATATGTACTTTTATATTTTCTAGTACTTGTATTAAAAAACAAATAAATAAAATTAACTTCAGTAAAATTTTATATAACATAATCATACAAAAACATCATTCTAACATGTAATCAATAAATAAATTCTGTTAGATACCATGTCTATGTTTTAATACTAAATCTTTGACATCCATGCATATTTTGTATCCTCATCTCAGTTCACATTAAGCAAGCACATTTAAGTACTCATTGGCATATTTATATGACTGGGATATTAAATAGCCTAATTCTATACCCTCACCATCTAGTCTCCAATAGAGTTAAGCCCATGATGCCCATGCTAGGACTTATCATGAATATGTGCAGAATTGTCTGCTTTCCTTTTCCTGCCTTGATTCTGTAGTCATTTTCTAATACTTCCTGAGATAAATTCTCAAATTATCTACTTGTACTCAAAACATTGTCCCAGTATCTATACCTAGGAGAGTATAAAACATCTCTAAGACAAGAATGCCACTTGATTTTTGTGAAAAGTAAATCTGAAGATAAATTTTTTTATAGAAACTTCAATCCTTATGCTCATCTAGTTGTCTTATTTCTAAAAATCTGTTCTAGATTAAATTTCATGAGTCCAGGGTTATTCTTAGTTATTCTCATGCATTGCCTTGCATGAAGTGTCCTTGGAGGATCTTCAGCTGTAGGAACTATCTCTTCTCAGCCAGCCGTATGTTCCCATGGGTCAGTAGCATCAGTGCTATAGGTACACATTTCTAGGCAAAGGGACTTGACTTCTTAAGTAGAGTTAGCTAACTACCCGCATCATTGATTCATTTGAAAGAAATTATTGAAAGGAAGGGGGAAGGACTCTAGACCCCTTAAGCTAGAATCAGCATCTGAAGTCTGGAGTATTATTATTTCTGATTCCAGTTCAATCAGATTTCCAGGGAGTTCTGCTGTCAACATCTGGATGAGTCTGATTCAGTAACCCATGATGCCAAGACAGAATGGATGTGAGGAGCTAGTTTCCATCTCTTAATGTTTGAGTGTAGAAACCATGGGAGACTCATGTGCCAGATGGTCCATAGCACTCCAACTGGCTCTGCCAGACATTTGTGTATAGGTCGACTTTATTCAAATCTCACAGTCCTTGTATGTTAGCCTGCAAGATGAGTCAAGGCTCTCTCCTAGGACCATCCACTTCTGCCTTCCCTCCACCATACATCAACTCTTTTCATGGAAGTTAGAAAGCTAGAGAGATGATTAAGAATACAACTGACCAGCCGGGCGGTGGTGGCGCACACCTTTAATCCCAGCACTCGGGAGGCAGAGGCAGGCGGATTTCTGAGTTCGAGGCCAGCCTGGTCTACAGAGTGAGTTCCAGGACAGCCAGGGCTACACAGAGAAACCCTGTCTCCAAAAACCACAAAAAAAAAAAAAAAAAAAAAAGAATACAACTGACCTAGTAAAGGGCTACTTGAGTTACTCATCCTAATAACAGACGCTATATCTAAATGCAATGAAGTGCTTCTCAGTTGGCTCTATGGGTGATTTGAGATCTAATGTGAGGCTTCTGATGATTCTGCATGTGGGATAGTATTGGCCAAGCACATATGAAAGCTACCAATGCAAGAGTTGGGGGGAGAGACAGCACTGATTGATGGGAGCGGGCTCAGGTCTGACTTAGCACACCAGATTTCAACTAGACATTCACCTGTGCAGATCACTGGACCTGCATGAGTGGATTTCATATAACAACAAAGAAAACTTTCACTTTGGAGGCTTCAAATAGTTATTGCTTAAATCGTAGAGCCAGAATTTGAATCCAAGTTGGACTTTCCCCAGAATGCATGCAAATAACTTTTTGCTCTGGTCTCCAAATCCTTAGAGAAAATGGAGGCAATACACATCTCAAATGGCGTTGATAGATTTTCAAGGTGACATTCTGCACCTGAGAGATGAAAGAAGCAAGCTGGCTTAGACACTTAGAATTTCATTTTAGCTCTTTAACCTGCTGTAATTCAGACAAATGGTTCCCCATGTCCTTCCATCTCCATGGCCCACACACTCTTTACTTGGACCAATCTGAGTCGGCAAGGCTCTACCTACATCAACTGTTACAGTGCTGCTCACCTGGGAGAGAGGAAGGGTAGCCATAAGGCTAGGAGGTAGCCATGACTAGGCTCCAGAGTCCAGCCTTTGCCAGAAGCAGGCAACCTAAAATACTGCTCATCAAGAAAGCTCATGACATTGTTTTCAAAGAGAAACAAAATCAGCTTCTTCAGCTCCCTTCAGACCAAGAGGGATTAACTCCCCTGCTGAGCCTCAGGTAGAAACCTTTGCACAGAGGTCATATTTATTGGTGACTTTTATCTGAACACCCTGTGGGCATCAGGAAATGATCAAATGCTCATGAATTTCACCCATGCCTTTATATGCAGCAAGTTCCCTTGTCCACCAAACACCTGTAGTTTATAATAGAAAATGTTAGTATTGGGGGGTATTATAGTATCTTTAAATGTAGGCAAACAGATGTCTTTGAAAAATCTCACCTAGATCATAAGAATTTCTATTAATGTGGGAAAATCAAAAATTTGGAATGTGATTATCAAAACCCTTGGTGTAAGAAGCCCTGGTTTAAAGTTGCATTTTCATCTCTGGAGACTCTAACCTGGCCCCTAGGACAGAAGCACTCTTTAGAGTACAATGCCTAGATCTTCTAATGGTGAGATCACAATGTTGCCTTGCCCATTTTGTGACTCCATGGGCTGGATATTTGTATGCAATGAGCTGTTTAAAAGGCCTCACTTCTGGTTTTGCTGAAACATTCTAAAGGGTCAGCATGCATGTCACACCTGTGACAGAAGTCAGAAGTCACTAATGCAGTCATTGGCAATATTTTTCACCCTGGCTATCATAATAACCTCAGCTGTGACTGACTTGTGACCACGTAAAACCTAGCTTGTGCTCCAAACCTTTGTAAACTGTGAAGACAAAAATTTTAATAGCACATCTATCAGCTGTGTTTTTTAAATTGTTATTCTGTTTCTTTCTTAATAATTGAGAGAGAACAGGGGAGAAATGAGTTAGACCCAGTTCCATAGTATAATTTTAGAATTCTGGAATGAGTCAACAGCTGCTAAGGGAATAAGAATTAGCCGTAGACCTATTATATCTTGGACTTAAAGAAAGGACCAGTGAAGCAAAAATAAAATAGACTCTAAAATGAAATTCTCACTGTACTGCTCAGCACCAAGGATACAGGTAGGATTCAAAAACAGAAGTGCCCTTTGCTCACAGAATTTAAAGTTGGTTGAATTTATATATAAATGTACAATAAAGGCATAAACGAAGCAAGATAATTCCAGATACAAGTGACATGTTTTTGAAAACCTTCCCTTATATGTTCTTTACATTATGTGATTAGGGAAAGCTTTTTCAGGGTGGGCTTGGAGGAAGTGGGGCTGAATTTAGTCTGGAAAACAAAGTAAAAAATAAAATAAAATCAAAGACCCAGAACTAGGCAGAAATGTGATGGAGATACTGGAGTGGGGGATAGCAGCAAAAATCCTGAGACAGGAATCGGCCTAACTGGTTCAAAAACAAAACAAAACAAAATAAAATAAAGAGGGGTTGGAGAAATGGTTCAGCAGTTATGAGCACTGGTTGTTCTTCCAGAGGACCCAGGTTCAATTCTCAGCACCCATATGGCAGTTCACAACTATCTGTAACTCCAGTTCTCAGGGACCCTACACCTTCTCTAGCTTCTGTGGATGCTGCATGCATGTGGTGCACAGACATACATGCATATAAAACATCCATGCATATAAAATAGAAATAAGGGAAAAACCTAAAAGGCAAATGAAAGATGAAACTATAGATGCTGATAGGGCCATGTGACGCATTGAGCTCTGCAGCGGATGTAGACAGTGATGTCACCCTCAGTAGTGATTTCAAACAGGTGAGCACCCCACATCTGATTTATGCTTTAAAAGCTCACTGTGTGGAGAAGCAGAAGCACAGTTCTTAGAAGAGGAGATCAGAAGGCTAGAGACACGAGAAGCAGAGGAGGTGCTGCTGACTCAGGTGCCAGCACAATTCATAATAGATGGGTCTAAGATATGGCAGAGCAGAGATGGCGTGATAGGCTTGGGGAGCAGGTGAGCCTAAGTTTGGATGGTGGTACCTAGGTTTTAGTTTAAACTGATTGGCAGAAAGTATGCAATGCCATCCAGACATGGAGTACCAAGGGAAGTTTACACACATAATGTGTAGTTCAGACTGCTTTTAGGTTTGAGATTCCTGATGGAGGTTGAGTTTAGAGAGAAGCCTTTAGGACTTAGAGGGTC
Source organism: Uromys caudimaculatus (assembly GCA_028551405.1). Classification (NCBI taxonomy): domain Eukaryota; kingdom Metazoa; phylum Chordata; class Mammalia; order Rodentia; family Muridae; genus Uromys; species Uromys caudimaculatus. Next base: position 34,097,954 of record CM052701.1, on the reverse strand, counting down.
GTGCACTTAAGCCCCAAGCGTTGCATTGAGTAATTGTAAGGGTGCCTTTGGGACCTGGGACCTGGGACCTGGGAGGAAGGTCGGCTGATAACAACTCTAACATTAGTTGAGGCCCCAGTCACCCCACAGAGAGTACCAGGATCCAAGAAAGGAGATTTCTTGGGTTCCCTTGAGGACTTCATTGGCACAGGCCAGAGCGCCTAGTTTTAGGGTGCAGAAGGAGTTGTTAATGGGTTGAAAATGGAAGGGGAAAGCAATGGAAGACATCCAGCCCCAAAACGAAACCGTGCTGCCAGGAAGGCAGAAGAGACATCACTGAGCTCAGGAGGAAGACCGGCTGAACCTGTAACTCAGAGCTGGCAAACATTCTAATCAGATGGAGGGTGGACTGAGGAATGTTTTGTCAAGCTCCCTTGAGTCTTTACTAGCCCCTGTGGGTAGATTGAAGGAAACACTGAGGAAGCTGTTAAGCACAATAGTTTAACTGGGGACGTATGAGAGCTGCTCAGACTCTAGACTACAAAAGAAGCCATTAAATAGAGGCAGTATCTTTTCCAGTCTTTCTGTCACCTCAAAAATGAGGCAACATTGTATTTCCTTTGCCCTTCTTTGAGGTCTAAGAAGAAAGGTATAATGGCACCTGCTAATCCGTGAAATACAAAGCAGAATGCCTTGGACTTTTCCTCTGGAGAAGTATTCAAATTTTTTAAAAAGTACTAGTGTATGATTTAGCATTTGTATGAATCATTAATGATGTCTACAGAAAAATACTGGGGCTTAAGTTTAAGTCTATGTAGTAGGATGGAAAATCCAAGCTCCTTGACAAAATTTATTTCAGCCACATTGACAGATGGATCTATAGTTAAGAGTTAGTTAAGTGTATGTGTGTGTGTGTGTGTGTGTGTGTGTGTGTGTGTGTGTGTGTGTGTGTGTGTGTGTGTGTGTGTTGGGAGAGGTTACTAAGAAGAAACATCTTTACATTTTAACACATTCTGAAACTTACTGGTAAATATTTAAATAAGAATTTAATAAGTCTTTGTACTTCCAGAAGGGCCAGAGCCTAAAGGCCTTTCTCCACCCCATAAGAAGAGCAAAGCAAAGAAACCAGAAAGTTCGAAAGACTCCAGTGAAGGTGAGTTCTGTGCCTTGAAGACAAGCTCTTGTTTCGTTTGTAAACTATGGGTATATTTCCAAATTTAGATATTCTCAAGGGTTAAAAAATGCCACAGAATAATTGTGCTATGCTTTCCTAATGTGTTCAGTATCTTTTGTGAATGTGAGAGGTCAGATTTGTCGTGTTAAAGAAAAAGAAAAATACAGGTTTTACAAAGTCACGTTCCCTGCATGGCATATTTTGTACTTCAATAAGGTGAAATTGTGTGAGTTGTATTAAAAACAAGGTGTTCTTCAAACCATGTGGCCCACACATGATGACCAATGCTGTGGCTATTGTCTTATTAGGATCCTTTGTTTTTGTCATGAACATGTTTTCAGGGATTCTAGAATCAAACCTCAGCAAGATGCTATAGAAATCTCGCTTCTATTTTTCTACGGGCCAGTGTATCTGGGCATTTTACAGTGAATGGGCAAGTCCTTCTGGGCTAAGGTTTCCGAAGAAATGATGCCGTTTTTAGTAGCCCTAGCGCAGCACAGTCATACAAATTTTCTCTGAAAGGTGATGGGGTACGTTTTTCATGCATAGCTTCTTAACGTTAGAATACATACGTCTTCTACTTGCTTAACCCGGAGTTCCACTTCTTAGTGAAATGAAGAGTTGGTTATGTTACTTTAGGTCTTGATGAAAAATCTTCTTCTCCCCTAAGGAAGGAGAAGTGTATGTTTATCAAAGGGGCTGTGAAGATTACAAAGGAGAGGAGTGGGAGACAGCATGAGCAGGGGAAAGGAGAGGCTAGAGGAAGGGGAATTAGCTAGGAAGAGTTTCCTACAGCCTGAGAAAATCCAGGAAGCCTCACAGCAAGCACTGACATCAGAGGAGCCTGGCCACAAGCAGGAGTGCCTGACCTATAGAGTTCCCCTTGTTCCATCACCACTACAAACATCAATATCCGCTAAACGCTGATCTCTAGTGTGGATCCCTAAGTGCGGCCACGGGATGCCATCAGCCAGCTTCTAATGGAGCAGCAGGCTCATGCTAGAAAAGCGGGCTTAAGGAGCACACCTCCATGACCATACCGCATCCTGGCAAGTGTTGGGGACCAGCTGATAGATAAGGGCAACGCTCTTACCCTCCTACAGGTTAGACACAGCTGAGAAGGCAGAGCTGTAGGAAAGGTGGGATCGGGATACTGGCAGAGCAGAGCATCTGTCCAACCCGCCCCAGATTGGTCTCTCACACTGGGTTTCTCTTTTGAATTGGTGACTTCAATACATGCAGAACAGAATAGGGCAGATCTTCTCTTTCAACAAGTGAAGTTGAGATCAAGGTGAGCCGGGGTTCTCCCTTCTCCCAGGATCACGAAAGAGAGAAAAATGGAAAGGGGCACAACGGGGGGGGGGGGGTCCCAGTATTGAAGGATGAGCATTTCCTACAAATGGTAATGAATAAAATAAGGAGTGGTTAGCAGAGGTGTGGCATTCTGTTAGTGATGACAATCACCCTCATAACCATCTCAGTCAGAAACGTGCTAGGCTAAGCACTGTCTTCACTCACTAAGATGTGTTTAAGTAGTTAGAACAATTTGCAGAACACTTAGAATCCTGGTGAAGGCCAGTGGCTCAGCCTCGCCTCAGATAGCAAGCCTTGACAGTATCTGAGGAAGAGACTAGCGAGAGAAATTCTTCTCACTTTAACTGCATCATTTTCTAGGCGATCTCTGAAGATCAAGCTTTCAAAGAGTTTAGAGGCAAAACTACAGTTGTTTTTCCTGGAGAGGCAACCCCTTACACGATGGTTGCCAACCTTTGCATAGTTTCACTGAAGGTGGCTTTCCAAAGCTGGAGTCTATCGTCAATATAAAATATAGACTTGCTGTGACTTATTCTTCCACGCTACTCCTTGTGACTCCTTAAAGATTCTTTTTTTACTTCCTCATAAAGTTGCTGTGTTCAGGAAATGTCATCTCCTAATCCTAATATTACTCAGTGGTACAGTTTCCCCGCCTCCAAATATATGATTTGAGAATTGGCTCTGAGTCATAACATCTGGGAGGATTGTGATAACTGTGTTTGTTACTAGGGACGTTCTGACGGTATGATCATGATGAAATGTAAACACTAGTTACTCTACAAACATGGGGATTATGCTTTAGCCCTGTGACAGCCTCAAAGGCAAATAAAATTAGTAAATCCCAGAGAAAGGATGAAAAAAGGAAGTGAATCAGACAGGCAGGGGCTGATGGATCAGGACATGGCTTTTATTTATCGATGTGTCTGTTTTGTAGTGTGTGTACCTTCACCCATACACACTTTCATACTTTGCATTCCCCTCATATTTCAGAGAAGGGGCCAATCTGTTTTACACGCCTGGAAGCAGAATGTTGTCCCCTGGGTGGGGAGCACATTGCAGTATAGACCTCAGCCCTTATTTCTGCTGTGTGCTCCTGGTTTAGAGCTTGCGATCGTCTCCAGTTTAGTGTTCTCTCTCCCCCCACCTTCCTTCCACCTTATTTATAAGTTCTCTTCTCTTAGTTCCCTGTTGGACTTCCCAGCCTCACAGTGACGGATGGTTATCAGCTCACATCCTCTGAACGAACGGGTCAAAGGAAACAAACAAACTCACTGGGATAACAACTGTATTTAAAGCCAGAGTTCAGAATGTTCTTTGTACCTGACTTTTTTTTTTTTTTTTTTTTAATAAACACAGGTTACAAATGTTTCTTAAACAAACCCAAGTCCATTCAGTCTATAGGACCCAAACTTGTGTCCTCTGGAAAAGCGGTATGTGCTTTTAAATGCTGAGTCATCTTTGTGCACCCCGGCACAAGTTTTGTATAAGAGGAAATTAAGTTAATGCCATTATAGCTTTAATTGAAACATTATTATTTTAGTAAATATTTTACTAAAATATTAAGCATCAAAAAACTCAGTTTCTGATTACACCTTTACACTTGGACTTTTTAATACAAAAGGTTTTACAAAAACAAAACTATTTGAATGACAGCTCATGACTACATGATAATACCATGCCCAAGATTAACATTATTGGTGGTTTCAAACCACTAATTGAATTTCTAGCATCTGGTAATATACCAGAAGCTGACACATCTTAATAATTTTTTAATATGAAATATATTAATTATGTTACATTAATATAGGTATAATATGTAATTTATTAATAATATATTTTAATATAAATATAATTTAATAACTTTAATATTTAATAATTTAATATATTAATGTTTTTATAAAATTAATATATATTAAATATATATATTCATACACACCCATATGGTTAATGACAATTTTGTTCATTCCAACTCCTAATATTTTTTCTTACAAAATAATTGAACGAATTAATATTATTATAGAAAACACTCTTCCTCAGTCCTTGAGAAGTACATTGTAGCCTCTCTTTGGTGAAAATCTCTTTGACTTTATTATGAGGTAAATGTATTTAATTTGATATTTTTACTTTTTCTGAATAAAAAGTTGAATGTGATGGCATTCTGTAACATTTCAAAACTTTCCCTAAAATTGTACCTAGTCTGTGCTTGTAGAGAAGTAATTTCCCATTTAAGTGTTGCTTTTTCCCCCCTTGTCTTCTCCCTCCAGCTACTTTGTCCTGTGGTTTCAATATGATGTGTTTAGATTTACAGTTCTGTTTTTCATTTGGTGTTTACTGAATTTCTTGGATTCAGGGATAGGTATCTTTTGTTAGTTTTAAAACTCCCCATTCCTTTCCTCACTAAATATTAAAATATTGCCCTATTACTGCTGTCTATTATTTCTCAGTACTTTCTGTTTTCTGACCATGTTGTGCTCCCCACTGCCCTCACTCCCCCAAACCCCCACTCCACCACACACACACTCCTTTTCTCTCTTCTTTCTCAGATGCCTTCTGGTTATTTTTTCAAGTCTGTTATTACGTTTTCTAATTTTCTACTGATACCTAGTCAATGTGATGTTTAGTTCACTTAATTACTCATTACAGAACCCCCTGCTTTTATTTTTCACGTTTTATTTGGAAATACATTTAGTTCAACAGTGAGTTAAAATACCACTTTCCATAATCTGTGTTTGGTTTCACTGCGCATGTCCACTTCTGTGTCTGGTTTCACTGCGCATGTCCACTTCTGTGTCTGGTTTCACTGCGCATGTTCACTTCTGTGTCTGGTTTCACTGCGCATGTCCACTTCTGTGTCTGGTTTCACTGCGCATGTCCACTTCTGTGTCTGCTTTCACTGAGCATGTCCACTTCTGTGTCTGCTTTCACTGAGCATGTCCACTTCTGTGCCAGGTTTCACTACATGTACTGTTCTGTGGCTTTTGCGTCTATAAGTTTATGTTTACGTTAATTTCCTTCGTTTTCTTTTTGGCAGTTTCTTGGACTTTCATTTGTGGAGAATTTTTATAGTCAGTTTATGAGCTCTTTTATTTACATCTGGCTTTCTGAAATTTCTGAAGATACCAATTTAGGAGGACTTTAAATACAGTTTTATTTGCTCATGTTTATGCATGAGCAACTGCATAGACTGCACATAATGCTAAAGCTGACACGGGAAGATTTCCCTGTATACTCATGACACAAGCATGGCCTGTGTATGTCTTACATCTTCAGCTCATCGAGACCCAAGCAGTCCTCATCTACATCACTGACATCACCAGGGGGATATGTTTGACATGTACATACCAGGATTTCATCCCAACCCAACAGAAACCTGAGCTGGACACAGTAATCCTGTGGCTGGGAACCCTCCAGAAATTACATGAAACATTGATTTTTAAAAATAGATATAGATAGCACACACATACGACTATATTTATAAATGCATGCATACCTATAAATGTACATACACATTATATCCTTGGCACACATACATAAATAGGTATGGTTTGGTATTTTTTGTTTATTTTATCTTTTTCATGTGTGTGTGTGTATGTGTGTGTGTGTAATTGACTCAAGAAATTATCTTGACAGAAGGAAATATTTGTGTAAACATATGTGTGATTGAATATCATATATCATACATATGTTATATATATATACACATTTGTAAAATGAAAGCAGATTTTCATCTATAAAAATTGCTAGACTGCTGCCACCTTTCCATCATAGCTTTATTTGCTGCACTGTCATTTTGACTCCTGCTCTGCAGTTGCGTCTGCAGGGAATGTTCAGCAAGTGTTCATGGGTGCTCCCTTTTCAGGAAATCTCACTCTTGTGTGATCCAAGTCAGCATTATATTGCCTATTAAAATATGAATGATCTCTTCAGTCAGGTGAAATTCTTTGTGGAAACGTTTTTGGAAATAAAAAAGCATATTTGTTTGAATATTCTGTTAGCATAAGAGTTATTAACTTTTACTAAAATAATTTTCTCTGAGTCCTTGAACATGTACCTCACACTGCCTGAGAGGCAGAGTTTCCTCTGTGTGCTATTATTTCCTTTACATACCAGAGTACTGTGTGGCATGCCGTTTGGCATTCTATCTTCCAGAATACCATCCAGCAGTTTATGCATTATATCCATAAGCATGATCTTTAATTTAATTTTTTTGACAAGTGCAGTGAAGGGTAAAATCAGGCCGTCATAATTCTGACTTTTCCATCACTCAAAGGAGCTCAGTGATTGACCAGCTCTGAGGAAGCAGAAACGAGGACGACAGCTTTCTCACAGAGAAAAGCTTTGTTTCACCCTGTAGATTTAAAAATACTGTGACGTTAAACAAACTAAATTTCTGTGGAAAAATTAGAATTCAGTAAATGTTCTCCCACCATCTCGCTTTCAATTTACTCTGTATTCGCCATGATCTGGGACCACTTGGAACCTTCCTCTGTCAGCAGAAACAGCCAACAATCTATTTGGTTTATAGGCTCTGCCCCACAGTTACCCAGTCCATGCAGCTTTGGGCATGGTGCAGGATTAGCACTTATTTTCCAAATCAAACTTGGAAAATTTCAGCATTGTGCCTTTCTCTACAGTGAGAAGACCGAGCTTGCCAGGGGAGAAGAGCCACGTGTCTTGTTTGAACAAGAGGCATTCCAGTTTAATATGTCTATTGTCATTGTTGTTTGTCTGCACCATTCTCTCTCACGTTTGGAGCTATCACACGTAGGTTGTTGATAAGATATATGGTCCCTGCTACACATAAATGCATGAAGAAAATATGAGCAGGCCTCTTGCATTTTCAAATGCTGGTTTCCTTTTTGGGATGCTTTTCTAACCTAGGGCTCATCTTCCCATGCACTAAAATGAAAGGAATAGCCCTGCCTTTGTGTGACCTTAGGAAGACTTGAACAAGATGCTATATAAAATATAAATATGTCCAGCGTCATATTTACTGGACAGAAGTTCAAGCTAGTGGATTGAAACAGTGAATTTATAACAAGAAAAGTTCCCTCCCACAAAACATCACTCATTTTATTTATTAATCATTGAAACTCCTATTAATATGATCAAAAATATTTTTGTAACTACAGTCGTGTTTAAAACACATTGACTCATTCTCCTATTTCACTGGGTTTTCTCTCATATTTTTCTTAAGTTCATTCACTTCGCACCCCCGCACACACACACATCACTGCATTAGTTAAAAATAGACCTTCTCCCTATCTGTTCTCTCTCCTTCAGATCTCCTCTTGAAATTATGCTTCCCAAGAAAGCACTTTATCCAAATGGTTTTACAAGTGCACAGAATAGAAATTTTTTCTACCTCCACTAATTTCTTCCAAAATTTCAGGGAGGGCACAGATTAGATCAGGGAATGAAGGACAAGTGGTCTTTGGTTATGGCATTCAAACATACTTTGCTGCTGAGATGGTCATTGTCAGCCCACTAAGTCTCCTCCTGTAAGATGCTGGAACCAGGGCCCTCTCTTCTGCCTAGGGTCCTGTTCTCCTAGGTTAGTGTTCCTCAAAGTGTGGATGATAAAGCCCTGCAGCAACATCCTCTAAAGTCCCCTCAAGATGTTTATGAAGCCAAATGACTTCCACACAGAGTGGGTATGCTTGCTGAAGTCTCAGCCTGTAGTGCAAAATGGGAAGGATCCTCTGCAGTTTGGCTAAAAGATGGTACCAAGGTTCCTCACAGCAACCCTCCTCCAAATATGTCAGCATAGGTCCCCGCCAGCCAGATGGAGATATAGTAGTGGCCCCTAGTCTCATCTGTGATTTTACTTTCTGAAATTTTAGTCATGTTTAACTATGGTCTAAAAATATCAAATGGGAAAAAAATCTAGAAATAAGTATCCCCATATGTTTTAAATAACTTTTACTGTAATGTGTTGTAATTATCTTATTTCGCAAGTCAGAATTTTTAACCTCTTATTGTATGTACCTTATAAATTATTAGCCAGGTAAATTAGCTGAGTGCAGAGATTATCTTAGGTGATTTGGATACTATGGATTCTCATGCACTCATTTCCTCATGAATGGTGTTTTTCTGCTGTCACATTGTTGGTTTCAACCAGCACCTTCCCTGTTAAGTGATGATCATGAAATTGCTATCATCCGTGACTGCTACAGTAAGGAAACAAGGAAGAAAAAACCAAATGAGGAAAAGAAGAGGGGTTTGCTATGACCTTTGTGGCTTTGAAATTGACCTAACCGGAGCAACAGGGAAATGAAAAAATGGCAGACACATATACAGAAGAGTATCCCAGGTCTCTGTAATAGATCAGCCTCAGGCTTCAGTCATCCAGGAAAAGGAACCTGTGTTGGGATTTTCTGCACACACTGTCAAACTTGAACCAGAGGAAGGCCTTGTCATTTGCATAGGACCGAGTATTGGAATTCTTGACAAGGCCACTCTCATGCCAGCAGTACCCAGTACTGTTCACTGAGTATTTCATCTGCTCACCCAGAGAGGGGAAAGCTGTCAGAGATAGCTAGTGGAAACAAATCTAATCTAGGAAACAGAATGCTAAATTGTTCTTTTATCTCCTAATGCAGTATAATCCTCCATGTAGATATGACATTTCTTTTAGATATCAAACTCTGAAAATCTACATTAACATAAGACATATAAAAATGGATACTTTGTAAGCTCTTTCCTGTATGCCCACTAAATATTTATATCCTTACCTTAAAATCTCTTGAGTCATGCTTTCATGGCCACATAGACTTCTGAGAACATGTAGGGCCACCTACTCTGGTGACAAATGGAGGAAATATTCTTTTTTTTTTTTAATTTAGTCATTTTATTTTACATGTATGAGTGTTTTGTCTGCAAATATGTCTGTGCACTACCTGCATGGCTAGTAACTGCAGATAACAGAAGAGTGGGTCATGTCCTCTGGGACTGTGAGCCACCAAGTGGTACCGGTGACCAAACCCCTTCCATGTTTGAAGAATTCATCAAAGTTGATTCGGAGTAAGTCAATCAAATAATAAAAGAAAAGATCTATTTAACAGATTCCTACAAAGCATCTTTTCTAGTCATTTTAAAGGTGTCTTTTTTTAAGTTCTATAAATGTCTGTGAGTTATTTTGACAATATTTGTTTAAACATTCAATTCATCTACTTTAGTCTAGAACTAAGAATGCCGTGTTAATCATTCACATCCACCCATTTGCCTTTGTTTAAGAAAACTCATTCCTTAGGTATAGGGGTGGAGCATTAGCGTGGCCCTCCGACCCCTCCATGCTAGCACCACGACAATAGGACAATTGAGGACTTGTAATATTAGGCACTAAGTTTTCAACAGACAGCAGTTTTGTGTGGTTTTTTCTTTAAAGGAAATTGCTTACAGAAAGACACAGTATTGGATTTTCACATGAGGATTTCCTTGTATTTCATAATCTCGGTTTTCGACCTATATCAGAATTGGCTGGGCACAGTCTCCTAAAGCTTAGCTCAAGTGTGGCTAGTCCTTCCTTACACTTGTCTCTCTGGAGCCATCAGAGGCAGTCTGAGGAATGAGCTCACCCGCAGGGATCATTCTGCCTGGAGTGATGCAGGCACACTGTCCTCCTTGGGCACAAATGCTAGCAAATCCACAGGGATCATTTGTCGTTTTCCCATCCTGAGAATTCTCCACTCAGCACTAACACCCTCTGCCCCTGGCAGGACAAAAGAAGGCATGTGGTTTGTGAGGAAATGGAGAGGGGGAAGGAGGCCGGCGCTCATGTAGGGGAAAGACTGGGTGGTTTTGCTGCATGATCCTGAACAGCTGCAAACTGCTCCTCTGGGGAGACTTGCTGGGTCTGCCTAAGGCAGCCACTGTGGCCAACGCTGATGGTACAGGTTTTGCGACCATGAGACTGGATTCAGAATACCATTCCTTCTGGGAATTCCCTACAAGCTGCAAGTACAGTTACAAAACAAGAAGCAAGAAACAGAAACAAACTTTCTTCCTAAATAATCTAAGGTCAGTTGCCAAGCGTCTGGCGTCCCTCGTCTTCTGATATTTCACTAAGGATCTTCTAAGAACATGGGCAATTCCTCTTATGAAAGATCAAAAGCAGGACTGGGAGACAGCTCACACAGGAAAGTGCTTTGCTGTGCAAGTGCTAGGACCTGAGTTCAAATCTTCAACATGCGTGTAACACCAGGGCTGCCCCCTTGTGAGGGGCAGGGGGAAGACAGAAACAGGTGTATCCTGGGGCCTTGCTTGCCAGCCAGCATAGACAAAACATCCCACTCCAGATTCAGTGATAGACCCTCTCTCAACAACTAAGGCTGTAGAAGCAATTGAGGAAGGTATTTGACATCAGTTCTGGCTTCCACATGTACCTGTAAGGTTGAAAGAATGTGCGTGTGCGTACACACACACACGCGCACGCGCACACACACACACACACACACACACACACACACACACACACGCGCGCGCGCACACACGCACACTAGAGCATGACCACCAATACAAAAACCACCAGCATGAACGCTTACACAGTTCTATGTTCAAACCCTAACAAGGTTTTGATGTTGTTTATAAGTGATGTTCTTTATAAGCTAAGGAACCTCCGCAAAGTCCAGAGTTCTACCTTGTTGTCCTTCAGCCTGGAACGGCTCTTCTGATATAATCTGACTGTAGGATTCTTAGTGCTTTTGAACAGTAGGACAGTTGCCATGTGTGGTTATTTGTAGCTCATGCTTATCTGTTCTTTTTCCATGACAAAGAATCAACTAAGCATCTTTGCGGTCCTCTCTCAGAAGTAACTGGGGATTAGTTTTGCTTTTGTTTATGTTTGGTTTGTTGTCATTGTTTCGTGGTTGTAGTTGTAGTTGCTGCAGCTGCTGTTGTTGTTTTAACAACATGCTCTGTGCTGTGCACGGTTTCAGTGTGTCTCATTAGAATCATGTTCATTTGATTACAGTGGTGTCTAAGAGGCTTCTTACCTCGGTAGCTATTTTATGCTCTGTAGCTGATGAGTATCTTACAGGAACTGTAATGAAACCATAACCATGTAAACACCACATTGCTTTTTGAACTTTTAATTAGTTGATTGACTTATTCATTTATGTGGCCATAGATTCATGCTTTCTTATTGACCTAGATTTGACATTTACTGAATCTTCAAGAGGTGTCCCTACTTTAATGGATACTTAGAAATCAGTTTTGGGTGGCAGTTGTATGAGTGACTATTGGAAAAACATTATCAGCTGATGTTGGCGGTTAATTATGGAGATGAAGCCTTCTCTCTGACTGCTCTGACTGCCACATCCCTGGTCTTCTTGGAAAACACTCATTACTGCTACAATCACTACAGCCAGGTGCCCAGCTTTGGTTAAACTTCCTAGAACAGTGTTTGTGTGAGGGTGAGAGGCAGCATCACAGTCTGGCACTCTGGCTTTTAATTTGTTTGGGATTCAGAATTTCCAGAGTCTTCATTCTGTTGTACCGTCAAAATTTGCTTTTTCGTTATATAATATGAAACAAATTAACAGTGGGTTAAGGCACGCATGTAAATATAATCACGTCATTATATGAAGCTATAAGTTCTATTTTTATAAAAAAAAATAGTGCATGCGAGGCAAATGTCATTTCTACATTGGCAAAGTTCATTAAACATTTTTAATATATCATTTCTTTCTCTGCCTTTCTGTTTCTCTGTTTCTCTGTTTCTGTATCTGTCTGTCTCTGTCTCTGTTTCTCTGTCTCTCTCTCTGTCTCTGTCACTCTGTCTCTCTGTCTCTCTGTCTTTCTCTCTCTGTCTCTCTGTCTCTCTGTCTCTCTGTCTCTCTGTCTCTCTCTCTCTCTCTCTCTCTCTCTCTCTCTGTGTGTGTGTGTGTGTGTGTGTGTGTGTGTGTGTGTGTGTGTGTGTGTGTAGGTACCACAGTTCTCATGTTGATATTGGAGGACAATTTAGGAGTTAGCTCTCATTTTCCACTATGTGGATCCCAGGGATTGAACTCAGGTCACCAGGATTGGCAGCAAATGCTTTTATCTGCTGAGCACACAGCATGATCCATTGTGAAATGGAAGCAATTCTGCTATTTCTTGCTGGGCTTTCTGCCAGGTTGATGAGTCCCTGGATGAAACAACTGTCTAGTTCTGTGTATAAAGATCAAGATGTGTTTTAGTAAGGCCTGGATAGGCAACCCCTCTCTTTGCACTATCAGATCACTCCCCAACCTGCTTTATGTTTTGAAGCAATGACCCCACTACTAGTCTCTCCTCCCAGCTTTGGGTTGTTTAGCCACTTTATTGTATGTTTTTCATGCTTCCTAAGAAAGATTTTAGACCTTTTTGTTCTTTTTTTAATGAAATTTTTATAGCGTAACTGCACGTTTTTATACTTCAGTCTTTTTACATTTCATGTTTTTATATTTCAGCCTTTTGGTGGGCATGGAGCTTAGAATAATTAAGAGACTTTGTTTTTGGTGTGTGTGTGCATGTGTCTGTTTTACCCTGACAATGAACAAATGTCTAGCTCTCATTTAGAAGTCATAGGCCAGCATAGTGGGAACTTTTTGCAGGAGACTAGTGGGGTCATGTTGGGAGCACAGCACAAAGGTCCTTGAGCCCACAGATCTCTAGAGAAACCAGGAACGTTTGAGCACACAAGATTAGTTTTCCAATGGTAAAAATGAAAAACCTGTTCTTTAACCCAGAAAGCAGAGAATTGGAAGTCAGTAAGAGTCTGGTGATCTGCATTATCTGTTGGGCCAGGCCATATCAAGCTCCTACAACCAGGACCAGAGGTGGCGAGTAATCGAAATGGCAGTTACAGCCAGACACTCCCCATTACCAGGACCAGAGGTAGCTAATAGCCCAAATGACCTCTACACTATCTATATGACCAAGACCAGGCCAGACTCTAAGACCAGGCCTTTAAGCTAGTATAGGTAGGGTATCTCTAGAACCTATTGTCTTGGAAGAAATGGCACCCTGAATCAAGTTTCAATATAATTATGCTTCCTTGTGCAACAGGGGTTCTGTTACACCAGGAAACGTTTTCCCACCTTACACTGGGCTTAAACACATGGGGAAGAAACTGCCTGTTGTTAGACTCCCTGAAGATGTCTGATCCAAATTGATGAAGCCAATCTGCACAGGCTTCATTCTTCGTGCGGTTTCCTTCCCTGTACCCTGCAGGGAATCCCTCAGGGTCAGAGGAAGAGCACAAGAGCATTTATTCTTGTCCAGTCAGCAAACACCATCTCCTTCAGGAGATTTGCAGGTGGCCCTTTCCACCTGCAGCTGTTGTTCAGTTTGAACCACTTCTGGTGCTGAAGTTGGTAATGGCTCCTCCCATTGAAGATCCCTGGGAATCTTCACCAAGCTTCACTGATCCTTTGATTCTATCTACACCATTTAAACTTCTCCTTCCTTAAACTCCTCACACTCTTGAATGTGCCCCCACTTCTCACTGGGACCCTGGCAGCTCTCTTCCTGCTGCAGTCCGCGTCACCTCCTGGAACTTGGCCTCAAAACTTCACTTGAACTATACACTGACTAAACCCCCTTCTCCCCTTGCTGAAGGCTTTTTCTTGTTTTAAACTATACTTGGCAGCTATGTTTGTCTTTCAAAATGTATCTCTGTGTTGGTAGCTCATTGATCTTCATGTCCACCTATGCTGGATCTTGGTCAACAGGACACAAATTAAAATCCTGGAAAGAGAGAACCTTAATTTAGAAAATGTCTCCATTAGATTGGCCTGCAGGCAAATCCATGCAGGGTATTTTCTGGATTAATGCTTGATGTTGGAGACCCAGACAAGTGTGGGCGATCATACGTGGGAAGGTCCTCCTGGTTGTTGTATTGGTCTATTAGTCAGGTTCTCTAGAAAAACAGAACTTAATGAATATATATATATTCATTCTATAATGTATACATATTAATATACCTATACATATGAATATATATACACATATTCTATAAGAGTATATATGTACACATATAAATTGTGTGTGTATGTGTGTGTATGTGTGTGTGTAAAGAGAATTTATTAGAGTGATTTATAGACTGAAGTCCAGCTAATCCAACAATGGCTGGCTATTAATGGAAAGTCCAAGAATCTAATAGTTGCTCAGTCTACAAGGTTGGATGTCTCAGCAGACCTTCAGTATATCTTCAGCTGGAGTCCTGAAGAATTAGGTTTTAAAGCTGATAAAACTATGGATGTACTAGCAAGTGAGGATAAGTAGGTAAAGAGTGAAAGCTTTTCTCTCCCATGTCCTTTTATTGGGTTCCAGAAGGTGTGTTACAGATATGTCTTCCTGCCTTAAGATCTAGATTAAAGGCATGTCTTTTCCAAACTCAAAAGATCTGGATTAAAGATTTGTCTTCCTAACTCAAAGATCCAGATAACAAGTGGGTCTTCCTACTTCAAATTTAGTCAAATATCCCTCACAGGTATGCCCTTCATTTGGGGTTTTAATTCCAGATGTAGTCAAGTTGACAACCAAGAATAACATCACAGTTTTATAAGAAAATAAGCCACAAAGGGCCATAGGTTTTTCTCTATGGCCTCTGCTTCAATTCCTGCCATGGCTTACCTCCTTGATGGACTTAGAGCTGGAAACTTAAATAAACCCTTTCCTCTCCAGGTTGCTTTGGGTCATGGTGTTTTATCTCAGCAATAAAAAGCAAATCAGAACATCAGTACACATTGTTTTCATTCTGTTGGTTGAGGATGTTAACAGCTTCTTTCAAGTTCTAGGGGAGAGAGCAGCTGCCCCACGTCTTGATGAAAGGAAACCCACATTTTCAAGCAACAAATAAGCAAACTAAAGGAAATATGGAATAGAACATGTACTACTATTATCGCCGCTGCTGCTACCTTTTTAGGGAAACACAATCCACTCGAGTGTCTACCATATATTCACAAATAAGTCAATAACTTTGAACATTTGTGGAATGAGTTCAAAAGAGAACATTGGTTTCTGCTAGAAGACAGTAAGTAGAGACACACAGATGTGAAGTCCGGAGTCTACAGCCCAGAATGAGGAGATCACAGTGAGTTGAGCCAGGGCAGTGAAAGCTGTGGCTTCCTATCTGTGATGACTAACCTCACTAAATCTCTGGTGCCTGTCACCTGAAGGATTTAATTTTATGATCTTGATGATCCCTTCCCCCTGGTCCTGTGAAAGGTTGAAATTCATATAGCCATAGACTCATCATTTGTGTTTCCGGTTTAAAGTCATTCTTCCACAAAATCTGCTGACTCTAAATCCCATTGCTTTTGCTAAGAGGACAGTCACACTCTGCTGTCTGTGCAACGCTACTAAATCAAGTGTGAGCTTCAAGTCTTCCATGGCTTTGAAGCTTATTTCAAGAGTTATTCTTCCTTTGTGTATAAAAATTTACATTTTGAATCTGTGCCATCTTTAAAGTAATAAGAAATTGGAGATTGTGAGGAAGCCAAGTCAGAGGAATTGGTTTGTGTGTGTGTGTGTGTGCGTGTGTGTGTGTGTGTGTGTGTGTGTGTGTGTGAGAGAGAGAGAGAGAGAGAGAGAGAGAGAGAGAGAGAGAGAGAGAGAGAGACTGTTCTTTTTCTCTAAGAGATGGGTTTTGAGAATAAATGGAGCCAAGCAAAAGGCAATCCCAGAACAACTCCTGGAAGTTCTTAGAAAATAGCATAATATCCAGTGCTACACTTAATAAGTCTTTTTTTCATGATGGCTAAATCCCTGATATGAGCTCATGAGATTGTACATATCACTCTGTACTTGTATATCAGTGGTTTTTCAATTGTTCAGTGTATTCCTGGCCAGCAAACAAGTATGAGAAACATAAGCAGCCTACTGTGTAGTTATGATAAGCCAAGAGACTCAGTCAAGGACAGAAAAGTCATTTCAAAGGTCTTTAGGGAAATCTGTACCTGAAGAGTTCACATGATAAGGATTCAGAAACCTCAACCATTGCAAGTCTCTCCCTGTCTCTGTCCTCTGACTGCATCCTCTTTATATTCTCACCCTCTAGGACCATGATAACTTCAAGCAGTTGTCCATCAGCCCAGTAAGAACAATCTACTGTTTTGCAATAGCTTCAGCAAAAGTGCTCAAGCTGTGTTTTGTTATTTCCGATTGTCTAAATTTGATCAGGTGTCTACCCTGGAACTTATCACTGTGGCCAGGGGTATTCAATGTTCTGCCTAGGCCTAGGTCCCCTGGCAACTCTGAGTCTGGGAAAAGGAACAAAGAAAAGCATGATCAATGGCACCTAGACTCACAGACTAAAAGTGGAAGATGGAAAAAAAACAACTATCGGTTGGGAAAATGAATGGCTTATTTGCAATCCACTGTCTGTAAATCCTAACTGGTAGTTGAAATCTTATGTCCTATTCCTTTTTAAAAGAAAAAAATAAGAAGAAGAATTGAGGCCATAATGCTATATGCAATGAAATAGTTTGTTGTCTGTCTCCTACCCCAGTTCCATTCTTGCTCAATCATCTTAACAGGTCAAAGTGACTTTTCTCAAAGGAACGTTGACACCACTTAAGAACCCCATATAGACAATTGGAGGTGTGCAGAAAGGCTATGGAAAAGTTATACCCAATCAGTGACAAATACAAAATGCTACACAGTTGTTGTCAAATGAAAGCAAACAGAGCAAGGCCCAGGTGGCAGGATTGGGGGAACACAGAGGGAAGAAATGTCAATGCAGTAGAGATGCATGTGGGCCATGACTGTGATGTCAGGGTTGAGTCCCCAGGGAAGGACTTTAGAGAGTGTTTAGGGAGGAAACTGACTGCAGAACATATGAGAGAGACTCACAGCTCCCAATAGCACTGTTAGCCAGAGAGAGCACATTTGGAAGGCTGTGCGGAACTACTAAAATTTGACTGTTCAATTTTTAAATGTCATCCTGTATTCCCAAGATATTCGATGGTGGGTTAAAGAAATGTCAAAAGTATTGGCTTCATTCTCAGGGCTCCCCCAGGCACTGGGGAAACCTGAACTTCTGTTGACTCAGAAATTCTTTGGGTGGTGTGATAGCCTTGTCTTACATGTTTATGCATTGGCAGCCACACAGAAATAGTTCCCTCTTGGTGTTTAGGAACCGGATTTCCTTGTCTGGGGCCTGTTAAATTAGGGAGTGCTGGAATTTTTCATCTGCTAACGTTACTAACAACACAGTTCCGTACAAGGGCCCTTCTTCGCAGTTTTTCTGTGAGTAGTTTCCTATGGATACATCTCAAAAGACAGACATTAGAAATAACATGAAGAGTCAGTTTATGAGTTTGCAACCTTATTTTGAGATTCAAACTATAGCTTTCGAAGTGGATCCTGGGATTTTGCTTTTTAACATGTGTTCCTTGATGTTTGATTGCATTTGTAAGTATGCAGTATGAACTGGACAGGTTTGAAGGAGTCTAGTTCTACTGACCACAAATTTAGGAACTGGTGAAATGTGACCAAGACATCACATCTCTTAACAATCCAAAATGCCTCCAAGAGGGTTATGGGATGCCAAAACAGTGATTATTGGAACAGGGAATATGAAACAAATGAAACCCCTAAAATGGAAGATACTAACAGTTTCACAAAGAATGCTGGGCTCAGACATTCTGTTAAATTCTAATTGAACTATAATTCTGCATAAACTTTAATTACACAACAATGAGTACTTGCACCTAATTCAATGAGAGAAATTTTCTCTAAAGTCAGTTGGAATGGCATTATGCCTGGTTGTCAGGGCATTCGGAATTCAGTTTGAATCTCATCTCTACCACTTAGCACCTTGCAGACTTCTGGAAGTGCTCCTAATCTTCAGTTTTATCATTTGTAAAACAGGAATAATAATGCTTACTCTTCAAGGATTTGGTCAAGGGTTATAAGTAAAATATAGAGAAGAAAAAGCATAAAGTCTGGTGTGTGAAAAGAAAGTGACCATGGGAGAAATGGTAGCTATCATCTTTATTATGATGATTACCACTGAGTTTTGGGGTAATAGATACCCATTTCCCCCTCTTCTCCACAGGAGAAATTCCAGAAAACAAGTGCTTTGTCTTGTTCTCCTCCAACCCCCAAATTTCTTGAGGATAGAGCTTAAAACAGACTCAATCCAGCACAATTATGTTTATCGAGGGCAGGAAGTAATTCTGGTTTCCCAGAGAAATTATGCTCAAATTATTATTTCTCTGCTCTATATGGGTTTTTTTTTTTCTAAAAGAATTTAGCTTTTACTTTTCTCCTGTCTAGACATTTCTGGCCATTTACACTGCCTTCCCTTCAGTAAATCTGCCATTGTTTTTTCAACAGGTACCAGCCCAAAGATCTGTAAGCTCTGAGCTAACAGTGAAGTCTCAACTGAGAAAAGAAATAAAAAGCCAGTTTCCTGCAAATTATGACACAACAAGTTGGGGACACACTTGGTTTTTTTTTTGTGTGTGTGTGTCTTTCTTCTCAGGTTTATAGAATGCTCTTTGCTTTTTATGATGAGAAACTGTCAGTTATTACAGGCTATTGCCTACTTTTTCATCTTCTGGGTAATGGATTTCTACTACAAAATTCAACTCTGGCCAGAGTAGACTGTGTTATAAGAAAATGGGGTGGGGGGATAGGAAGAGCAAGCAAAGAGGTAAACATAGAGTCTTAGCTCATGTGTATTCCCTGTGAAAGCGAAAGACCTTAGACCAGTGGTTCTCAACCCTCCTAAGGCTGCCACACACCATGTTGTGGTGACCCGCAACCATAAAACTATTGTCGCCACTACCTCATAACTGTAATTTTGCTACTGTTATGAATTGCAATGTAAATATTTTTGGAGATGGAGGTTTGATAGAGGGATCAACCCACAGATTGACAACTGCTGCCTTAGGGTATTTTAGAGAAATGGCTTTCTTTCTTTCTTTTTTCTTTCTTTCTTTCTTTCTTTCTTTCTTTCTTTCTTTCTTTCTTTCTTTCTTTCTTTCTTTCTTTCTGGTACTAGGTACTAAGTAAATATTTTAAGTGCCAAAAGAATAAGTAAGGAAATGATAAAGACTTACTATGACTGCAAATCATTTTTCATAGGTGAAGTGTGCTACCTGCTTCTGGGGATGTGGGTAGGAGTTAACTAAGAAAAATCATTGTTTAAAGACTTCTTCCTAGAATAAAGGACCCATGTATAAGTTGGCAATATATAGTTCCCCAAAGCAGAATGTGATGGTTATAGGTTCCAGGAACCTCAGTCCCCTTCTTTATTAGGGCTGCTGCCTCATGCGGAATTGAAGTTTTGAAATATTTCTTTTCTGAAATAGGACATGACATCAGCACATGAGATCTGAGGTTGACCCAGTCTATGTCACAGCAATTTCTGTACTGTGTATTAGCAAAGACCTTTAGGAGATGAAGGTCATTTCAGGCGCATGCAAAAGAGCAATGGGTGTGTCCCTATGGTTTTTGAATGCTGCAAAGAAGGTATGCTATTCAAATATGAGCTAAATCTAAACCTCATTTTTATAAAATTTTTAGTGACAGAGTCAGGTGTGACAGAGTACACCTTGAATCCCAGCACTCTGGAGACAGGAATCTGTGTGAGTTCAAAGCCAGTGTGGTCTACAAAGTGAGTTTCAAAATGCCAAAGCTACCTTGTCTCAAAAAACAAACAAACAGAAAAAATAATTAAATAAAAATAAATAAAAAATTAGAACAAGATAAGGACAGCATCATCCACCTCCCTGTATTTTTAGGGGAAGAAAATAGAGATATTACATTCCAAACCTTTGGGCCAGATCCTCTGTACTTGGCTGCTTCAGAATATCACAGATGTGGTGTTTCTTTTGTTCCTTTGTTTTATAGGTTTAAATCATCTTCTAAGTCCCTAGACGCCAAACAGATCTTCTAGAATCCTACTTAAGTCTGGTGCTACCTATCCAGGAACAGTGTGAACACAGATTAAGTGTCTCCCCCCACTCCCATTCCCTCCTCTACCCCCTGGAAGAGAACCTCCCCTTCACATACCAGTTACAAGATTATGCTGATTCAAAGAATGATCTCCAGCCCTGTCTTAGGCTAATAATGTGGTCCAGTGACTCCTAAGACTTGGCACAAGCAGTCTACTGTCACTTGGTTATTAGGGAAAAGAAGAGCAAACAGCCAGGTGAAACAATGTCTGCTGGGGGGCCTGAATAATCCTGAGCATGGGGACTGCTGTCTCTGCAGATTTGAGATGCTGTCTACCTGATGTAATTGCACTCATCAATCCAGAAAGTTCTCTGAACCATGTTCTTTAGGACTCTCATGGTGTTCCATGGCATAGGCCTGGCTGATTACATCGATGGTAGACTCTCTTTCCTCCCCAGAAGTCAAAGGGTGAGACTGAAAGTTGTAACTTTCTTATCTCATGGTTTGTTCCTCTGGTAACCAGCCTCCATTCTAAAATTCCTTAGGGACCCAACCAAGAGTCATTTCATTAACATAAACTCTGGATTGACTCAACCAGTTTATTGAGAATAACAAAAGGTGCTCCTGTCATCCAGGTAATTAATAGAGGATTTGAGAAAGCTGTACCAAGAGGTAGGGACAAAATCCAAATAGTTATTTCTATTACCTCACAGCCATACACTACATCACAGGAAATGTCCAAAAGATGGGAAACTCTCTGGTGGTGGAGGAAGCTGTACACCACTGGCTGCCAGTGTCAGTAGGGATCACGCTTAAAATTCATCTTGTACATGTGCCTGGTCCCTCCTGCTCCTGCAAGGAGGAATCCCACCACTGGGAGTCATATCTGCACCTATGACTCTTTGAGCTAATGGCATAGAGGTATCAGAGTGGTAGGAAGACAGCGACAGATGTTTTCTGCAGTGATGTCCCAGAGCGCACAGGGCAGGAAAAATGGCAGCAGGCAGAAAAGAGACTGGTGGCTTGGTAAATAAAGATGAAAGGGAAGAGACAGGAGGGAGAAGAGAGCCGATGGGCGAGCAGTTTGCTTTATCAGAAGGTAATTCTCTGTAGACAGTTTCAGCTGCTATGAGCTTTGAATGTAAAAACCAGCCTCCATGCGGATTTCTCAGAGGATTCAGTAAGCTATGCTGGTCATGATGAAATGCAGTCTATAAAGGTTATAGGAGGAAGGAAAATCACACACACACACACACACACACACACACACACACACACACACACATACACACGTGTGTGTGTGCATGTATGTATATGTGTATGTGTATGCATGCATGTGTGTGTGTGTGTGTGTGTGTGTATGTGTGTGTGTGTGTGTGTTCAGTCCACACTGAACTCTTCATGCTCAGAACTACAAAGAATAGATCACATTAGAACCCTGGTCCACTCAGCCCCACACGCCCATGCTTGCCTCATCCTCCCACCACTGCCTGTGGAGAGCTGAGTCTATACAGTTTCTCCATGGCTGTTGTTAGGAAAGCGAACTCTCTTGCTATGTAGGCCTCTCTTATGCTGATGTCTGATGTGTAACCTTATGATGGCAGCTGGCTTACCCCAGAGCCAAGGAGTGGGAGTAACAGCACGTACTAGTAGCAGTCATTTTGTAATTCCATTGCAAATGTACCTTCCTGTGATCTTGGCTGCACTCTGCTAATTAGAACCAAATCCATAATTGCTGCATAGAAAGTGGAATTGAAGTCTTCTCTTGAAGGAGGAGCACTTAGGAGGAAGCTTTGTGGACATATTTTCCAAACCACCATAATAATCCCAAGCATCTTTCCAGTTTTTCCTCCCAAGGCATCTTACCTCCTGGCTGAGTCTCTACCCAGGATTCTTTAAGATTTTCTCAAATACCAAATTCTTTTATTGACTTAAGCTCAAATGTTCTTTCTAATACCATCTAAGGTCTCAGAGTCATCAAAAACCTGGGGATGATGCTGGTTTACAGAAAACAAAGTCACTGGTAGACAGGAGGTGGCCAAAGGTTATCTTAATAGAGGTTCAAGTTAATCCTGTATCACAGAGACTGTCGCCCCTCAACAAGGAGTTCGCGTGTACAGAGTCCTAAGCTGAGTCAATTCCTGCAGCTTTATCAGCTCACTCGGAAGCCGTGGTCAGCACACTTTGGACCAAATGGCAAAGAATTTTTGTTTTGTTTCTTTGTTTTTGTTTTTGTTTGTTTGTTTAGGGTTTTTTTTTTTTCTTTTTGAGACAGGGTTTCTCTGTGCAGCCCTGGATGTCCTAGAACTCACTGTAGACCTGGTTGGCCTGAAACTCAGAGCTCTCCCTGCCTCTGCCTCTCAAGTGCTAGAACTAAAGGTGTGCCACTGTTGTTGCAGCCACCACTGCTAGGCTGTTCTTACTCTTTTTATCATCACCCTTTCCAAAAGTAAAATGCCTTCTTAGCTTGCAGGCTGTATTTGCTAAAACAAAGCTCTAGGCTATAGTTTGTAGACCATGGCTTTCCAGCATTCAGCAAGATATTCAGGCTGTCCTTGAAAGTATTTTAGATGTGTGTCACTGCACCACCCCAGCTCAATGAGAAAGCCTCGTCTCCGCATCCCTCAAGTTACCTAAGGAGATCTAATTTATCTTACTCTAGGTAAAGAGATTGGGAGTCCTCCTTTCAGGATGGGTACATTTTACATAGGATTTCTCTCATGCCTTCAGGGAGACAGAAACAGGTTCAAAAATTAAGTCACTAAGATGACTAATGTGGTCCTGTCAGAAAAGAATTATAGACCTGCAGGTGATGGTCTCCCTGCGTACGCATTTTGCCTTTCTATCCATCAAGTGAATAACAATAACCTTCTCCAACTCAGAGAGAAGAATGGATGGACGGTCAGTAAGCCTTTCTTTCTGTTCACTAAATATTGGCACAAAAAGGTTTTCTATGACAATGGGAACTTGTGTCAAACTTGCCTTTTAAAGGGGAAAATATTTCAGTCTTACAATTTGGCATTTATAGCTTCATTGTTTAGCATTAGCTCATTTCATCAAGGGCATCATGTGTGCTAGAGAGAGAGAGGGAGGGGGGAGAGAGAGAGACAGAGACAGAGACAGAGAGAGAGACAGAGAGAGACAGAGAGACAGAGAGACAGAGAGAGAAATCTACTCTTTAAAACCACTTACATGAAAATTCTAAAAACCAAATTAAAATTAAAAAGTAACTGCTCTGTAATTTTGCTAGGGCATTAGAAAAGAATTTATCATGTAGCCCAGGTGTCTACAAAAGTAGCCATGCTGATATGCATGCTTGATTAATGACGGCATGCTGGCAGAGGTAAGGAAGGGGTAAAAGCGGAAAGATACTCAAAGCAGTGCGTAGAAAGTAATGTTTGACAGACTAGTTAAGGAGTGACACATTCCTATTTGCTTTCCCAGTCCAAAGCAGCTCGTATTTGTTAACCTGAGTCACTTCGTGTACATTATGCGAGGACTGGCCAATTCAAACACTCACAGGGAGGTGTAACTATGAATAATTTAAAGGGTCAATAAATGAGGTACATATCTGTCTCCTCATCACGATAACTCTGTTCTTCACTCTTTATTTAACCCTCTTAACATTTTCTACATAGGACTCATTCTTACTTATAATTAAAACTGACCAAAAGCATAATTTAATTAGCTTTAATGAGATAAACTTTAAAGGGTCGTCTTTGATCTTGACCATGTGCCATTTCTTCCTGTAATTATTTGTTCTTGCTAATGATCCAGACCCTACCTCTCTTAGCCCGGTGTTGAGAAGATTATACACTCACTGGTGATTTGAACTTCCCAACAAACATATGCATATGTTTGAGTATTTGTCATGTGATAGGAAAAGTCTCTCCCTCCATCTTGATTTGTTTTGATTGACATCTGCAGTTATAGGGCAGCATTCCTTGCAATTGCAGCTTGCAGTTTTCACCACAACCCCTTATTTGTTGCACAGAGTTAAAAACCAAGCCCATTTTGAAGATTTTCTTGGAGATCCATAAAATAGAGTACTGGTCCTATCAAGGCAGGAATTGTCTGACAGTAGCAATAAGAATGGGTTGAGTTGATTTAATCTCATAAGCAAACTGTCAAGAAGAAAGAAAGTTCTAAAACCCTTCCTTCCTCAGGGGGTGGCTGTAGGGCTGTTAGGTTTTTCTTGTTGGTGCTGTTTCTGTACCCTTAAGGACATTTGTCTCTTTAGATCCAAAGGAGCCCCATGCATTTAGTAATTTTCCCCAAGACCCATGAGAGGGAATTGACCCACGAAGCAACTGATTGCCATTTCAATGAGTGTCAGCATTTGCCGAGATGGTTTTCATTGAGCACAAGCCAATCTGATGTCTTTTTTTATTATTCTTTTTTTTCCACCAAACATATTTCTGTGGAGAGGAGACAGCTGGAATTCCTTCGAAATTATCCAAAAAGAGTGCATCTGATAAGGGCAGACTTCTGTAAATTGACCAATTTGGCAGCAAGAACAAAGAACCTGCCAGAATATTCCTGAGCTGGAGATTCATATGTTATTTCATGTATATAGCACTGCCCATACTGCCAGTGGCCCACTCTACCACCAGCAGAGAAGAGGCAGATGTTGTTTGTCTTCTGATGTGGTTTCTGATATTTGTGTTGATTTAGCATCACCGGCTACCCTCAACCATTTTTTTCCCTAGTTCTTGAGTCTGTTGACAAATTGCTGTTTAGAATGTAGTTAGTAGAGCTACCAGGAAAGCCCAGTGGTAGAGCACCCACCTTACAGGTATGAGACCTTGCATACAATCCCTAGCACTAATGTGTGTGTGTGTGTGTGTGTGTGTGTGTGTGTGTGTGTTTACAGGCATGCATGTATACATGCATGTCTGTGTGTGCAGACCTGCATATGTGTGCATGTGTGTATGTGGGGGTGGGGTGGGGGGTAGGTATGGGTGTGTGGAGGCATGCATATGTGTCCACATATGTATATGAATGTTTCTGTGTGTGTGTCTATTGCTATATTCTAAAGAAGATTCTTTAAACAGGTGCTACCCTCACATAAGGAAAAGAGGAAGAGTATTGGGAAAAGCATAAAGACCAAAATAAACAAGTAGAAAATTGAATCCAAAATAAGACTCCAGTAAAACACTTTTGGGAATATATTCATAATGGGAATTTTTTGAGTAACTCAAGATGAGGTAATCCTAGAATTCCCTACTTTGTATAGTAGTTTTAGAATAATAATTATTATTATTATTATTATCATTATTATATAAAAAGACTGGATAATTAGTGTTATCAGTAGTCTTGGGAGAGTTGACAGATTTATTACTAAATGAAAGTAATTTATACTAAACTAAAAATGGCAGCTGATTTTTAAAGGACAGCTTGATAGGGAAGAAATTGTGAGACCTTAGAGATGTGGAAGAGAGAGAGAGTCGAAATCGGTCTGAAAAAAATCACAGAATGTATGCTGTTGTCCGTTTTGCTGAGGCAGGCCCCAAGGGATAACAATAGGGTATATTCCTATTTGCAACAGAAAGAGAACAGATATTGGAACCAACTGTCTCAAACCATCAGTCAAAATGTACAACTCTGACAAGGTCACCAAAGGAAAAAATAGAAATCTAACAAGGAATATCTGCAAGTAGCAGAACCATACAAAAATGACTGTCACCTGCATGCTTCACTTGGCTAAAGATTGCATGTCAAGTGCCACGTTACTTATTTTTAGTGTGTGTAGTATGTATATGTGTGTAGATGTAGTGGGGGTACATATACATATGTACATACTGATGGAGACACATATACACATGTACACACAGATGGAGGCACATATACACATGTACATACAGATGGAGGCACATATACACATGTACACACAGATGGAGGCACATATACACATGTACACACAGATGGAGGCACATATACACATGTACACACAGATGGAGGCACATATACACCTGTACATACTGATGGAGACACATATACACATGTACACACGGACGGAGGCACATATACACATGTACATACAGAGGGAGGCACATATACACATGTACATACAGAT
>CM052701.1:34031858-34062386 GCA_028551405.1 Uromys caudimaculatus | reverse complement strand
TGTCCCCCCCCCCCCCCCCCCCGTTTCTTCAGTCCTCATTCCTCCCTGCCTTTCCATTCCAGAGAGCGGAAACAGAGCTGACCATGGTAGATACTCTCATTGACCATCTGGTGAGAGAGTCAATGCTGAGCACCAAGCTTGAGCCAAGGTGGGAGGAGATCAAAGAAACATGACAGGGACATGCTGTAGGTACTCCTAGCTGCAAAGGCTATCTTGGGAAGTTGGTATAATGTGAGTGTGATCTGTAGCTTGGATAAGCAGAATGCCATCTGTGTTCATGTGTTCATTTCCAGGTCTTCGTGGTTGTGTTGTCAGGAAGAGAATTTTGTTTTGTTTTGTTTTGTTTTTTATGAAACTCACACCAACATGTCCAGGGCTGATGCAGTAATAAGGGGGTGGTTATATCTGCAGTTCACTCTCTAGTGTTCCAGATTGAAAACCAAAACCAAACCAAACCAAAACCAAATAAACCTCCCTCCTGTTCTTGCTGTTTAAAATTATTCCAATACAAAAAAAAGCCTTTTTATAAAATATCAATATTTATATTAAGATAAAGATATGCTATACCAATGTATAAAGTATTAACAAAACAAATTTTAGAATTGCAGTATTGGACTCACATGGTTCAAGTGTCAAAAAGTTTGGAGTCTTTGTGTCTTTATTAATTCAGAGAATTCATAGGAGATAGCAGTTTTGCCCTCAGCTTAAATTTTAAAGTATAACTTTGTAAATTTTGTCTTCCTAGAATGTAAACATCATATTTAGATAATAAATACTGGATGTCTTTCCAGGAGGCAATAACAGATTGATCTTGGGACCCTTTGCAATGGCTCTTTGTTAGCTGTGGCAATCCTACACAAAGTATTGTGGTCAGAGCTACTTCTTGAGGTTATTATAAGAATTACATTTAATAGTCTATACAGAGTATTTTCAAACTGAGTAGAAGGTAGACAGCAATCAGCTGTTGCTAGTTGTTGCCCACGTAGCTATATAATTAAACAAAGCATAAACATTATCATACCAATGGCAGTAACAATCTTCAGGACCATTTCTCTCTTATGTAATCTAATTTCGTTTCCAAATGTGTGTTTCTAGACCATTTTAAAATGTGTGAAATGAAAATGTAGATGAGAAGAAAACAAAATTCAGGCAAGACTGATCTTACACATAAGACAGAGCTAACTTAGGACTCCATTGGTTGAGGGCTTCCTGTGCCAGCTTAGGAATAAAATTTGGTTCCTCTGCAAAAATGCTGGGGCAGTAGTGCGTGCCTATAATTCCACCTAAGGAGAATTGGCTTAGTGGCCAGCCAATCCAGATGAATGATAGACCCTTGTCTCAATCAATCAATAAAGTGTTTAGGGACTGGTAAGGTGGTGCAGTGGTAAGTGCACTTGCTACACAAGCATGAAGGTCTGAGTTCAAATCTCCAACACCTGTGCAAACATCTGGACATGGCCACACCAGCTGTGCAGGGTCAGAGGAGAATCATTGAAGTTTGCTGACTACCAGTCTAGCTGCAGGTTCAGTGACAGACATTACATCAGGGGACTAAGAGAGTGATATAGCAGGACACCTGGCATCCTCTTCTGGTTCTGACCACCTTCATGGGTACACTTACCTGCACATACATGTACAGATGTACACACATCACGTACATACACCCCCACCAAAAAAAAAAAGTGGAGAAGTGATTTCAAAATATACCCAAGAGTTGGTTAGCCTCTGGCCTCTACACACACACACACACACACACACACACACACACACACACACACACATACACACCTGTGCATACAAATGGGAATGTATACAAATACCTACAATATACACAAAAGTGTGTCAACATTTAGTAAGAAGTAACAGAAAAACATACTATATATATTACTCAACTATTATCAGTTACTTTCATCAATAATAATGCCATAAGCTCTACTGACTTCTAGTTACTTACAAGAACTTATTGTAGGTTGGTCACCCGATCAACTAGATCGACTAAGTCAACTAGATCAGCTAGGATCGGCTAGATGGTTCCATTTTGAGATCTGAATTCCTTAATCTTGACTTTACTCTACTTTGGGCTGAAGGCTGTTCTACCTACTTCTTGTCCTCCTTCAGTCAGCAGCTGCAAAAGCATCTTCTTCCCATGGCAGACAGTAGGAGCACAAGACATGAATCCAGCTCTGCAGCACATTGATGTACTTCTGGTATCTTAAGTGAGTTTTCTACTCACAGACGGAGGACACTGACATATAGTTATCCTGTTACAGAGGATGGAAGACTTAGGACCAAGAATTTATCCTGTAAACTGCTGTATCTGAACTGATTTGCTTTTGTCTAAAAGTCCGGAGATCTGTGTAAGAAAAGGTAACAGTGTGCCAGCAAGCAGCACAGGTCAGAATGTTTGCCCAGGAGTAGCCAAGGACTTAATCTGATTGATTTCCCTTTCTCTTCCCATTTCTATACACAGCTTGTGGAAAGAACTAAAAATATCAAGGTAACACCTTCTGGTCATAATGTTGGGATCCCACCTTGCAAGCCTCCCTGAATAGAGAATTAAACACGCACAGAATTCCTGTCACAGTCCAGCAGGGACAGATCCCTTCTTCTAGTATAAATTTATTCTGCAGCCGGGCCCCTTCATATTATTCATGTAAACTTCATGAAATGTGTTCTTGCAAATAGCCCATGCTTAATAAATATGGTTTAAAAGATAGATGGTTAGAAATAATACTAGAGGCGCAGCAAAATTCTTACTGGTTATTCTGCTTTTAGGGTGGGAAAGTAAAATGTCACATCGCACATTACATAAAAGCTGTGGAAGCGTATTATCTCAAGTGAATATGTGATCCTCAGTGTGCAGTAACTTGGAAGATTTAGCTACCTGGAAGCTAGCTTCCGTGTGACATTTTTTTTTAGCTAGCAAAATAGCCCGGTGCTTCCCTGTAGGTAGGTATTGCTTCACATTTATTGTAACTCTTTTTAAAAATCCCTTCTAGAAACCACAAGTTTATATGCCCTACCCCACTTAACTTTCTATTGTTTATATGCTTCCTGTGAAGATAGACAGATCGAGCTGCTCCTTACCGAACACTTATTGGTAACCGAGTAATGTGAGTTGGCATGGTGTCTTCCTCGCCCACCACCTCCACCCCCCACTTCCACGACAGAGGCCCACTTTTTCAGTAAGAACTCACTCATTGGAAGCATTTAAAATGGATGAAAAGATAGAACGCAGCCAGAATGTCCTTCTAAAAGACGGTGAGATGCATGCTAATCTAATTGCCCAAGAGTGCACGGTGGGCTTTGAGAGCAAGTCTTCTGCATTGGCGCCCCCTGCTGGATTTGAGTGTGAATTGTGTCTGAAATTGAAAACGTATCTTTTCAGCTGAGGCATGCCCTCAATCAAATACTCAAATGGCAAACACAGCCTTCTTCTGGAATACCTTTCTTCCATCATAAACATGTGAAGCGATTCCTAAGCTAGCTTCCCAAGAGCATAAATACTCAAGTAGAAAATTACACCTCAAACTCAACATAGGGTAGAAAAACGTGCCGCTGGGATGTCTATTAGGGAGGGCTATGACCTGCATGGGAAGACAGAGAAAATCCCGGATGACCTGCTGGCTAAACCCCTGTGTGAGAGCGCTTCATCCGGGCTTCTGAATGTGAATTTCGTTTTAACTGCCAGAAACAGTTCCTCACATTCCTAAGGCTAGTTTCTTTCTCTGCCTGTATTCTCCTGTTAAGGATCCTCTCTGTCTCTGTTATAGTCACACTAGAAGGGACATGGGAACCAGACTAATTTTAAAGGCAGCCTGTCACCTACAGACTTCAGACCCATTATGAAATCTCCGTTATGAAGTCTGCCTGTTGGGGGAAAGCTGGCAGATCTTCTGCTTGACTCAGTCTGTTTGGTAGGAAGGAAGGAGATAAATAATTGGCTAAATTTTTGGCACGTGCTCTTGAACCAGCTTGTCCTTATTAAGGGAACAAGAAGAGCCATGATGGCTATTTCCTCCCAAGAGCAAACCCAGTGCTGTCATCCTCACGAAGGATCTCAACAGCAGGTGCCATGTGATGCTGTTAAAGATGCCACTTACTGCAGTGGATTTAAAAGCACACTGAGAAGTCCCTAGCTTCTCATATTCAAAATTGTGCTGTGTTCCCCAGAAGCAGAACAAACTGAGTAGATTCGACACATACTCAGGCATTCGTTGACTGCAGTCCTGTCCACAGCAGAAGCTGTCCAGTGGATTATTTTTTCAGAGTATCTCGGTAAATGGTTCTCTGCAAGTTCTAGGGTTGTTTGATCTCTGCTAGGCAAGGCCCCCCTGGGGAGGATTTTCATACTGCTTCTGCATTAGGAACCAGGAGTAAAGCGGCACATGCCTCCCTTCCCAGCATTCAGGAGATACAAACGTGAGAACTGCAAAGTCAAAGCCCGAGTGGGCACACAGTAAAACTCTGTCTCAAAGCTCAAATCAAACCAAACCAGAAAAGAGCAAACAGTACCAAGTTGTGGCACTGAAAACACAGTAAGATCACAAGGCTTGGTGACTTGGGCCTATTGATGAGCCAGGGATGGAGAGAGTGCAGCAATCCTTTTGCTCTGTGACATTGGCTAAGGTGGCCATTCTGCATTCTGCAGGCAGCTGGGATGGACTAGAAGATGCCACACTGCCTCCTTCATGGGTCTTGCTTCCTCAGAGCTGGATTCTATGGCCCTCTCTGTGCTGGGGAGTCTAGACTGAACTGCATTGCAATTACGGCTACCTTTCCCAAAGGAGAAAACAGAAACTGTCATTCTGAGGCCCCTCAGAAGGCTCAAGACATCATTTCTACCTTGTCCACTTGGTCAAACAAGTGACAAGACATATTGTGTTCATACAGAAGGGAGTTAACTACTGCTCCTGGACAGATGGCCTTATGGTCATTTGTAGAGATTGCTAACTTCTTATTTTCAGTTTTCTGTATATAACTACATTTTATATTCCAGTCCTATGTCTTTAGATAAGGTAACAATCTATACTTCCCTTTTTGCAAAAGTGTTTTGGCGATCTCCCCAAATTAATTACAAAAACAGGCCTCTACTTGCCCTTGGGAGTACATTTTCTCTGCCTGTGAATTCACAAATTTTAAGACAAAAAATAATTAGTTGCAAGTGGCCAGCCTCTGTTGCAGCCTCCCACTTAGTTTTTTTTTTTTTTTTTCAGAGTTATACAATTGATCAGCATAATTAATTCAGGACAAAAAAATTCACAGCATTGGTGTGTTAGACCACCATATACAAGATAAATGAAAATAAAAATTTTGAAAGCACATATCTAACAAAAACACAAAAGGCATAGAAAATGAGCCAAGCTCCTTACACTGAGAATGTTACTTGATTCAAAGCCGAAAAGAAGATTGGACGTGAAACGTGTTCAGCATCTTTGGAAATGGCCGGCAAAGGGAGAAATGCTTCCAGCGCCAGAGTGAATATTATTTACTTCAATGTTGTTTTTACCTCTAGCAAATCCTGGGAGAAGAGACGAGTACAAATGCACCTATTTATGTGGGGGGCCTCTTCTATTTCATGCATCTGATTCATCTCTCCACTGTGCTTTTGGGGAGTCACGGTACATTGCTTGCAATTAATTTCAGTGTCGCATATTAGCCATAAAGAGATATTTCATAAATTGACTTGATTTTTTTTCTCCCCCTGTGGTTTTCTTGAAAGATGAAAGTGGTCCAGAGGAAAAGCAAACTGCGGAAGAAATGGAAGGGCAGAGCCAAGAAGCAGGTGGGCTCAGGCTTCTTTTGAGGAGTCTCCTAGGCCTCATCCACAGAGGTGAACAACGACTTTACTCACTGTTATTACCTGACAATGCTTCCGCCTTTTCAAAGCCTGACTAACCCAGTGTTCCTTCCTCTCTCCAGTTCCATTAACTCTTACGTTGACTGTGCTCCCATATAAGACGGTACACTCTTATCACTAACTCCATTTCCTGCTTGTAATAACAGATCACCTAGTAAAGCACTAAGAATTGTGGGGGAAGCACAGCATCAGAGCTTGGATAACTTAAATCAGGTCAAAATGAGCAGACTGAGTTAGAGGAAGAAAAAAAGTGAAAAACAATGAAGAAAAGGCTCTCTCTCCATACTAAATGGGATGTTTTAACTCTCTTGCATTTAATTTTGAAAAGCCACATGTCCGGCTATCTTTGCATGTTGTAGATGGTGCCAGGCAACCAGAATGGCATCGCACTCCCAACAGCTGTAAGATAAAACATCTTCCTGACATCACCCCTATTAAGAGAAGTCACTGTGCCTATTGATTATATTGTGTTATAGATTCTACACTGTAGATTATAAATTTGGCATTTTAAAATAATAGCTGTTACGGTTCAAAAAGGATTGAAATCATTTTTGAGTTATCACACACATACCCCGCCTCATTTCTGCCCTTGGGAATGTTGTCCCCTTGAGAGTAAGAGCCACAATCATATGGTTTCCAGCCTTACTGCCCAAATTGAAATGTCCCCTTTCCCTTCCGTCTCCAGGTTACTGTCCTTATTCTATCGAGCCCTGTGGGGGAAGCATATTTTTAAAGAGTGAGCTCTGACTCCTGTGCCCACCACATCTTAGTCCATATGCTGAATCCTCAGAATTAAACCAGGCAATTTTTCTACTGAAAACTCCAATACTCTTTGGACTGCTTTGAGGAGAGAGAGCTTTTATTATTAACTTAGAAGATGGAGTTGAAGAAGGCTTATCAGAGGAGGCATTGAAGCAAGCCAGGAAGTATCTTGTGTACCTGTTGCTGGGTCAGCTGGTCCTTTCCTCTGGACAGAATGAATTTTTGATACTATAAACTGTTCTTGTCTGACAGTCTCTACCGACTACTCACACACCATTGCACTGTGTTGAAGGTGGGGCTTACATGAAAAGCTGTCACTATTTAGGGGTGACATGGATTAGTCAACCAACTGCTGACTGCTGAAGACCTGGTCTGACTGTTGAAGTTTTATGAGTTTTATTCATTCGGTGTTCTGTTCCAAGCTGTCTTTATTAACATTAATGTTCTCCTAACACTGTGCACATACGCACATGCGCACATACATGCACACACATGCACACATACAAACACACACGTGCATGCACAGATACACACACATGAATACACATGCACATCTGTACACACATGTACACATACATGCACACACAGGCACACATACAAACACACACGTGCAAGCACAGATGCACAAGCACATGTGTACACACATGCATGTATGCACATTCCCCCACACATTCATATACATATGCACACACATACATACATACACATACATGCACACACATACACACATACATGCACATGCATTTGCACACATACATACACATATACATACACACATACATGCACACGCATTTGCACACATACATACACATATACATGCACACATACATGCACACATGTGCACACATGCATACACACATACACATACACACATACATACACACACACACACACACACACACACACACCAGTGCCTATGTTTTATTCATTCATCCTTTCCACTTAAAGCAGTTAGGTTCTGGTAGTTTCTTTTTGGTTTTGTGATCACCTTCTGAGAGGTCAGAGTGGAAGAGTAGAAGCCTTCTTTAGGTGTTTGGCTCTCTCCTAGGTGTTTATTGCGGCATCTCAACTGTCTTCCTCCATAGCTCCTCTTGCTCGGCCAAGACAGTGTGATGACTGATGGAAACTATCAGCAGGGTCCATTTAAAATTGTGGGCAATGCTGATCTGTTCATTTTTCCCTTTCACAGCCTCCTCTGGTTAGGCAACAGAGCAACCAAAGACGTGGTTTTAGTTGTTAAAGCCCCTTGACCTGATGTTAGTTTCCAAAACAAAAATATCTTGCCTTCATTCAACATAGTTTCCAGTGCCAATGTTGATTGCATAACTCTGCAGGTCTCTTCCACATAATGGAAAAATGCAGTCTCAAAACAGCATAATTTATTTACAGGTTCTGACAGCTGTCACCGTCAAATCAAATACAATTGCATATAGTATTTATCAAGAAACCAATAATAAATATATATCGAAGGTTGACTGCCTCTCCAGCACTGTGTATGCACTGCAAACATTGCATTTAATTCTAAAAACAACATCCGTAGTTCCTTGAAGCTTATAATCTGGTGGGGGAATACCAACAATAAACAAATTAAAAAGGATACTGTTATCAGAGAGTTCAAGTAGCTAGCAGAATAAAGAGGTGAAATTGAGGTAACTCTCAGAGGACAACTCTGAGGAGGACTCACTGGGGAAGTGTTGCTTGAGATGGGCTCTGAATGCTGATATGGTGAAAACCCATTCTAGAGAGAGGGAACAGAGAATAAACTGACTTCAGGATGGGGTTAGGGAGAGGGGTGTGACTGGAGCAGAGTGGGCTCAGTAGAGTGTGAAATCTGGTAAGAAATCATAGGCCCAGATTGTGTCTGACAGCATGTGCTTTGACTGAGAATTTATTGGAACATTTTAACCATTGGAATAAACGGTCTATGTATTAACGAACTCATTTTGCCCGGGAGTAAAAATGAGTCAAAGAGGTAGAGAGTTAGAAGATGACTACAGGCACCATGACAGAGGATTCTGGAAGTAGAGACCAAAAGACTGAAATGTGGCACATTCTGGAAATAAGCAACAGGACACAAATGGAAATCTGGGCGGGGTACATGGGGGAAAGAGGAATCCCATAGGTTGTAGGAGTCTAGCTTCAGTGTCTCAGGGGGCAACAGCACCACTTAACTGCTCTATGAAAGACATTTTGTTGGAAAAGTTAATTGTTTAGTTTTTGCATCAATAAATTTGAAAATATGTGCAGACAGCCATAAGGCATGTCACATTAAATAAACACATTCATATTGGGGAGAGGTGAACACTACAGGCCAGGTTTAGGGGACACTGTGATATAAGAGATATTTAAAGGCTGGGACTAAAAGGAGAGTCAATGAGAAGAATATGCAACTGTCAATGGCAAAGGAGCTGGGACATCATGACATCTACATCCCTGTCAAGGGATGAGGCAGAGGCAGCCGCTACAATGATATGTCATGAAAAGAACAGGGGCGGGGCTGGGAAATGCTATTGAGAAGTCAAGTCAGATGGACAGAAAGAAAGGAAGTTGAAAATGATGCTACCTGAGAAGGAGGCTGAAGCAGGAAGATGGCAAATTCAAGACTTGTTGGGGCTATCTTGAACTCGATGGGCAAAGGAAGGAGGTCAGCACCTTAGAGGAGAGAGTTAGGAAGACCACTAGAAAGGCACACATGGCTTATGCAGAGCTTCAGAAGTGAAGGCGTGGAAGGTAGCAACAATAACTTTTTTCAGGCAGTTTTGCTCTGAAGGGAAATAAAAATGGGGACATGCTGCGACTGAAGGGAATGGTTGGTGCCTTTTGTTTAAGTCAGAGACAGTTGGTGCCTAATGAAAGAAAGTGATCCACCCCACCCCCTTCCACAGATGTTATTCTGTGTTCCAATAGAGATGCAACCTGAAAGGAACAACTTTATGCAATGGACAAATGATATGCTAGAAAGTAAGAAAATGTCCTTGAATTGTATATTTTATCTTTGTCTGTGACTGAATAACTTTAAGAAAAATATGTATATTGTTTTGCCAGTTGTCAGATGACTTTAATAAGTTCCCGCATCCTAATTTTACAGTTTTAACGCTAGTAGCTAATTATCTAGCACTGTGGAGGCCAAACATGGATCAAATCCCCATGGTTCTGATGAGACCAGTAAGAGAGATCATCTCTGAATGGCCTTAATTGTTACTATGAGGACAGAGTCCTCTCTGTCCTTGGTCTCTGTTCTATAACTGGGTGACATGATATCCCTGCATATCTCTGGGTGCCTTACTTTGAGTGGTCCCTTTCTCCTGGACTACAGTGCTGATAGCCACAGAACCACTGCTCACCTGGACAGCTGTGTAGGCTGGCAGCCCATAGAAGTACTAAGCTAAGCAAAAGCAAACGAGAAACATCACACACATTGAGGCACTTTGTAGAAACTTGCATGGGTATACGTTACCACACACCACAAATCAAAAACAGTATTCTGTCCTTTGAGAATTGTGGAGGGAACGAAACACTGCTGGAGTTGTTGGCATACTACAGCCAACAAACCAGTCTTGCCCAGAATACATTTTGTAGTTCATTGGCCTCTGACTTATGTGAAGATATATGCTTCATTACTTGTATTTTTAAAAATGCATTACAACGCTCTGCCCCTGTAAGACCATTTGGTGTGTGAAGGACACTGAAACCTTCATAGGCCAGTGGTGAGGGAGCTGTAGGGAAGGAAACACCACAGTCTGAAGGGACTAAGCCTGAGGCATTTGTTTCTGTTTTATAGATGGTGTCAACACCACGCCAGTGCCCAATCCTGCTTCCGAAGACAAAGCTGAAGTCCATAAAGATGAAGGTATGAGTCTACATCTAAACGACATAGGTCCTTAGAAGCAAACTGTGTGGGGTTTGTTTATGCGGGAAACTGATGCAGCGAAAACCTCTATTTTGAACACAAGCATCCCACCCACTCTGCTCCATGCCATATCGAGCCTCTTCAGAATTTATATATACATTTACATTTCTTCCTCTAAAAATATTGTTCATAAAAATAAGAGCAGGCGCAGAGAAAGTGTGGCTAGAGAAAAAAAAAATGTTTATCTGAAACTCAAGAATCTGTCGATTCTGCTGTTTGTAACTATTCATAGGCATAAGTTTGAAAGCATGGCATTCAGGACCACCTACCAGAGCCCCATGGCTCAAGGGAGAAATGTTTGAAAGGCATCCATAAAAATCAACCTGGGGCAAAGCCACATTTCTGTAGACTATCACTGAGAGAAAGTATTGCTGACCCAAATAAACCAAGAAGAAACTAATAATATTTAGGAGAAATTTTGTAGAGATTAGTGCTTTCAAAAATAATAAAGGAATATAAAACCGGTCATTCTCTCCTCTCACTCCTGATTGGTAGGTAACTCTTCTCACCAGAAATAATATTTGATACCTGCCATTAGTAGTCACTAAAACCTCATGTGACTGCCAGACTAGACTATTCTATTTGAACAAATGGTGTCTTGTAAACCATAGCATCTACTTGGAACTTAAGTATGTACTTTGAATCCATTTCTTCAGTCTGATCTGATTGAAGGCACACACTGCCACGAAGACTTGCTATTCTCTGAGTCTGTCAAGGAAATCAAAATAGTCGTAGAATTTTAATACTCACTTAATGGCATATATAATTCCATGTCCCATTTTCTGGTGAGTCTTTGTTTTAAGACATGTAGTTGAGGGCAGTTGATAAGAGTATAAATAATTGGGTTGTGTGCTTGGAGCTTAATCCTAGTTCTGCTACCAGTTAACTTAGCTAACCTTTGACAGATAATTCAAGAAGTGAACAAATGATTAGCATGGAAATACATAGTGAATTTCTTTGTACTTCAGTTTTTCCTTCTGTAATAAGGACAAGAGTAATGTCTATCTTCAGGCTGGGAGCATGAAACAGTGGGTCAATGCACTTTCTGTGGAAGCATGAGGAACTGAGTTCAAATTCCTAAACCAGTGGTGGTTAACCATAGCACTCAGGAGTCTGAGGCAAGAAGATTGAAAGTTCAAGGCCAGTCTGGCTAGATGAAACTGTCTCAAAAACTAGAAAATAATGAAAAACAAAACAAAACAAAAAGCTCCTAAGTCCCAATGACCTATATACAGACACACCTGTAATCCCAGGGCTGAGATTGAGGACAACAGATCACTAGGCTTGCTGCCTGCCAGGTGAGCTCCAGATTAATTGAGAGACCGTCTCAAGAAGATAATCCAGAGAATGGTAGAGGACAATGCTCGATGACATTCCCTAGTCTCCTCCATATACCTGTGCATATACATATCACACAGATATGCGCACGCGCGTGCGCGCACACACACACACACACACACACAAAGAGAGAGAGAGAGAGAGAGAGAGAGAGAGAGAGAGAGAGAGAGATACATGCTCAGTAGATAATATCTATCTCACAAAGTATCACAGCACAGGTCAGTTTCCTTGCTGTTTCTCTCGCCCTCATATAGATCAGACTTGTTTATCAGAGAGAGAGCGTGAGAGCGAGAGCGAGAGCAAGAGGGAGGGAGAGGGAGGGAGAGGGAGAGAGGGAGAGAGAGAGCTCTAAAAATCAACTCCTTTAATAGAAAGGGGAAGGAAACCGAAGTGGCTAAGGGAAGCTCCAGTGCACTGTCAGAAGGCATTGATCCCAGATGACATTGCGAAGATGAACCATAATGGGCAAGTGGATCCTACCATGGATCCTAGTTGCTGGCTGTCCTGGGAAGGGATGTGTATGGTCTTGAGTAAAACAGCTCCTTCTATTGGGGTAATAGAAGCCAGAAACGGATAACATGTGCAGGTCCCTGGGAAAATAACTGTTTCTTCCCAGAGGAGATCTGACTGGACCAACATAGTGTCCAGGAGACTGCTGTCATCTTGAATGCTCCCCTTTTTTGTTTATTGCTAATTTTCAAAGGACACTTTCCTTCATCTATATAGGCATATGTTCAGATATCTATTTCAGAAATGCTTGACATATCTCAAAATGTAATTCATGTCAGAATTCCTGAGAGGTTTCTTGAGAAACTTAGTCATTTTACAGAGAAATAGACTGATTGTGTAAGAGAAAAGATAGAAGATGGTACTTATTTTTAAGCAAAACAACAACAAAAAGGAAGTCTCAATCATTAAGCTTATCATAAAAATGTAAAAGCATCATGAGGCTAAAAGACAGAGTGTAAAAAGTAAGAACGAGAAACAATCTAATTTGAATGCTTCAAGCTGAGATTTCTTGCTGCTGAGTTGTTTAGCCGGGAGACATCACACCTTCATAAAACACGCTGCTTGTGATATTCTTGATGCTTTTAGGATCTCACACCGTTAATTGCTCATGCAAGGATCAATTATTTTTCAGAATACTTTTAGGAATTTTTTTCCTTAAAATAAGACTTTTAATGGTGCTAACTCCATCAAAGAATTGTCATGTATCACAAATGTATGAGACCAAATGTGAAGATTTAGGGGACTTTGCAGGAATTTAACTGTTAATTTCCATTAACTTTTTTATTTGGAAAACATGTTTTGTGATCTATGTTAGTATGTAATCTGGTGTAAATTAACAGTAAAACATATAGGATGAGGATTGAGCCTTTATATCCTGAAATAGCATTCCTAGAAGGGCACCATTTTTAAACGGATTATCTGTTCAGGCTCAGTCTCTGATGCTTGCCAAGCTGTCATCAAGATTGACAGATGCACAGTTTAGAATTAAGAAACAGAATTTTCCATTGAAATCATCCAAGATTGAGGTCAAATTGAGGTTAAAAGGAAGTCATAAGGGATTCATTTCAAACCTTTTCTGTTATTAGCTTTCATGCAGAAATATCTGTCCTTGGTGACACCAGGGCTATTTCAGGACTCCACAGTCACAAGATCACTTATAGAAATGCTTATGACACTCTCCACTGTAAGTGGCAGAATATTTTCTGCTGAACAAAGGTCCTAAAGGAGTCTTGTTCTCTTGACTTTTTGGAGACTTCACTCCTAAAGGAGCATCTTCTACAGAGCTTGGAATTGCCCCTGGTCTGGAATGGCCAGGCCCTCACTCCAGAATGATACCCATGGTGTTTACAGTTTTGCTTGTCAGTTGGCTGGGTTCATATTTGTTAAGATCCTAGTCTACACTAGAAAGTAGCATCTTCTAGAGTGTAAGAGTTGAAAACAAGCAAGCAAAATGAGGTGGCTGTCTTTATTCCTGGAACAGAAGGTTGGTTTTCCTTAACCAAACAGTTATGTGAAAGTTGAAAAAAGTTCTAGAAGTGTTAGAACCTAAGCAGTGTCTACACTAGTGATTCTCTTTGAGGGCTGTAGAAAAACTTCCCACTGGGAACCAAGTCTGGGTGTTCTTGCCCACTTACCCCACGTAATTGTGAACTGTGTAATTACTGTGGTGTGGCAAAACTGTCTGCTTAACGATCACAGTAGACTGTAGTCCCTACACTGAGGAAGACACCTGTTCACACTGAGTCCTTATGGCTGTCTAGTGGGCAGGACTTGAGTGGAGAGGAGGAGGTATGAGGAGGAGGAATATGCTAATGAATGGCTCATCCACACAGGATAGGTTTGAGGGTCAGGACTGAGATGAAATTTGCTCCAAGGTAAAGCTGGCCCAGGGAGATATCCATGACGTTTGATAGGCACTCTGAGATCATTTGCAAAGTCAAACATGATCTGCTGAGAAATTCTCCCTTTACTGGTATGGATGCTCTTTTTGACAGATTTTATACTTTAAATTTTGAGAAACAAATTCTATTTGAGTTAGCAAACATGTAAGCAATCAGATGAAAGTCCATGAAGCACAGGAGTCAAATGCAGGAATAAAGAGGGCTCTGGTCGAAACTTCTGAAGAGCAGATGTGATTATTAAATGTATAGTCATCTCATTGGGTAGGGAGCACTCTTGCTTCTAGCTGTCGCCGTGTTTTTCATGTCATTCTCACCCACTGCCAAGACACCTTACTGAGGAGCGGGTCGGGGAAATGCTGTGCAAACACATCCAGATTCACCTGCCTTATTATTTAATCAGTACCTAATTTGAATTTGAAGGTCAACTAGACCAAATCATAGGCTCATTAATATGAAAATCAAAATCAATTAATACCCAGGTGCACACCCGAGCTATGTCCCTTCATGAAAGTCACCCCAATGCTGTTTGGAATTTAGGAGGTAGGATGTCACCTGAGAAAGGATTTCTAAATCCTTAATCTAGTTTCAGACCTCGTGGAGGTCAAAATGACTGGAGGAAAAGAAAAAGTAAAGAAAGAAGGCCGGAGGGAGATCAGCCATGGTAACAGAGCCAAAGAGGAAAGATGAGGTCATGAATAAGTTGAGTATAAGAGGTGATCTTTGGTGGTGCCATTATCACCGTTAGAACGGCCAGTCATGCCAGCTCAGAATTGCTCTATTTCTCTATTCCTTATCTAAATAGCTGCAGAGAAATAAAACATTGTGCCACCCAGGAAATTGCTTCATCTCCACCTTAATATGAACTTTCTTAGTCCTTTTCCTGCCCTTATTATCCACCATTCCCTCCTGAGGGCTTCATCCTGATACCCATCATAGCAGGAGCAAATCCATACCCTCCTCCAGGGCTGCGTGGATAAAGGGTCTGAGTGCACATCAGTGCCTCTCAGTTACCCACGCTTGGACTGTCTTACTAAACATTGCTGGAAGGGGAAGGAGAAGGAACTGGGACAAACAACATGTCTCTAGCTGCTACCACTGCTTTATATCTGCCTGCAGTTTGTGTCCCCATTTCTCAATAGGGAGCTCAGTCAAGGGGAGAAGAAGGAGGAGAACACTGTGTTGATGTGACCCCCACAGGTGATACCTAAATGAGCTTGCAGCATTTGTCTTTGTTTATGTAAATAGCATGCATTCATTTTAGAATGTTGTTCTAAACATATAGAACATCGTTCCTATAGAAAAGTATGAAAACTAAGAGCATATAATGATTTCCCCTGTGAGGATTAAATTGCAAACATTTTTAAAAAATCTATTCTGTTGCTTCGTTTAGCATCAGACCATGAATATTCTCTTGTGTCTTTAAATATGCCTCAGGGGCATG
This sequence comes from Uromys caudimaculatus, assembly GCA_028551405.1. NCBI lineage: Eukaryota > Metazoa > Chordata > Mammalia > Rodentia > Muridae > Uromys > Uromys caudimaculatus. Next base: position 34,046,664 of record CM052701.1, on the reverse strand, counting down.
GCTTTTATTGGAGGTATGACATTCTATCATCCAGTGTCCCACCCTTTACACTGTCAGAGCCCTAACATTGAATTATTCAGTTATTTACAGTTTTCTCCATTGTAGATAACAGAAATATGTGCTCGTGCATTTTAGATGGTGTGTGTGTGTGTGTGTGTGTGTGTGTGTGTGTGTGTGTGTGTGTGTGTGTGTAGTGTAATGTATATGATCAGTTCTTCATAAATTTCTGATCCTTTGCTGATTTACCAGGAAAACAGTTAAAATATCTCCATTGCTTGTATATATTTTCTTATTTTTAAAAGCAAGACATGATTATTATAAAAATAAGGAAAAGAAGAGGAAAATATGACCGACAATTTGAATTCTGAAAAATTAGCATTTGTAAAACACTGATAAATAAACCTGAGATATTTTTCTAAGCAGCCACATACATATATTAAGTTTTAGTTCTTAGGATATTCCACAATGCATATCTGTTTGAAATTACCATTTAAACATAAAATTCCACTCTGATTTTTGATACTTTAACTTCTTGTACCTTTATTTCCTAATAAATAAGCCTCCTGTACTCACCTAATCTCCACTTTAACTGTTTCTTGGTTCTGTGTTACATTTTGAACAAACCAGAAACATTCCTTATGGCTTATGTTTTGTTTTTTCAATAACTTATGTGGTTATTTTTTAAATGTATGTTCTAGCAAATTCAAACAATGTAAAGACAATGAATAACATAAAAAGTAATCCTGTTACCCTGAGATAATTAACATTTGCATCAGGAACCATTCTTTCGTGTATCTCTGAATATTACAAACACACAATATTTTATCAAAATATACTATTTAACACATACAATATGATTTTAATGTAATTTTCTTTTTGTTATTTATTTATTTCTTACCTTCCAATTGTTTTCGATGTAAATTACAAAAAAAAAAAAACCCTAATCATCTAATCTTGGTTTCTAGTTTTCCAGATCTAAATTCCATCTGTATCTTGACTAAACGGTATGATCACTGGCATGCTATTTAGTCTCTCTATACCTTAGCATCACCATATATTAAATAAAAATGATAGTAGCATCTGTGTTATATAATACTGTAATACTACCATTCCACCCATCTGGAAACGAAGACATTTTTTAACTATCATTAAATAAATGCTTGCTCATTTATAAACATTGTATCATATTCTATGTGCGTTTCTGAATCTCACTATGTTATGAGCAGCAAACCTTCATGGAAATCGCTCTCTGTCTCTCTCTGTAGATTTAATTCATCCACTTTATAGCTCAAATCATGGCTCATAGTTCAGCTGTATCATAATTTACTCAGCGATTCTCCTATGATGAGCAAGCGCTTTCTTTCCATTTTATTACCATACAAACAATGTTGCAATGGCTGCTCTTGCCCATAGATCGTCATATGCTGATGCTTTTATTTGTATGGGAAAGATTCCAGGAATGTGAACAGTGCTTTACAGAGTATGTGTTTTAATAGACTTTGCCAAAAGGCTGCCTCCAAATGCTGTAAGAAACCATATTTCCATCAGCAATTGCTGCTTTGTTCTTTCCAACCTTTTCCAGCTGAATGGATATAAAGCAACATGTCACTGCTGCTTTTAAACATTAGTATTATTATCTCAACTTTGCAAGTAACAGATCCAGGACTTTCAAAAAACCAGTTCAGTCACACAAAAGGTAGAGCCAGAATTTGAAAACCAAGCCTGTCTGAACCCAAATCCTATCTGCTACTCTGTCTCTCAAACCCAGCTTTGGGGGCCAGGAGGGGCCTTCCTTCCTGATGGAGCAAGAGGCAACGGGTAAGGAACAGGAGGGGACAGGAAGGGCACCCCAGGAATTCTATCCCAAGAGCAAAGTACACAGAGCACTGAAACAAGGCAACAAGAGAAAGAGCAGTTTGCGGATCGCTAGCTAACTTGTTCCTCATGAAGACCCTGACACTAACATGGTGTCAAGGTTATGATGACACATAGCATTCAGATATGCTCCTCACAGGCAGACAACCCAGTCCTTTTGCATTGTACTCAGTCTTCCTATGCCTGCAGGTGTACCATTCACTTCCTGTTACTTCCCCAGTACACCATAGGCGGAAGTCTATATTTGATTTGTTCTGCACTCTGTTTAGCCTTCTGTTAAAACTCTCACTACGTTGTAAAGCCCACAGCCAGTCCTTAGGTTGCTATCCCACCCCTTCCTTTTCTTCCTTCCTTCTTCCTCCTTCCTTCCATTACGGATGGTCTGAGCAAACATTTCAATGATAACAATTATCAACGCATGTATTTAGCTTTCTCTGCTTTCCTCCTCATTACTCAATGCGAAAACACCATGCTTCCTGTGCATTTGCTTATTGTACTTCAAAACCCACGTTGCTCTGTCAGTGTTGGTTGTGTGCGACACATCTAACCTACCTGGATATAAATAGCATAAGAGTAGGCTTCAGACCTCATTGTTTAGATGCTCTCTACAAAGCCCCACACAGAACAAAGTCAGTCACCAAATGCTTATTTAATTTAACCAAGGAAAAGGAAATGATTGTACAATTCTGTTGATGAAACTTCAAGAGCTTCTTAGAGAATTTAATTGAGAACCATACATCAGAAGAGATACTTCCTATTAACTTTACAAATATGGGTGAAAAAATTATCTGATTTTTTTCCTCAAGAGAATTAGCTAAGTGAAGACATAAAAACAGAATCTGCCACAGACAGTGAGCAGTGCACAGTTCCTACCATGGTGCTGTCCTGAAATATTGTTACTGTTATTAAGGTAACTAATAGAAGTTGTTTTTCACAACTGTCTGATTTCCTTCTTTCTTTCTTTCTTTCTTTCTTTCTTTCTTTCTTTCTTTCTTTCTTTCTTTCTTCCTTCCTTCCTTCCCTCCTTTCTTTTTGATTTATACTATTTTATTTATTTTTTATTTATTTACATCTCAATCCCAGACACCTTCTCCTCCCAACCACCCCTCTCCAAGCCCTCCAGCAACCCTCCCCTCCACTTCTCCAATGAATAGGGGGAGGCAACCCATGTGTACTAATCCACCCTAGGACATCAAGTCACTGCAGGACTAGGCACATCATCTCCCACTGATGCCAGACAAGGCAGCCCAGTTAGGGGAACAGTATCCACAGGCAGGCAACAGAGTCAGAGACTGCTCTGCTCCAGTTGTTGGTAGACTCTCATGAAGACCAAGCAGAACATCTGCCCCCACACACATGTACAGAGGGGCTAGGTCCAGCTCATGTGTGTTCCTCAGTTGGTGGTCCAGTCTCTGAGAGCCTCGAAGGGCCCAGGCTAGTTAACTCAGTTGGTCTTCAACACAACATAGAAAATTACTGCCTAAGAATGGGATCCAAGATAGAAACAATGACAATTTCAATTGGCAAGGCTTCACCACCAAATCTCCATGAGAAGCAGTACCAGACTATGACTCTACATCTGCTTTGAGGATTTGTGTGTGTGTGTGTGTGTGTGTGTGTGTGTGTGTCTGTGTCTGTGTCTGTGTCTGTGTGTGTGTGTCTGTGTGTGTGTCTGTGTGTGTGTCTGTGTCTGTGTCTGTGTCTGTGTCTGTGTCTGTGTCTATGTCTGTGTGTCTGTGTGTGATAAAGCTATCATGGAGAGCCATTCGCTGAGGAGACTGTCACACTTTCAGTGCTGACCATCAAGTGCTGTACCATACACATGACCATATGTTTAGCCCTGGTTAAACCCACTGTGTTACAAACAACAATGTAAAAAGACATGACAGGAGAGTGGCTTCTTGGGAAGAGTTATAGTTTGTGGGAGATAGAGGGAAATAAGGGAGTCTGAGATGAGAGTGAAATCAAATAATATATCATTTAACATATCACAAAATGAATCATATTCTTATGTGAAATTCTCAGAAAAGAAGTTAAAGGGTAAAACAAAATGATTCTTAATATTTTATAACTACAAAGCTTCAAATTTAGAAGCGTCAAACATTTCCATTCACATTGATCAGACTACAGTGAAGAAGAGTAAAGGGCCCATGATGCCTTTACCGTGAATATTGCCATGAAATAATATGTGCATTTTAAAAAAGGAGAGTTGGGCCATTAGTTATGAAGTGATGCAAATTCCTACCTGCTTGCGTCTTCCACACATGGTTTAGAACCCTTTCTTTGCAGCCTGTGGTCATTTTTAGAATTTAACTGGAGAGAGACGAGACAAGTTTATTGTGTTTATTTGCAGTCTTCACTCTCCTTTATTTGGGTGGTTAACTAAGGAGGTTGAAAGAGACCCTAATAAGAGGCACAGCATGTAGGACACCAGGAGACTCCTAGTTAAACATGAGAAAGTCAATTCATTTCTCACAAGTACAAGAATCAATCCACATGGTAGAGGACCTGCCTAATATAATTGTCTTGTTGGGGCCTAAGTCTGATCCCTTGAAGCCTATGGGCAATTCTACTGAAGTTTATTGGGTCCACTTGACGCTTCTCAGCACAAAACTTGCTTAGGGCAGTCAAGAATTTAGACAGGTTTAACTTGTGTTGAGTAGCATCAGCCAGGTCTTCAAACAATGTTTGGTCTCGATGGGAAACACCCAGCCTCCTCTCCAAGGCATCTTGTTAGGGTACAGAAATGTGAAAGGTAACCCCAAGCTAGACACATCTGTTTGTTTTCAGACTCGGGTGTTGTTACACCCTAAAGGAGAATAGAGTAGACATGTTTAAAGTTTTGATCTTAGTTGGCACATAATAATTATACATATTTGTGGGTCACAGCATTTCAGAACATGTGTATATCACATAATTATATGACCACAAACAAAATAAACATTTTCTTTTGCTATCCTGGTTTTTATGGTGCTGAGACTCCACCTGTGTCCTAGCACTTGTCTACTAGATGAGCTCTGTACCTTTACACCACAGATCCTAGGAGAGGCGGTGTTCCTAGCTAAATACGGAATATCTGCTCATTTAGGTGCATCTGTTTGCCTGTGAAATATTGTTTAGAGTTGTTCTCCTCACACATGATTCTTTATTGGCTCAAACATTGATGTGTGAGTTCAAAATCAATACTGTACTGACAGTGTGTTCTAGGAGGTTCTAGAGTTCATTTTAAAACACAGCCTCTAAATTCCTTTTGGTGGCAAACTTATACACACTACTTGCTATGGGTAAGACTAGTTATTTAGATTTAATTCATAATGAGGCTTTTCTAATACGCTTTTTTCAAAAGCTTTACTTACATATATTTAAAATAGTTTAACTCTGTGAAAATGTATAATTATATGCTATTATGCCAAAAGTATGTTTATTTAATATTCATTAATAGTCAAGGATTGTTAAATGGCAATGGGAAATCAATATAATAACCCTATATTTATTATCATCTATTATTTACACTACTAATTGTGGTTGTTATAATATAATAGTTAACTCAGCTATGTACTCTCTTGGATCATATTCTAAAGACGTAGGGAATGATATTTGAAACAAAAATTTATCCTACACTAGGCTATAAAGATTATCAATAGAGCTAGAATGTCTTTGTCTAATGGCTTCATTCTAAATCTAAGTTCAAATGAATCTCAGTTTTGTGATTATTTTCTAATTTAGTGACCTAGGTTTTAAATTCTTTAAGCAAAATCTTTCAGACTTTGGGGATTATAATTTATTTGGGATTGTGATTACGATATCTGTGTGACCTTGGTGACTATCTTAACTTGATCCTCAGTTTTCTTTTGTGTAAAATATAAATAAAAATACTTACATAAAATTCACAGACTTAACTAGCAAAGGATCAGAAATACATGGGAAAACTTACATCTGTACTGAATGTGTACAGATTCCTCCATGGCATTTTTTTCTGAGCAGTACATTACGGCAACTCTGTACATAGATAGGATTTGAAGTAAATGGTAAGATGTGTTTACACGCTATGCAAATGCTGTACTATTTTATATAAAGGAGGTGACCATTCACAGATTGTGATGCCTACATGGGAATCCAAAACAATCCTCCTGCAGGTGCTGAGAAATGACATCACCACTACTGAGATGATATGGTGCTATTATAAGTATTAATACCAGCACAAAGGACCATACTAGGACTAAGAAATCTAAGATTTATCTGTCCACAAAATAAAACACATAATGGTGTTTCTGTCTACAAATTAAGATCATATCTCTCATATTAAAACTGCTTGGCTCCTTAAAGTATACTCTTGGCTATCCTTGGAGTCTAATCTTATCTGACTTATCACTTTCTTGTTAATTAGAGTGAAAATTATGCTTAGAAGCTCTCCTTAGAACAGTCCTAGGAAAGGCTGAGTTCTTAGCTAATCTGGATAAATACAGAACATCTGCTAACTGATATCAGTCTGTTTTTCTGTGAAATACCCCCCAAAAGAGCTCTGAGATTCTCAAACATTGTACCTATTAAGTTCAAACATTGTGCATATTGAACTCAATCATTTTAGTGTTTGAATTGAAAAATTAAGACTGTACTTAAAAGATGTTTGAGAAGGTGCTAGTGTTAATTTTGAGGTTGTGTATTTTTGTAGGCACATATAGTAGAACTCTGCTAAAACCCTGACATTTCATAAGGATATATATATATATATATATATATATATATATATATATATATATATATATATATTCATTCTTTATGTGCTTATATATTTGTTACATTCAGAGGCCACATAGCAGTGATCTTGTTTAGGCAGCCTCATGCCTAAAAGTTTATAGCATCCTTGAAGATATTGGTAGATGTTCCTTAGTAAGAGAGTTCAGGGGTTGATTAGAACCTTTGGAAACTACAACATTAAGCAGTTTCAATGGCACTGGACTTCTCAGAACCCTTAGCATGTAATATGAGTTGGGAAGCTCAGAGAAAATTATGTATGTAGCATTTGCTATGTTAATTAATAAGATCCAATCATTAAATATTTTATTTATTGTTTATTACTTTTATGGTAGAACAAGATTTTTGAGCATCCCAAAGCATCATTGGTAAGCAATCCATAAAAATCAAAGAATATAGCATAAAGTTTTATTTTGTGATGACATACTATTATGATACAAAATAAACAAAGGTAAAAATTACTTTTGAAAATGAGGTCTTGAATTTATCCTCATTCAGTGGTGCTGGGGAACAATTCACAGAAGTTTCAGGAAGAGATTTTTCTGTTCCTAACTCTCAATAATAGATGTACACAGCAGAAATGTGTTGCTCTATCTCCTAAAGGTGTTTGATTTTCTTTTCTGCCATGTGTTTCTTTGGTATTGTGCGTGGATGCAGTATGTACACTTGAGTGTGTGGGCTTCTGGAGACATGAGGTTGATGTCAGGTGTCTTTCCACCTTTATTGTTTAAGACAGGGTTTCTTACTGAACTAGAAAGTCATCAATTTGCCTAGACTGGCTGACCAGTCAGCTTCAGGGATGTACCTTTCTCCCCTCCACCATGAAAGTACCATCCTAGGCTTTGTGCATGTATTCTTGGGATACAAATTCAAGTTGTGTGCTTACAAGGCAGCCATGTTACTAACTGGGCCATCTCCCCAGCCCAGGTCTCTCTGTTTTATTGTAACATTTGTTTGCACTTATTTATGGGGTGCTGTATAATAATTTAATACACATACATACTAATAATAATCAAATCCTGTAGCAGGCACTTCCGTTTCCTTATTCTTCTACCATTAATCACCTCTATTTGTTGGCCACTTTAATGCTCTACTAATGATTTTGAATACATCATAGATCATTATAACCAAATGTTATCGTACTGTGAGCCCAAAAATAATTCCTCCTGTGTGTCATTGGTGTCTTCATCTGACTTTTTCTTTTCTTTCTCTCTCTGGTTCTTCAAGTTTATTTTCTGAGATCAATCCTTAGTGAAATACTTCAAAACCAATGACAAAGACAAAATTCAAAATAAATTCTTTCATTTACACTAATGCCTTTCTCTCCTCTCTGTAGAATATTTCTAATCCAACAGTCTCTCCTTTTCATGAAGCACAAAGAAATCCAGACATCTACTTGTGGTACATATGGTAACCATATGTCCTAGGATTTTTAGTGTGGTTCTAAATGGAAAGATTCTATCTTCTGATCAGACCATGTATCATGATTTCTGAAAGCGGAAGAAATAGTTTCCTCCTATGTAGAGGGTCCCAAATATAGGAAACTATATTTGAATGTTGTCACACAAACATTTTGCTAGGTTTGCAGGAGAAATAAAGGCAGTGTTTAAAAAATTATAATTGTATTACTTTCTCTTAACCTCAAAATGTCTCTGCTGTCACACCGTGCTATTGTGCTAACTCAAAACTGTATTTTGAAGTTCTTCTCCAGGAATGAAATGATTGTGCCCTAAGTGTTTTACAAACAGATCCTCATTGAGTAGACTTGAGGAATAACAAGTCCAAAGTCCCTCCAAACAGCATCTTACTTAGTTCTTTCAGTAATTCTTTGAGGTATAATATGGACTAGTTAATGTCAGTTGCTATAACACAAAATCCAGAAAAAGAATATTTTTTTTAATATAAGTAAAATCCATAATGAAGGGACATGTTCCAGGAAGTTATTCAGAGATTCAGATTAATTGAGGCCCCTGATTTTTAACCGAAGATCTCCAAAACTATCTTGAGTCTTGACAGACATCCATTGGGCACTAGGAAAGGAGGTTTTTATAGGCAGGCTTGAGAGTAGGACTTGTATGCACACTTTTCCCACCAGTCAGGATTCAGTCATGTGAGACATATAGACCTTATAAGTGCCTGAGAGAGTTTCTGAGTCTCCAAGTGCTTCTTCCTTCCTGAGGGGCCAGAAGGGTCATGAAGTTGGTGAACACATATCAGACGTTTCAGAGCTGAGTGGTAGTATAGTCTTTGTCTAATACAAATGAGGCAACCATTGTTTTAGTAGGGTGGGGTGACACAGAGCCACATTTGACTTGAAGGCTACAGAATGGATAGAAAAGAGATTAGGGTGAGAAGAAATTAAAGCCGGGTTTCTTTCAGTGGAGATTTACCTTTTCTTTAGTCATTGATCTGCCCTGAATTAAGAAAGACACATAGACACTCTTTCCTCTTCCTCTTCTTCTTCCCTTCCTCCCCTCCTCTAGGACTGTGACCCCATCACCAAACAATCACATGTTTAGACCTTTGCCTGCTCTGAGTTTTATAGCAGACCCATTCTTCCCTTTTATTGTGTTTTTATTATTTACATTGTTTATCCCAAAATTATATTCAAGTCACCTCCCTCAGCAGTGCTGCATGTAACAATCTTCATGTAAGCTAATAAATTAAGTTTGTACAGAAATGAAGCCACACTGAGCCCTGGCACATGGTATCTACTTGCTATGGGACATATGTTGTTGTATGCTGTCATGAGTAGTTTCACGTACTAACATATAGAACAGACAGCTCTTTTCAGCAAGTCTAAGGAAAGTATGTAGATTTGAACCTTATTTAAATCAGTTAACTGTATATATAAGTCAAAGCTTATGGTAACTCTTTTCTTATTTCAAATAAATAAATAAAGTAAGTAAGTAAGTAAGTAAGTAAGTAAGTAAGTAAGTAAGTAAGTAAGTAAGTAGTGACAGCTGCTAAGGCCCAGTACTACTGCTGGTCTGTGTGAAGGTCATAGTACACTCCTGAATTCCTTTAATATCCTCATCTTCCCTTGAGGAAACTGTGAGGACCAACTGTTAATGGTGGTCAGTGACTAGGCCAGGTTTTTCCAGCTGTGGAGCATATTATCCAAAAAATTAAAAATAAGGACTTAACACAGATTTGCAAATGTAGCAAGGAAATTTTATTTAAAAGTAAATCAAACTGGATGGTGGTGGTACCACCATCTCTGTGTCTTCCAGGCCAGCCTGGTCTACAGGATAGTCAGGGCTATACAGAGAAACTCTGTCTCAAAAACAACAACAACAAAAATAAATAAATAAATAAATAAATAAATAAATAAATAAATAAAACCAACAAGCAAACACAGTAAATCAAATAGTGCAGATCAAAGAGAGATGCATTGCAAGGAAACAGTGGGCCACGTGAATGAGGAAGAAGTCCAAAGCTCTGGTTACTGCCTGGGGTTTTCTTTATGGGGTCTAGCAGAGGAAGGGGCTAGAGTTCTAAAAAGCGTGGATTATTTGATGGTTTTCTATTTCGGCTGATGGATTACATCATATTTTTATTTCTTATTTCAGCTATACGCATCCCTACACCTGATTTTAATCATATATATGCCATTATGCACAAGTATAAGATGGTGGGACTTTCCCTAAAAGTTCAAATGCCACAGTTTGCCTTACTCTATATGCCCCCCAAACCACTTCATCCCAGACCACTTCACCCCAAACCAGACGAGCCCTTCTGCTTTTCATATCTGAATACATTTGGAGTATATTTGAATAGTAATTGTCTACATTTGATTGTTGCTAGGGGCAATGAAACTTATGCTGTTGTTCAGACAGCAATATATTCATAGCAGGTGGAAGCCTGTGGATGCTAGGTACATTGTTCAGGAATAGTCTGTGTGTGTGTGTACGCGCGCGTGTGCGTGTGCGTGTGCGTGTGCGTGTGTGTGTGTGTGTGTGTGTGTGTGTGTGTGTGTTTTACATACTGGTAGGCAAAGGAGATAAGATGCCTGGTGCATTATTTAAAGAGGGAGATGTGTGCAACCCAATAAGTAGAGTACAGATGCTTGCCTACCTTGACGACCATTCCCTGTGACAATGAGACACTTACCAGCTCTGTGTTCTCCTCGGTTGCTCTCACAACTCATTCTGCTCATTTGTAGCAGAGCTTCACGGGCATGTTTTATGTGCATCCCACTTCCACTAAACCTACATCTGAGCCCTGCATCACTTTATAACTCTCACTGCTCTTTTTAGAGCTATCTTATTCTTTAGCAACCTTCTCCAACTATAACTGTGAGTTTGTAAGTCTTAGGTTTTGTCTTAATTTGTTTTGTATTTGTCTGTTGGCTTGCATTTTTGTTTATGAAATAGCAGCTCATATAGCCCAGGCTGGTCTTGAACTCACTATGCAACTATGGATGACCTTGAATTTCTGATCCTTCTGCCTTTACCTCTCTAGTTCTGAGATTAAGGCATGTGACACCTGCTTAGTTTATGTAGTCTTAGATATGGAGTCCAGGTCTTCAAGTATGCTAAGCAAGGACTCTACCAACTGAGCCACATCCTTCTCCCCTGTTTTGTGGTTTGGGGGTATAGAATGAGAGAAATTTGCTTTTCTGAGAATCAAACTCAGGACACTGTGTGTGTTAAGCAGTCATTATACAGCCTTGTCTCTAACCCCCATCGTCACAGTAATTTAAGTTTCATCAGGAGAAAGATAGTATTTATGTTGGCTCTCAATTGATCCTTAGTGATTAGTGCACAATCTGGCCTACAAACAGCTACCAATTAAAATTTGTTGGTCTGTGTTACAGCCACCAACCCTCAGCTTTTTCTTTGGCCTTAACTGTTAGTAAGATGTAATATAATTAAAAAGTGCAGTTCTTGCCCTTCAAGGACTTTCCGGTCTAGATGGAAAAATAGAGGAGCATGTGAGAAATGCCAAACGACAGCACTATCATCAGTTAGTAATTATGTAGCCCTCACTGTAAACCAGTTTCCAGTCTAAAAAAGTTACGTGCTTCAATAATTCCATCCTCGGCTCTCATCTAACTCCAATTATTAGACCAGTTTAAAATAAGGAAAATGAACTGTGGAACAAGAGTGTCCTTAGTTGGAGAGCACATAGTTAGTATATAAACTAGGTTAGACCAGCCACAGCATGTCAAGTGCTAGGAATGGAACATACTGAAACTTACCGAGAGGTATTGTGGAGGATGGCTGGCCTCAGGTTCACTCTAATGGAAGTAGAAAAAGTGAGTCATTAGCTAGAATCAAAAAGGCAGATGCAGAAGCTATTCCATCTGCGAGAAGAGCGCTTACGAACAGACCAAAGTAGGACACCAAAGACCTAGTTTAGATACAATGAACAATAGGTACAATGGGCAAACTTTCTTGACCTAAATGACAGACCCCATCATCCAGTCAATCATCAGTTGGTGAGAAAAGTGCTTTGACTGTGGAGGACTGAGAACACCAGTCTAGGATATTTGGGTCAAGTCAACACAAAGCAAACATTTTCTGCCATTAGATACCATTTGTATATAACGAGTTCAGTGTGCCCAGGAAAGCACTGTGAGTGTACTTAAGTACACATATCTTCAAGCCATTCCTGTTGCCTTTGGATAGGCTGCTCTATAAGCCAAAGGATACTCTCTAGTTTCTTAGAGATGATTGTTGACTGAGCTACAGTTTCCCACCCCTTATACTCTGTATAGTTGTGGTTGGTCCCTCCTTCTTACTCTCTGTTTGACTGCATTCTTCCAATGTTCTCAACTTTGGATGTGCCAAGCAATGTCCTTCTTTTGTTGTCCCTAGTTGACTCCAGGGGAATATTTCTATGAGATCTTCACTTTACAACTCTTCAAAGAAAAAATAATTGCACGAAAACTTAGAGAAAGACAAGGTGAAAACTTTGGGAAATATAGAACTAGCATCTCTCATCTCATCCCCAGTACAGTGAGCTTCAGCTTCATCTACTAACGCAGCCCACATCTCATGACTTCACTTTGGCAATGAGACCTAAAATACAACCCTAAAAGTTGTGTTGCTTCTGTTTACAATAGTGCTTTAGCAGGAAAAAAGTAATAAATTAAGTAATCAGAAATGTGTTGGATGGTTACTCAGTCTTTACATGGTAGACTTAGGATAGACTTCTCATTTTTTCCATCAGTATTAGAACATTAGATATGTTGGTTCATAAGGTGACATTGCCTTTTGGAGAAATGTCCTGATATATCTCTCAATTAAAAAATGGTACTAATGTTCTGCCAATACATCTTGGTGTGCTACTGCAATTATTTTAAAATACTGAAATGTCTAGCTCACATTTAACAAGAAATGACTTAATTTCTCTTCTTGTAAGTACCTCTTCATACCTTGTTTTTCCTCACATGTTTTTTAAATAAAATAATTACATCATTTCCCCTCTTCCCTTTGCTCTCTCAAAGCACTTCTATGTACCCCCCTTGCTCCCTCTAGAAGCCACATCCTCTTTTGCTTTTGTTGTCATTGTTACATTTATAAATATGACCTGCTCAGTCCTTTTACCGCTATTTGTATGTGTATGATGGGGGTGCTGAGCACTTAGATTTGATAATTAGGGTGGCCTCATCCCTGGCACTCTGAATTCCTTGGCTGCCTACTGTTCTTTGCCTATGGATGGAGCCCTGTGAGATTTCTGCCTTCCGAGTCAGCATGTCTATTGGTGTTACAGTTGTTCATGTATTATTGATCAGCCATATTGCTGAGGTATCAGGGGTGAAACTTCCCTGCTAATCTTAGAAAATACAATCTCACAGCAGCTTTCCTGGTCCTCTGGCTCTTACAAACTTCCTGTCCCCTCTTCTATAATGTTCCCTTAGCCTTATTGCAGAAACTGTGTTGCCAATGAATCAATTAGGGCTGGTAACCATACAATCAATTCTCTGTATTTTGATTGTTATGGTTTTCTAATATGGTTTCCTTTTGTAACAAATAAACGTTTCTTTGATGAGGAGTGAGAGCTACACTTATCTGTGAGTATAAGAATAGGTATTTAAAATGCTTTTAGAAATAGCGCTGTTTAGTGAAATGATAGTATTAGATTCTCCTCTAAGGTCCATGCCCTGGGTTGTTGGCCAGATGTCTGGTATCAGGCATGATTCTCCTCTGTTTAAGCAGGCCTTAAGTCCCATTAGAGAGCTGTTGATTACCACCAAGATATAAGCATCACTATTTTACCCTTAGGGTTATCTCTTCCCACCATTTTAATATGTCTGACATGATTGCAGAGTTTCTTGACCCAGTATAGTAGGCAAATCTATTTTCCCTCCATTTTTGTTGCATGAGAATTTCATACATGCAACGAATGTGTTTTAATCAAATGCATCCTCATTTCTTAGCCAACCATTTTTCTCTCCAAATTTTATGTGTTTGTTTTTTGTTAAAAAACAAAAACAAAAACAAAACAAAAAAACCTAATGAGTTCACTTAGTGGTGTCTTTATATCCATGGGTGTCTTAGGGTTTCCATTGCTGTGAAGAAACATCATGAGAAAGGCTGTTGCTTGTCTTACTTGGGGTTTTATTGTGGTGAAGGGACACCATGACTATAGCAACTCTTATTTAAGAAAACAAAAACAAAACAAAATAAACCATTGAATTGGGGCTGGCTAACAGTTTCAAAAGTTTAGTTCATTAACATCATGGTAGGAAGCATGGCAGCATCCAAGCAGACACAGTGAGAGAGAAGGAGCTGAGAGTTCTTCATCGTGATCCACAGGCACAGAAGATGACTTTGGGCCACACTGGATGTAAAGCCTGCTGCCACAGTGACACACTTCCTCCAACAAGGCCACACCTCCTAACAGTGCCTAATGGGCCTAATGAGCCAAGCATTCAAACACATGAGTCTATTGGGGCCATTCCTATTCAAACTGCCATATTGACAATCCAGTCAGTAATTGAGTTTAACCATCATACCTATGAAGACATGGTCTGCTCTAAAATGTGAAGTGGCTTGCCAGGTGCTTCTCTCCCTAATAGGGCAACAGAGGAATTGGGGAGGAGCTGGGCTTGGCAATATCTAGACAGCAGGTTGGGACGCGGCCAATAAGATGATCGTCCTACCTTTCCACCTCTCTAGAGGTCAGCAGAACTGAATTTGGCATCTGGGTAGGGGAGGCAGGACAA
>CM052701.1:34005045-34031358 GCA_028551405.1 Uromys caudimaculatus | reverse complement strand
AAAGGCGGGGAGGGGGAGGGGATAGGGGGTTTCCAAAGAGGAGACCCAGAAAAGGGGAAACATTGGAAATGTAAATAAAGTATCAAAAATAAATAAAAAAAAAAAAGAAAAAAAAAAAGAAGAAGAAGAAGAAGAAGAAGATATACTATGGCTTTGTGTGGTAACCCAGGCCTATGATCCTAGCTCCAGTGAGGCTGAGGCAGGAGGCTTGTCAGTTCAGGCCCATCTAAACTACAAAGGAAAAGTTTGTTTAAAAAAAACAAACAAACAAACAAAAAAAAACAGAAAAGAAAGAAAGAAAGAAGAGAAAAGAAACGAAAAGCGTTCTTAGCACCACCTTTAACGATTCTTTTGTTGGCTTTAAGCCAGGGTATCACATTCAATCAAGGCTGACCTGCAACTCACCCATAGCCCCTTCCTCTTTTCCCAGGTTCCAGAGTGCCAGCTTTTCGGGCCTTAGGCACCACACCTAGCTTATAAAGTCCTCCGTGGAAGCTGTTAACTGACTCACGTCAGACAGCAGAGGGAGAGGGCCTGATAAAAGCAATTGCTATTGTAGGCATCCCCCACCCAACCGCCATGAGCACCCCGACGAAACTAAGGACTGCTAGCTGTAAATGGGCTCCAGCTAGCCAGTGTATTTGTTTTACAAGGACCATAGCACCAAAAGCACCCAGCAGTACACGGTTGTAGAGGGATATGGATGTCTCACAATGCAAGTCTGGAAAAACGCTGGATTCTCTAGGTCAGACTCCTGGCAATCCTAACCTTCATTTTGTTCTCAGACTTTTGTAATTGTGACTCACTCACTATTAAATGTGGTAAATAACATGAGAAAAAGAACACACACACATACACAGGCGTGCACGGAAGATGGGTCGGGGCTACAGAAACGGGTAGTGTTGTGACTAAGTTTTCAAATGCTTTCTGTCTACTTCATATAAATCATTCTATTATAAGCGCTAATCGTCTAAAAGACATTGCTTAGCTTGGTGTGGAGGTGTCCCTATAATCTCAGTCCTCAGAAGGAAGAGGCAGGTGATTACAGGTTCCAGCCCAACCTGGGTTCCATAGCAAACACCAAACTAAAATCCAACAACGAACAAATGAACAAACTAATAGACATTTGAGGGTAATACTTGGTACAATATGTGGTTACTGCTCTATATAAATTAACACACTTTAATTATACAGGGATCTCAGATAGTGTTAATGCTGACAGAAATGAAAGTTGTGTGAAATTATTTAAGTTATAATATTTCCTATAAACTAGAAAACTAAAACACTTTCTTATGCTGGCACAAATTTGTTAACCACTTTTTATTCTTGGTGTTAACGTGGAAAAAAGCATTTGAAGGTTTTCTCTTCAATCTTCTTTTCAGTGATAGCACCAACATTAAATTTAACGTTAACATTTTAATGGGAGTTGGTTTTGCTATTTTTGACATGCAAGATAACAGTTTCAGGAAATATGTCTGTGCTCAATTTTACTTCCAATTTCTGACTTTTAAACTTATTGTCAGGCACAGAAAGAACTGAGACGCAGTGCAGAGAATTAAGCACTCGCCCTGGGGGGGAATTATTTGCAGTTAATTAAAGCTGCACACTCCGGTGTATACTTGATTCATTGGTTATTAAAGCTGAATCATATGGTAACTATCCAGGTTTCTCACTTGTCCGTCAAATGTTGCTTGTGGCAGGCTGAAGAAACACACTTCTCATAATAATCGAAACCCATGATGTCTGAAGCTATCCTCCAGGTTTAGGGGAGAACGGAAGAGTGGGAGACAGGGAAGGGAAGCAAACAAACAAACTTTTATTTTAGTTTCTATCTGACTTTGCTCTGTCAAAAACTTAGAACCCAGCCAAAAGGCACAAACCAAGAGAAGAAACAATTCATAGGAATTACCTGAGGTTTGATGGCTTTGGTTTTTTTTCCCCAGCTGCATGTTGACAAGATCAGCTTAGTGATATGCAGGGACCCTGAGTTTTGTCCCTTTGGGCTATGTAAGAAAGACTGTAAGTTTCATGAAGACCAACATCTAATCTATGTTGAGTTGCCAAAGCTAGACTAGTATCTGCCATGTAGTTAGCCCTCAACCAGTTCTCGTAAATGAGTGAAAAAACCTACTTTCTGCATTGCTGCCCACCCATCTTTCAAGATTCTCTAGAGAGGCATCAACATCCATCCTTCTTGATTTGCAGGAGTTCTTTATGACAGAATCTTTTGAGCAATGTTAGTTGTTCTATAAACTGTAACATTAAAACTGGGCATGTAGAGGCTGGCATGTAGACTTCCCAGGGAAAGGGACCTGGCACCAAGAGTGATGACCAGAGTTTGATCCCTGAGACCTACAGAGCAGGAGAGAAACAATTACCACAAGATGTCCATTTATTCCTACATGCATGCCAGCGTGTTCTCCCTGTATGTACACAATACACATACATGCACATGCACACACACACACACACACACACACACACACACACAAATAGAATAAACAATATTTGTAAGTGGGTATGTAATGATTAGATATTTTAAAGGGCACTCAAGGGTGAGAATCATTTTGTACAAAACAGAAGCTCTGCACCCCCACCTTGCCCTTGTCAACTGTTTTGAGACCTTGGGAGGACCTTGCTTGTGATTAGATTTCCAATATTTAATATCTGATTTTTCTGGGGACTTGGCACTCACATGTGTGCAACTAGAATACTGGGACCATTGAAAACATTAAAATTAGGTAATCCTTTAATCCTATCTAGTTTGCCCTCCCATTAAGCCCACATTTCTGAGACTTTCACTGGTTCATGGAACCTGCTTTGTGCTCTTTTCTCTGTAGTAAAGATACCTGCATTACTCTTCTCTGCTTTTTGAAGCTTTGTACCACTTTCTTAGGCAGTATTTTAAGAAACTAGTCTTTGATGGTGAAAATATGTGTTTTAATGGGTACAGTCTGAAATAATAAAGTATTTTGTCTTAAATATAAGCCCACTTGGTTAGCAATAGAAGAAGCTCCTTTTTCAACTTGAAAGAAAATGGCGATTAAAGGCACATTTTGTTTGTTTGTTTGTTAGTGGATTCTGCAAAGGATGACGATACTATAAAAGACAGTGACGTGACAAATCATTCTGTGTGTGACCAAGAACTTCCCAAAGGTAAGCTGTGAGATCTTTTTTCAGGTTTTTTTTCCTACTAAGGAATATTAGCTATTAAAAGTCAGGTGTGGATGCTTCTAGAAGAGTAGAATTCTGATTCTGTTTTCTTATATTGGCATCTTGGTGCAATATTGTTGCTGTCCTCAATCCATGTTGCTCATTATTTTTGAACCAGGCCAGTGTCATTCACATGCTTATTGTTACCTGCTGGATTCTATAAGCAATAGTTTTGGAACCATTGAAATGAATATACAATATAAATGAGAATAAATAGGAGACATATGGAGAATAAGCCCAGAAGACTAAATCTCCATATCCATATCCTTGGAATACCAAGAAGGGTAAACAGAGCCTACAGAAATAAAGCAATCTGTAGAAAAAATAATAGATAGAAAAAAAGATGTTTTCCTAAGGCAAGCCAGTGTCTATGCCCAGAATGAAAGAGTATACATTATATTTATATGCAAAGGTAATGAAAACTCAAATAAGAACGGACACCTCCATAGCCTCATGTAATTTCTGAAGACTGATAACTAAGAAAGGCTTGTAAAGTATACAAGAAAGACAAAATGAGTACAAGCAATGTCACCAGACTCACACTGGCCTTAGTCTGCTCCTAACCCCAACTGCCAGGAATAACCGGAGTGGCTGAACTATTTAGGATCCCATGTCTGTGCCTCATTAGCTATTGTTTAGTAATAGTTACCTGGGCATGCAAAGATTTAGAAAACAATGCCATCAAGGCCTGGCTCTGAAGAACTAAAGTGTAGGCTTGTTTCCAGTTGTTTAGATCTTACAACCTAAGTGCAGGAAGGGAAACAAAATTCACACTGAGGAAGGTGCAGTGAGGAGGCTCTGTGTGGTGAAGTGCAAGCCAAACATAAGAAAACTGTTCAAATCGTATTTTAGTATCAAACTAGTACAACCAATTGTCTTTTTAACTTCAAAAGTATATAGTGTTTAAAAGTGACAAAGATTATTTCTACTCCTACCAATTAAAGTCAAAATAACTTGGGCCATTGTTCTCATTAGTATCAACTTGCCAAACTAAACAAAAAAAAATACATACGCTGTATTAGTTGGTTATATTATGTTTCATGTAATCCTGTTGTTATTACATGTGAGCTACATACATAATATAAATATTAACACATTATATAGATAGATGGTAGGAAGATAGATAGATAGATAGATAGATAGATAGATAGATAGATAGATGGATGGATGTAGAGTTCATATGTATACATACACATGAGTATAAAAAGGAGGTATTTAAAGTGTTAAAGAGTTAACAGGACAAGAAAGAATTTCCAGGGCTAGGTCCAGGAGAAGGTGACTCTCTGGATAGTGATCCCAAAGTTAAAACTGTCTTTTCTTAGGTAATTTACTGTTTTAGCAAAAATTGTCTGAAATCCTGTTGCTAAAAAGACAGAAAGGACTCTTGCAGCCTTCAAGAGTTGTGAGTAGAAAGCCCAAAGGCATACACTAGCAGGACGGTAAAGGCATACACTAGGCGGAGCAGCTAAGGGGCGCTTTCTGAAGCACGGGACTCACTTTCAAATCACCTCCATCCCCAACGTAAATTAATACCAGTCCAACTTCCAGGTTTCCCAAACATCTGAGAAAAATACACATGAGGTAGTCACAAGAGCAAAGAAAGGGCCTTATCCACATCAAACAACTTTTATAAATAATTAATGAAACATAAGATCTAATATATACATGCAAAAACTAAAAACAAAAAAACAAAAAAACTCAACCAAACAGATAAAAGGAAGCAAAGTAGCCAAGACACAGAACGAGAGATGTCAGCCTCCAAAAGATGAACTTATTGCTGATAACAGCAAAGCAGAAAACAATGACACTGAGGGCTGAGGGTTGCAAAGATGGCTCCGTGGTTAAAAGAACCAGCTGCTCTTTGAGAGGACCGAGTCCAAATTCCCAGCATCCACATGGCAGTTCAAACTATCTGTAACTTTAGTTCCAAGAAATCCAACACCCTTACATGGTGTCAGATATACTGTGCAGGACTACCATGCAAGCAAAACACCAACGCACATAAAATAATAATAAATAAAACATTTTTTAAAAAGATGCTGACACTGTATACTCATAAAGCAATAAAGGCAAGATTGGAATTTTCAGCTAAGAATTGAGAACAAAGATAAGAAAGTAAAAACAAGCCAGAAGCAAAATCTGTGCTAACTCAAATTAACTCAAGGAACACATTCATGGTCTAACAGTATATTAGACATGTGAAAGATATTTTGTGAACCACAGGTTAGATATGAGAAATCTAACCAAATTAAAAATAGTAAAGAGAAAATAAGATCACAAACACTAAAGTATGGGGCAGTTATTTATTACATAGTGCCAAAGCATATCATGAATTGAATTAAAGTACAAATTGATCAGCACCATTATTTGAATGAATTGTGTGAGCAACTTTCTATATCGATAAAAGACATTGTGGACTAAATTTCATCAAAAGTTTTGAACTCCTAGCAGAACAAATGAAAGTACATCCACAACTAGGCCCATCACAGTGAAACTGCTAAAATGGCCAAATTTCTTCAAATGGTATGTGCTTCAAGCAGAATAAATAGAAATAAATCTAGAGTGAGTCCAATCACAACAAAACTGCTGAGTTCCAAAGGTAAAAAGAACGTCTGAAGAGTAGAAACATCTAAAAAGTAGTCATCAAGGAAACACTTTGCCAATAGATGAGTTTCTAGTAGATACAGTGGAAATACAAAGAAAAGGCGTCCAAGAAATAGTCAGTGAGGAACTGGAAAACCCTGTAGGAGAAGCATGCTTTAGGAATGTGGACTAATGAAGGCTATTTTATAGGGGCTCAAAAGAGATTCTGTTGCTCCCCAAATGCTTCCCAGGGATAGAAAATACTGATTCCAGGTAAAAAGTCAGAGATGTATGAAAAAATTAAGAGGAAGGTAAATTAAATATGTATTGTTTGTTCTCTTGGAAGACAGGAGTAGTGTCTCCCTCCATTAGTTGTTTGTTTGTTTGTTTGTTTGTTTGTTTGTTTGTTTTCCTGATGTCACAGAGAGTAAAGGTGCTAGAAAATAAGTCTCAGTGGCCCCAGAAAGTCAGAAAAGGAAGTGAGTCCTGTGTCAAATGGTTGCCTGAAGGGTTTCCAGGTCATGGCCCAGAAGAAAAGGGTTCAGGCAGCGGTTCAATGGACTCCTTGCATAGTGGACACAGAATTGAAAATCATGAAAGCTAAAGTATGTGGAGCTGCTGGTCAGCGTCATGGAAGGATGACACCTCTGCAGCATGTGTCAAGGGCAATTGTCCAAGCTCAGATAAAAGATGCTAAAGGATTTGATGGTGCTGATTGAACTTCAGTGATTGGGTGGAGTTATTGCCTGGGAAGGAGCATGTCAGGGCTTTTAAACTGGATAGTTATAAAAATATGTAGCTTTTATGTGCGTTTTAGTGGTTACCTTGAGTTATATATTTTTTCGGTGTTGTTGTTGTTGCTTTTCTATACATTTGCTGCAATTTTTAAAAGGATTAAATGAAGAAGGGAGAAAGAAAGAAGGGAAGCAGAGGAACGAATTGTTTCTTTTGTCTTTTGATCATGTGGTACTCATAGCTTAGGTGATTCTAGAACACACAAAGTAGCCTAAGCTACCGTCTTATCTGTGGCAACCCTTCTCCCCCAGCCTTCCAATGTTGGCATTATAAGTACTAACCATCATGAATTATTAATGATGGGCTACCATACAAAGATTATGGCAGAGTGCCCAAGTTGGTACATAAGGCTAACACCTAAATTAAAAGTTCTATATTATATTTCTAAGAATTTAAATTATCTTTCAGAATATTCTTGAAAATTCATGCTAATTGTGATGGTTAGTACCTGTATTCATTGTGCTGGTACATACCTATAGTCCTTTTAATGAGTATGTTGAGACCTGAAGATTACAAGTTCAATGCTAAATTAGGCAATAGAACAAGCCTCTATCTCAAAACACACAAGCCAAAATGTACAATAATCACAAATAGAATTAAAAGAAGGCATCTCACTTTCTTGTTTTTTTTTTTTACCCAAACTCATTCTGAACACTAAATTATATTCAATAATTCATACAATAATAAGTGCAAGTAACATTGTAATAAATGCATACTGTGTCAAATGAGGGAACTGAAATACAAACAAGTAAGAGTGAATGTACCTACATATAACTAGATTATTTTATCAAGTCTAAGAATTGAAACAATTTAGTTAAGTTCAATAAAATTGTTAAGATAGAGTCAGGAAAAGAAAAGGTATTTTTGGGAAATAAACATTAAAAAAGAACAGGAAAGATGGATTTGAAACCTATCTAGCCAGAAGTCTCAAAGAAGGAAAAGTTAGTCCCTTTATACCAATGAAAATCTGAGTCCCTCATTGAATATAACAGTGATGGGTCTTAGTGTGTCAGAAGGCGAGGCAAACCACAACACAAATCAAAACCTATTGGAAATACAGCAGGGAATTCACAGATATAATACGCTCAGCAACGATGGAACAAATAGACCAAGAATAATGTAGAATGTTTTTAGAATGTGATTAACAGTGTAGTCCTGCTTCAGGAGATGACAGGCGGATCAATAAAACAGACTAACGAGTCTAGAAGTGGGACCAAGTACACATCCTGGCCGGCACTTCAAAGACAGATGGCTCAGTAAGTGACCTTAAGACAACTAGTTGGATATCTGCAGGGGAGGGGGAAGATGAAGTGAATCTCAACTTCAATCCTGCCCCTGACACAAACTCCAGCAGGAGCAAAGGTGAAACATAAAAGTGATATGAAGTATTAGAATTAAAGAAACAGAAGTTATTCAACACTGAAAGAATGAGCTAACAAGGCATAAAAAGAGAGAGAGGAAACTTAAATGCATATTATTAAGTGAAAGAGGGCAGTTGGGAAAGATTATTGGCCATGTGAGTCCAGTTATATGATATTCAGGCAGAAGCACAAAGACTGTAAAGATCAGTGGCTTCTAGGAGCAGGGAAGGAGGTTGGGGGGAGTGTGCAAAGGTGACTAAGAAGGAGACAGAGGAACCCAAGGACACTGAAATACCCTCAATGACATTGTGGTGGCATTTGCTACCATGCATTAAGCCCAACTGGTAAAACATGTAACACTTATATGAACTCCAGTGTGAGAAAGTACTGTGTTAAAACCAGTCAGCAAATAAACCACTCAGGCTGTGAACTCAGACCCTTGGGGAGGCAAGGAGGCTTCCATCAGGAATAGGGAGCATATAGTATATTTCTGTATCTTTCTTTTAATTTTTCTTTAAACCTAAAGCATCTCTAAAATATAACCTTAAAATATCTTTGGTTTTCACACACTTAATTTTGTGTAAATTATAAAATAAAGACATATTGGATGAATTTGTAATGTATGGATATATGCTCATGTCTCCATATGTCAGAAATAAAGGTGAGTTACCATATCTGATTATATAAATTTGATAAATTTGATGTGATATGTAAAAATCAAGTCAAGCTCTAAATGATATCTACTTGAATCTTAGTCTCATCTGAATGATTAATATGTAATATTCTTAATTTAGAAAAAGTAGTTCACATATCAACAAGAAAAACAAACATGTCAAGAAAAACAAAAAATAGTAGCCCAAGAGGGAACTGAGCAAGACTCAGTTACTCAACCTTAGTTAATAAGATGTGAAAAATAGATGCCCTTATCTCTTTACTTTTTAAAAAAAGGATCATAAAATGGGAATATTCTACCTTCTCTTTTTGAATAATTGAAAACATATGAAATTGGCTGGAACAGTTTTTGAACAGACTCATTCACTATTAATGAAAGTCCATTAATTTACCACCAATAGTTTTGATATAACCTATTTAAAACATATAGAGATGTTTATTCATAAAATAATATGGCATTTAGTAGTACAGACAAAAGCACTTAAAACGCCCTCAAAAGGAATCCATCACAACATGGAATATTGTATACCTTTCAACATACAGTTTTGAAAAAGTGGATGATTTTAGAAAAATATGAAATAAGATCAGGAAGTAAAGGATAAATTCATTTTGACCACAAGATGTATTTACAAAGCTACACATATGCACCTACACAGATAAACCAGTGTATACATAGGCATTGCATATTTGTTTATACATGTGTGTGTACACACATGAAAAAGCTACCAATTTACAATTGTAAAAGTGGCCATCACTGTCTTTGTAAAATCATGTACAATTCTCAACACATACAGGCATTTGGTATCCACAGTGAAATCGCAGTTGTTGTAACAACAAGGAAAATTATTTTACAAGTGATTTACATTAGAAGAGTCAGTTTTGTGGGTCCTAGAGGAGTACCTAGGGTGTTTAGGAGATAATCAAATTTATGTTAATATAGTTTCGTCTTTAGTTTTTAATCTGGGGCATTTGGACATGGCAAAGACTCAATGCTAAATATTAGCAGCAATTTTCAAAATGAACACAAAGACATAATTTTGTTAAGACAAATGTCAAAGAAACAAAGTTTCTATTCCTAGAAAAATCTGAGCATAATAGCCTGCAAACCATACAGCTGTATTGTTGCCTTGAGTTTAGGTTTAGCCCCTAAAAATACTTCATTCCAGACTGATGTCCCCAGACCAATTTTTATGCAAATTAATCAAAGCTAAAGCATCAGCTTGAGCCAAACTTAATTACTAAGGCTTCAAGAAACAATCACGTGATCCGTTTCTGAAGAAAAGAGAATGGAGTTGTGGATTATCTGTTCTAATGCCCCTCCCGTTAGTATGGGTGGTTGAGTTCGCTGTATGAAAAATATATACATAAACTAGGAAATCCTTTGTGTTCTTTTGTCTCCTCTGCCAGGAGGATTAGGCCAGAGGGCTGTGGGGAATTCTACTACACTGAATGTAAGGCAAATAAAGCTGGACCCATGGGGCCAAGAAAGCAGGAAGAATCGCTGGGCCTGGGTGGCTGAGAATACAGCAGTCGCCTTTCAACACAGGGGCCAGGTGCCCGGTGCAGGAGCTCAGACATATCTTGCCTTTAGAATGTCAGATCCTGGCGGGCTCTGGATTGAGCAAATGGGATCATGCTTAAATTTCAAAGCTGAAGACTTTATGTCACCTTCAATTTCCACGCCGCATTTCAGAGGGGGGAAATGAGAAATCGAAAAAAAAAAGTATAGATTTCTGTTAAGGAAATGACTGCCAAAATATACCATGCACTCAGGTGAAACTGCCCAAGAGTAGAGACAAATGAAGAGGGCAGGGGAGAAAAATATTCCCTCTGAAGCACTGAAATGACCTTTCAGCTTGTCAGTGAAGGTCAGGCCTTATAGTCAAGGCAACCTTGTTGTTCACCCAGAGCTGCCCATCCTCCCTCTGCGCCCCACCCCCACCCCATTCCGCACTCAGACAGATCTAACCTTCTCAGCAGCGCCTGGCTCTATGGAACAGTGATCTTCCCGGTGTTGAAACCAGTGCAGCGTGGAGACCCTCAGAAGATGTACTGACTCTGCTCCAAGAACTCCCTACTCTTTCCACACCATTGTACAGAGATACTGAGGCCACAGACAATGACTTAAATGACCCAGAAAGGACCAGGTGTGATGAGTACATTTGATGATCATGTACCCATGTCCGCAGAGATCGAGAATGCTGCCTCCTCTATTAGCAGTGAAGGGCGTCTGTTGGCATCATTCACTAGATAGACTGGGCACTATCAGGGCATCAGACAGGAGCCTAAAAGATTGTCTCTCACCACAGCCATTTCTCATCCGTAAATGATAAACCTGGGACCCAGAGAGGTTGAAGTCTAACATCCTGTTTAGTCTTAGTCTAAAAACAGCAGTGTTTGAAACAATATGAAGTGTGGAGCCCTGGGGAGCATAAGGTGCTTACTTACTAAAGGATGGAAGAAAGTAAGCTGTAATCCCTGACAACTATCCTGACTGTGAGGAGTGATGTAACAGAGGACAGACAGTTATTGTTGATGCTTTATGCTAGATTCGGGCATGGAAAATGAGAATAAGATAAATTGTCTGTGCAACATGCACGATCTAGTGAGAGAGGAAAACACAGATACAACTGCATGAACGCATGAAAGGAGTCTAACAGACAAGAAGAAAGAAGTCCAGTGAATGACAGCCTTATACAAAACATAACTCCTACTTCAAGAGATAAGATATTTATTTTGGCACCAAATATGAGTGATTATAACTTGGGAATACAGATTCAGCTAACACCATATTATAATTTTTTTTAAATTGTCTCAATATCCTGTTCATTAAACCTCTTTCTTATCAATCATACCATATATTACAGCAATGACAAAGACACCTTTTGTACTCTTTGATTTCCGGAGCACATACTTTCCAAGAGTGTATCCACTTAGTACAATCTCCTTGCCTATGTTTTGGGTTTTCAAGATTTCATCTTTATTACTTTTTAATCGTGTGTGTGAGTACGTGTGTGTGTGCAGTCATGAGTGATCACACATGCATGTGTGTGCAGGGGAGCTGTAGGAGCCAGAAGTGGGTGTCAGATCCTCTGGAGCTGCAGGTGTAGGTGGCGATGAGCCGAGGGTACCAGGACCCTAACTCAGGTCCTCTCTAAGAGTGGTACACACTTTTAGCTGCTGAGCCATCTCTCCGGTTCCTACTTTTCAATTTTGAAGTCCTTCCTTTTTGTCACTGAGAATAGGCATCTAGGTACAGTGTTCACTAGGAGACAAATTGAAAAATAGACTCTTTCTGCATGGTTAAATCTTTCAGTGCAGTCCTTCTGATGAGCATACCTCTAGATAGTTATCTAGAGAAGATCTAGAATTTAAAAACCTGTGCTTCCTTTTTAAAAAATAAAAATAAAAAACAGAAATAAAGTTAATGGTCTCTCTCTTTATTCCTTGGGTTTGGTTTTATAACCCTAATTTTATGACTTTACATTTATCATCAGTAAATGTCCCTTTGTTTCACTTTAACAAATGTTTCCAATTTTAACAGTCAATATATTGTTTCCCTCTCAACTTTCTGCCATATAAAAATCATCTAAAAGTGATTTTTAAAAAATGATGGAACTCTGTTTAATGTCTTCCTGGAAAGAGCCTTTTTCACGTGGGATGCCTGTGTTCTTACAACTGTAAACATTTTGTGGATATCTGTCCCTAGACCTCACATGACCAGCACCACTGGCACTTAACTTATGGCAGAAGGAACAGCTGCTCTCTCTTTTATTCCCAATAGTGATAAAGATGGAACTGACCTGAAGACTTTTTTATTGCTTACTTCAAATTCTCAGATAATTTTATGACCAGTGGTAACACTATATCATCTAAAGAAGGAAGGGAACAAATACAGCTCTCATACATTTCTGCCAGAGGTAAAAGGGGAAGAGATTTTTTAAATTTATTTATTTATTTATTTATTTATTTATTTATTTATTTATTTATTCACTTTACACTGTGATTGCTCCCCCCATCCCTCAAACAGTTCCTTCCCCCATTCCCATCCCCTTCTCCTCTGAGAGGCTCAAGCCCCCCATCCCCCCAACCCTGACATATCAAGTCTCTGCAAGATTAGGCACATCTTCCACCTAAGCCAGACAAGGCAGCCCAGTTAGGGGAGCATATTCCACAGATAGGCAACATCTTTAGGAATAGTTCGTGCTCTAGTTGCTGGGGAGTTCACGTGAAGACTGAGCTGCACATCTGCTACATATACGCAGGGGGCCTAGGTCCAGGGTATGCTTTTTGGTTGGTGGTTCAGTCTCTGAGGTCCCCAAGGTCCAGGTTAGTGGACTCTGTTGGTCTTCCTGTGGAGTTCCTATCCTCTATGGGCCCATAATTTTTCCCTCAACTGTTTCATATGAATAACAGAGTATTAACAGTGTCAGGGATTGGTTCTTGCCCATAGAATGGGTCTCAAGTTGGGCCAGTCACTGGTTGGCCATTCCCCCAGTCTCTGCTCCAACCCTGCCTCTGTATTTCTTGTAGAAAGGATAAATTTTGTGTTGAAAGTTTTGTGGGTAGGTTGGTGTCTCTATTGCTCCAATGGTTCCAGCCTGGCTACAGGAGGTGTCCTTTTCAGGCTCAACTATCCCCATGCTGTGAGTCTCAGCTAAGGCCGCCCCCATTGATTCCTGAAGAGCCTCCTCCTCCCAGGTCTCTGGCAGGTCTGTGAGATGCCCCTCACCCCCACCAGCTGCAGATGTCCATTCATTCTCCTGGCCCTTTGGCCCTCTCTCCAGTTTCTCCCCACACCTGATCCTGAACCTTCCCCACTCCCTTCCCCATTCCCTCTCCCACCCAGTTTCCTCCCTCCATTTGCCTCCTCCGACTATTTTATTTCACCTCTTAAGTGAAATCCAAACATTTTTGCTTGGACCTTCCCTCTTGTTTTGTTTCTTTGGGTCTGAGGAGTAGAGTGCAGGTATCCTGTACTTTATGGCTAATACTCACTTATAAGTGAGTGCCTACCATGCATGATCTTTTGATATGCCTTCCTCAAGGTATTTTCAAGTTCCATTCATTTGCCTGTAAAATTCATGATAGATTTGGTTTTCATAGCTGAATAGTATTTCATTGTGTAGATGTACCACATTTTGTCTATTCATTTTTCAGATGAGGGACATCTAGGCTGTTTTTAGATTTTGGCTATTATAAAGAAAGCTGCTATGAACGTAGTTGAGCAAGTGTCCCTGTAGTATAATGGAGTATCTTTTGGGTATATGCCCAGGAGTTGTATAGCTGGGTCTTGAGGAAGAACTATTCTGAGTTTTCTGAGAAACCACCAAAACGATTTCCAAAGTGGTTGTACAGTTTGCACTCCCACCCGCAATGGAAAAGTGTTCCCCTTTCTCCACATCCTCACCAGCACTTTTTTTGCTTCTTTTACAACTGTCCGTGCCCTTGTGTTTGAGTTATAGATGTTCAGAATTGAGATATCATCTTGGTAGATTTTTCCCTTGATGAGTATAAAGTATCCTTCCCTGTTTCTTTTGATTAATTTTGTTTCAAGTCTGTTTTATTAGATATTAGAATGACTACTCCAGCTTGCTTCTTGTGTCTGTTTGCTTGGAAGTCTTTTTTTTTTTTTTTTTCTTCCATTTCTTTACGCTAAGGTAATGTCTATCTTTGTTGCTGAGATGCGTTTCTTATATGCAGCAGAATGTTGGGTCCTGTTTTTGCATCCATTCTGTTAGCCTGCATCTTTATAGGGGAATTGAGTCCATTGATGTTGAGAGATTTAATGACCAATGACTATTACTACCTGTTATCTTGATGTTGGTGGTGTTAGAGTGTGCGTGTGTGGTGTGTGTGTGTGTGTGTGTGTGTGTGTGTGTATGTGTGTATGTGTATGTGTGTGTGTGCGTGCTTCCCTTGTTTTTTTCCTGGTATGCAATTACTTATTTCCTGTGTTTTCTTGGATGTAGTCATCCTTCTTGGGTTGTATTTTCCTTCTGGTATTTTCTGTAAAGCTGGATTTGTATACAGATATTGTTTAAATTTGAATTTGTCTTGAAACATCTTGTTTTCTTCATCTATGGTAATTGAGAATTTTGTTGGGTGTAATAGTCTAGGTGGTCATCTGTGGTTTTTTAGAGCTAGGCACTTCTAGCTATTAGAGTCTATATAGAAAAGTCAGGCATAATTCTGATAGGTTTGCTTTTATGTGTTACCTGCCTTTTCCCCCTTCCACTATTAATCTTTCTTTGTTCTATAGGTTTTGTGCTTTGATTATTATGTGGCAAGAGGATTTTTTTCTTTCTGTTCTAGTCTAATTGGTGTTCTATATACTTCTTGTATGTTTATAGGCATCTCTTTCTTTAGTTTGGGAAAGTTTTCTTCTATGGTATTTTGGGCCTTGAAGTCAAAACTCTTCACCTTCTTCTATCCCT
The DNA here is from genome assembly GCA_028551405.1 of Uromys caudimaculatus. Lineage (NCBI taxonomy): Eukaryota > Metazoa > Chordata > Mammalia > Rodentia > Muridae > Uromys > Uromys caudimaculatus. The sequence goes on along the minus strand of CM052701.1, from coordinate 34,016,297 downwards.
ATTATTCTTAGGTTAGGTCTTTTCATGGTATCCCAGATTTCTGGATGTTTTCGGTCATGAATTTTTTAGATTTAACATTTTCTTTAACTTATGTATCAGTTTCTTCTATTGTATCTTCTACACCTGAGATTCTTTCTTCCATCTCCTGTATTTTGTTGGTGATGCTTGCATCTGTTGGTCCTGTATTCTTCCCTAGGTTTTCCATCTCCAGGATTCCCTCAGTTTGTATTTTCTTTATTGGTTCTACTTCCACTTTTAGGTCTTGCACAGTTTTATTTATTTCCTTCACCTGTTTCATGGTATTTTCATGTATTCCTTTAAGAGATTTACTCATTTCCTTTTTAAAGGCCTCTATCATTTTTGTAAGATTGGATTTAAGGTCATTTTCTTATGTTTAAGTTGTGTTAGGATATCTGGGGCTTGCTGTAGAAGAGCAGCTGTGCTCTGAAGGTATCATATTGCTTTGGTGTTTGTTAATTATGTTCTTTTGAGAACCTTTAGTCTTCTGGATGGCTTTAGTCTCTGGATGTTTCTGTTGTAGTAGGTATTGGGAGGGGTATTAACCTGGATGGTCCTGATGTGGCAGGCCTCTGATGGGTATCTTTGGGTTGGATGGTTCCTGTTCTTCAGATCTTTATGGATCAGGATCTGCAGGTCTGTATGGCTCAGGTGCCAAAGATCCAAGGAAGGTAGGCAGAGAGTTGGTGAGAGATTGGATGTCCACCTGTGCTATCAGGCTGCTCCAAGGAGCTTGGCATGCCCAGATGACTCAGCGGGCAGAGAAGATGGATGTAGGGAGGGAATCTAATTTGTATGGTTCCAGAACAGCATGTGTGATGAAGTTGGGCAGAGAGGTGGCAGGAGAATGGAGGTCTGTTAGGAATAACAGCCTACTCAGTGCAGCTGGGCACTACCCAGAGAACTTGTCGGAAGGCAAAGAAAATGAGTTCAGGAAGAGAATCTAACCTTTATGGTTCCATGTCAGCAGGTCTGATGGAGGTAGGCAAAGAGGTGGTGGGAAAATGACAGTCTGGTCATCACCAGGAAGAAGAAATTGGAACAGATATTTTACCACACTATTTCATATGATCTAATATACCTAAGAAAGCAATTTCCAGTTATTTAGCAAATTTACTTCTGGGTGCTATTTAAATGACATGAATACATTTTTCTACATAGGAACACAGTGAAATATTTTGGCACTGTTATTAGAATAGTCCCAAACTGGAAATTACTTGATTTCTTGTGGCATTATGTCTTCAGACAGCAGCCTAAGATACATCAGTGAATAGGTAGGGTCAATTGATGTATATAAAAAGTAGGACTAATCTCACACACAAAATACTTGAAAGGTAAAATTAAAATAAAAAGAGCATGTACTATTACTTACAGTAATTCAAAGAGGCACCAACTAGACAAAGCCACAAGTGCTAGAAGAATTTTTTATCTGAGAGGGATTACACATGAAGATAGTCATGAGAATATGTGTGAAGAGTCATCAAGATCTATAATTATGATTTGAGTGTTTTGTTCTATCCATTTAAATTTTAAACTGTAAAATAAAGATATTTCCAAGAAAAGCATAAAGAGAAAATATCATTATAGTCAGACAGAGTTGGTGATATGTTTAGAAGCCAGAATGGCTGTCAGAGTGCTCTCTTTAGAGGCAGGCTCAGTGAGCAGAGATAATAGTCTGAAGTGCTTTGGTAAAGTCTGCCGTCCCACAGTGCACTCACGTTCTATAGGCCAGGACTTCGTAAGCATTAGCATATATAGGTTCAAATGGAGATCTTGAAAAAAATATGTAGGTCATAATTCTGTATGAGTAGAGTGAAGCCTGAAAGCTTTTAAAAATCTTCCAGATAATTCCATTGTTGCTTGTCAATGGACCATAATTTGGGGATGAATAAGGAAGAGCAAGAGGAAAGGTTTGGATCAAATCCACATTTTAAAGGTTCTCTTTGCTAGCAATTTAAAACTTAGATAATAAAGGGGAAAAAAGAAAAAAAAAAGAAACAAAGTTTCAACCTTATGTACCCTGAGCCAGATAAGGGAGAGGAGAACAGAAAATGAGAAAAGAAACATTTTAAGAAGCCATCCATATTCGGGGCATCACTGAACTTTGGGGATATGGGACAAAGTTACCTAAGACATCTTGAGGGTTCTAAGTTCAGCTACCACATAGGTAAATAAATATTAATGTTCATTATTTTATCAGATCTTTGGATCAAAACTGAGCTCATGAGGAACTGATGTCATTAGAATAAAACTGGTATTTGGCTTTTTTGGTGTTATACTGGCAGTGAAGAAACTAAGAGGAAGGTGGATGGTGGATGGTCTAAGAATAGACTTATCAAAGCAGAAGATGCAGGATGAAGGGTATCTAAACATTACCACATAATAAATAAGCCCTAAAATTCAGTGGCTTTCAAGAAGATTTGTTGTGTTCAGGCCTGGCTCTACTTGACTCTGTTCCTGATCAAGACGAACATATTCTGCTCAATGCAGGAATCTGCAAGAAACTCGCAGTGAATCTTAAGCTTTTGCAAAAATTCATATGATGTCTGTCCTCTGGCCATTTCTAAACCAAGTCACATTAAAAAAAAAAAAAAAAAGGCCTGATGTGAATGGATGCCCCCACTCTGTCTCTGACACAGACAGAGGAATGAAAACCTTTCACAGGGAGAAGTAAGGACGAGATGAGAGGACAATGTCACACCACATAGATTTACCACTGCAAACATTTCTAGCTTTCTTGTCTATCATTTTTGTGCTTAAACCAATTCAAATCTAGGTTTATTTGTTTGTTTATTATTTAAATCAACAGTTAAACACTCTCAGTATAAAATCTTTCATTAGAATGTAGCAAAAATGGACAGATTTCATTATCCTATCTTAGTGAGTATTTATATGTTCAAAACCCCACAGAGGAGAAGTCAGGGGATGTGGAAGAAAAGCCTTCAGCCTTTCTTTGATCTGTTCTACGTTCATCCATCACCTAAAGGGATTATTGAGATATTATGCTGTTCTATTCCTTACTCATCTTCCTATGTGCTGTTGATGAAGGAAGGAAGTACAGTGTTTTAGTTTGGAGGGCTGTTCCTAAATATGCAAAAATCACTGTATATTAACAGATATCTAATTATTACCCATGTAATTCAGAAAATGATCTGAAAATTTCAAGCCTTTCAGATAATTGTCTGCAAATGTCCAGCTGATTGATAAGCTGAATACTAATTGTGTCAAGAAAAAGAATAGGGTTTTTTCTGTGTTTGCCCAAATTATTGGGATATTTCCACATAAAATAATTGATATGAACTTAATTATTTGAAAACTGACATTGTTGCCCTCCACTTCCATTTAAAGCACTCTTTGAATGTGATTAAAAGAAGGCATCTGAAGAATTTGTTCTTCAGACCTGGGATAAAGCTATGGACGTGCACATCTTATTTTTTTTTCTCTTTCAATCACTATCCTGACAGGACAAGAGAATGACTCAACAAAGACTGAGGGAAAAACTGAGACAGAGTCCCCAAGTTCCTCCATGGAGACAGAAGGTACTATAGCAGATTGTTGGAAAGAAAGAGAAGACTTCTCTATAAAAAGCATATGTTTGTGTGTATGTGTGTGTGTATGTGTGTATGTGTGTATGTGTGTGTGTGTGTGTGTGTGTGTGTGTGTAAAAATGAGAGTCTATGAATGTGTATGAGTGTATGTGAGATTGTAATATATGTGACTCTGTATGTGAGTACATGTATGTGTGTGTGAGTCTCTGTGTGTGTGTGTGTGTGTGTGTGTGTGTGTAAAAATGAGAGTCTATAAATGTATATGAGTGTATGTGAGATTGTAATATATGTGACTCTGTATGTGAGTACATCTGTGTGTGTGTGAGTCTCTGCGTGTATGAGTATATGTGAGTCTCTCTGTCTCTCTGTCTCTCTGTCTCTCTCTGTCTCTCTCTCTGTCTCTTTCTCTCTCTCTCTCTCTCTCTCTCTCTCTCTCTCTCTCTCTCTCTCTCTCTGTGTGTGTGTGTGTGTGTGTGTGTGTGTGTGTGTGTGTGTGTGTGTGTGTGTGTGGAGAGCCAGCATCAGTCTTCATGTATGTCTTATCTTGAAAGGCTATAAAAAGGCTTTTTGCTCTGTAATCATTGTGTTTTCTCAATGATTCCATCTTAAATATGTGAGTCTCTTTCTGTCTCCTTCCATTTAGACCTTTCACTAAATCAAGATGATGCCACAATTATGGAACAACCAGAAGTGATCCCCCTGATAGATGACCAAGAAGCACAGGAAGGTGGAGAAGGTAGGAATACTCCTGAATTAACACATCACAATCAGAGAGGTTATGTGGACACCTGCCTAGAATCCAGGTACCAAAGCTGTCCTCCACAAATGCAGCCAGAAAAGGGAGAAATGAACACATCTATGACCTCCCACTTGTTTTTGAAACTAGAGTAAAATCCAGAAGTAACAAAAGGTGTTATTGACTACACCACTGTCTTTCCAAATTAAATGAAGGTGTACTTGATTTTTTTTTTACTTCACTTAAAAATTTGAAACTCTAACATTGAGAAGGTCTGTAAGAGATCAAAATCATAAAATAGGGGGATGAAATCCTAGGAAACTGAAGTGACTTGAGAATGAGTAGATCAAATCTTTTGTACTAATTTCATCCTGCCTTCCTTTGAATGATGATATTTAGAGAAGCGTGGAAAAGTCTTTGTCCTTTGAACTTTCTAAGTTGCAAACCTTGTCTAATAATCTTAGAATAGAATAATATTGAATCACATTTAAAAATTAAACTGGGTCATAATGAATTCTACCATGGTAGAAGGTATAAATATTTTATAAATAATAAAATATCAGGGGATAAAAGTACTGTATTGAAGAGACTTTTTATAAAAATATCAGGGAATAGGCTAGAGAGATGGCTCAAAAGTTAAGAGCTCTGACTGCTCTTCCAGAGGTCCTGAGTTCAATCCAGAGCAACCACATGGTAGCTCACAACCATCTGTAATGGGATCTGATGCCCTCTTCTGGTGTGTCTAATGACAAGGGCACTGTTCTCACATATATAAAATAAATAAATCTTTAAAAAAAAATCAGGGGAATTTAGTATTTACAGAAGAAATGGAAGACTCCAATTCTTAAATGTCTCTTTTAAGGTTCATGGAGTGATGTGTTATGTCATCTCATAAGAGCATCATCATGCTCTTAGATCAGTAGGTGTTTGCAACAGGAATAGCAACATCATGACTCAGTAGACCTTGTTTGTGGAACACCATGATCAATTTTTCTTCCAAATTAAAACACAGACATGATCTCAATTGTAAAATCAGGTCAATTGCAAGTATAGCTTCCAAGTTATGAACACTTCTTGGCAGGAGCATTGATGTCATTTAATTGCTGAGCTACAGTAGAAATTTTGACACTTTTAAAAACAATCCACTCTATTTACCTCACACCGCTCTTCTTCCCTGTCTTTGCTGTGTTCTTCTCAGTTACAAATTAGAGTTCAGCCTCATGGCACTAGGTTTGTGGCAAGTCAAATAAATGGTATATCTGATAACTGGAGTTGCTTATCTGACAGTCATAAGAGAGAATCAATGCAACTTTCACTCAGATTCAGATCTATAATATGATAAAAAATTAGTATATGAACATTCCAACTTTTAGACTCTACCACTAAAATGAAAAAGATACAATGAATTCCCATTTGCTTGCTTTTTCTCTTGAAGAAATTATTTGTTTTTGTACAGTATCTGAAAATGCAAATGGATTAAAGAACATCAAACAATTTATACATTCTTGCCTTTGTAATTTGACCTATAGAGGAAGTCCACATTCGCCACAAAGTCTCATACAATGAAACATTTCTGTAATTATTGAAGTTCACTTTCCCTCTGTTCTTTGTAAGTCACCAACCCTCTTCTGCCGGCGATGGAACAACATGTGGAAAGCCAAGGGCAAGTTGAATGTATTACCTTTGTTATCTTATTCTTTGCATCAGCAGAAAAGTGGAAAGCTATTCTGTTACATGTAAGGAAAGTGCTTATGCTGTACTTATGTTGCTAATAATAAGACAGACAGGGTAAACTATAGGAAAGAGGCTCATTTGGGCTCCCATTTCTGAAGGTATAAGGTCAAGGGCTTGCATCTGGTGAGGGTTTTCTGGTTGGCAGAGTCCTGAGATGATGCAAACATAGCATGGAATGAGACACAGAATATATGGACATTTGTGTATGCATCTATGTGTGTGAATGTCTATGTGATATATATATATATACACACATATATGTGTGTGTGTGTGTGTGTGTTCACATGTTCATATATGCATGCCTAGTCTCTCTCTCCTTATAAATGTATTAGGATTCAATTACATAAGATTTAGCCTAATGACCTTGACTCACTTCTAAACAACACAAGCAAATTAAATCTCTACCCATTTAATTCCTGACAATGGGTATTAAATTTTAACATGTGAAGCCTTGGGAGACACTCAAGCTATGGTAGCCCCCTCTAAAATAGGAAGACAAAGTAAACTAGTGACACCCTGAGGAGGTAGGTATATTCACATCAAGGACAACCGAGTGGCATTGGACCAGTTATTTAATTTATCTACATCAGAGTGCTCATCTTTATGACAGTGATGACCAAAGTAGTTGACACACTATTTGCAGTGAACACTCAACCACATGTGCACATGTCAAACACTTGCAAAAAGACATGGCACAGAAAGTATTTAGTCTTTAGCCCTGTTTGATGAATTGATGACAAAGGGAAGAAGATTCACAAAAAAAGTTCCCCAAGTCCATTCATGGCTATCTATAACTACTGGAATCCATAAACATGTACATATACTACTACCTTCAACAACAAATAATCACTCACATTTGATTGATAGAACCACCTTCTAAAGGTAGTAGAATATTGTTATAGACTTCTTACCTGAAGATATATTTTATCCTATAGAAATGGAACTATTAATGGTTAATATAGTTTAAGAGTTCTCTCACCTATAAACTGCCTTTTCTTTGTTGAGATCTTAATCTTGTGTTTCACAAATAATAATAAAATCATTATCTCTGTTTTTTTTTTAAGATTTATTTGTTTATTTATTTTATGTATATGAGTACACTGTAGCTGTCTTCAGACACACCAGAAGAGGGCATCGAATCCCATTACAGATGGTTGTGAGCCACCATGTGATTGCTGGGAACTGAATTCAGGACCTCTGGAAGAGCAGACACTGTTCTTAACCACTGAACCATCTCTCCAGCCTGATCTCTGTTTCTTAGGCAAGATGCAGTTGAGCTATTAGTCATCCCCCATATGGAAGTCAATGAATAAATTCAAAGTGCTTACAGTTTATTTTGCTTTCTTTAGATTCTAATAGTTATTTTTAAAAAGCTGCTTTGCAAACATTTTGAGAATCCACCTCCAGGTTTTGTGTATATTCATGAAGGCATCTCTTAGTGGAAAGATATGCAGGTATATTAAGAATTAGATATCAACAAAACAAATTGGTGCCCTGTTCTATTTGTAGAAATGTTCTCTGTACCTCAGAAAACACTTGTTCTCTTTTAATATGAAAATCCTTCTACTGAGACAGACAGTGGTACCTCAAAAAAAGTTCACACCAGAAAAAAAAGTGCAACATCCTTCATTCTCTTTGCAGCATTTTATAGGATCAGAAAATGTAGATAACCATCAGGACACATCTTCTATGGCTCCCAGGTGTATGAGCACAGATGTTGCAACATTAAGATTTGAAGTTAGCTCTACCAAAATATGAATCTTTAAAAGAAGGAAAATATTCAGCAGAAGCTCATGCTGATAAAATTACACAATAGCACAATGGACATCTCCCCGGGAGACCAGAACGACAAATTTTCAACAGTCGGAAAGTGAGGTTTCACATATGGCGGCTCTGCTCACGGAGCCACATTGCCTCCTAAATGAGGCCAGGTTGATGCTCTCCCAGCAGGATCTGCAACGATTTGAAATCTAGAGAAATCACATTCTTTAGGTTAATAACTAAATAGGAGAGAGGTACAGGAGATGCTTACTAAGAAGGATATCATGTTTTTATATAAAATTTCATAAGAATTTTACTCCTAGTGAAATTGGCAATTTTTTCTTGACTTAAAGTCTCAAAGATACCAACATTGTATCATTATTAAAGGCAAAATTTTTCATTTCTATTTTAGTACACATGTTGGAGTTTTTATTCAAGGTTTACCGGGAGTGCAGCCATTTGCTCTCAATTATTTTTATAGAATGAATTAGTACAGTGTGGAACTGCAACATTTCACCTGTTTATTTAAGGCTGACCAGTGCTGTTTGGGAACTTCAAGTGTACTATATCCTTTGGACTTCTTGGGGGAAAGATGAATATGGACAGGAACGCAGGTAAATTGCTACCCGTGAGCCAGTGAGCCATTTGTTTTAATGTTTACACTTCAGCAACTGGCCAGCCAGGACCAGGAAGTACATATAGCAGCCATGACATTCACCCTGACTGTGTGATTGTTGGCAAATCTTTTAACTTGTAAGAATGTCCACTTCTAAGGTAGTAATCAGAGGCAGGGATGCAATAATGAAATTATAAGTTACAACTTATTTAGTTGTCAAAGCAGGCCAACTCTGAAGGAAAGATTCTTGCTGAAAGAACACGGACAACATTGGAAGCGATTAGCAGCAGCACACTCAGAACTGAAATAGTAGGATGGCTCTACTTTAACTTATTTTATTCTGCTGGTAAAAATGCAGAGGCTCTTAGGCCCAACACAAAGATGGCCAGTTTAATCATATTCTACATTAGGACCTATCAAGAACCGTATCCCTAACTTCCCTGAAGACATATGAGTGAGGAGATACGCCATTCTGCTTGACTTTAGTTTATCCAAACTCTACTCAGAACCCCCGTTTTCATAGTCATCATCGTCGTCGTAATCTCCTCCTCCTCCTCCTCCTCCTCCTCCTCCTCCTCCTCCTCCTCCTCCTCCTATCCTCCTCCTCCTCCTCCTCCTCCTCCTCCTCCTCCTCCTCCTCCTCCTCCTCCTCCTTCTTTAAATATACAGCTCCTATGGCCACTGTTGAATTTTTCAATGAATACATAGTAAGCCAGCCACTTACTCTTCTGCTGCTACCTGTCCAACCTGTTAGGGATTTATCTCGTCTGTAGGACACCAGTTCACCTCTCCCAGTGTTTTCCATTATTGATGCCATCCCAACATGGCTGCCCATGCTGTTTTGTCTCTCCTTGGAAAGTACGGTCTGTACCAGCAGTGTAGCCTTCTGTCAGATTGCTAACACTGGGGCTTCTATAGCCAGCCTGTGCTGTGCCAATGATAACTGGAGTAGTCAGGTTTTCTTTTGACGTGTGAAAAACGTTATGTAAAATTGAATAGTAAATCCTGCTCAGAACTGGCCAGGGTTTCTGTTATGATCTTGCATCTTGAATAACAGACCAACTTCCTGGAACCTCCCATTTCAGAGATCCTGTGTTTCTTCTTTTTCAATGAAGTCAGCTGAGCAGTGCTGTGAGTCTCATATTAGCAACATCCTTAGTCAGTCTCCGAGGGACACTTTCACTCCACTGACTTTCTTCTGTTACTTCATCTCTTTCTAATCTTACTTTCTAGCCAGAAAATTTCAACTAAAATTTGTTTTAAGATAAATTCTAAATGAAAAGAGGCTGGCCCCTGTTCATGCTTTATGCAGATTCTAAAACATTTCATGGAATTCCTTCTATGTGTTAAATACACTGAACATAAAAATATAAAGTTTTAACCTAAATTCTAAATTAATCTAATTAATTATGATTTTTAAAATGGTAAACTTTTTTATGTTTCACATTCAAATTAAAATGTACAGGCTAGGTAGGAAGTCTTTTCATGCTCAATAATAATATTGGTTTACATAGTATGCCTTTAATGTGTGTGTGTGTGTGTGTGCGCGCGCGCGCGTGCGTGCATGTGTGTGTGTGTGTGTGTGTGTAAATATTGAATCTGTCCAAACCTTCTAGTCAACTGTGATTGCCTTGTCTTTTAAAATAAAAAAAAAAAAGTTTTTACATGTGACAAGAATTTGATGGCCTCTTTCTGTGTCCCTGACATTTCTTCAGAGTGAGATTATGACTTCTAATCAGGTGTCAACCACTGCCACCTTCTCACTTCAGCCTCACCTGTGTCTTCATCACAGTGTTCCCAGAGATTATTGGGCCTCACATGCAGACACTCCACTACTTGGGCATCCCACATTCCCTGAAGATCCATGCTCTCAAAAGATGTATGTAAGCTTAAGTGAGTGTCAAGAGCAGGCTTGCAATTGAAACAGGCTCATGCCTGTCTGAAGACTCCTCTAAGGACCCTCTAGCATCCAGCTACATCCTGTATCTTCTTTGTCCTGTTTTATCTCTTCCCCTCTACTAATCTCCATATTTCATTTACAATTAAATTTGTTTCAAGTCTAGGTTAGTCTGGCCCTGGCCCAATACAGGTAATTCTACAACTGTGTGACTCCTGGAAGTAATTTTCAAAATCAAAAAGATCTGTCTGTCCCTAAGTAGAATTTTAACTCCAAATGTTAAGCTTGTTCCTTTCTGAAATATTAGAGTTCTGAAACTCTCTATTTAAAGTACCCGAGTTCTTATCACAAGTAATGAAAAGATTAACTTTTATTTGCATTTAAATCTAATATTTTATGATATATATTATCCTTAAATATTCCATAAAATTAACTTCCTCTAAAGACAGCAAGTATAAATTATTAACATTTGGTGACACTTTATTTAGATTACTCTCCAAGATGTTTTATAAGGCTGAATTGCAATTTTCAGAAAGATAAAATCATGACCATCATACAAAATTAAATGTCTGCAAATGATTTTATTTAAATCATGCATTAATAAAGAAAGCAGTGCTATATTAAAATCGTATCAAGAGAACACTTGAAGAATACACACATACACACACACACACATATACATATACATGTATGTATGTATGTATGTATGTATGTATATTATAACCTCTGTAATGAAGTAAAGGTAAATGGATATGTATATGCATTATGGTTATATGCATAGCACATTCAGAATTATAAATTCTTTTTTTTAAATTTATTTTTGATACGTTATTTACATTTCCAATGTTTTCCCTTTTCTGGGTCTCCTCTTTGGAAACCCCCTATCCCCTCTCCCTCCCCGCCTCTGTGAGGGAATTCCTCCTCCCACCTACCCGCCCACCC
>CM052701.1:33850028-34004545 GCA_028551405.1 Uromys caudimaculatus | reverse complement strand
TCTCCCTCTCCCTCTCCCTCTCCCTTCCTCCCCTTCTTCCTCTCCTTTTCCCCCTCCTGCTCCCCTTCCCTGTCCCTCTCTCTCCTTCTTCTTCCCCTCCTCTAACAGCATCTCTGTGCAGTCAAAGTTGGCCTCAACTCAAGAAGCTCCTCAGATTCCACTGCACTTAGCTCTGTATATTTTCTCCTTAAAGACGTATTTCACAGAATATTATTTTTGACTTTTCACCTTTAGTTTATCCCTTAAATATTAATCATGATTACACTGTTCACAGGTTATATACTTATAAGAACAGTCCCTCAAGTCTGGGTGTGATAGTACACACCTCTAATCCCAGCACTTGGGAGGAAGAGGCAGGTGAATCTCTGTGAGTTTACCAGCCTACTCTACACAGCAGTTGCAGATCAATCAGGTTACATAGTGAGACCTCGTCTTAAAAAAAAAAATAGTTCAAGTAACATTCATCATATTTTTTACATTAACCTACAATTCAAAGTTTAGGGAGGACTTGTCAAAATTATAGTCAATATTTCACATTCTGCCACATTTCTCTTATTGTCCAATGAACAAAATAATGTAGAAACCATTATACAATTACAAAACAAAATTTTCAAAAAAAATCTAGTAATTAAGAGTACCTTCATCCAGGCAGTGGTGGTGCACGCCTTTAATCCCAGCACTTGGGAGGCAGAGGCAGGTGGATTTCTGAGTTTGAGGCCAACCTGGTCTACAGAGTGAGTTCCAGGACAGTCAGGGCTACACAGAGAAACCCTGTCTCAAAAACCAAAAAAAAAAAAAAAAGGAGTACCTTTAAGAGTATATGAAAAAATAGTTTTATCTGCCAAACTCTTGCCTTTTGAAGAGGTAAGCAGTAATTAGACTTTAAGATTGCTTGACAGTACAGAAAGCTATCTAAAATATATCTCCCTACTTTATCACAATGGATAAAGAGTAATCATTTCAGTTCAGTCATGAAGAAAATGTGGGATTGAGAGAAACGCTGAAGATTCCAGAAGGAAACCAAATAATGTCTCAGATACTTCCAAGCCCTAACACCTGGAACCTGGGACTGCGCTATGCATTTCCAGGTGCAATAACGTTGGTGATCTTGAGATGGGCAGAACCTGGTGTGCCCAGGTGAGCCCAACATAACCACAAGCTTGTAAGAGAGGGAGAAGCAGGAGAGAGTCTGAGTAGAGGAAGGAGCTGTGTGGATGGAATCTCGGGAAGGCGAGGCTGGCAGCTTTAAAGAAGGAGCAAGGGGATCATGAAATGAGGTGTATGAACGACTTCTGTGTACCAGAACAGGTAAGGAAATGGGATCGTCCCTAAAGCCCCAACACTTTGATTTTAGCTCTGCAAGGCCTGTTTCAAATTCTGGCCTCCTTTAGACCTGTGGTAAATTGCAGGAGTAAGAGAATGCAAGTGTTATCTCTCAGTGTGGTTTCTCCTAACTAAAAAGGCCAGAGTTGTCTAAATTGTTAATTAACTACTAAGAATTAATAGATTCTCCCAGAAAAGAAGAGACCCGTAAATCTTTACTTTACTTGGGAATCTGTATGATATTTAAAATTAGGCAGTGATTCATTATTATAACCTAGCTTCTCAATGTCAGTATCTGTTGGTTGGAAGGGAGAGCTCAAGTTCATTTATTCACTGCAATCACAGTAAATCCTAGGAAAATATGGAGGAGGAGGAAGAGGAAGAGAAGGAGGAAGAGGAGGAAGAGAAAAAAGAGTAAAAGAGGAGGAGGAGGAGGGGGGGAGGAAGAGGAGAAAGATGAGGAGGAAGAGGAGAAGGAGGAAGAAGATGAGGAGGGGGAGGAGAAGAAGTAGGAAGAAGAGGAGGAGAAGGAGGAGAAGGAGGAAGAGGAGGAGGAGAAGGAGGAAGAAGATGAGGAGGAGGAAAGCCATTAGAGAGATTTCAGAAAGCATGAAAAATACCAAAATACAAGAAGGAATAGGATTGTTTTGGTTGATAATAAATAATAATGCATGAATCTGATGCTCTTAGAAATGGAGAGCACACTAACTTATACTTACCAAACTTTGAAATTTGTCCCTTGCTGGCTTTCTAATGATACAAAACGGGAGGAGGAAAGGTGGCCTTCCTAACTCTCTCAACCATTAATGCTAAAATACCAACAGGTATAACTAGTAGAGTCTATGAGTGTGGCTCTCAAATGTAGACATTCAAAAGAGTGCTAGTTGCAATGCAGGTTCCTAGGCACTGCCTCCCAGGGTTCTAATACCATAGGTCTTGGTGGGCTTTGGCATCAACTCTTAGGATACCACTATTTCGTGAGAAAATTGGTGGTCTTGTCCATGTTTTAAATTAGCGCTGCTATGCTAGTACATTGCATCAAAATCTAGAACAATTACTAAAGGAAACATATCCAGCCCATTTATACTCGCTCTACTTTCACATCTTAGTTCGTGGGTGAGCTCTTTGATAGAAGGGTGAATCACAAAGCAGCCCCCTCGGCCACTTCAGTTGCACTTCCAACAATGTTCAACAAACGTACAAATATGGATCCAGCATTTATTTGTACAGGACACCCAGCTTGAGGTAGGTGGAAAAACCAGGACAGATAAACAAGACATCAAAGATGGGGAAACAGATCCATCAATGGTAGTTCTCAACATGTGACTCTGGAATCAGCCAATCATAGCATCAGCAGTGTCTCAGACTCACTGTAAGTGCAGATTTCTAATCTCTACACCAAACTTCTGTAATCATGGCTTGTGATTTTGTTTCAGAGGCTATTAAGACGTCAGTAAGTCTTAGACCATGTAAACCTTGTATGCATTTCCAAATTTATATCTGGAAAATTATATGTCCATATCCTAAAGACAAGGCAGTAAAAGCAGAAAATGAGAAAAGCTAAGGCATGAGGCTGATGGTTCATACTTTCCTAGCAACAGTAATTCCATTTCCCACAGATGTATCCCCACATTAAGGAGCAGAACTTCCAACTGAGTTGAGCCTGGTCACCTGAAGGCAGGCTGGGACTTATCCCTCCAGTTTCGAGTTAATAGGTCTGAAGACAGAGGCTGGTCAAGAGTTGTGTTATTTATAGCAAAATCCTGGGTAATGCTGACGCTGCTGGTACAAGAAGCACATCTATAGAGTTGAAGAGCCTCGGTGCACCACCCAAACCAGCTGACTCACACCAGGCACTATGGATGCAAATGCTCACCTAGCATCACTGTGAACTCCCAAGACCTGCAGCTGGGGTCAAATGTGAGAGTTTACTTAGGTCTGTAAACCTACCACTTAGTTCCACTGTATCTTAAAAGAAACTAAAAGGCAAGAACCCATAGAGGAAAAATGCAGTCTAATTTCCAGACCTGACTCTCCCAATGCCTGGGGAGTTCCTATAATTTCAGAAAAATTCATGAGACAAAGGCTAGAACATGTATATGTTTAACCATCAACAGACCAATCAGTCCTTTCTTTGGGTGACAGAGGAATTGGGCCCCAATCTGCTACAAGACAGTTCTTCCTTCTATTCTGGGGTGAGAAAAATTGGATCCTAAAAACTCCCAACTTTTGGACAAAATCATCATCATCATCATCATCAAAGGGGCTAGGGAGTGGGCCTGTCTCATTCTCGACCCGGCAGAATTCTTTTTCTAAGTCCATTCCTTTGATGTAACTGAGAAACAGTTTATAGTCTGATCTATGAGCAGGGAGGCAATAAAAGAGTCTCTCCTCCAGATCTCTCCCCTCTCATCAGGACTTAAGCATGAGTAGAAGACCGCAGAACAGACAAGGTCCGTGGCTCCCAACCGTTTTCACGCATGTCCTCTCTTGCCAACCTCAAAATGCATTCTACACCAGCAGGAAACAAAAGAGGAACCACGCCACACCATAATAGCCAGTGAGGACATAGGAGAAGGCTCCTCTTTATTTGCAGCTCTGGGTGTTTTAAGACATGCTCCATACACGTGTGAATTGTGAACTCAGAAAGCCTGGTGACACCAAAGTGCTTCTTCTTCTCTGGTCTCATTGAGCAGAAAATAAGCAATAGAGGACAAAACCAGGGGGAATCCACATTATTCTGGTAGCTTTTGCTCATGTTCATATAGAAGGAAAAGGGACTCGTGAGAACAAAAGTGGTGTTTCATTTACAAGAGGTTTAAAAAATAAATAAATTAGAATTGGGGACATACAGCATTCAACTTGCCAGAGTTATCCTATTCAAAATAAAATGGGTTTCTGTCTAAGTAAGCCCTTCTCTTTGAGTCAGTTTGTCTTCCAAAATCGAACGTTTTTTTTCTCATGTGAATTTTGAGGGGATTAGTTATTTTTAAAAAGAAAAAGAAAACCAATTCGAAAGCCGAAGTGAGCTTAGAGAGACACACATAAGCTGTTCTCCATATTGAGTCAACACCTGGGGCACTGATTAGAAACCAAATGCAGGCTGTTCACCTGCATTGCCAAGGACAACAGAAGCAACTGTCTCACTGTCACCAGAGAGAAAGAACCACGTCACTGGGGCTCCATCTGCAACTGCCTTTGAGGACCAAAGATAACCAGGGAGGAAGGGGGGGGGGGGGGAGCTTTGTTTTGAAACCTGAATTTCAACTTAAGAGCCTCCTTTTTACAGACCTCCTGCCTTTTCTAGTTTAAAGCGCGTTTCTCCTCTAAGCCCACCAAATTCTCTTTCCTCCAAATCCATCCTCTTTGTGTCTTCTGTCTTTGGCCCTGCTTATTCAGCTAAGCACTGCTGCTGCTGCCGCCCTGCTTCCCTAGCTTGTTAGGCTGGCCTTTCCCAGCATTCCAAGCGGTAATGGCCTCATTGACCCTGTAATTAAAGGAGTCCTCTGCCTCCCTACACTGGCTGGCTGCCCTCCACCTCTCTTCTGTTATCCTTTCCGTAGGACCACCAGCAGATGGATAGAGATTTTTCACCCTTTCAAAAGCTCTCTGTTTTTCCCGTCTCATCAAGCATATCTCAGCCAAGCGTAATTAGCTTAAGGCTTTTGAGTCCTCACAGGAGATCTGTTAAAAGACCTGAGCAATTTCAATAAAGAGCTTGAAAAGCAAATCCTGAAGGCTGTGCCTAACCACAGGAGAGCCACTATTATTTAGAAGCAGAGACCTCTCTCTTCTTCACATCCTCCCTTCTTCGGGCATTTAAAAACTCTCAGAGTATTCACGAGGCCCCCCTCCAGGGCTTTGGGGTCTTTTGGACCTTTATTGGGTAGGTGGGATATTTAAGCTCTTTCTCTTCAGCAGGTCAGCCTTTGGCTCCTTTTAATTGATTTCAATCATGGGGTGCGTTTCAGGGAGCCTTAAGATATTCCCAAATGGCCAACAGTTTGTTTGCTAAGTCTCTTAGACTTTTCATTCGGATTTTTTTTTATCACTTGGTTGTTGGAAAATAACTGGTAAGCTTCCTTTGTGGTTCAGAACAGTTGATAATGAAGGCTAAATTAATTAGCTGCAATTCAGATTTGCACCCTACCTTTGAGTGGCGGTGACCCTTGAATTCTGAATAGCCATATGTATTGCAGTGTTGATCCCTGAGCCTTAGCCCTCTTTGCTCCCATCTATGGGAGAAAGCAAGTGTTTGAGACTTAAATTAAACTCTGTTTTCATTGAAATGAAGTGAAATAGAGCCTTAACTCTGTGACACTCATGCTGCGCATGGAATGCTGGAGACGCCAGCCTCACTAGGAGAGGTAATGGGTATTTACCTCATGCATTCCAGAAGGAGGCTGGAACTCAGGTGTTGGGTAGAAGAGTGACAAACAGAATTCCCTCATCTAGTTGCCCATTATCAAGACTTGGAAGAAGAGAATTTCCTTTGTAAATTGCCTAACGTCTCTTATCCATAAGCGGAATGAACAGCAATGCTTGATTAGAATGCCTTTTGTCCTGGATACACTAATTGGTTCTTCTTTGAACGCCAATGCAGAGATCTAGAGATACATCAATTCTGAAGATTGGGCAGACACATATATCACATATATTGCAGCTGCAGAGGACCTCACCACCAGAATGGAGGAAGTCTCCTTTTAAAACAGAAATATGCCTATAGAGTGTGATGGGAAGTTGGCTTGCCAGGCAGACTCCCAAGACTGAGCGATTAATTTACTGCTATCGTCAACATATGACAAGGTCTGAAGCAAAAATTGACTTTCAGGAAGATGAACACAGGATGAATGTTTTCAGTGGGTGTAACAAATAAAAATGTAATCTTTTATAGAGGCTTTTCATAAATGTTTTGCATTGAAGGGTGGCTGATAATAGAGAATGATAAGACTCCCTTCTAGTTGCTAGACTGTCTCAGCCAGAGAGACAAATTGTTCTGAGTCCCAGAAACACATAGAATTGTTACAGGATGAGAGAAGAGAAGAGAGCCGAGAAGTCACTGCCCAGACAGCCTTCACTTCATGACAACAGTGATGCAGAAGAATGATTAGTGAATAGATGCTGTAGTGTCCCCCAAATGCACAGAAAGTATCTCTGTGAAGTCCACAGGGCAGTGTGACCCTTGCCACAGTACTCAAGACTGGCTCTTTCCACGTTTTCCAAACAGCTGTGCTTAATCAGAGAACTTTTGGGACCAGTCACTTACACTGTGAAATTTTCTAAAATGCCTTCTGTACTGTAAGGTTTCCAAAATTCAGGTGTGAAAAGTAAAATTTCTCTGGCCAGGGTCCTACATCTCCACTGGCTGGGTGAGGATGGAGACACATTGTGTAACTAACTTTCCACATTCTTTCTCCCTTCTCCACCTTTCTCTGAGATGCTACTCTAAGTGTTGAGTACAGTACAGTATTGCAGGTTAGCCCCTTTCTGAGATGGTAAGGAGTAGGAACTGCCTAGTTCCAGGTCACGCACTCTGAAGCCCCAAGCCCTATGATTTTCTTTTCAGTTTTTCAATCCATACAGCATCCATCTAGCAAGGGGCATGTGCAATGGAGAACTCATTGCCATTCAGGGTGGGGCTTCCAGCCTTAGATGGTTTTCAGTATTCATCAGGAAGCTCAGGTTCTTTCCTGAAGCATCTGCTGATTCGCCTCAGTTCTTCTGTGCAGAGGAAACGAAAACAGATCTGGACACATTGCAAAACTCACTGAAAACATCACCTTATTGACAAGCACCTAGTTCATTTCTGCTTATTCCATAAAGCTTTAACAGTATAGGGTCTTCAAACTTTGATTTTCTCGACTGTGTACTTTCCTATGCAAGCCAGATTTGCTAACTTCTCTCGCAGAACAAGCTAAGAAACTGTATGCATAGCCAAGCTTATGTTAGTTATCAAAGCAGTATGATTTAATATATGTCAAGTTCTACCAGTAGGGTAAGACACATGGTAAATGCTCATTCAGGGCTCATCATTGTGGTTATCTCTGCTCTACATAGAAACCCATACCCCAAGCCCAGGTACAAAGTCACTTTTTTATTTAAACAGTAAGGAATCTAAGAATGGATCAAAGGTTACCTACTGCCTCTAAATACTCGGCCATTCTTCCCTTAATCCAGTGGGTCTCAACCCCTGTGGTGGTCCACTATCAGATATCCTGCATGATATAAGTATCCTGTAGGATTACTTATGATTCATAACGGTAGCAAAATTACAGTTATGAAATAGCAACAAAAATAATTTTATGGTTGGGAGTCATCACCACAGGAGTCACAGCATTAGGAAGGCTGAGAACCACTACAATCCTTACAAGTCCCATGTGGGATGGTGAGGGTGCTGGAGAGGCAGCCTCGCTACGTCCATCTTCTAAATGTAGCTGGAAGCCTAGTAGCTTTCCTCTAGCTGTTGATGTCTTTGACCATGAGGTCTCATTGAAGAAATGCAACCATCAAGAAAAAAGTCTCTCTACTCCTTGGTTTCTGGAAGATGTGGTGTGTCTATCTGTTGCAATGGATTCTGGCCCCATATTTAATAAATGCCAACAATCTCAAAATGTGGCACAGAGAAGGGCCTGCAAGGGTCTAGGAACTGGACCGGTGATGGAGGCAGCTCCATGTGCTCCCACTTGTTACTCATGGTTAGGTTCCAAGAAGTACATGGGAAGGCATGTGTCATGACTGAGAATGGCAGTCACCATTTCTAGAGAAACTCAGCAAGCCAGCACAGGCGGGCATGTGCTCAGCTACTTGTCAGCTTAGAGATTTAGGATTTATCTTTAATTCTGCACTCGGTAGCTGCTTTTTTGATTTACTCAGTCTTCCACTTTGTTGCCTCTGGAATCACGGCATGTGAGAGAGCACAGACAGAAACATCTCTACCATAATTTGTATCATTCTTTCTACACCCATCCCATCATGACTCTCAGCATCTCCAAAAGATCCATGTTCTCAGAAGCACCAGTTGAGGACAAGCAGAAATCTAGATCCTGACAAATCAGTTGCCTGCAAGAAACTGTTCAGAGAGACTATTGGAATTCTAATCTCCCTGTGTCATTCCTGATGGGTTCCATCTGAAAGGATAGGGAAGGAAGTTTTATTCCCCTGTTTTTGATTTTAAATGATAGAGTAAAGCATCTTGCCCCCTCATAATCTTCATAATCATGGGTAACTTGGGTATCATTAATTATAGTCATAAAAATCACATCTTAAAAAAGAGCAGAAGGGAGGAAGGCAAGAGATAGGTGGGCTCTTGATGTTGGCACTGTTGCATTTGGATCAACCAGCCAGCACCATACAGCCTAACTGCAGAAAGCTGACCTTCAACAGACTTTGGCCAGAGGTCTCCCATTGTATCCATGTCTTGTGACTTTTTATTCTGGGTACCAAATCCTATAAAGCCTACCCTCGTATCTCACTACACGTCAGTGATCACAGCCACAGTGGCCAAAGAGTATAAAAGAATGCTATCTTATCTCATCATACCATCATATTTTGCCTATAGAGCTGGTGTTTTGTAACAGCTATGCTCTGACAACAAAAGTTGCAGAAAACGGCATGAGGATATCAGAGCCTTACTATTTTAAACTGCCTTGGGCTTTACCTTCTTTAATGTTGATTTTGCATTTAGCTACAAGGAAGTCTTTGAAAGTCTTCCCAAATGGCACAACTCCTTCTCCCCCTAAGATATATATGTGGTTGTACTCCCTGAGATCTTGAAGGTATGAGGATCCTTTTAGGATACACAATCATTTCTAGCCCTCATGTGGGACAGACTTAGAATCCCCCTGGCAGTCACTTCCTCCAATCAGACTCTGGGCCCTGTGAGTCTAGATGCGTTAGGATTACTGTTTCAGAACTGGAATAAAAGCAGCCTGATGAAGGAGGGGCATAGCATAGATTAGAATCCCAGAGCCAGCAACTATGCTCTCTCAACACATCTTAAATGGCCTTTTCAAAACCTAGATTTTTTCCCCCAGATCCTGTTTTCCTTTCAAAACCAAGCTAGTGCTTTTTAAACAATAGAAAGGTTATGAAGGCAAGAATTACCGAATAAACTAAACCAAGCAAGCTCATGAGGGAATGTCTTGCCCTAAGTGAAATAAAAAATGGTTTATGTCAACTCATGTCAGAGCCACATTGATGGTATGAGTATATCTGGTGTGTTGGGTAGGGCTAGGAACTGGGGATCTGAGCTATTGAGTCCACCTAGATTCTGCCAGCCCTCTGTTCATCAGAGGCTGTAGGAACAAATACTAGCAATGTGGCATTTTCCGAAGGCCACCAGATCACAGCAACAGGACACAAACAGATCACACATAGAGCTGGGAAGCCAAACTAATCACTGTGTTCCTGAAATGAGCCCATTGACAAGGTCCTTCTGCCTGATGCTGGCTTCTACCAGGTGCCTGCAAAGAAAACACAGTGACCCAGTTGTCAAAATCTAGAATAGAAGCTGATGTGCTGAGAGTTCCTGGGGTTTCTGGGCTGTGCAGTTTGTTCTAGAGTGGCTTTCACCCAAATTCTACCAGAAGATGCTGAACTGAGATATACCTGGGAGACGCAGTGCACTCATGAAGAGTCATCCCTGGTGAGTGAAAAAGAAGCAGGAGTTGGGAGTAGACACGGGAGTCGCCAGCCTTCCCTGCAAATGCTGCTCCTGAGGGAAAGATGCAGAGAAGGGAGTGTGCAAGGTATGCTAGGTAAGAAGGTTTTTTGGTTTTCCGAGACAGGTTTTCTCTGTGTAGCCCTGGCTGTCCTGGAACTCACTGTAGACCAGGCTGGCCTCGAACTCACCACTGCCAGGCAGTAAGAAGGTTTTGAAGGCAAAGCACCACAGACCATTGCAGAAAATTAAGACCAAAACATCCCTATCTTAACATCCACACTAGGAACAGCCTGTGTGGAATGTGACCTGGAGCAAGAGGAGTGATGGTTTCCACAAGTGGTCTATCCTGTACTCTTAGGATCAAGGTTCACTTTCACAACTCCCCGGGGCCACACTTTACATTGATTGTGTGCCATGGAGATGCATCAAATGAAGTCAGCATGGGATGACAAGATGATCTTGTTTAGGGCTGCTCGCTCCTCACCTTAGTGATTATCCAGGCAAAATCTCTAGGTAGCACCATCAGCTGTTTTGTCTGGGACAAATGGGCACATTCTGACCATTGGCAAGTATGAGAGGATCTTGAGAATCCACCCTGGGCTTTGGTGATGGCCAGTTTTCTGAGCTCAGGTTTAGGGGGTGAGTTTTGGTGTTGGGCATGAGCTTTGGGTGTAGGGGAGCTCTTTCCTAGCATGCCTGTGCTAAATGTAAGAACAAGGGGGGAAGCCTCTTCCTAGTCCTTAGAAGGGAACTTCTTTCTCCCTACATGCATCCTTCCCCCCTCCCTGGTCCCCTCCATCATTTGAAAGCATAGGAGTGTTCTTTGATTGTTAATGAAAATCACCTAGTGAGTTTTCAAGACTCCTACCACCGGGCCGTGCACTAGATCAATTAAGTCTGAAGCTCAGGATGGAGCAGGTATCAACATGCTTTCAGTCTCCTTAGGTATTTTCATTATGCAGCCAAGGTTGAGAAACTCAGCTGAAGCTCCCGCCCCCATGGGGTGACACTGGCCTTCCTGGCTTCCCACTGGCTAAAATGGTAATTGGCTGCTTAGCAAATGGGATCTGCTTGTTGATGAATAAAGCATGAGTGGAATATTTTAATATCTGATTATAGTCCTTATTATACAAATGCATTTTCTTAGTTTTAATGTTCAGATAAATTATTTCGCTTTAGTGTGGTTATAAAGTAAAATATATCGCTTATATTCCCTTTTATTAGCACGCTATTTGTACATATTAATGAGCTGCACTGTGATGTTACTCTTCGTGCATACAGTGTGCAGATCCTATCTACCCACCCGGATTCCCACCTCTCCTCAGCACCCTTCCCAATCCCTGGCAATGACAGTTCTACTTTCAAGCTATTTTTAAGCTTCTACCTATAAAAAAAATAGCATGCAGCACCTCTTCCTATGTTGGCTTATTTCTCTTACCTCGTGCTCTTTCAGTTCTCTCCATTTTTCTTTATGACCGAATAATACTCCATTACACATGTATACTCTATTTCCTTTCCTTGAATCTGCTGATAGGCTGATCCTCGACCCCCCACCCCATCTTAGCTATTTAGTGTGAATAGCCACAATATATATAAGCATGCCGGTACTCATTTGTATGCTAATTTTATTTCTTTGGATATATACTCAGGGCTGGGATACCAAGATCATAAGGTGTATCTATTTTTGGTTTGCTAAAGACTATCCTTACTGCTCTCTGTAGTGGCAGAATTTATTTCTAGTCCCACCAACAGTGTCTACAATTTACTTTTCTCCACATCCTCAAATATTTACAACTTTTCTGAGTCTCTCGCTCTCTTTCCCTCTCATAGCCATTTTAACTGCAGTAAGGTAGTATGTTGTTTTGATTTGCCTTTGCCTAGTGGTTGATAATAGCGAACTTTTTTTCATATATTTAATGAGCATGTTTATTGCTCCATTTTAAAAAATACCTGCTTAGATTATTCTGCCCATTTCTTTTTACTTTTTTTTTTTGATTCCTTGTGAATTTCACATCATGCACCCCAGTCCCACTCATCTCCCCATCCTCAATATCCACCCTTTGCCCCTATAACCTCTCTGCAAAATAAAACACACACACACACACACACACACACACACACACACACACACACACACACTCACTCACTCACTCACAGTGTGTCCCACAGTATACCTCTCTGTCCACACATTTTTACTTGCAAATGTTCCTAGCAACGCATCAATGGTCTGGTTCAAGGTCTCAGGCTTCTGAGGCACCATCAATAGTGGATCCTCACCAGGACTCCTCCTGGCTACCCTGTGGTTGCCATGTAGCCTGAAGATCCTGCAGCTTTGGATCAGCAGGACGGGCCCTTTCATGCATCCCAACTGCCCACAAATGACATAGATTTGGGGCTGGGCCAGCTCAAAGCCTTACATCTGGGCCTGGGTGGTAGGTAACTGAGTTGGTCAGCTTGGTGGCCCTCCCTTATCCACACTACCATGGTGAGCTCTCCAGTGCTACTCAGGCTAGGCTATCCCGAGTACTACAGCCAGTGAGGGGGCAGGGATAGCTCTCCTAACTGACTGCTCCAGGTGGATGAGGGATGAGTTGAGGAGAACATCACCCTTGTACCTATGTCACCTCATGGCAGATGAGTGGCAGGGCCAGCTCTCCAGCAGTCTTGCCCTTGGGGCTGGCTCACCTGCCCTACCACCACTAGAGTCAGCTCTGCTGTGCAGCCCAGGCAATGTGCAGGGTCCACTGCTGGTGAGAGGTATAGACAGCTCACCTCCTCTCATGATTGCAGGAGCTAGTTCTCCCATTGCCTTAGGTGGCAAGGGGCAAGGGGCAAGGGGGTATAGCATTTTACCAATTTTAATTGGTTGTCTTTCCATTTTATTGATACATTTTCCAGTCCTTCGTGGATTCTGGATGTTAACTCTGTAGAATGAATAGCTGGCAAATATTATCTCCCATTCTGTAGGCTGTCTCCACTCTCTTGTTTCAGGAACTGTTGTGTTTAACCTGGCTCATTTTTCAAGTTCTGCTTTCGTTTTGGGGGCTGTGTAGGGTTACAAACAGACAATCATCAGTACAGCATCTTAGAGTATTCTCTTCATGTTTTATTCAGGTAGTTTCAGATCTCCAGAGTTATTTTAGATCTTTGATCCATTTGGGTCCAGAGAGAAGAACAGGGCCAAGTTTCAATCTTCTGCATATGGATGTTTTTCTTTCCAAGCACCATTGGTTAAAGAGACTGTCCTTTCTCCATGGTGTGTTTTGGTACCTACTGTGAGAATCAGTTGGCTGGAGTGTGTAGGTTCACTTACAGGACTCTCCTTGTCCTGCTGGTCTATATGTCTCTTTTCAGTACTGAATGAAAATAATAAAAATAAAGAGGAAAAGACATGACTGCTCCTCAGTATGGTGAAAGAGGTTTGTTATAGATACGTCAGAGAGCAGAGGCAGAGGCAGGAGCTTCTGGAAGAGTCTAGAGAGGGTATGATCAGGGTTAGCTATGCCATGTGGAGGGGGGGGAGAGAAAGGATTGGGGAGTAAGGAAAGCCAGCTATAGCAGTCAGAAGGCCCAAAAGAGGTTGGATGAAAGAGACCAGGTGACCAAAATGGTTGGATTTTATAGGGAAGAACATCTGGAGAAAGGTAGTACAGCCCCAGGACCGGAGAATTTTAGGGTAGGGTCAGGGTATATCAGTTAGAGGGCCCTGTAACAGGTAGAGGCTGAGGGATTGTAGAGAAACCCTACAAGCAGGTCCTCCTTGATATGCTAATTAGACACCTCAGCCATTTGTCCCAAGTTTGAAACCTAACAAGTGCCAACACCATGCTGTGTTGTTATTGTGGCTCTATTGTAAGTCTGGAGGTCGGGCTGGATGATGCCTCTGGTTTTCTTCTCACTGTTCTTAATGTCTTTGGTTGTTTGGGATTTTTTGCACTTCTGAATTTTAGGACTTTTTTCCTAGATTTGTGAAAAATATTGATATTTTGATGGGGATCATATTAAATCTATAGCTTGCCTTGGAGCATTTTTCCAATATTAATTCTAATCCATGAACATGAGAAATGCCATGGGTCATTTTTCTGTGACCTCTTCAATATCTTTAAGTGTTTTATAATTTTCATTAGTGAGATCTTTCATTAATGTTTGTGCCTACATCATTTTATTCTTTTTGTTATTGATGGGCTCATTTTTAAGAGTTCATTATTGATGTGTGTAAGAATTGCTACTTTTCATATGTTGATTTTTTTCAAAAATATATTTATTTTTTGATAATTTCCTACATTCAGACATGTACTTTGAGCATATCCTTCCCCTCATTTCTGCCTCTTACCTCCTCTCACGCTACCCCAGCATATCTCCCTACCATGTCTTCTTTTTTTCTTCTCTTTTATTTTTTTCTTTACTTCCCACTGTGTCCAATTAGTGCTGCCCATATGTGCTTGGGTTTGGAGCCGTCCACTGGAGCATTACCAGCCTACCAGTGGCCACAACCCTAAAGGAAAATGAGTCTCCCTCCCTGAGCCACTAGCACTGCCAATAGTTCATTGGCTAGGGTTGGGGCCTTATGAGCTTCTCCCTGATCCAGTTCTTGCTGGAATTTTGACTGGCTTGATCTTAGGTATATTGATTGTTTTAAATTCTAAAATGAACTGATAGATATAGAGATAAAGATAGATATAGATAGATAGATAGATAGATAGATAGATAGATAGATAGATAGATTTATAATAGATATTTCATCTTCTTTTGAAAGTAGCTTGCTCCGCAGCAGGTTTCTTCTGAGACTTTCTTTCATACTTAATTTAATTTTTCATTCATACTTAATTTAATTTGAGCTAACTCTCCTTCACACCCCTCGCTCCCCATCTACCACTCCCAGAATCTGCCTTTCCACTTTCACATCACAGAACTGCTACTTTAACTAAAGTGGTTTGTCATCTCTAATATTCTCTTGGCAGTGTTTTTTTCCATATCTAAAATTATATCTACCAACATAAATTAACTTGAATATATACACTTCTCCTTTCTAATTGTTCCAGCTAAAATTTCCACCATTATGTTTGGATAATGTCTGTGAGAGTAAGCACTCTTGATTTGTTCCTAATTTTAGAGAAAATGCTATCATACTTTTCCAGTTCACTAAGATGGTAGCTGTGGATTTGCCATATATATAAATTGTGGGTATATATCTCTGTGTAGCAGACTTATAAAACTCATGTTAATGTATTATCCTCCTAAATCAAATTGGTGCAGGGCATTTATTAGAAACTATCACTAACAATTTTATCAAATGATTTTTCTGCATCTATTCAGTCTATTAGTGTGCTGTCTTATGTGGTGGTTTGAATGGAAATAACCGTTCAGATGCTCCCGTACTTGGACACTTGTTAACTGTAGGTGATTCTGTTCAGTGAGATGGTGCAGCCTTGCGAGGGAAAGTGTGTCACTTGATATGGGATTTGGGAGTTCATAGCCTCCCTCACTTCCAGGTCATTCTCTCTGCTTCACATTCGCAGTCCACCTTCCTGCCCTGGCCCTCTGCTGCCATGCCCTGCCCACCATGACAGACTCTGCAGCTGGAAACAGAAGGCAAAATAACGACTCTTCTTCTGTGGCTCGCAGTTTAAGAAGGGACTCAGTCCATCTAGGTGGAGAAAGCATGGTGGCAGCAGTGTGAGACAGCTGGGCTCATCGCATCTGCCATGTCTGTGTAGTAGTCCATAACTTCCTATTCATAGATGCCCATGTGTCTCCTAATCCTAGAGATGGTTTCTGATATTATTCATTGAGTACATTTCCTGTGCCTTTAATCTTTATCTCTTCACCTTGGGCAATTCCAGTTATGCAGATGCTCATTCATTTAACAATACCCCAAAGATTTCTAATGATGCCCTTGTTCTTTTTTCTCTTCTTTCAAAAAAAAATAAAAAATAAAAAACCCAAAACAAAAGAAACAACAACAACAACAAAAAAACCTCAATGAGCTATCTCAAAAGACATGTCTTCAAATCAGGTATGATTTCTTATGCTTGATCTAGTCTGTCATTGAAGTTTTCAACTGATTTTTTAAAAATAAAACTTACTGAACTTTTCATTTCCAAATTTATATTTGGTTCCTTTTCAAAACTGGTCTCTTCACTGAATTTCCTAGTCATACCCAACATGGCTATTGATTTTATTTAACTGTGCATCTGTATTTTGTTGAAGTCCATTGAGCTTCTCATGATTCTTCTTGCTAAATTGCATATCAGGCATTGAATCCATTTACATTTCTTTGGAATCTGTTGCTGGGGAGCAGTACTGCTTTCTTGGATCTGTAATAGCACCTTGGTTGGCAGTGTTTCTCACCTTCTTACATTGAGATTTTTCTATCTGTTGAATCAGATCGTGCTTTGTATCTTTATCAGATGGTCTCCTAAGTAAATATCTTTCTTCTGAAGCTCTGCCTTGAGGGTGGACATTTATGATGCAAAGTTGGCTTTATGTTTGCATAGAAGCAAGCATAGGATTTGCTTTTAGCTTTTTAATGACTTTGGACATCATCGTATCTATTATGTTAGAATTGGAGAGACTCACTGGCTCTGCAGGCTGTACAAAAGTGGAAATGTTCCAGCAGTTTCAGAAAAGAGAGTGGAGAGAGAGCTTGTCTACTTTCTACGTACCCCTACCATGAATCCCTATTGGGAAATGGAGACAGTCTACAGGCACTGTTGATGTTGATTATGTTGCCTGTTGGCATCTCTGGTGCTTGTACAGCAGTAGCAACAGGAAGTCTGAAGAGCTTGTCTTCTTATGAAACAATGAGACAGTCCCAGTTGCTTTTCAGAAGGTGGTAGCAGAAACCACAGTGTGTGGTCAGAATATGTGCACATAAAATGGATCATGGTCCTCGCTCCTGTTATTGTGGGTACCCACCCAAGAGGAGGATCTCAGGGATCCCACTGTGTTCATCCCTGTGGATATGGCAGTGACTGGTGCCTTTCTCTAGCAGCCATTTCTATTTGTCCCTCCTTAGTAGGCTTTGAGTAGAGATTGGACGCATCCAAGGATACCCACAGTTCCTCTCAGGACCTCTTCTGGCTATGCACACCCAGGAGTTTTTCTCATTCCATTGTTAATAAGAAATATTTCCCAAGCAGCAAGATCAAATGAGCCATCTCTGGACTTGGGAAAAATATCTCTCCAGACCTCTGTAGGCCTGTGTCCCTGAAAAGTGATACTGCTCAAGGTTGCCTCTGCATGCCTCTGTTAACATGACTTCAGTAGAATCACAGACTTTTCCCCCAACACTGGTCTCAGAGGGAAAACTCCTCTGACATTCTGGGTCTTGCAGGCCTTAATACAATCTTCCATGACTGTGTCACAACACCCATGAACACACAGGGCCCCCAATGATTTTGAGTCAGGTTCAGTCTGCTGGGATATATTGGATTCATCAGGTTAGCTTTCCACCAAGCCAACAGAGAGATGGAAATATGAATGGCTTCTGATTCCTAGAGCAGTCTAAATTTATGCAATAGCTCCTTTCTCAAGTTGGCTTCTGGCTTTAGCACTCAGAGCTCACTGTTCATTAGGAGATGATATGTCATCATTTTCCAAACACAAGCTATTGTGCACATTTTAGTTTCTCTAAGTGGATAGCATACCTCTGAAGATTATAGAACTCCCCAGTGGCCATTAGGACTGACAATGCCCATTCTGATAACTTTGTTGAGACACTATTTCATCTTCACCCGTGCAAAAGGGAAGCTTCCTTTTCCCTGGTTATGGAGCATGGGCATACATGCCAGGATATTTCGTTTATCTTTCTATGCTGTGGTCTGAGTTATATGAAGTTCTAGTTTTTATCAAACTGGCTTCCAGTGTCTTATCTCATAGTCAGCTACCTCAAAAGGTAGATGCATGCCCATTTTCTTGGTTCTTCTTTGTGGAGACAGTGAATGATGGGTGAATCTGTCTTAAAACTCCCCAAACCTAGCATTCATATTCTTGGAAGAATAAATGCATAGCAGAAAGGTTGAAGAACAAGTGCCCTTAGATACATTCATTAGTTAAAGATTACTAACAAAAAAGATAGTCAACTGTGTTACCTATCAAAATCTGAGAAGTCATCTCTTAAGTGATAACATCACTGATCATAAGAAAATCAGCAGCTCTTACCCAAGGCAAGGAAATAAAATACTAATGCAATCTAGATTGTTTACCTGAAAATACAAATGGCAAAACATGTTATTTTAGTCAGGGTTCTTCAGAGCAACAGAACTTAGAGAATAAGTCTCCTTCTGTATATATATATAAAGGGGGTTTATTAGAATCACTATAGGCTTTGGCCCAACTAATCCAATAATGGTAGACTATGAACAGAAAGTCTAAGAATCCAGAAGCTACTCAGTCCACAGGATTGGATGTCTCCAGCTGGTCTTCAGTAGACACTGTAATCCCAAAACGTAGACTCTAATGCCAATAAAGGAATGAACTTGAAACAAGACAAGAATAAGCAAGCAAAGAGCAAAAGTTCTTCTATCTTCTACTGAGGCTTCCAGCAGAAAGTGTGGCCCAGACTGAAGGTGTGTCTTCACACATCAAGATCCAGATCAAAGGTGTTCACCTACCTTAAACCAAGCAAGTTATCTCTCAGAGATGTACCCTCCATTTCTGGATTGTTGCTCATTCAATTGTAGGGTAGTCACCAGAGAAGACTACTGGGACATATATTTAAGCCAATAGAAAGTCTTTATTGTCTGGCCAGTGATTATACTGGGTGTTTAGAATCCCAGGATTGCCCTGAAATGTTCTTAGGGAGACCTTTTAAGCACAAAAACTATGTTCTAGGTTGACATACTTTGGTTAACAAGATCAGTTAGCCAAAAACAAAACTACAGAAGCCCAAAATCAAAGTTAGCACATTTAGAGACTTTCTCAGAACTTGGACTTTGATGGATTAGGTCTTTGTTTTTATTTTTGGTCAGTGGTGCTGTCTATGGGCTGAGTTTTACAGCATGAATAGCACTTCCATCATGGAGTCAGTTGTGTTTCTACTGTTACAATTCCAGATGTGGTCAAGTTAACAACCAAGAATTAGCCATCACACATGTCTCTTAGATATGGAGTGAGATCAGAATAAGGGCTGCCCCTCTGAGGTTTTGTCATGTACTCTATTTACTAAAAAATACATATTAAAGTTCATGTTAGAGATCCCACTGTGATGCATGGTGAGGGACAGTTTGGGAGCATCTTCCCCAGATGGGTTTTATGTTTTGTTTTGTTTTGCTTTGCTTTGTTTTGCTTTGTTTTGTTTTGTTTTTAAATACCACCACAATAGCATATAGGAAAACTACAGAACTTGCTTGCAGCAATGTTAAATGGCCAGGTGACAGTGTTCTAGTTTTCCATGGCCAAGTGCTTCCATTTTAGGAAGAAACAGCCTACCAAGTCTTGCTATATTTATAGTCTTGAAAGTTTTGTATCACTCCCAAGAGAGATATAGGAAAAGGAACGTTTACAGAGAATTCACAGAGTGGCATTCCAATTTACCACCCTGCAGATTGTTCTGACCATGACTGTAAGTAATGGCATCCTATTAGTGCCAGAAGGCTGGAGCAGATGGCTTGGTCTGTGAGCCAGCTGTACTGCATTCAGATGTTCTAAGAAATAGCTGTTGAGAAAGACTCTAGGTAAACAAAACATTGACTAGTAGAGAGGGGAAGTCCCATCCTGTGTGTACACATTTACCATCAGCTAGATCTTTACCATCAAGGCTATCACATGAGTTCTGTAAAAACTTCAAAATGAGGGAGGGGACATACTGGTACAAATTCCCATCTGGTCCTAACATATCAAATATCAAGGCATTTCCCTACAGTATAGGTAATGTCAGTATTTGTCTCTACAGTTTTCCTACTTTTTGCCACCACCATTATTAGCATTAAAATGTAAACCTTCTTGTAGTGTAGTTCAGCTTTATCACCATGTGAGGACTTTGCCCAAGCAGCCTCAATACTTGGGTGGTAGCTTTGTTATACAGAAGATGTCAGCATTAACAGCCTGGTAACTATATTCCCTAGATTAGATAGCCAGCTGTCTTAAACTACAAGTCCTGGGTGAATTAGTAGATAGCTAGACCTAATTTCCTCCCTTCTCTTTTGCAAACAGGCCTTACTATTCTCAAAAAGTCTGTGTGATGGATTCAGGGGAGGGCAGCCATATCACCATCTGGGTTCAAAAGAAGCCAAGAAAAAAATAACCAGACAACTTCTTCAATATCTCAGGGCCATATCACTTTCCCTTTCATCCCCATTTATCCCAGCCAAAGCATCTGCAGCCATGTTCAGTGCTCCTGCCTTTTCATACATGATCTCTGGGGACGGAGTCCCTATAGCCAAATAAAGACTCTACCCTCGCCTTCATTGATAACCAGTGGCCCTACGACAGGTCCTTGTGTGCTGTCTATCTGGGTTAAAGAATTATTTTATAATCTATTAACCAAGTATCATTCTCTATTTGTAGAAAGATAAGAGGGAGGAAGACTGGAGGGCAGTCTTTAATAGCAATGATTTGCTGCTTGTATGTCCTTATTTAAATCCTTTTCCCAAGTTCTTTTCACCTTTCTTTTTCTTCTTAAACATTGTTATTTGATTTGATTCTACCTTTACAAATGACCTGTTAACTTCAAGTTCTATTTCTGTGCATGGTAATGTCACTGAATTTTTGTAATAAAGCTTCCTATGAGGAATACCTTCTAGACATCTCCAGCTAACTCTTTTCAACACTGACCTTTTAATGTCTGCTCCCATCTGCAACACTTCATCTGAGCACGTGGCAGTTCCATCATGCTCCATGGTTAGATCCAAAGTTTTAAAGTTGTCTTGGCCTCTTTTCATTATCCCAAACACTACCTGTCCACATCTTCAACAGTACTTAATAGTTTATTTTCAAATATCTGCATCTCTCTTCTCCACTGCCACCAACAGTCATGACCAACTTTTGCACCAATTACTGCAATAACTTATTTGATCTCCCAATGTTATCTTTGGACATTGCTTATCATACCACAACTGGATGACCTTTTATGATACATGAATGTCTCACTTTTCCAAATCTGTCCCCAGTCTTGTGTAGAGGATAATTCTGCCACATCCCTATGGTGGCACTTGTGACTGTGATCTCCTGTTCCCCCTTTTCCCTGATATGAGTTTCCTTTATTCCCTCACATCTGTGCTTTTATTATATAGGTGTGCTCCTACCCAAGGGTTTTCACACTTACTGTTTCTTTCCCTCAATGCCCCCCCCCCTTAAAACTCCTAACATTCTCTAGACCAGGAGATTTTTCTGAGTCTTGGCTTCTGAGTCCCAGGACAGTCTCAGAACCCAGAACAGTGCTCAGCTTTCAGCATACACACCATGTGTGGCTATCTAGGGTGAGATGATCTGTCATCACCAGAAATTGTTTTTCTGTTTGGATGATTTGTGTTGCCACATGGCCCTTGTTGAACCAATAGAGTTCACAAAACTAAACTGATTTGTTCCAAATTATCTGATTAAAATGAAACTCAACTTCCTGGTCTCATCATCCCCATCAGACTGCCTCTTTTCTTAGCCTTCTTTGCTACCCTCTGATTTTCTTACCCACTTTTCTGTTCTTGGAGCAGGCTAATTTACCATTGAGAACATGGGTGCTGGGGCTGCCTCCTTCAGAGAAATGCATGCTCCTTCATGTTCTTGTAACTGAACCCCTTAGTCGGGTCTCAATCTGAAGTTTCACTCCTAGGTGAACCCCCTCTCCAGTTATTCCAGCTGGATAGCCTCTTTTTCCTGTCTCTATAAAAGCTTCCTCATCTTGATCACTGTATTACTAGAGGTCCACAATACATGGCACACAGTCGGTACCTACATTATCTGTGGAGGACTAATGAATTTCATTAGTCCAGCAATCAAGGTCTTGAGACTTTCCCCTGCAGGATAGCATCAGCCCATGGAGCTGAAATAATGTTTTGGAAAGTCCATCTCCTGTAGCCTGTGAGAGTATCTGGCCAGGAAGGACATTTAATTCATAGTCACTCCTCCCTCCAGGTCTCTCACGGCTGGTAGTATCTAGAAATTTTCCACAGGTGTGAGCTAAGCTACAAGGAAGCTTTAGAAAGGCCAAAGGCATCTCCATCAAGTTCATTGCATTTGAGAGAATGAGCAATGTGAACCATAGAGCATAAAGTATTAACGGATGTTCTGAACTGATCAGGGAGGCCCAATGAGAAAGAGTGCAAAGCAGAGCTAAGATGGAAAGAAAATAAATGCCTAGAGGGAAAAGGAATAGCGTGAGGTCATCGATTCATATTGTCAGTTCAAAATGTGTCAAGCTCTGGTGTGGAAATTTACATGTCCTCTGCACCAGCTAAAAGATACATCACCCAGAATCTACAATTAATAAGTCCTATGAGTCAGCATTTTGACAGCCCACACATATTCCTTACAACAGGCATTTCTAATTTTCTCTTTTCCTTGTGTTTGTCTACAAACCCTTTCTCCTTTCCTGTGATCCTATTTCTCACCTTGCTGAGAAATAAAGGCTAGTTAAAGGAAAATATGCAGCTTTGCATCTTCATCCAAACTGTCTCTGCTCATACACATGTTGATGCCTCATCTTCTTCCGTCTTGGCATCTAAAACTTCACATTGTATCCCCCCTGCCCCTCCTATCATTCAACACCCTGCTTCCTTAAATATTGCCAACTTTCTAGCATTTAGTATCTCATTCTTTTTCCATTCTAGTTTGTCCCTTGAGCCTGGAAATATCCTGAGAGAATGCCCCACCCATATTGGCCTGTGGTGCATTTTCTTGATGATTAATGTGCGAAGGATCCAGCTCACTGTAGGCACTGTATGAGAAAACCCATTGAGCAAGGCACTAAGCAGCATTCCTCTATAGCCTCTGCTTCAGTTCAGTTCATGCCTCAAGGCTCTTGCCTTGATATCCTGCCCTGACTTCCCTAGGTAATGAATTGTAACCAGGAAGTATATAAAAAAATAAATAAATAAACCCTTTGATATCCAAAGTTTCTTTTGCTCATGGTGTTTTATTGTAGCAATAAAAACCCTAAGACAAGTGCCTCCTATATTGTGTAGTCAAACTAAAGAAACAACCTCAAATTTTTAATGCCTTTAAGTGAGTAAAGCATTCTTTGCTCACTGGCAAAGTGGTCCTGAGTTTACACATGTTCAGAAACAGGGGACTTTTCCTTTCTATGACTCCCATGTGTTTCTCAAGGTCTCCCTATCCTATGTGGTGACTTGCCTGCAAATGCAAATTCTTGGGTCCCAAAAACAGTAAGTTGAAACAGATGCTCTAGGATAGGACACAGAAGGAGGTGTATTCTTTGGTTGCACCAGTGAATCTGATCTTTACTGAGGTTTAAGAAGCCCTGTTCAATGCCTGTCAGAGGAGATGGGATGTGGAGTTCATTCCTAATCTTTTTGAGTGTCAAGCCCAGAAGTCCTTCATTTCTCCTCACTGTCCTTTGGATTCTACTTGATCTTCAGTCTCCTGCCCAACTGGCCAAGTAGTTGGGGAATGGCCCAGGTCTGTACCCAAGAGAAGTGTTCCTCTCTTGTACTCTTCTCTCTGCCCCCAAGATTATTCTCCCCTCAGCAGCCAGACTAATCCTTCCCAAAACACTAACTGATTGTGCCACTGCCCACCAAAGCCTGCTGGTGTCATAGCCTTCTAAGTGGCAATTTATAGTCTTCCAAGGACTGGATCCTGTGCCTTCCTGCCTTTGTAATTTGATACTACTTCACATGCTGAGCTTCCAAATACTGCCATCTTGAATTCTGCAACAAAACTGGGCCTCTGCACTTGTTGTTTCTCCTATGATGTTTCTGGCATGACCTTTCAGGGCTTAGAAAGTCCATTAACTTTATCTAGAAATATGTCTCTGAAAACTATTCTTTACTACCCCCACTCTAACACAGGACTACAGGAATGGCCTATACTAGCCCAGAATAACGCATAGTCACTTTGAATTTACTCACCTAAGTCTCTGGAGGACAAAGCCTGTTTCCTACATGCAGTCGCTGCTTTGTTATCCATAAAGACATTAGGGTATAGCAGCTGCTTAGGGAAACTCTGCTAAGCAATAGATACAAAGTGGCTCCATAGAGCTTCAAGGTCAATAGGTTCTTAGGGAGTCAGGATGTAAATTGTCTCTGTCATATTTCAGCTAGAATGTTCTTAAGTAGAACAAGTTTACTCATCCTGAGTCAAACACTGTACCTTAACCATAGACAATATTGCTTCTACCATAAACAGATGGGCCTGGAAGAAAGAGACCTATCCCATCACCAGAAAACCAGCTCAAAATTCAACACTCATCACTGCATGTCCATCTTCTTTACAGACCAAAGTCTGCATATCTTTATCATGAATTCATTTACACATGCAATTTACATAATAAATAGGAAAAGAAGGAAGCACAGTACTTGAAATGTAATCAAATTACATTGTTTAGAAAACAGAAAACTGAAGCTTGCTGATGTCAGTGGGTTAGCAAAGACTTCTCAATAGCTTAATCATCTACTGCATGACTCAGCCCCATATTACCATCAGTGCTTCCATGACTCATTCTGGTGGACCAACTTTTAATCAAAAGGAAGAAGCTCAGAGGATGCTCACATAAATATTAGGATAGCATCCTTCCATAGGGATAAAAATAGTATTAGTCTCAGCAAGATTCAATGGCTTCTAAGCTCAGAACCTGAGCAGCAGCTCTTACCTGCGCCTTAGGATGATCTCACAGGCCTCCACACTGTGGGTCATTGCCACCTCTCCCTCCCTGCTGATTCCCCTTCAGACTGTCAGCATGCCTTAGCTTCCATCCTAACAGCAGACTCACACAAACAGCTCCACAAGTTATATCCTCCCAAAGCAGGGAAACATAGACAAAGCAGGAAAGCAAGGGGCAATTGAGCCTATAAAAACCAAAGGGATGCAAGTGTTGTTTATAGGCAGGTCTACATTGAATGAATGAACAAACACAGTGATTTTTTCAGAATTTCTGCCTGGAAATGTAGGTGTGCCACGTTTGGAATTGTAGAAAACCATCCCTTTGAACCAATTCTGTTTCTAGTGTTTTATTTTCCTAACTTCAGAGCTGTTATGCTACACATAAATTTGAGGTAGGCCATCCATTAAACTTGTGCACTGGCCATCCAGAAACCTTGTGATTAATGTTAGTGAAAAACTATCAATACGCAGATGATTCATGGATTCTGAGGCAGCTTTTTATGATACGGAGTATCCAGCCCCAGTTTCTTATTTACTGGATGTAGGAAGAACCCTAGAGCTCTGCCTTGGACAAACATCATGAATGGGTACAGTACAAATGGCCCAAAGGCCACAATAGAAGGGATCAAGTGAACCTATAGGGCTAGTTTGGGCTAATTTCCTTGAGAAATCCTGGAACGTTATGTAGATTTTTTCAAAGAGTACATTCACTTTGGGAGTAAAACTATTTGTTCATTTCCTATAAATATTTTAAAGACTACATGATGATATTGAAAACCTACTGCACAATGCTTGCATGTGCCAACTTAGCTTAATTGGGTATGGATACTTATTTCACAGTTATTTCAAATTTAGGTTCATATTTATTTTTTATATTCAGTGTCTTCATGCCATCCCAGAAGACTTTTATTTTTCTATTAATATTTCCAAAATTAAGATATGTGAGAATGAGTTTCTACTATCACTAAGAAAAAGAACAGTCTCTCTGAATAGAGAGTTCAATGGAGGGTCATTTTAGAAGCAGATTGCTTTTGATTTTAAATGACTGCAATACCTATAATTCCTGAAACAAAGCCTGGAAAAAATATTCATCCATGAATTCTTTACTTTCGTGAGTAAAGTAATTAAGTGCCCATCATTTGTTAAATGTTATGAACACACACACACACACACACACACACACACACACACATGAAAAAAACTGTGCTAACTCAGAACATAGTTTGAAGGACTGTCAGGCTGAAACTCATGAGTTTGAGTTTCTTTTTTATTTTTTTTTTGTTAATTCTAGCTATATTTTCAAATATATTTTATATTTTACACTGTGTGTGTGTGTGTGTGTGAGAGAGAGAGAGAGAGAGAGAGAGAGAGAGAGAGAGAGAGAGAGAGAGAGAGGGCACTTTGTGCACATATCTACCACTGAGATATATCATAGCTCCTTTAAAATTTTGGAGATAGAATTTCACCAAGTTGTCCTTCAACTCATAGGCAGCCTAGGTTGGCTTTAGACTTGTAATGTTTCTCTCAGCACCAGAAAAATCTTCAGTTATAGACCTTTGCCCAGGCTCACAGTCAAAGCTTATCTTGAATGTAAATAGTTTATTTGGGGAGGTTAGTCCTAGGGACCAGGCAGGGTGGGGCGAGAGGAGACAATCACTAAAGCAGGAGCTGCTGGGGTCCCTGTCTCTCATGCTGTGATAAAGCCAAAAGTAACTGGGGGAGGGGAGGGGCTTTTGTGTTTGTTTTGTTTTCACGTATACTCACAGGCTTAGCCAGAGACTTTTTCTGTCAATTGTTTAAGTTACAGATTAGGGGAGGGGAGTTAGAGCTTTAGCACCCCGAATAAAGAGCAGTCAATAAACAAATAGTTCTCAGGTTTCCATGTTCTCAGGAAGGCCTGACTGTCACTGATAAAACAGTAATAAAACTGGTACCTTGGCAAGCAGAATCACCAGGAGTAAGAAACCATCAGCATACACAGACACTGTCCTTGGCAGCTGAAGGAGTGCTTAGTCAACCCAGAGAAGATGGCCCAGGAATCACGGGACAGTCTCAAAAGGTCTAGGAGATTTGGGTATCTTAACTTTGGCACTGATAAGAAAAACAAGCAAACAAAAATATCTGTCTTCCTTAAGAACTCGAACCATGAGCCATTCCAGTCATGGACTTTTGTATCCTGAATTCATTCTACCAATGTAGTCTATAGAAACATCAATATAAGTGATCTGAAATTGGAAATGCTGTCCAGTATCTCACAAGCAAATACAAACCCTCTGCCTCAACTTGGTTTCAATCTAGGTTAACAGCAATTGTAGATACATTGATCGTCCAATTCATCTCAAGTCCCTACTGTTAAGTGGCAGGGGAAGAGATGTCTTCAAGTCCATGAAATACGAACTTAACAAGCTAGCTATTTTTCCTATATAAGAAGCATTCTAGAAGTATTCTTTTCCTTGCTTACAAGGTTTACATACCTGTACATGCACACATGGACCACCACATATCTAACAGTCTCCCTATAGTGGAGCTTATGTAACGGTATTTGAAAACCCATCTTTTTTCTCCAAGGGTTACAACCACACAATGTCCAGATGAGATCCGCTAGCTAGTAAGTGGGTTATATTCAACAGAAGCAAAGAGCTAAAAACCAAAGCTTGACTTTTAGTGCATTATTGCTATTTGTATCTGTCTAAGAGAGAGTAGAAAATGTCCTGTTATCTTGCGCATTTGGAATTTCTAAACTGGATTTTTTTCAGCAACAAAAAATGTCTATTTCATTCTATAAAAAGAAGAAAATTAAGTTCTGTTGGTTTTTCTCCCCTCTTAGTAAGCCTGTTCTTTAAGCTTTTATTTGACAATCACATATGGATTGGTCTCCACGTTTGTATTTTTTCTTTTTAGAATAGCTTTGTGCCCTGCAATCAATAAATCAAAATTGGGTTGCCTCATCCCCAAAGGTGAATTGTTATCTTGCTGAAGAGGTTATATGACAGGATCTCTAGTTTGGTAAAACTACATGAACAAAAAGAGGATTAAGATTTCTTGGGCTGAAAGGAAAATTCTATGTGGCTATTTTTTTTTTTTTTTTTTTTTCTTGTTATGGGGAAAGTTTCCTGAATTGTCTCCTGGAACAAGAGATTAAATGTCAGGAGATAAAGCCCCATTATTTCCACCTGACAGAATCCATTCTCTCACCAAAGATGCTGTTTTCACACAGCCAATGAAGTCAGCTTGACAGCTGCAGGAATGTCCATGACAGCCTGAGAGAGGAAGCAGAGGCAAACCCAAACAGAGGGCCAAGGATCCATAACTTGTTAAGACGATGGATCTAGAACAGTATCCAGGCCTGTAAGAGAAACCAGGGTACCTGAAGATGCCCACATCCAAGTCAGAGGTACAAGCCAGCTCTCACAAATGAGTTGGGTGCGAGTGGGCCAGTGAAGATGCTCAGTACCAGGGAGTTGTAGAAGAGCTCTGAGCAGCCCAGGGACATCAGTTCTGCCAAGAGCTGATGCTATGGCATGAATTCATGAAGAATTCTGGGTCCAGGAGGATTGAAAGCATTCACTGAGAAGTGACAACCACCTGTATTCCTGACCCCCTTGAGCCTTTTGGTGACCAAGAAAGCCATAAAGCCTTGCACTGACTCATTTTTAGAACCTGCTACATGGTCTTCCAAACAAAGCTGTGATGTATTACTGAGCCTAGTCACTAAAATTCCAAAGTTCTATCAACCCAGTTTTCTAGGAGGCTGAAGAATGAGCCAGTGTTAGAAAGGTGAATCAAACTATTGAGATTTACTCCTGAATTTTCTAACATGGGTATACAGCCTTTGTTGCAGGTCTCTGGGGATGCTGAAAGAGAAGAAAATCTCGATAGACTCCTTTTATGCTGTATCCACTGCCACTGTGGTATAGCTATGGTGACACTGTGTCATAGACCTGGGACTCCCTCAGCCCCTCCCTGAGATATGGAAAACATGCTAATTTACTGCTTGCAAATGAATAAGGCTGACAGGGCCAGACAATGAAAGTATTTGGGGACCACTCCCCAGATTTTAGCTTTACTGTGTCACCTCTATAGGATGCTTCCACTACTCTTGCTAGTGTGAACGCTTGAGTGGAACTGGGAGAACTTAGTCCTGACTACATAGATGTGCATGTGGGGGCAGCCCCATCACGTCTCTGAGGTCGGTCACACATGGAAAAGGTCTCCGGTGAACTAGAAGATGGTCACGGAGCCCTTTGATTCAAAAGGCAGGAAGGATACTTGTTCATAAGCTATCACTGGAGAGGCAATAAAGCCCCATGTAAGGAAGGGCCTGGGCAAACAGCATCAGTTCCTTACCTGTAACTGAATTGTCTTTAGTAGAAGGCAGCAGGCTAGGATCAACAGAAATTTCAGCTGTGTGTTTCATACTACGGCTGAACTAGGCTTTCATGTGCACATGCATGTGCTTGCTTTGGGTCTCAGTTAAATGCTTAAGGATATGAATGTGGTTAAAACTAGAGAAACTGAAAGATTAAGATCCAGTGTCTAGGATGAGGCTTTGTGAAGACCAGGTGAAAGGAGTATTTAGTTTAATACCAGGTGTGTATGAAAATTCCTCCTAGCTGGAAATAATCTATCCTCTCTCTGTGAAGCCGAGAGAATTGGTCTTGGGCTGAGACCAGAAACAGGATTAACTTAGCAGAACCAAGCATTCGAGCATTCTGGTCCAGAGCCTGACAGTCTCCTCCCATGCTTCTGTAGGCTAGCATGGTATTTCTCAGATACAGGGGTGGGTTTGTTTGTTTGTTTATTTGTTTTCATAGTTTTTAATATTTTGGTCATGATCAAAGGTGACGTACTAAGATTTTATTAAGTGTTCAGAACAAACTGTGCTGTCTAGGAAACTGCAGCACAGAGACTGAGAAATAAGACCATCCATAATTTAGAAGGCACAAGATGGAACTCCAATTTGAATAGCTGTGTGTGCATGCAGTCATGTAGGATTTCAATTTGAGGTACAGAGTGCTTTCTTTGGGGAGCCTTGAGGATATAGGAAGGTTCTGAGCCTTAGTTATTTCCAGCCCTAAGTTCCTTCCTTATGAAAGATTTCACATAAAGCATCATTGGGGGGAAAAAAATCAAAGCTGCCCCTGCTGTGGCTCCTTACTTGGATAAAGTCCTATTAAAGTAAAAGAATAAAGAGACTCTACTGGCTAAAAAAAAAAGAAAGCATGAAATCCCACCTATCTCAATGTTGCTCAGTAGCCTGAGGTGTGCAGATTAGGCAGTAGAGAAACAAAAGCAACAAAGGGTGTGTGATGTCACATGGAGTTTACAGATACCCAATTTGTATTGCTCCTGCTGGACAAACTCAGATGTAGCCAAGTTCTGGTAGCCTCTGGCTGAGAAGGGCCTCCTTAGAGTCTTCTTCCTGGCAAGCCCCAGTGGGGCTGGGGGTGGGTTGCATAATGAGACTGAATGAGAATTGGGAAATTAATTAGGGTCTGATAAAGGGAAAGAAAAGGCCAGCCATGTGTAGAATGTGAGATCAGAATCCAGCTCTGTTGAACTAAGCATGTCAACCTGAGAAGGCTGGGCTGGTGAGACCACACTATTAGGCATGATGAGACTATCTCTGAAATTACAGAGAAAGTCACACAGCATAGAAAAGGGGACAAGAGGGGGCCTAAGGTGCTAGGCCTAAGGCAGTTGGTGAAAGAGCTTAAAAAAAACAATTTCTCATGCTGGGCAGTGGTGGCACACGCCTTTAATCCCAGCACTTGGGAGGCAGAGGCAGGTGGATTTCTGAGTTCGAGGCCAGCCTGGTCTCCAGAGTGAATTCCAGGACAGCCAGGGCT
This sequence comes from Uromys caudimaculatus, assembly GCA_028551405.1. Lineage (NCBI taxonomy): Eukaryota > Metazoa > Chordata > Mammalia > Rodentia > Muridae > Uromys > Uromys caudimaculatus. The sequence continues at coordinate 33,973,933 of CM052701.1, read as the reverse complement.
ACACAGAGAAACCCTGTCTCGAAAAACAAAAACAAAAACAAAAAAAAAAACAAAAAAACCACAATTTCTCCAGGTGTTTTACACACAGGGAATGGCTCAATGTGTCTAAATGTTTGACATGAACATAGGACAGGCCAAACAACAAACAAAAAAGTCATATAGCTACAACTTTGAGGTTAGTTCTTTATACTTCAAAACCTTCCCTTTTTTTACTAAGACAAGGTGATTTTTTTCCTTCTGAGTTTTATGTTACACCCCTGCCAGTGGCCATAAGGATGCGTAAGACCCTTGCACTGGCTACCTGTGAGTTTCATGAGGACAGCAGGAGCTCACTTGTTTCATGTCTCAGCAAGTGAGAGACAATATTTCATGGCCCCATTTGGAGCTCATGAGCAGGACCACTTGGGATCCCAAGAGATTTGGGATGCTGATGTCGGGATGGAGAGCTGACTTGGCAGTTTAGAGTGTTTGCTTCTCTTCTGGTGGACAGCGGTTTGGTACCCAGCATCTACTTGGTGACTTACAACCATCTGTAAGTTCCAGTAGATATAATGCCCTCTTCTGGCCTCTGTGGTCATCAGGCTCACATGGGGCATACATACATACATACATACATACATACATATATACATATAAAACAAACATAAATCTTTTCAAAAGATGTGTCATATAATATGCAAATTGTATATAGTGCTACATATAGCAGATAGACCATGCAAAGATTAGGCAAATGGTCCATGTTACACAACTAAGCCTAAAAGCCCATGCTATCTAACATAGAAGCCCAGATCCTTTGTACAGCACATCAGGGTCATTTGGGCTGATAAACAGCTTCTTAGCTGTGACCCATAAACTCATCTTTGATGTGTATCTTCTTCTCCTGCTGTAACTGAGTGTCTCTCTGCTCTACATCCTGGGCAAGAACACAAGAGCCTGACACGCACAATGGCTGTCCACAGAGCCCTGATAGCTACTAGGCTTCTAGTTTAGATGGAAGAAAATCCTTCCTAAAGATGGTTCCTGGAGGACCACAGGCAAAGATATAGAGGAATCATAGTAACTAAGGAGTACATGCCTTACTCATCACCCTGCAGACACACTGAGACCTCACCATCACATAGGAGTGGCGTAGGAGAGCAAGCATGCATATAAACAGATGAAGAACCTACTGTGGAAGAAAGAAATTCATGAAAGACCTTAACATTCTCTAAAATGAAGGGGAAACTATATTGATGATATAATAGGAAAGTCATGTCCTAAAATACTTGTACCATAATCTCACCTCAAGTCATATCAACAGCTGTGATATGTTATTGAATTGAGCAGTTAGGTGGGTCACATAGTGTGTCTCATAAAACAAACTTAGAGCAAAGCACAGTTGAACTTGTTATATCAAAATTAAAAAGATGAGAATATTTGCAACATATTTCATAGAGGATATTCTTAGCTCATGAAGAACCATAAAAGTCCATAAAGAAAAACAACAACCACCACCAATGGAGAAAGCTGGTAAACTATCAAAAGCCTTTAACAGGAAGAGAGAAGGGTAACATGGGTCATTATGCAAATTAGAACCTTGTGTGGTAGGGGGTGTTCTCCATGGAAAGTGTAAGAGTCCTAAATGCTGGGAGCAAGTGGAAAAACCACATTCATAATTGCTAATTAGGGCACAGACTGGTCTGTCTCTTTCAGAAAGCAACTTTGCGACACCCATGAACACTAAATGCACACACGTTCTTGATCCAGGAATCCACTAAGAGTTTATCATAGGGAACTGTCCACAGAATTTTACGAAAGGGTTATATCCAAATCTATCTAGCTGGACATTAAAGCAGTATGAAAAGATATTAGATGGTTTTAAAGGTGCATTAAGATGAATGTAGCTGTTAAGATAGTAATACATATATATTTACTTTATAATATTAAGCGGGTAGAGCATGAATATGCTTTGAATATAAGTATAGTATGAAAAGACTGCACGGTGGAGAATATATCATGTTGCCTGTGTTTTACGTAAGAAGCTGAGAAGAACTGAGGGGGCATGACTGAGAAAGAGCAAAGGGAGAGCAGGTCATGTGTTTTATGTTTTCTGGGATGATTATGGGAAAGATATAATAGAGAGGGTCATTTTCCTTAGCATTTCGAGAGCAGCTTGAAAGTTACATGTAAGTGTTCTTTTTGTGTATTTTTAATCATCACTAGACTTATTTAAACATTAGGCTCAGTGAACTTTTTTCATTTCCATTTAGAAATACATGTTTCTAAAACATCAGGATATATCTCATTAAGTCGTAATCCATTTCAGCTAATTAAATCTTCATAAAACATGAAGATCTCCATAATGATAAATCTTAAATTCCAGAAAGGAATGAGAGCTGCAGGAGGGAAGAAGGGAAGGGAGGGATGGGGAGGGAGGGGAGGGAGGAAGAGGGAGGATGAGGAAAGAGAGGGGGAGGAGAGAGGAGGGGAGGGAAAGGGGAGAAAAGGGAGGGGGGGACAGAGGCATGACAAGAAGTAACAGACTGGAAATGCCTTTGAAATGCGGGACAGTTAAAAGCCCCTTACTTATTTTGAATGAGATTGAAGAATTTAAACATGAACCTTTGACAATAAAACTAATACATTCTAGGCACTTACAGCTTGTTTCCAAACAAAACCTTAAAAGGCTAAAGGAAAAAATAGATACTTGTTAAGAACGTTTATATCAGAAATTTAATGTTTTAGTGACAGACAAATTTGCCTTCAGCAAACTGATCATTTTTCTTTCTAAAAGCAGAAAGAGATGTGTGACATTTTATTCTCAATACTTGAGTGCTATTCGTCTAGAACTTAAAGAAGCTAATTATGTGTAAGTAGCAATAAAAGAAGACTACAATACTGAAAGAAAGCAGTGACTTTTTTTCGTGAGATTGAATATAGCGTAAGGATGGCTTGCAAGATAATTTCCAATAGTGTTGGTGACCTGAGAATAAAACTGAGTTTATTTTGGTAAGACTGTGTTAGTGTAGCTTGGAGAGTCACCCTCTCTCCTAACCCCGTGTTTGCACTAATGCTCTGTCCTCCCTTGTTACATGGGTCTTTGTTCTCGTCTCACTTAGCTGGATCAGCGTCTAGACCTAGATAGTGAACATGGCGGTCTAGGGCAAAGCAAGGTCTAATTGAGCTCATCATCCCTAACAAGCAGTAGCTTCAAAAGAATTAAGGTTCTAACTTAGTGTCTGTGCATATAAACACCTTCTTCCATTTGACCTTGGAAGATAAAGGTATGTGATGGATGCCTTAAACTCTAAGACGAGGTTTCTTCCATCTTAAAAGCATTCTAAAGTCAACAAAGCTTGATTAGATTTCTCTGAATATTTTAATTCAGTATTTTCTACACATCTAGCCTTTTTTGTTTAATAGATGCTAGAAATTAACCTATTTATTTTCATATATTAACCTGTTAGGTACAAATCAAATTTCTGACCTCACAGATATAATTTCTATGTGCTATGGCCATAATAATGCTGCATGTTAAACCATCTTTAGCCATAGCTTAGAATAAAACCCATCAATACCTTGATTGCAAATACCAGGACCAACTACAGTTCTCTGATGAGTAAACGCCAGATAGGAAATTCTTGGCTCTGAGTTAATTGCTAGGGTGTTTGCAAGATATTTTATTTAGAAATAGCTAAGAGTAGTTAATGGACAACAGTCCAGATTATTTTACATAGATAGTTTTCAAAAACATCAAAAATCCACAGAATGTGATATTTAATGTTATTTATTCTTTGTTGTTGAGACATATTTGCTCCTAGCAGCTCCCCTTTTATGGATTCAAAGAAGAAATTGAGAATCTCTACCCCCAGGTGAGGTAGTAAATTGTGGCTAGGTGGCCGTTGTGCAGAAATTGCCTATTTCTTCTATAGACCTGTTCTGTTCATGAGAGGACACGAGTTACAGGTTAGGACAGCTTAGTTCTGCCGAGACAGAATAAGCTAGTCCTTAATATACCCTGTGTCTAATGTCTGTCAGATGCTCCTAAGCCAGAAGGCTGAAGACTGATGCTCCAACTTCCTGACTGACTGGGGCTGTATAGGTAGGCAGCTGTCTCTACAGTTTGTCTCAGTTCTGGAAGCTATGTTAGGCTTCCCATATTTTCAGATAATATTGGTCGTTCTCAGATTTCTGGCAGGGTTGAAAGACTAGTTATAGTCTCATAGCCAACCCAGGTTATTTAGCATTGAAAGAATATATTTAAGAGGATAGTTTTCAGATAGTATACAAGCTAAACCAGGACATAACATATATGGAATTATAAGCCTTTTTAAAGTTAGGATAGATAACAGAGTGTTCTATTTATTTAACAAAAACGATGGACTGGATGTTAGGTGTATCTTATACTTTATAAATTACAAAATGGTAATAGTTATAATCAGTTTATTCTTGAGAGAAAAGTTTTTTTTATTGGACAGAAAAGGTGAGATGTGGCAGAACCTTTTCCTAATAAATAAAGATTTCAAGGGACTAATCACTGGGCAAGTAGGCAGAACTTCCAAGTCCAAGAGAGGCAGAGGGGAGGCAGGAGAAAGATACTTCCTTTTGAATGGGAGAGAGCATAGAGACACAATTGTAGGTAGCCAAAGGCCCCCAGTTTAGGTGGCAGATCCCCTGGGATTCACCACCAGAGGATTTATAACTTAGAATAGCTTACAACATTAAGATGCTGGTTTCTGCGCCCAGCAATTGTGTTACTTGTTGATTCTAAACTAAGATTGTGTGGTGTTTTCCTTCACTCGGTGACTCACCTGGGTTCCAGAGAAAGGTATGGCAGCAGGGCACCCAGCCAGCCACAGAAATTTGGAAGTGTGGGTCATGTGTGGCAGTGGCCCAGCATGGGAACTTAGCAAGCTGGATGGAGAGATTTGGTGCTCTGAGTCAGAGAGCCTACCGGGCTGAGAACAGGTCATCCTGTCCGGCCTCTCTGCCAGTGCCATGCCATTGGTAGTATGGATTATCAATTAATATTTCATGCAACACAGAAAGCATGCCAGGCTCTGAGTTGAGTCTCATCCTCATTGGACTAGCAGATCCACAAAGCATGCTCATGTTAGGGTAGAAGACAGGAGAATCATAAAAGAAGACTCAACTGTACAAATGCACTGCCAGTTTCTATGTGACTTGACTCAGAAAGCTGCTTTGTACCTAGGCCCCAAAATCTTCATGACCAAACTTAGCATCAGGAGACAGTGAAAAACACTCCTAAGAGAGAATCGAGTGGGGAATAAACATTTTCAATAATCAATAGCAACATTGGAACACAGATGTTGGAACAGTGGTTCAAGAATACTTCATTTGGGTCAACAACACTTTAAGCCAATACAGTGGGATCCCAATAGGCGTTCCCTGAGCTTACATGCAAGTGTGTATTCTGAGAGATGATGAGCATTCTTTGTTTGCATGACTTAATTATTAGTAAATATCTCAAAGTACAATTTTAGATGATCCTCCAACATCTTTCTAAATTTATGTAATTAAAAGGCCAGTTACCTGGAATTAAGTATGGACCATGGCATCTTTTTTTTCCCTGTGGTGAGGCCTGCTCCATTTATCATTTTTTTATGTAATGCCACTGACCTACAAAAGGTTGCTATAATCAAAGCTTCGAGAAGAACAGTGGCAGTTGGTAATTGAAAATGAAAATGGCACTGAATGTCCCAGACTCTATTTCAGCATCTTTTATCTCCTGCTAGGAGTCCTGAAATATACCTCTTGTTTATGTTCCAAGCAGTACTAATCAAAATGGGGGAAGGTCAGGCAAACTGGAATAAATAGAGAATAGAGGTGTTTGGTTTTTATCAGATTCTATTGTCTATATGGAATGGACTCATTTCTCTGGGACACTCAGTTGCATTGCTCAGCAGAATAGAAGCCATTCAGATAACACCAGTGTCACGCTTATGTCAGAATAACAAATGTCTGTTCTCCTCCTTCTTGAATACTTGTACACTTGAGCTTATACACATATACACATGCAAGGTCATCAAAGCATGCCGGTGCACATACACAGATAGATTCAAGTCCCATTCAATGCATGTAGGCACACATCACACACACTGTTACTAAATGAGCACATCCACCAAACACAGGTAGAGCTGTGAGAGCAAATCAAATGAACAGTGCCTCTCTGTATTCTAGAAATGTAGTCTGTAGACCTTAGAGGCGGCTGTGTTTTCTGTCTGCTTCGGATCTCAAACAACCTATTGTATACGATGTTAAGGTGTGCTAACGTACTGCCACAGCTTGAGATGTTGCACAAGTGGTATTGGATAATGAGGTTAAAAACATAGACATGCCGGACAGTGGTGGCGCACGCCTTTAATCCCAGCACTTGGGAGGCAGAGGCAGGTGGATTTCTGAGTTCGAGGCCAGCCCGGTCTACAGAGGGAGTTCCAGGACAGCCAGGGCTACACAGAGAAACCCTGTCTTAAAAAACAAACAAACAAACAAAAAAAAAAGGCATAGGCATAGGGCAAGCAATTTAAAAGCTTACTGTTTTCTAGTTGGCTTTTTGCACTTTGCTCAACTTGGCCTTTCTTGGCCTCCCTAGCTTTTAACAGTGTTTTGTATCCTATTTAATTTTTGCTGAGCATTGCTTAATAGACTGGTATCTGACCAGTTCACTGGGCATTTCTCTAAGGGTACTACCATTGGACGTCTCAGGAATTCTCTTACTCTTTCCACCCTGCCGCTAAATCTAGATCCCATCAAAATTGAGAACCCGGAGAAGAATGTCAAGGAAGTCATGTGTCAGTAGAATTAAGCCACCTAATTTTCCTTCTGTGGTGATAACTTCTTATCAAATATAACATTAATGCTATAAATTCTTCAACTCTGACTGAATTCCTGAGAGTGGGATAAGGATCAGACACTTTATAGTGATTTTACTAGCAAAACAAAAACACAAAACAAACACGAAAATACAAAAAAAAAAAAAAAAACCAATTTAAAAAACCCATGGTTTTATGAAACTATGAAATGTGGTAAGAAGTTATTCAAAAAATTCAGTGACTATCCAGCATGCCTTTTTGTCACACGACTGTGCCTTGGTCACTCTCTTTTGTCTTTCCTGTCCTTCTAATGGCAGTTTGTATATCTTTGGGGTGTTGAAAACAGAAATCCTGAGCACTCTCTTAATGACATGCTTTGATAAACTTGTGCTGCTAACTTAGCATTCCCCAGATTGCCAACCTCTTCCTTCCTGGTTAGTATAATGTGTGTTCTGTATAATGTTTACATCATAGTCAGGAGATCCCTCCTCGTGCTCCCTCTTCTTACTGGTTCTGTAACCTACCTGGGATTTCTTTCAAGAATGTTGGAAACTATCCCTTCTGTTAGACATTTGCTATTACCTAATTCTGTTTTGTTTTGTTTTTCTAAGAATACTTCTGATTTCAAATGCAAATTGGAAAGATTTTGTTGGGTATGGGAATTTAAATTGGAGACATTTTCCCTTTATTCCTAAGACGGTAGGTACACTGTCTCTCCACTTCTCTGTGTTTGTTGCAAGCTCACACACAAGTCTTAACTGTTGCAATTTTAATAGGCTTTTCCTTAACTAGACAATTTTTACCTTTTTTTCTTTATGCTTGGTTTTTAGCAATTTCACAAAGACTGATCTAAGTAGGTTTTGTTTTGTATTAAGTTTGCTTATTATTATCACACCCTTGATAGAATATCAGAGCATCGTACCACCCACTAATTTCAGCAAACTAGCATCTGTTATTTCTTAAAATATTAGTTTTGCCCATTATAAGGAGGATTCTCTCTCAAAGGTTGGGCTGGACTAGTCTTACGTCTTACTACGCAGTTGGTGGGCCAGACTCTGTCTGACAGGGCTCCTGCTCACTCTACTGTGTTTCCTCCTGCTTCGGCTTTTAGCTTACTAACTGCTCTTCAGCTGAGTGGACCTGCCATAAAATTCACCTATTTGTTATCTGGTTTTACAGTGGCTACTTTTCTGAGGAACTTTTTGGCTATGTAAATTACTCAGCTCCGCACCCAAGTTCTTAACATGCATGGCTCATCCCCATTTTGTCTATGACACCTTGTTTTAACTTTCCTGGTTTTCAGTGATCTGTTGTAGTTTTCCCAGGTAATTTTTGATTGTAGGGTAAACACTGTGCTGAAAAACTTTGAGGATAATTTGAGATTCCAAGTGGTTTTATCTTCCTCCAGAGAAGATTTATTTTTGCTTCCAATAGGTAGGAGAACATAATAGAGAAATGTAACCTAAGGTAACCCAGGAAGAAGGTATTGTTTGTTTAAGTTATTTATTAAAAGTTTGTGTGTCATGGAGGGACCATGGAGCTGGCCACATATGTGGCAGAGGAGGGCCTTGTTGGCCATCAGTGGGAGGAGAGGCCCTTGGGCCTGAGGGTGTTAGGTGTCCCAGTATAGGCAAGCATTCCACTGCTTAGCCATCTTCCCAGCCCTGGACTTTACTTTTACTTAAGAGTTCATGTATCTTAGACCTACAGAAAACCTGAGGCACTCACTTAGCAGGATCTTTCTTCCTTGGTGAGCCCTAAGCACTCACATTTTGCTCTCCATCAACCCTTAAGGACACTTGGAGCTGACACCGTTCAGTCATTGGTGCTAGAACGTCAGCCCACTGCTCTGTTCCTCATGGGGCCTGGGCCGCCTTCTTAGCTCACTGGTTCCTTAAAATAATTCCTGTCAGCAATCTGCCCAGTGCTTCTAGAGATTCTTGGTAGAGAGTTACTCTGCATCTGCCGAGTCAGGCAGAAACCCTTCCGAGCATCATCGTCTTCATTTGCATTTCTCTCATAATTATTAAACTGAATTATCTTTTCACTAGAATGTAGGACATTATTTCTTAATGAACTCTCACATCTCTTGAAATTTTTTCTATTAGATTACTGATCTATATTTCTATTTTTAAAAGTGCTTTACATCTTTTAATGCTATTAATTGCCTATGATTTAAAATTTTAAGTATTTTTTTTCTCTTTCAAAATACTTGTAAGCTCTGCACCAAAGCTTGTTGTGTTTACGACGTCAGGTTGTTTTTTTTTTCCTCATTTATGCTTTGTTTTCAATCTTAAGGGGCACATCACTGGTTTCTTCTGCACTGAAGTGTAAGAAGTGTGTTAATGAGCAAATGCAAAGTGCTAAACTTTCTGAAGGTTTCAGAATTAGAGTATGATACTATGCTGACAGGTCCAGCCGGAAGTTCAAGGTCTATTTCCTGTATTCCAATCTCATCCTCAGACATTACTAGAGGAACTCAAGCTGTGTTTCAATCTCATCCTCAGATATTACTAGAAGAACTCAAGCAGAGTTACAGGACCGTTGCTCCTATAGACTTATCCTTCTCCTGTGCCGGCTCATCTAATCTTGTACCATCAGTTTTACCGAAGAATAATCTCTCTCCGATTCCTCTGACTCCTTCACACTCCTGTCTTAAACCGCCAATACAAAAGTCTGTTCAGCATTTTCAGTTAAATGAGCCTTAACTCATACCTCAAATCTTAAAATGGCTTTCTTCCTCTTTGCCTGCTTCTACTTGTGTTTATATCTTCAAGTTCTGACCACCCAGGCTACGTGCTCAGTCGTGTCTAAGTCATATTTCTTGCCTGTCAGCATCAGTAAATGGCTGCTGGTAGTACAGACTGTACCAGTGAATGTCTCCCTCAGAAAAGATTATACATGGGAGCTCTTGCTTCCTTCCCACTTGGCACAGTGAGTTTAACACAACCTCCCTCACCCCCAGGATGTCCTCTTGTAAAATGATTTCACCTTCTCTTTAAAATGTACAGAAATAAAAACTTCACATATTTGTATTTGTAGCATTTTTATCTTATGTATGAATGCCCTTGTTATTCATGTTGGGAAAACATACTACACATTTAAGCCTTGAGAGGTAGATTGTCTGTCTGAATATCTGGAAGTGTGAACAGCTCTCTCTGCAATAGTTAGGAACGTTGTATAAGCTGAGCACCTTTAATCTAAGCACTAGGCAGGAGGACCTCTGAGTTGGAAGTGAGCCTGGTCTACTGAGTGAGTTCTAGGATAGTCAGGCCTACACAGAGAAACCATGATGATTTTTTGGTTTTTGTTTTATTTGGGTTGGAGAAAGGTTATCACTTGAACCCCTGTGAATTGATGCCCTTCTTTCTGAAGGTCATATAGAAAACAGTCACAACACAAGCCAACAGTAGGCTAGACACTCAGCACTCCAACATGCCTTAGAAGGACTAGAGAGGCAGTCTTGTTGCACATCTGTGGTTTAACAAGGAAAACTCTCCCTGTGAGAAAACGGGATCTTTCAACTTTCAGGCATGCCTAAGGCAGGATCAGACTCGTTTCCCTCATGTTTCAAGTGCCCCCTTCTGTCTCTTCCCCCTCTCTCTGTCTCTTCCCCTCTCTCTCTGTCTCTTCCCCCACCAAGTCCTTTCCTCCCTCCTTCCATCTCCCGTCTGCTCTCTCCAGCCTCCCTCCCTCCATTTTTCTTTTCCCTATATCTCCCTCCCTTTTCCCTCTGCCTCTGTCTCTCCCCCTCTCCCTCCTCCTTCCTCTCATTTCTCCTTCTCCCTCCCTCCTCCCTAAATTTAAATACTACTTTGTGTTGATTAGAGCACATTCTTTCTCTTATCCCACTACACTTCTATTTTGAGAAACTGTGTGTGCACGTGATTACCTCACAGATTAAAGAGAATTCGGAAGACAGCTCTGGGATATTCAAGCATTTCAACTCATGACTTCCTCCTGCAAAGGAGGAACCCACTCTGCAAAGGAAGTTACGTCCCCAGAGCATTTTGAACTTTGAGAGGGCAGTGGAGGGTGAGAGCAGATTGGCAGCAGGGCTGAGCTGATTCTCTGTAATCAGGACTCTGCTTTCCTTCCTTCAGCTCAAGGCGAGGATGCACCTGCTGTGTTTGCAGAAAGCCAAGGTTCCAGTGAGGCAGAAAACACTTCAGGTCCTGATGGTGAGTCTGAGCTGCCTGTGCTCAGCTGTGAGTCTGTGGTGTTTTGTACACATGTAATCTAGGATGAAGGAAATGATTTGATCTAGGGATCAACATATTTGGTTAGAACAAAGTAAATTTCAAAAGTCAAATTCTACCTAGGAAATCAGGAAAATGGAAGCCTTTAAAACACACACACACACACACACACACACACACACACACACACACACACACACACATTTTGTTTTAAGATAGCACACATTGTTTAAACATTCCTTGCTATATGGAGGTCATGGTGGGTCATCCCCGGTCAGACTGCAATCTACCTGGCCTGCCTTAACCCTATTGCCCCAGCATTCTCAGCTGGGAATCTGAGCTTGCGCTAAGATCTTTTCATATCCTCAACTGCTAGCCTCTGAGGCTTTGGCCAGACACACAATGAGTCTTTCAGAGCACCTCAAAAATAAACCTATTTAAGTAGATGCCCTCCAAATGAGAGTCAAATAAAAATCCCAGCACCACGAACTTATTAACATTTCCTCTTCTATACTCCTATGCTAAGAACATTCAGAAATGCCATTATTTATATTAGAATAATACCTGTTTCAGAAGGCCTGATTCTACTGGCCCATTGAGGTTTGTGTTTTAAATATTAAAGGTTCTTTTCCAGTTTGATTAGAGAGGTATGCTGAGACAGATTTAGGTGAAATGCCCTCTAGTAACACCCAGCACTCCATGCAAGAGAAGCTGGGGTAAGACAGGCAACATCAGCCCACAAAATAAGGGAAACGCTTTCTGTAGACTTTTGAAGGCAGGGGTCGGTGAGCTTGGCAGCTCAGTGAATGTATATTAAATAAGAGAGGAGACAGTAACTCCAGTTACTTGGGGCCCGGGGAAGGGGAGAGAAACTCCAGAGGAGAATTGCTAGTCCCCTCAACAGCAACAGTAGATCTCACAGCTAAGAAAACTAGAAGCCATAGGCCATAAATTATATAAAGTGATATGTGTCTATTTATGTTTGATGATACATAGCATTATAAAGTTACCCTTACTTGTGTCTACTATGCTGTGATTCTATAGACAGACACATGTTATAATGTATAATTCAGGTTAAGAATGTTCATCTTCCACATTACTCATTTCTTTATGGTAAAAACTAAAATTCTCTTTAGCTCTTTGAAATGCAAATCTACTCTTCTCATCTGCAGACACCCTCCTATGCAAGCCTACACAACTTCTCAACCTTACCTAACTGCAGTGCAGAAGCCATCACAGAGTTCCTCTCAATGTGTCTGATCTCTGGTGACCACTGCCTTCCACTCAATTTCTGAGAGATGATTAATCACTTGCCTTTCGGTGTACAGTCCATTTCTTTTAATATAATCTCTAGTTCTACACATGCCATAATTGACAGGATTTATTCCTGTAATGGCAACTAGTATTTCAGTACATATATGTGCCACATTTTCTCTATCCACCTATAAATGCCTTAATACTTTGTGGATATTATGTTGCAAAGAAGTCTTTCAACATACTGATTTTGTTTCCTTCAGAAATATGCTCAGTAATTGGGATGTCAGGCCGTATGGTAGGTAGGAAACGTCCATACTGTTTTCTATAATGACGATTCTATCTTAAATTCACACTGACAGTTTGCAGGGCTTCTCCAAACCCTTGTCAACCTTTAGCACTTCCATTGTTTTGATAGTCACAATTTCTACTGCAGGGAAATGATATCTTTGTGCAATTTGTAATTTGTACTTCAATATTCCTGGTCATTTTAAAGAAATGTTTGCTTAGATTTGTTACCTATGTATAAAGTAGGTAACATGTTCCCTTGCTAATGATTCTGTAGTTCCTTCTACTCTGGCTATCAACCCTTTTTCAGTGATATAACTTACTGAGATTCTCTCCTGTTTGGTATGGCACCTGTCTTAGTTAAGGTTTTACTGCTGTGAACAAACACTATGACCAAGGCAACCCTTTTAAAAGGACAACATTTCAATGGGGCTGGCTCAAAGGTCCACAGGTTCAATCCTTTATTGCCAAGACTGGAGCATGGCAGTGTCCAGGCAGGTATGGTGCAGGAGGAGATGAGAGTTCTACATCTTCATCTGAAGGCTGCCGGAAGACTGACTTACAGGCAGCTAGGAGGAGGGTCTCAAAGCCCAGCCCCACAGTGGCACACTTTCTCCAACATGACCACGCCTACTCCAACAAGGTCATACCTCCTAATAATTCCACTCCCTAAGCCAAGCATATTAAACCACCACACAGTCTCTTCACCCCACCCCCACCCCCGCCTCCTCAACTTTTTTTCTGCACAAGAGCCTTCCAATTTGATAAAATCCTACTTGTTTACTTTGCTTTTGTTTCCTGTGCTTTTTTTGAGATCTGTGCCAAAAATCCTTGCCCTTGCCAATGTCTCGAGGTGTTTCTCCTATTTTCCATCCATAGTTTCACGTCTTCTATGAGTCTTTAATCTTCCTGTGGTTGATTTGTGTAGCCGATGAAACAGAGGAGTCTAGTTTTACTCTTCTGCCTGTAGCCATCCACTACTTCTGCAGCACCCAGTGAAAAGACTGTCCTTTGTCTAGCGCATGTTCATAGTACCTTCTAGACTCTCTAGTAACTCACCTGTCTGTTTTAAAGGCCAAACTTGATGGCTTGATCATCTCAGTTTTGAAGTATGTATAATATCTCTTTCGTTCTTTTGCTCAGCATCATTTTGGCTATTGGAGATTTTTGTTGCTACACATAAAATTATTTTTTCCAACTGTGTGAACAGTATCTGCCCTGGCCTTCGGGGAATTCAGCGTGGTCCTAGGGAAAGGGGACTGACAGATGAAAGAAGGGGACAAGAAGCCCAGGGTACCTGGGAGCAGGTGGGAAGTTACACATGCCCAAGGCTACCCCACTACCATAACCGGTTTACAGGAAATACCAGACATTCTTTCAATCTCTGGGACGGGAGACCGTAAACACCCTGTCCTTTCTAACCTTGCACCTTAAACTGACTAAACAGAACAGTGGGTAGCTTCCTGGGTTTGTGCACCTTAACTAACTATGCTTCACAGAACAGCTGGTAATTTCAGGTTTGGCTCTCCACACCTCACGGGTTTGGCTCCCGACAAAGTATCATTACACTTTTGATATGGATTACGTTGGGGTAGTACAGATATTTTTTTACTTTTTTTGTATCCTGCTTAGTTTCTTTTGTCAATGTTTTGTAGTTAAGTTTGCTCATAGATGGGATTAATTTCTTTACTTAAGACAAGTCACTATAGGCATATAGCAATGCTACACATTTTTGTATGCTGACTGTATGTTACCGCAACTTTGCTGAATTTAGTTATTGGTTCTACTCAGAGGAGTCTTTGGCATTTCCTTTTTTAAAAAAATCAAATCATGTATAAACATGGGCAACTTTTCACTTTCGGTACCATTTATTCTACTTTTTACCTGAGGACCCTGGACAATTTGCAGAGCTCTGTCAAATGAAAGTGGAGAGAGTATGGGACTCTTGTTTCACATCTTAGGCAGAAAGGTTGTCAGTTGGGCTATTATCATTGATATTTATATGTTGTGTTTACACAGTTTGTCCAGCATTTTAATCATGAAACAGCTTTTTATCAGATGCCTTATTGGCATCAATTGACAGAGCTGATAGGTCTCATTTGCATATATTGAACCATCATTTCCTTCCTTGGATGAATCTCACTTGTCTGAGTGTAGACTCTTTTAACTGTGTATTTGGATTTGTTTTGTTCCTAATTTTACGTTTGTGTTTATTGGGGCTATTGATCCGTAGTGTTCTCTCTCTCCTCTCCATTCACTTTGTATAGTGAGGAGGAAGGGGAAGAGGAGGAGAATCACCAGGCTATTTAATAAAAGAAATGTCAGCTTTATGAAATGAGTTTGGAAGAATTTCTTTTTCTCTTATTTTTGGAATATCTTCTGTGAATTGATAGGAGTTCTTTAAATGTTGCCTTCACTGAACAAAACTCAGAACTACTGACATCATTAATACTAAGTACAGAAATTTTTGTTATTGATCCAATCTCTCTTCTTGTTATTGATCCTTTCTATTTCTTTATGATTCAGTCTTGAGAATGTGTAGGCGTTTGGTTGTTATACAGCCGGTCATGATCTTTTGTATTTGTCAGTTATACTGCCTCCCTTTAAATCTGATTTTATTATTCTCTTTTCTTAAGTTAGCTGAAGGTTCATTATTTTATCCTTCTAAAGAAGTTTTCAATGCTTGCATTGTTTGATTATCTTTTTATTAGTGTTGGTTTGGTTTGATGTTGTTTTCTAGATTCTTGATATTCATGGATAGGTTGTTTGCAATATTTTCAATTTCCTCTTATTATTGAATTAATTCCTATAAACTTCCCTTTTAATGTTATGACTATTGCATCTGCTAGGTTTTAGTATGTTATTTACATTTTTATTTGTTTCAGTGTATTTCAATGACCAATTTTATTCATACATCCACAGATTGTTAACAATATAATTTACATACAAAAAAATATGTTGGGCTTTTCTGTATGACATATGTCCTGAAGAGTGTTGTGTGTGCCTTTAGCAAACAGAGCATTCTATGGATGACTGCTGGAGTTCTGGGTCTAGGGTGCAATTTAACCTTCTTGTTTGCTTGGGATTCGATCTAGATGAATGTCCGGTATTCCTGATTCCTTTTGGATCCCCTTAGCATGGGCTATTTCACTCACTCTCTTTGTTCTCTGTCTATACATGCCTAGAGTTGTAAAGTGAGTTTTGTCGAACCATTATGTGGCTTGGCTATGTGTTTTATCTCGATCAGTAACTATGACATTTAGTTGAAAAATTAATTCATTTACATCCAAAGTAATTATTGATAGGTAAACTCTTAATTCAACCCTTATGTAAATCATTCCTAGTCTTCTCGTACTTCCATTCTTCATAGTATGTTTGGTTTACTTTACAATTATTTTCATCACACTCAATACAACACATAAAAATCATTTGAAATAATACCATAGAGAACAGAAACAAAAGGGCGAAAATATACTCATAAGAGAATTGGTTAAGTATGGTGACACACACTTGTAATCTCAGCTCTTTTGAAGCAGAGGCAAAGACGATGAAGAGTTCAAAGTCACCCTCAGCTACATAATAAGTTCAGTCCACTCTCGGCTACATAAGATGCTGTTTTAAAAATGGGAGAAATGCCATAAAGTCAGAGTAGTTTTGAGCTTTTGGAAAGCTAATTCTCTGTCTTGGTTATTTCTCAGCCTATTGGTCTGGTGATCATTAGCTTCCTGAGTCTTCTTTCTAAAAGTACTCTATCTGCCACGTCTCCACTGCTAGGCAGTTTGATTTACTTGTAAATTAGTGCACACACCTTGCAGATGCCTATTCTTCTTGACAGCTCTTTCAGTCTGAAAGGCCCCTTTGCATTTTTGTAGAGCAGTCTCACACACTTTCTTGGCTTCAGTTTGGTGATGCTTCTGTCAGTCCTTGATTACAAATGTGGACCTTTGCTGGACAGTGTCTCTTCCTGTCAGCCCCACAGAGATTATATGTCACTTTCTGCTGGCCTGTATGATATACTGAGCAACCGGCTTCCAGATGATTTGGGACACCTATAATCTATTTGCTTCTCTTCTCTTACTTTAAGAATATTTTTATCACTTACCTTAAATCATAGCATACATTGGGAAAGTAGACTGGATTAAATTAGATGGTGACCTTGGCCTTACTATATCTGGATGTTTGTATTGTTCATGAAGAAAAAACTCTATAGTTGAATAATCGTACTCCTTTGGTATTATCAAGCCATTCTTGGACTCCAAGTATCTAAATATTTGTTCTTTTTCTAATAGTATCCCAAAGACATATTATTGGCCTTCCTCATTTTCAGTTCTGCATCTTGTGGAAGCAGGAATTCACTAAGCTCACTAATGCCTCTCCTTGACTAAGCTCCTGGTGCCTTTTAATGTGATTTTAATTTGCTAAGCATACTTTTTAGCTCAGATTTTGGGAGTGATTTTTTAAATTCCTTTTGTCTTTGCAGCATTTCCATTTTCTTCTGTCTCGTTAAAGTTCTTTTCTTTACATTTCCAGAGAGTTCTCCTGCACTGGTACCTACCTAGTCAGTCTCAGACATCTATTTTGGGCATGAAGTGAGGTTCCAGTTTCCTTAAAATACTTGATATTGTTAGCATGTCAGGCCATTCCAGTATCAACCAGTGAGCTACTGCACAGTTTGTCAGTACCCATCTTCCCAACATGTGAAGCAGACTGCATATGTTCTGTTTCCTCCTCTATCCTGTATATCAGTACTGGGTAGCTGCCAGGTTAAGGTCTATGAGGAGTAGTATGTATTGTTTCAGCCAAAATTTGTCCAAATACACTCTCGATTTATTTTATTGTTCATAATGAAATTGTGTCTGTCCCCCCCATAAGCCTGTCTCTGTTGTCCATAGTTACTGCTTGTTGTGAGGTGCCAGAGCAGACTGACATCAGAAAAAATTCACTGTTGATAGTCTAGCCTTTAGCTCCAATGTCACATTTGTGGTCAATAATGCTGCCAAGAGTAGCATAACATTGGGGTACATCCAAGGCACACACTAATATGATAGCTTGTTGGTAAAGTGGAATTGTGACAACAGATTGCTGTGACCAGCCCAAGCTGTGCGAGATACTTTAGAAGTCTAGTACCCCATGTCTTTCCCTTGCCCTGGAGATCTTCCAGAGGCTGTTGGTAGTTAAGTCCAGAGTGCAAGCCATTAACAATTTCTTAGTATTAGGTTTTATCCAGGAATTTGACTCTGGCCACTAAAACCTATCAGTTAGTACCCTCAGCAATTATAGAAAACTAAGTTGAGGTGGTGTTGACCACAGCCCTCTTTACTGATGCAATGCTGAGATGTGCCTATGTCTCAGGGTAGCAAGGGTCTACATAGTCAGGTACCAATATAACGTTTGTATTGGTATTGGCCAAAGCACAGGTACAGTCTATTCCTGGTGCCAGGACAATGCTGGAACTCTGTTAACTGGATTGTTAAAGCTGCATTACCTGGGATTTAAGATAAACAGTAGAGACAGTCCCTTGGCTATCAAAGCTGGCACAAGGCTTGGTCACATACAAGGCTCGTAGTTACAGAGATTTTCCTAGCCACAGAAAGAGAGCATCTGTGCTGTAGGCTGCCAAAACTGTATCCAAACTGGAATCTGTTCTTGGAGCATACATGTCTCCACCTAATGTTAGAAATAGGCTGTCAGGCTTTGAGCTGTGGTAGACATGCTTTCTACCAGGTCCTGTACAGGAGTGTTTGTTAATGCTGCATGCTAGCTTGCTTAAAACTTTTCTTCCCAGGAGGCCAAGCCTTGTTCTCCATTCAGCCACCATAGATTTAAGGAGGCATTGTGGAGGCGGTTAGCTACCGAGCCTAACGTAGTTTCAGTGGTTCTGGCTCTGGATCTCTATCTGGTGCCTAGGGGTCACAGACCTTTCTTGAGCACCAGATTTCACTGTGGCTAGCTTTGTTCCACAGTTCATGTTTAGGACTGGGACTCAATTATGTATCCTTCTTTTAAGCCAGCAGTACCTCCCCATGCAGGGCTAAATGTGTAAAGGGGAAAGCTGCCACAGGCAAGTCTTTATCCGCTGCCTGCTTTAATGTGTTACACTAGAAAGTGAGAGTGACATTTGTCACCCCACTTATTGCCAGCCTTAATTCTGCTGATCTGAGTAGCTAGGCAGTTGTCCCCTTCTTCCTTCATGGCTACATAAGCAAATGTCCTCCTGAAGTTGCTTGCCAAGTCAAAGAGGATGACCTTCCCCAATGGAGGAGGCACATTTTTCCATCAAGGGAAGACTATCCTGACCTGCTAGAGCCTCCAAACAAATTCTCATGTTGTTACACTAAAGGCAGGCATCATGGTCTCTTGCTGATCTACTCGGTTCCCATAAAGCTAGTTTATTAGCTGTTGAACTCCAACTGTCTCTGAAAAGACAAACACCAAAACATGTCAGTCAGCCACCATCTTTCTCCACCTTTGAGGGGTTTTTCAGTGGAAAAAAATTATTTTGAGTTGATAATCAATTAGGAAATAATTCAGCCATAAGAGCAAGTAACATGGCAGTTTTAAATAAAGCTTCTAATAGCAGCCATTTCTCCATCCCATAGGCTTGCCATCACCTGTACTGCCTCCCTTAATTCTTAGCCCTCTACTCTACTCATGACCATTCATTATCCAGAAGATAGCCCAGATCATCCCAGCCTGACAATGGTGTTCAGTTGAAAGGAACCAGCTCCAGCCTGCCCCTAATGATGGCATGGATTCTTATTCTTCACCAAGCAGGCTCAGCCCCAATATACTGGTCCTTGAAGAACAAGAAAATGATATGTAAAATTTTGAATCTATGTCCTAGATATAGTAAAGACCTGTAGACTCTGAAGCCTTAGTGAGAACTTCTTTAATATGATTAAACTTTACTTTTTCACAGAGATATTTTTATCATAGAATGCTTTTTATAGAACATATATTAGTAGGCTGTAGACTGGGTGTCTTTTGATGAGAAAGAACAGAAAATGAGCATTTCACTGTGCTTACCCCTTATACTCCACTCTGAGAGGGGACACTTACAGAAACACTTGTGCAAAGTTGAACAGAACATGAATGCTTCTCTTGCTGACAGAACTATTGCATCTGGCCAGTTTACAGATGAAGTCTGAAATAAGTTGACAAATAATTAGTAAATCAGTGCAGTTTTCAGATAAGAAAAGAGAGACCACCATTTTAAGCCTGAAATTCTAAGGATCATGGGATGCTATCCAAGGACATCATTCTTTGAAGCATCTGTGTAGTACGGGACCAGCATCTGCCATAATTCCATTATTTTACTCTTTCATGTTCAGGAAAAAGAAAAGAATTTTAGTTGTTGGTTTTATGCAAAGAACTGATCACCTCCCAAATAAATAGGGGTTATTATAGTGATGATATTAGCCAGTATTGCCAGTGTATGGCAGGGGAGGGGGATTATGTCCAGTTCACAAAGTGGAAGGCATCAATCCTGTATTTGGAGGTGGCTGTTAGAAGAAATCTAACTAGAAGCATTAGGTTAGGTGTCTTTCCCTGGTTTCTTCAAAGTTGGAAAGAAGTGGAGCTGATGACCACTAGCACTGGTCCTGGACATTTGTACTAAAGGTTATATTTGTTTGCCAGGGATTTGAAATCAGAGGTTCACAGTTAGTTATCTCTCATTGTCTGTTTCCCAAGTGTGTTGCTAGGAACTCAGCCCTTGACTCAGCATTCAAGGCAAGCACTCTACCAACGGAGATGTAGTCCCAGTCCCCCACTGTCCATTTCTTTATTTTCTTAGCTTACACTATGGGCTTGCTGACCCTTGGAAATTTTCAGAGTGACTGCTTTGGGCCACTTTTGGAGAAAGGCAATAATTATACATCCTCTGTTTATGTAAATGCTCACATAGAAGGAACACAATCAAGTAAAAGACACATGTGTGGCTTTGCTGTTTCTATCTCATGGCAGCTACTGGCTGCCATACCCAGTGGCAAATTTGCAGGAACTGTTTTGAATTCTGAAACTGAAAACACAACAAACCGAATGGGTCTATTGACCTTGCCACTATGGAGGGAGCAGTGCACCTCTCTGCATGTCAATGATCTGCTTTTCTTTGTTTTCTCTCTTGGTTTTCTTAGATATCTATTAGGCTCTTTGAATTTATCTATTTAAGGATGGTAATAAATACACTCAAATTGCCAAACCACGAATCTTGCATGAAATGACAGCTGAGCCGAGCGGAGAGTGAATCCTAACCTCCTGGTCCCCATGTCATGAATAAATGAAAACAGAAAAGGCATAAGACAGGAAATTGGAACATTTTCAAACAACAGTGGCAATTTTCATGTGTTTAACAGTTTAAGTTTGGTAATTATTTAACCCTTTCTGTTTACAGTTGACATGAGCAGTGAGGTGGATGGTGTAGATGAGCCAGCAGAGAGTCTGCAAGAAGATCTCCAATAGGTAAGTTACCCTGATGGAGGGATTTTTCAATTCACGAACCATAAGCATTAATTTGCAAACAAGATGTTGTACTTCTCTTGGCTTTGTCATATCCCAGCATGTAGCTTCGGCTCAACTTTAGAGATCTTTAAACCAAATAACACAGTGTTAAGAAGAAAGATTACCCCATAGAAGCTTGTCATCCTTATGTAGAAAGAACAAACTGTTGCAAGCATATGTAAAAGAATAGTGTTTTCCCATCAGTCTTACCCCTTGTCTCCTAGAATGATCATATTACTTCAGTAACCCCAGGTGATTCCAGAAGCATAATTTTTTTCCAGGAACACCACATTGTGTTGTTCGGTATATCTGGTTTTTAAGTGTAACACTAAAATCTTTACCTGAAAGAATGTATAAAGACATATAAATAAATATTGGCAGAAAAATAGGAGCCTGCAGTAGCACACTGCCTCCCGAGGACATGTGCATCTTTACAGACATACCTTGAGTTCAATGAGCCCGAGGCAACTCCAAGGAAAAAATAAAGTGGTAACTAGACCACACAGCTAAATCGTATATAGAGTGATTAATAACAGACTAGCCTTTCCATGACTTTCCCAGCCCTAGAAAGAGCTGTGGAAAAGATGGGAAAATCTGAAAATAAAGAAGTTAGCATTACTACTAACTAAATTTTAAAAACACTATAGAACAATGAACTGTGGGCAGGGAGAGGAGAACACAGATAAGACATGGTTGCCTTTCTACTCCCTGGTTCCTCTTGGTCTCTACACTCTGCTGGAACACCACCGTGCATCATCCCTGAGCTCTAACCAGATAATAATGGAATGAAAGTTTTAACAACTGTACATGAGAACATATCTGTCATTGTCATGATAATCATGGACTTTATGTGGCTATAAATTTAATGCTATTTTCATACCACAAAATTGTTTTTAAAAATACATATTTATATAAACATGAACTCATAACATTTTTACCTTAGCCATGTGCTTCAAATATTCTGGGAAGTTTCCACTGAAAAATAATGAACTGAGACAAACTTAAACAGTTCCTTCCTATCATTCCTCAGTGTCCCCTGCCCTTTTATTCTTTAGCCACCATCAAACTACAACTTTTGGATTTATTTTTTTTCTATTAACATCCAAGTAAAGTACCAGTATAGATCTATTTTCCTTGACCTCAGATACACATGGAGGTTCAAGTACGTCTAATTCAAAATTACTTGAATGTGTGAACATAGTCACCATAATTTCTTCTCTCACCTGCTTTTGAATAGTTCAAACATTGCTTGCAGCAAGCATGATAGTGCTTTTCCATATTCATACAGATCCCAAGTATTAACTATTAAAAAGACTCTATGGCTACCAGAGCAATCTATCTAAATTAATTAACAAACCCAGGCATCATCTACTGTAACTTTGCTTGAAAGTGACAAGGCGACTGAAACCTGGACAAGCCTGCTGGTTTACCTGATTTTACCACACCAGTTTTCTGGGCTTTATCCCATATATATATTGATGCATACTAGATAATACCTCTGGCTATTCAGATAGGTTGTTCCTATGTCCACTGATTCAAGAAACCGATGAATTTAAAATACTTTTAAAAAAACACCAAAGAATTGCATATGTACATGTAGAGATTTCTCTTGTTGCCCCTAACTAATGCAAGATGATAACTACAAAGCATTACATTACATTACATTACATTACATGAAGTATTTTGGTAATCTCAAGGTAATTTGAATTACACAAAAAGATGTACATATGCAAATATCACACTGTTTCATACATGAAACTTGAGCATTCATAGCTTTAAATATCCTTCAGAATAACTAGACACAGTCTGCCACAGATACTAAATTCTAACATCTGTTTCAGCTTCATCTCCCATATCTTCATGGCTTCTTGTCTACTGTGATACCATAGTTTTATTCTTTTAGCAGAATCACAGGTTAGACTTTGTTTTTTCACATTAATTGCATCAAACATATATTAATGTATTTGGAGCCTTTATTTTTATACTACTATTGCAGTTAGGGTTTGCACATAGTTGTTACTCTCTGAGCCTCATCAGACTTAGTTTGATGTGAATTGACACTGAGCTACTTCCTTTAGAAAGTTAACATCATCAACTGGCACAAAAAATATGGAGTAACTGGAACTCCTACATTGACATTGATAGGAGTTAAGAATGTTATACCTTGTGTTTTCAATTACTCTAACAAAAATGAATGAGGAAGAAAGATTTATTTGAACCCTTGGGCTTGAAGATCAGCAGGAGCATCAAGACAGGGAAGTACTTGAGTTCCAATAAAACCTTCAAGGTCATACCCACACTGACTATAGGCAATTCTTTCAAAACTATTATACTTAAACGAAAGAGGTGAAGAAGCCCAAAGAGTTAAGCATTAAAAAAAAAAAAAAATGACCATTCAGCCTTATCAAGCTGATTTTGTCCCAGAAATTTTAAGGATAGTTTCATAGATGCAAATTAATACATGTAATGGCATTAAATACTCTGGAAGATAGAAATTATATGATAATTTGAATATTTTTAAATCTATCAGATGTTTTAGCAACATTTCATTATAAACACTCCCCCCAATATTACATCTTAATTATTATACCAAATAGTGAAAAATGAAAGCATGTCCTGTAAGCCTAAGATACCAGTACCTTTTAACTGCTGTGACAAAATACCAGGTAGTAACACTATAAGGGGAAAGAATATGGCTTAAGAAAGGATGGTCCCTTATGCTGTGGTAGCCTGCTTTGCTGGTGATGGGAGCTTGTGAAATGACCTTCTCATGACCAGAAACATCAGGAAGCAGAATACTAGACCAGAAATTAGAAAAGAGTGTGGACTTCAGTGGCCTGCTTCTAAAAACCCAATGTCATCCAGATAGGCTTGACTTACAATGGTTTCTACCACATCCCAAAATAGTGCAACCATTTAGAAACCAAGTGTTCAGGAGTCTGAGCCCATGGTGAGCCTTTCTCATTGAAGCCATAGCAAACCCATAAGAAGATAAAGTGTTGTCACTCTTTAATGGGTATTGAAAGTTTTAGAAAGACCAATAAAGACATAAAAATGGAAGGGAAAGAATAATATTCTTTTTTCAGATGATATGCTTCTATATAGAAAGACAGATAAAATCAGGAAAGTAGCAGTACACAGATCATCTTAACAATGTTCTGAGGGAAAAAAAGGAAAGTCAGGAAAGCAATCTTTCAAAATAACTACAAAAATAAGCTATCAGAAATAAATTTAACCAAGGGAAGCTAGTGAAAATCATAAGACACTGAGGCATGAAATCAGAGACACACACATACAAGAGAAATTCCATTTAATGGATTTAGAAGAATTAGCATTGTTAAACTGCTCATATTAAAAAAGAAAAAAAAAAAACTGGCCTATAAGCTCAATGCAATCTCTTCCATAACACCCACTACGGTCTGAGTGAGAAATATCCCTTACAGGCTTAATGTTTGTAAACTTGGTCACTTGCTGGGGCACTATTTTTGAAGGTTGTGAAACCTTTAGGTAGTGGAACTTAACTGGACATGTGATACTTCCAGTCTTCCCGTTGCTTCCTGATTGTGGACTCAAGGTCACATCCCAACCATCTGACCTTCCCTCCCTAACTACCATGATGGACTGTATCCTTTATTAAACTGCAGCATAGAAAATTCCTTTCTCCCTTATTTTGTTTCTTGTCAGGCGTTAAGTAACAGCAATTAGAAAAGTAACTAATATAAAAACCAAAGAGTTTCTTCACAAAAATGAGACAACAGCAGCAAACCTTAATCATATGGAAATAGAAAACAAAACAAAAAAAAATGTAATCCTGAGTAAAAAGAGCCAACTTGAAGGCACAACCTTGGAAAGCCAGAATCCACATGCCTAGTATTGAAATGTGCCCACCACTTTTCACTCTGTATAAAAATTAACTAAAAAACAAAACAAACAAATGGGGGGGGGCAGTTGCATCAAACACCTAAATACAAACCCAAAACAGAGGAAAACACTTTATGTCAGTGGTTTGGGTAATGATATTCCCAAAGAGGACCCAAATAGTACAAGAGCAAAAGGAAAATTTCAAAAGTAGGATTGCATCTAATGACAGTGCTTCTATGCAACAAACAAAGATGAGCAACACAATGGAGAGACATCTACAGAGTTAGGGGAGTGTTTGCCAGCTACATATCCCAAAGGAAGAATATCCAGAAGAGAGCCCAAGGCACTTGAAGGCAAATTTTCTACTTAATAAGAAAGTGACTCAAATAGATACCTCTCAAAATACCAATGCCCAACTAATATATGAAGAACAGAAAAAAAACAAAACAATGAATACCATTAGCCATCAGGGGAATGCAAATCCACACTACAGTAATATTCCATCTCACTCTGTTCAGCATCACTATTGATTTTAAAAGGTTGGTGAAAATGTGGCAAAAAAAGAACTTAACCCAGTGTTGATGATAATGTAAATCCACTGTGGAAAACATAGAATTTCTATAAGATATAGCTCATAGGAATTGGGGAAGGAGAAACTATAATCAGAGAAGACTGTATGAAAAAAATCTATTTTCAATAAAGGAAAAAATGAGAAAATACATAGCCATCCTAGTACTTAGCTAGATCAGCATGGCACACACACATTCAGGTGTTTATTGCTACATTAGTTATAATAACTGAGATAGAGAGTTATGCTGTATATCCACAAAGAAAATGTCATAATGGACAAATGCAGCAAATGAATGGAATATAGTACATTGTTTTAAGTGAAATAAGCCCCTAAACAAAAATGTCAACATGAAGGGAGAGTAGTGGTAGCTAAGGATTGAGAGAGGTCTAGCTTGGGCATGGGGTGTTTGCTAGGACCATGCACACTGTAGGCATGAATATAAATATCACACTGAATTCCATTCATATGATGCTATGTTTTTTTTTGACACAGTCTAAATATCTCACAGTAGAATGGATGAAAAACATGATCTTTCCAGACAGAGTAATGGCAACCATTACTAAAAAAGAAGAAGAAAAATAAAGCAAGAGTGTAACTCCCAAACACTATGCTAAGTGAGAGGAGCCAAGCTCAGAGATGCTTGTGTGATCCTGTTTGTAAAGAACTCATTTGTAGACAAGTTCTAGATCAGGTAACACAACCTCATAATTATTGGTTCCAGCAGGAGTAGACCTGGGAAAGGGAAATTCCTTTAGTTATGAGAATTTTTTTGATTATGATAGTGTCATGGACTAAATGTGACTCTGAAGACTAGAAGTAGCTGAATATGCCTGGCTTGTGCATTTCCCTGGAGGTAGAGTAGACCTCAGTTTTAAACATCAAACTAAAATGACCATAGACTCTTCTGGAAAAGAGTATATTAGAGTTGTCTCAAGGGCAGAGAACCCAGCAGATGCTTAACAAAAAAAAAGGTCTCATCAAAGGCTTTTGCAGATCTGCATACTATAAATTGTTTACATACCAGTCTCTAGAATCTAGAATGTACCAATAAGCCAGAAAAGGAAGAACACATCAAAGGTAGATTGTTCAAAGAATTCTTTGAACACTTAAGTTAATGGTCCCCATCAACTGAAGCAGTTTGTCATGTGGCCTACATATTTCAGCAGTGATTTATAAGATCTTTAAAGATACCAGGTGCCAGCAATTACAGTTCAAATAGGCAAAGCTCTTTGATAGTCAAATAAGCTATTCCTAGGCCTGTTTGAGGACTGAGAGACATTTCAAGTGCTGTGGTAAAAAGGTACTCCTTGCTAAACCTTGTGAAGATGCTTACTTAATCTTTACTCTAACAAATGGTTTCTCTTTGTCTTCCTCAGGGCCACAAGATGAAGCAAAGGAACAAAGAACTGAAGCTAAATGACAGCCCTCAGCATGGCAAGGCCTGGCCCTGGGGGACTTGGGAAGATGATAGTGTGTGCTGTGGAAGGGGGTGGGGGAGGGGGGAAGGCAAGTTCGTGGAAGAAAGGGGGTCCTTTGCTCTAATTTTCCAGCTGCATTTTGTTGTTTACCTACAGAAAAGAAAAAAATGAAAAAAGAAACAAAAAAACAAAACAAAACAAAAAGAAAAGACAAGAAAAAAGAAAAGCAAGCAAGCTCCCTCCACTTGTGGGAGGCCCCACACAGAGCATCTTTCAGGCACTCAGTCCCTGTCATTTCTGTCTTTTCTCCATGCCTCACCCCTACAGCCATGGTGATAGGGTTAATAGGGTCTCCTAGCCCCTCTCT
The DNA here is from genome assembly GCA_028551405.1 of Uromys caudimaculatus. Classification (NCBI taxonomy): domain Eukaryota; kingdom Metazoa; phylum Chordata; class Mammalia; order Rodentia; family Muridae; genus Uromys; species Uromys caudimaculatus. The sequence goes on along the minus strand of CM052701.1, from coordinate 33,946,664 downwards.
GCTTTCTAGATGCTCTCACCGAGCTGGTCATTGGATAATTTGTTCCACGAAAAAGAAGGAAGGTGATGACAAGCTGCGGGCTAAATTCAAGAGTTACCATACTCAGCATTGGTATAATCTACAAAGGGGGAAGGGTAGAAAACGGTCACAAACCTCACATAACACCCAGAAGAGGTCTAATAAGGAGTTCAAAATATTCAAATCGGGTATTAGTTAACAAAGAAGGTCAGTCTTGGCAGTCACTAGAATCTCTGCCTTTCACACCCCGGACACTGTGTGTGTTCATTTTTGAGGCAGATTTCAAGCACTGCTTTCTTGGTTTATGAGGTCTTCACTGTGTGCTTCCCTATGGAGCCCATCACCAAGATGTGGCTCTTTGTACACAATTGGAGTGGGTGTTACTAGCATTGAGATCAAAGGGAGGGACTGGTTTCATTTAGGACTCAAATAAATCTATTAATAATAATTTTAGTTTTCAAAGTTCCACTTGAAGTCTCTACTCTTCATAAAAGAATATCCATGTTGACCCAAGATGTGATAGCCCACAGAGGTTCACACTTGAAGTTAGGAGCATTTGGAGCCGTTACTTCCAGTCCTGGCTTCCTGGTCTGCTAATGCCAAATCCAAGGGTGATATTTAATGGCTCTTCCATTTATCCAAATCTTAGCCAGAAGTATCCATGACTTAAGGAGCCAGTGGAACAGTGGTAGCTCAAGCAATGAGGACCAGAGGAGACTGGGTATCACCCCAACTATCCATCCCAGAACAAACCTAAGACTCCCACTGCCTCTTGGAGTCTTTTGCATATCATCTTAATTCCATAGTATTTTAGAATTGTGATGTTTTATGTTGCTATTTCTATCAGAAGGGGGAAAATGGAACAGAGACTATCTAAAGTCAACAGTGAGATGATACCACTTAATAAGTATCTCATCCAATTTTGCCGTTTCCTGTGGAAAATCCATCTTATCTTCCTGTGACTAGTTTCACCTGCCCTGCATTAATTTCTGCTTCTAGGTAATTTATTTGATATGATAAAGTAGCAAACCATACCTCTGAGTATGTTACCTTTTAACATCTCTTATTTTTATTAATGTAGTTCATCAACATAACAACAAGGCTGTTTCAGGAATTTCATAGTGTTTCCCATGACTTTTGTTCTTTTTGTTTTCCTCTTTCTACAGTTTGACATGACAGCATATACCTCTCCATTACACATTGTTTTCTAGAACAATGCTTCCTCTAAATAATCTAAGAAAATGTGTCCTGCCATCTTCATAGCTATTTTACAAGCACCCATCATTTTTGTGAAGTGCTGGACAAGAGAATCATGCTAGGAAGGTATTTTTCCCTATAACTCCCCAGGGAAGTGTTACTTGGCCGCCTTTATAGGGTCACAGTGGGAAGGCACACCTGAGATAAGAGGAATGGCCAGGACTGAGACAATTCCAGCCCACCTTTCTCATTACCAACAGCATCCATTGTGTTTGCTCATCCTGTGTGGGGATGGGTTAAGAAACAGGGAGAGAGAATTCTGTGGAAACTGTAGGAAAAGGAAAGCAATCTTTAGACTTAGGAAACAGAGAAGGAGGAGTCCCACTCCTGAATTTGCTTAAACTTCCTTTTATGAATTAAAGTACATTTTCATCTTTGCTTTGCAGTAGATTTTTGGTTGCTATGTGGCTGAATGATTGTATGCTTTAAAATAATTAATGCAGTTAATTGACACTTCAATAATGAAATATAAAAATTTTAGCTCTGGGCCAGACTGAAGGCATCTTAGACAAGGAAACCGTTGTTCACTGGCCCTGTCACTGCACAGGCTGTACAATGCAGTACGTGTGGGAAGTGGACCGATGCTTTCCACACATGAATGCTGGATGGCCATTTCCAACCACACGGCAGCCCACATGACATGAAGGGCACTAGGGGGATGGGAGGAAAGTAGCCCTCTTATTAGTCATGTTTGCATACAGAGGATTGAAGTAGACCTTCAACATAATAGTCCTAATTAAAAAGGTACTCACTGCAGACTAGACAAAGGGGCTTTTCCTCTTGCTGATAACTATTTAGATGATGGACAAGTCTTCTTTGATAAAAGCTTACAAAGAAGACATCCGAAGCACTGTCTATGATACTGGGTCACATATTAATCACTGCAGCTAATTGTAAATCTTTCTATGAAACACTGAAAAGCCTCTTTGTGAATTAATACAGTTCTGCTTGATGCACTTGGTTTGCAAAGACATTTCTCTGTATGTGGTGCATGTCAGCTGTGCTTTGAAAAACAACAAAGTTAGCAGAATATGTTCAATATATTTTCTCGGGAAATAGGGTTTTTATCATATGACTCATTAAGGATTTGCCTTACCCTGACATTTGTGATATAAAGGAAAATCAGGAAAAAAGTAATTTTCTTGAACAAGGTATGTTTTTACTTAATGCAAATAAATGTAGTCTGTTGCTTGCAAGGACAAAAAATGTCTTCTGGTATTACTAGGGTAACACGTGCCTCTTTTGTTAAAGCAGTCTTGAAATGCTGGACAGCTTCTGAGTGTTTGTCTCTTTTCATCTGTGCCACACACTATGACACTTAAATGACTGTTGCCTTCGAACTATATTTGTTAGAGCAGAGTGCAAATAAACTTCTTTGAGAGGATAATGAGGAATTATGTGTTTTGTGAAATTTGTCCTTTAGCCACAAGCAGTAACTGTGTATTCATTTAATGCTATATCTATTTGGTCATAAGTATATTTAAAGTTGCCTCTCTTGTTACTTACTGAGACAAGTTGGAGCTTGCCCATGTTTTTCAAACTACAGAGAAGTTTCTATTAGACCTCCCCCCCACACACACACCAAATTCTTCTTTCTAAATAAGCCGTTAACTTATTAACAGCTTCTGAGATGCAGACATAGGTTTCTGAGATAAAAAGAAAATGGGGGGGGGGAGAAAATGGGTCCATCCTTGGGGTACATCCTCCATTGCTGGAATTCTTCTCAAGTACCTCCTGTGAGCTTTGTCACTGGCTGTGTGACTGTAGCAGCCACACCCTCACTCTACTGTTGACAGAATCATGATAGATAAAATTACAAAAAATGGCTCAAAGTCTGGCACAGAGCCTCCAAAAATCACTGTGAAAAACTTCAATGCCCTTTCCAAAGTTGATATTCATAATCATTCCACAAAATTAAATTTCCATCCCTTTCAGAACAAGTGCTACCAGTTTTCCAGTTATTGTTCTTATAGACAACCAAGTGAGATTTTTCATAAAATGCCAGTGATGGACAGCCTAAGGACAACTAAGCTTCCACACTATAAGAACATATTTCCAGTAGTACATAAAATTTGAAGAGGAAGTAAAAAGCATGCAGCACAGTCTCCTGTTTTAGCAGGCATTCTTAACACAGGGTTCACAATGATAATGATGATCATTTGAGTTGATTCAAGCCCTGCTAGATACAATGCTGCTTTTATACCCAGCTATTCAAGACTCTGCATATCACTCATGCTTCTCCACTGACATTTCAACCAGCATTCAAACACAGCACTGTGCAGGGACATTTTCCAGGCAAACTATAGCAAGTAGGGACTGCAGAGAAGAATTAATTTTTTAATTAAATTAATTTGTCTGTTTTAGGGTTGGCTATTCATTTTGACTAAACATTCATCTATCCAGACCCAAAGTGACCTACTGAACCTATTTCTTGTTAAGTAATTGTTTTTGCACTTCTTAGATAAAAAGCCTATTTTCTAATTACTATGCAATAAAGCCAATACTTAACTAATCAATATAAATATTATAGTAGCTAAAATGATAATTATGGGATATTCTTAAATATTTAACTTTGTATTACAATGATTTTAAATTTAAAAAATTTAAGAGAGTTAAGATGTTTAGCAACAGAAAAATGAGTACTGAACAAGGATATTAAGCCTTTTTCTTATTTGAAATTCCATAAAAATGGGTAAATCTTCAGTACCTATCTTGAATGATATTTAAAGGTAGCAATAGAAAATTTAAGTACACTAAAATGAAATTTTATGAATAAGCTACTTATCCTGTACCAAATTTATTTTTAATTTGCCAACAGTACAAAAGAGAAAATACATACACACACACACACACACACACACACACACACACACACACACACAATCAGTGCATAAAATAAACAACTACAGATAAGGCTCATTACGGCTGTCTCTTCTTCTGTGTACCAAATCCTTCAAAATAATGAGTGTGGATTGATAAAATCACGTGAGTAACTTCAGGTAATATCTCTGATATATTTTCATTTTATATAATTTTCAATGTTGAATGAATCATACCCGATGTTGTGGATGTCCATTGCTTCTTCAGGTGGGTGTATCACAAGCATGTTCTCAATCATTTCCCTAAGTCATTTAAAAATATTTTATAATAATGGTGGAGGCCTATTGTACCACTTCCCTGTTGTATGACACTCAACTTGAGTCTTTCTTCCTTTAAATGAAAACTACTAGCATTATTTTTTACCAGTTTCGTTCTATACCAGGCTACATTTTCAGGAGATGTCCCTGGGTTAATGAATATTTGGCACTAATCACCAAATTACATTACAAAGTCATACTGCTAGCAATTATAAAATGAGAATTTCCACTTTGTGGGGCCCTTGCTGACCTTGAGGGCACTATAAACATGGACACTTAAAAATGTCAGCATGAGAAATTGTTTCTCATTATTACTTTAACTATCCTGTCTTCATTTACTAATGAGACTGGACAGATTTCTGTCAGCTGCTTATATTTTCAGATTGGGGAATTAATCTGCTCATGTTCTTTTGGTTATTTATCATTGGGATTTTGGTTTTTTGTTGATATTTATGAGCTGGTTCTTTATATAGAGAGAGTTTACCTTTACTGTCATGTTTCCTACATAAATTTTTTTACTTGTCTTTCACTTCATAATTGTGATTGTGATATTTTCTGACACACACTCCTTTTTATCTCTCTGTGGAAGAAAATCTCTTTCCCTTCATGTGGGCTTTCATGTCTTTTGTTGCTGACAATACCTGCTGAACTTCATTTCTGCTTCTGCCCCTGATGAAATCTTTTAGCCTAGTAGAAAACGCCTTGTTCAGCTTTTATGGTTATGGGCCCTACAATCCTACACTGGCCAGAAGATGACAGCCATATAACCAGGCTGGTCAATCACAGGAATTTAGCTACCATACCTCGATGATTGGTTTAGAAAGACTTGTCACCCCAACTGGACCAATCAGCAATTTCTCTAATTCGATATGTTTGCTGGGAGAATTTCAGCAGTTCAAATGAGTAGATAACAATGTTGATCTCAGTAGTCTTTTCTATCAGTTATGGGACTTATTAAATTCCCCTTTCAAGCCGCTTTTGGGAAAGGTTTGTAGTCATTTTCTGTTTGACACTCATTCTCATTCCTGTTCTCTACCCCACCCCACTTCTTGAGACACTTCATGTAGCTCAGAATGACCTTGAACAATTGGATAGCTGAAACTGGCCAAGCCCAACTGATCTTCTGGCCTCTGTCTCTCAAATTCTGTAATGATAATTGTGTGTCACCATGTCCAGCTAAAATCAAAATGCATCAATGTCCTCAGGGTCCCATGTGCTCTCTGACACAGGCTTCATGACATTAGGCTCCTGAGATATGTCAGCCATGTTTCTTTCTCTCCTTAAAGCTTTTCACTGACTTTTCTAGAATGCTCTTTTTCTGGTGATTTACATAGTGACTTTGTTCATCATTTTGGAATATTCTTAAAGCTTTCCCAGTGAGCGTGACCACAGATGCCCTTTACAAGGCTACAAACTGCTCCTAGCCCTACTCCCATACCATTAAGTCTTTATCTTCCACAGCCCCCTTTTCCTTAGCAGTTAAATGATTTGTTTGTTAAACTCATTTCATAAACTTACGGAGAAGAACTAATTCTCTTAGGAAAAGGTAGGCAATGACTTTGTTTTTGTCATTGAAGAACCCAAATTCCAAGACTGGACCTGGCACATGTGAAGCAGACATTAAGTATTTGTTGAAGGAGGGAATTCTGCTTGCAATTTTCATTATGGGAAGTTGTTGGCACATCCCTTTTAGTAAGACAGACAGCCTCCTGACTGAAAGGGGTGTGTGTGTGTGTGTGTGTGTGTGTGTGTGTGTGAGAGAGAGAGAGAGAGAGAGAGAGAGAGAGAGAGAGAGAGAGAGAAAGAGAGAGAGAGAGATGGCTTTGGTGGGAATGTTATAAAGGAAAAATGAGTTCAGCTATGGTAATTAAATCAGCAGGATGCTCAGTATGATAACCCTAAAGAAGGAGTAGAAGAGGCAACCACAAAATCTGTTTGCAAAACTAGAGTGGAGAGTTACCTTAGCAGTTAAGGCCACTTATTTCTCTTTTAGCGGACCCAGGTTTGGTCCCCAGCACCCACAGGATGTCTCATCATCACCCATAACTACAGTTTCTGGGGATCCAACACCTTCTTACCTCCATAGTCACATGCACATAGGCAATACACAAGCAAGGCAGAACACTCATACATAAATATTTTTAGAAATTTATTGTGGGATCTACCTTGCTGTACAGAAAGTATACTGAGTTTATACTGAGCATGAAAAAGGGAACAGGAAGAATGCATTCATTGATCCTGCCTCAAACAAGCAAGGACTTCATGTAATAGAGCCAAATCATTTGATCTGAAGGTAGGTAATGTAGACATGATCAGACCACCATGAAAAGGCAATGAAACTTCTATTATTTGCATTACAGCCTCTAAGTAAAACAGAATTCCTCTAAGCTGCTATCTTGGCATATTGCCCCTTCAGCATAAAGCCCGAAGGACACTATGAAGCAACCAGAGAGAAGACATTACTCTGAGTCACACCCAGCATGGAATGTATGTCATCAGTCTTGGGTCAAAAGAATCATGGGGATATTGAGCCAGTGAGGTGCCTTAGCAGGTAAAGGTACCTGCAATGCAACCCTAATGGCTCAGCTCAATCACTGGGACAACAAACAGCAAACAAGAAAACTAGATGCCATAGTGTCCTTCTGTAATCTCAGGATTCCTACAGCAAGCTGAGACAAGACAGGATCTTTGTTGGAAGCTTCTAGGCCAAGTAGCCCAGACTGGGCAGCATGGCGAAAACAAAAGCCCTCAGCAAAGTAGAAAGAAAAAAAAAGACTCCTAAAAGTTCTTATCTAACCTCTATATGCATGTTCTGGCATGCACACATGCACGCACGCACACCACGAACATTACTAAATAACATTTAAATTTAAACTAAAAGGAATCTTGAAGATATAGCTGAATAGAATATAATCTTTGTCTTGCCTCTATTCCTGGATTAATTTCTCATTTTTATTAAGTGTACCTAGCACAAGAGAGTTGATTGTCTAGATAAACCCCTAAACGGACACTTTTTTGTCTTTTCCTAACTATAATAACCTGCCCAGATGCCCACATGTTCGTCCTTTTTGTTTTTCATCTGCTTCGATCTGTGTTTACATGTGGTTCCATGATGCTACCTGCACCTTTACTACATCTTGAATTTAGTTTGTTATTTGGTGGTTAGTAAGAAGCAACTGGACTTAGTTTTCAAAATATTTTTAGGACCAGTTATTAAGTGGCACAGCCAGATTCTTTATCCTGAGTTTACACTTCAACACATGCTCATTTTGCATTTATACAAGGATCTGATTTCTGAGCTACCTCTCATCCTGCTGTTTCCTAATGCACTGACTTGGCTATGATACTTGAAGTAGGAGAGCCAGTGCTTAGCAAGGCAAACTCAACACCTGCACTTTTCTTTATTTTCAATTGTCCCTACATATTACGTATTGATTAGTGTTCTAGATTTGCCTTAAGCACACTTCATCATGTTTTCCATCAAGAGATGACACCCCTTCTTTTTCAATTCTTTAAATCCTATTTTCCTTCTCTTAGCATCTGGAAAAATTGAGCCAGAGGGGCTTATTTCTGATATCGAGAGGAGAAGATACTCACTCTACAGCCAGCCTCCTGAAATGTTCCATAGGAGAAACATTCCTGCTTATCCCTGGCCTGTGGAAAAGCCTGCACCGTGTCCTGAATAACAATTGCTTTCTCAACCTTTTGCTCCAAAGCCTTGTGCTGACTCTTTGGGCCTCCTTACCTATCAATCTCCTGTCTGTGTTTCCAGGTTCTGTGGAGCGAGTCAGGAGGAAAACACTAGGTAAATGTCAGTGTGTCTTGAGTGATCATTCTCTCTAAGCAATCATCCACTTTGCAAAGGAATAAAGGACTCAAGAGAGCTGGTCACAGGCCTCTTTATCTGCAAAGCACAAGACACAGGCATCTAGCATGTGGTTATCAGCTGCTTTGCAGAGAGGTCTGAGTTGCTCCAGAAACAGTGTCTTTGATTTCACTTCATCTGATACCAGTTATTGGCATTACACAGTTAGAGAAGACTCATTAGCAGCCCAATCTAGTAAAGACTTAGACACCAGCATCCTCACAGGTTCTGAGTGCTCTCTAAAGCATCCCAACCAGTAAAAGGCTAGAAAATAAACTAGGTTTTTGTTTGGATAAATGGAAAAGTATAATTAATATGAACAGAAAATCTATAAACATTTAATGTTAAATAGTATTCTTCACTGGTCATATAACTGTTCATAAGTTAACTCCATCTTCATAACAATAAGGTACTTTGTGCCTCTAACAACTTCCAGGTAATAGTTGCTGCTGTTGCTCTGTGGGCCAGCCTTTGAGAACAACTCTGCTAGACTGAAGTGATTGACAGGCGTGATCCCTTGACAGCTAGGAAGGGTAAAAAGTCCTGAGGATCTTTAAGCCATGCATCCAAATCTCAATATCATAAGCTAGAATATCTGTGCATTTCAATTCTCCAAAGTAACTATAAGCTGGAACAGCCCACAAGGGGCCAGCTTCTCTGTCTGTTGGGTTTCCAGGCAGCTATTCAAAAACTAGACCATATGAACAGCAATGTTGGAACATTTGAAAGCAAAGGTTTAAATATCAACCTTATAGCCTGACTTCCCCTTTCATAGCTATGGATGTCATATCTAGAACATAATGGCAATTAATTACCAGTTAAGAATTTAATATAAATGTAAATGTTGTACACACATACATTTCATGGCACATAGAAACAATGGTGTCATCTCCCTACCCTGTAACTCTCTAAGGAGAAATGATACTTGATTTCCTTTCTTCGTTTTAGCAGCCAGGAGAGAAACTTATCTTTAACTTTTTCAAAATCTACAAGGGTCATACTGGGTACCCAAACTTTCTTTCCATTTTTAACTGTGACAAGAATAAAAGAGAAAGGATGTGTGTTTGGCTGACTGCTGCTAGCATACTCCTGCTGCAGCGAGGGATGTACTGACTGGCTCTTCTCCAGGGCCATATTTCCCTGTGCAGAAGAAACAGATGAATTCTAATAGAAAGATGGAAAGGGCTAGAAAAGGCTAGCAATCTACAAAGAGGGAGAATGGGAAAGTAGTAAAAGCAAAGAGAACTTGGCAGAATTGAACATCCTAAGTCTCTTCTTTGCAGAGTATAAGTTGTTTATTATACCTTCGCTGCTGTTTCTTTCCTTGGCAAGAATATACAGACTTGTTGCCTGCATTAGCCATCACTCTCCTTCCTGGAGGGTCTTAAGGGCATAGGTAGTACTTCCCATCACATGACGAAGGAGAAAGCAAAGGAAGCATAGGAAGAAGGGAAGCAACAAGATTAGAGTGGAAGCCTTTGAGGATTAGCAGACTCCTCATGTGCATCCAGCTACCCGAAACTGTCCCTCTCAGGGCAAAGCCAAGGCCTGAGGTGGTTGGCTTACTCCCAGTCTCTGAGAACGGCCATTGTAGTGAGAGGAGCAGTTAGGAGAAGCCCAAGCCCTGTCATGGAGAGTCTACAGGAACAGGAGCCTACACTCAGACATCTTTTCTTGGTGGTCAGCAGAAATGGGACATGATCCAGTTTTGAAAGTGACTCCATGTCAGTATGGTGACATGTGAGAAAGCTGGGCCAGTACCAAATGGATTCTCTAATCTGTGACCTCCATATAAGGAAGAGAGGGGAGAAGAGAGAGCAGCCATTCTGAAGGAAGCACTAGAGAAAGAGTACATAGATGGATCCAGGCTCTGCTGGGCACACTCTCCTCTAGTCACTACTTCGTTTCTCATGATCCCCAGAGGCAGTTTACCAAGCATGGGATTTTGTCCTCAATTACCTTGCGTCAATGTTCTCAGTTCTAGCTGCACAATCAAATTGTCTCGGGAGCCCTACCCTACCAAAAAACAAAGGAAGGGAAGTCTATAAATGGCAGGCCTGTCACACTTTCAAGATGTCAAGGTCATTAAAGACAAAGAGAAAGCAAGAAACTGTCCCAGATCCAAGGAATCTACGAAGACAAAACTAAATTCATTGTAGATCCTGGAAAAGAACCACAACTAGTGTCAACGAATGTCCCCAATTGATCTTGACACTATTGCTATGGAAACAAGAAAGGATGAACATTTGGAAAGGTTCATGAAAGACACAAATTAATTATGCTTCATTTGCCTTTTTTTCCCCTCTTTTTAAATTTAAGACAAGACATTTCTAGATGGCCCTGGCTAGCTGGCCAGGAACTTGCTGCTATGTAGACTAGTCTTTGAACAAACTCACAGTGCTTCTCCCCTCCCCCATCCTGCACCATCTCTGCTGCACACACTCCCACCCTGACCCAGTATGGGGATTAAATGCATACAACACCTTTTTTTTTTTTTTTTTTTTTTTTTGGTTTTTCGAGACAGGGTTTCTCTGTGTAGCCCTAGCTGTCCTGGAACTCACTCTATAGACCAGGCTGGCCTCGAACTTAGAATTCCACCTGCCTCTGCCTCCCAAGTGCTGGGATTAAAGGCGTGCGCCACCACTGCCCGGCCATACAACACCTTTTAAGACTCATTTTGCATAGTTAAAACAAAATATTGGAAATGGAGAGATGGCTCAGTGGTTAAGGGCATTTATGCTTTCAGAGGACCCAGGTTCAATCCCTAGCACCCATGTGACAGCTTGCAACAGTCTTAAACTCTAAATCTAGGGGATCCAACACCTACTTCTGACATCTGTTGAGATAGGGTATGCATGTTGTGCACAGATAAACATGCAGGCAAAATATCAATGAGTATAAAATTAAATGTTAAAAAAAATAAATTATTGCATTCAGTGTGTTTGCATAGTCACAAAGAGGTCAGAGGTCAGAAAATAGCTTGCAGAAGTCCATTCTCTTCTGTCACCATGTGAGTGGGTTCCAAGGATGGAAACTGGATCCTCGGGCTCAGTGGCAAATCCCATTCCCCACTGATCCACCTTGGTGAACTTTCTATATTATTTGAAGGCTAGCATATTTTAAAAGGAAGGAAAGGAGAGAGAGAGAGAGAGAGAGAGAGAGAGAGAGAGAGAGAGAGAGAGAAAGAGAGAATGAGAGAGAATCCCACCATTTTCTGGACCATCTCCCAGAGCCATCCATCATTATCCTAGGTTTAAGAACCTGGCTGGTGTACTTTTTCCAGCCCCTTAGGTTCTGTTGAATTCTCTAGAAATATATGAGTCTCCCACCTAGATGGAGGACTTTGCCTCTAAAATCATTACTTTCCCCTAGAGAAAGGGATCTGGTGGCATCTTAAAATTACCACAGGATACCCCCAGCCTTGGACAAGTGTATGTCTACCCTTAGCTTCTCCGCATGTCTCTTTTCTGGCAGATTTCATCTTGATCCCACAGAAGGGAATACTTCCTTCCCGGTAGAAATTGGCAAACACTAAATAGCAACCTCTCCCAGCAAACACAGCTCTAAGGAAATGAAACATAATCTGTTTTCATTAATAAGAAGGTGGCAAATGGCTGAGCATGGGTATGCAGGAGAAAAGCAAGAGGTAGGTAGAATGTGCTCCGAAAAGCAAAGGGGGGAAAAGCAGCGAAGGTTAAACAGTGCAAAAGAGATAACTCAGTTTGGGATTTAATTTTAATGGTTGCAAAAACAAGGCTCTTGGCTATTTGCATATAAATGTGCTGGGGGGGGGAGCGTCACAGTTCTCAGCTGTGCATTTTAACTTTCTCCTTAAAATCTGTTTCCCAAAGCAGCTGCAGGAATCAGCTGCAAATTCCAAATCTAAAAATGACAGTCACATGGCTGAATTGGGAAGGAGACAAGAGGAAGGCACTAACGATGCTCCAGTTAACCCTTTGGGGCCTGCAGCCCATCTGTGTTGCTTGCAGCCATTTATGAATCTTGCATCCATGGTGTACTGTAGAACAATTAGATCAGGATTGCTCTAGGCTAGGGGACTGGGTGTCGATAGGAATCACTGGTCTAGGAATTTCCCAGTCTATTAGAATCCATAGTTTTAATTGGCTAACAATCAGGGATGAGTTACAATTGTCTTGTAAATGACAGCAGGTTTGAGAGCTAGTCTCAGTGGCAACTACTCAGCCATGCCATTAGGCAACCATAGACAGTATTAGTGGGGTGGCTGGGTATGGCAAACTTACTTATAAGACAAGCTGGTAGACTCTGCCCAAGACGCTGCCTGTCATTCAAAATTATCTTTGGTCCAGAAGCACAGCATCAGGATGCTTGTCAGATGACCACTCTCCAACTCTAGCAGGCAACCCTCCAAAGAATCACAATCTACCTTGTCTTGATTTCTCTCAGCAAGGGTGCAAGATGACTGTAGCAAGCTGCTGTGGCAGGAGGACACCTAAGGCAGTGACATAGGCAGGGAGCCTGGTTTGGGAGCCTAGAGAGTCAGAGGGTGCATGCTGAGATGCAGAGGACCCACTCTGGTTCTTACAACTCTCCTTAGCTTTCAGAGATATCCAGCTACTTTAAGAGCCTTTTGTCTATACAGGGAAGTTAAGAAGTAATGCAGAAATGCCATTTATCAGTGGGGACAGCCATGGCCCATGGCCTTGCATCAAGAGGGGGCTGACCCTTAAGCATAGACTGTGATATGGTCAGTCAGCACAAGGCTGGCAAAGGCTGGCTGGCTCAGGCTCTCATTTTAGAGCATGCATACGAGAACCTATCTCTGTTCGGGCCTGCCAGTCACAGCTGCACGGCAGAGGCCAGGGGCAATTACCCTGAGTCTAAAGAAGCTGGGTTTGGATCTGGTGTCCTGACCCTGACACCTGCTTTCCTGACCCTGACACGTGGCTTTCCACTTTTACATCCAATTGCTACCCCATGCAGGGCGGAACCTCTTCCATGCTGCATCTGCAATGCCTGGCCCGGAGTCAGCATTCAAAATTGTCAATGGGTAAATAGGAAACACATGATGCCAGTTTGAGGTGACATCAGCCTTTAGGTTATGAGTGTCCACAATTGACTAGTGGCCTTCCTCATTAGCATGCAGAAAGGCTGTGAGTTTTGATTTATTTATTTTGATTTATCCCAAAGGATCCACCCATGTTTTCTTGCTGTACGAATTCAGGCCAATGACAGCACAAGCTATTTCTTTATCTATTGCTCCAAAGCAGATGGCCTAAGACCCTATATCCTCACCCATAAGGGTTAATGGGACTTAGGAAGGTGTTGCCAGTACCTTCTGTTTTCCCTAAAGCAGTATCACTGAGCTGGTAGGTAATAAACTGAGTGGCTCTTTCCTGGTGCCAGTCTGCCAGTGAGCTGAGACCAGCCTACCCCACATCATTGTCAGATGCTGTTTTCCATGCCCTAGAAAAAGATTCTTCATTCCTCCCACCCCACCCCCCAAAAAAGGCCTGCCATGGATTAGCACATGAGAAATGAGTACACATCGATCCACCCTTGCACCTGCCTCTCAGGTATCTCTGTGGAACATGGGTTTGACACTTTGCGTGAAATGGAATTGGACAGGAGGCTCAAAGGATGTCATATAACAACTGAGAACTCGGATGGAGCCCTGAGAAACCAGGGTGGCCCAAAGCACCATTTTCTCACACAGTGCAGATGGCTAACTCAGGCATCATAGTGAAGTCCTGGCTCCAAGGCTGGGACTCCTACTCTGCACTGCCGACAGGCTGCATGTGAACACTGAGTAGCTTGACCACAGAAGAAAGAGCATAAAGCTTCAGGTCAGGATACGCAGGCTCTTTTCTTTTCTGGGCTTTTCATTTAAAAAATAAAAGGTGTCATATTGGAGATGTAGCTATCAAAGGTGACCTCCTACCCACATGCTGATCTCACGGTGTCACTGCTACATGCCTCCCATTGAGAATAAGAGGTAGAGGTATGTTCCCTCCCTTTAGAATGGACTGAGCTTGTAAACACCTAGAGAGTGATTCTGTGACTTTAAAGAGAGCAACAGCTAATACACTTTCACCATGGTTCTCTTGAGACTGAGACTGAAGCATCACTCTGTTAGGGAGCCCAGAAAGAAGCCCTCCCCCGACATCCTAGAAACCTCTGGCCCACAGGCCACACTGAGCTCTGACCTACAGCTAGCACCACTTGCTAGGCATGTAATTTGTGCTTCTCAGAAGCTCTTCAAATTCATCTTAGAAGTGGAGCCTCTCCCTTCACTCAGCTCACCCTGTCTGAAAGTGTGTGGAACAGATGTGGGTGGTGCTTGTGTCCTCCGGCCAAGACAGACTGCTGACTGAATCAGTGACCACTGTTCCTGTAAACCTCAGAATTCAGGGACAGTTTTACATATACTGATGGGGTCTGAGACATGGCGAACTCTGAGTTTCACTCTGGATACTTTGGGGATTAGTTCTAATGCTTTGAATTAATTTGGCCCCCCAAATCAGGAATCTGCATATCCAAATGCTGAAGGTCCTTCCCCCCAATTGGTTTTTGATTGATCAATAAAGAGCCACAGACAATGAGTGGGCAGAGAGACTGAGGCGGGACCTTTAGATTTGTGTGGGCTAGGAACTGGGAGAGAGGAAGCAGATCACAACATGAAGAAGAAAGACCAGACCTAAAGGCCCGCCCACATTTGAGAATCGGTGGCCCTCTAGGAGCAAAGTGGTTAGCTAAACTCACCGCTACAGAGTACCCTCTCTGCACAATTGGAGCACCTTCTTCCTTATGCTTGGACCACATCTCCCAAGCTGCAGGACAGTACATCTAATTGCTTACCAAAGAACCCCAGTGTTCTTGAATCTTTACTGCCACCTCACTCCTCATGCTCACCCTACGTTTATTTGGTCCAGTCATCAGTTTAGGTGATGAAGACAACATAGCTTGTCTGAAGTTCCAAGTTCTGGTCTTTCTATCCCACTAAATCTCTCCACCATCACCCTACTACTGAGGTTTATGTCCTTAGTGTCATCTTCCTGGAAGATTCTAGATATTTCTCGATACATCCAGTTATTACATTGTCACTGTCCTCTAGGCTAATAGTATATAGAACTTGGCCCCACACACTCTTCATTGGCCTCCCTATTGCTTTTGACAGGGCCAAAAAAAGAACATTGAATGCCCTTTTGCCTTGATGTACGTCATCATCATCATCATCACCATCATCACCATCATCACCCCCTCAAGGCCATTGATCAAACCTTGCGTCCTGTAGTAACTGCCATGCTTGCTCTATGTTTGTGCTTCGAGAATGTTAAAGTCTTTGGGAAGTTTTTTCCTCTCATCTCTAGAACTCTCTGTGGTCTCTCTAGCCAGGACTGTTTCTTTCACCAGTCCTTCCCATGGGCTTATAACCTCTCCAGATAATGGTCCCATGGCCAAGTTTCCACATCTTATTGCCAGTTATTCAGAGTCAACGGCATCATCAGTACCTGGAGCCTTGTCAAAAATGCAGATTCTCAGGCCTTACTTTAGACATTCAGGGATGGGGGTTCAGTAGAGTAATATGCCCTTCAAGGGCATTTGGTGCCTTAAAATACTGAAACCACAAGTCCGGAACAGTTGGACAAACAGTAGTATCAACTTTCCTTTTTTGTGTGTGCATGCGTGTAAATACATGCATATAAATACACGTGTGTATGAAGACCAGAAGTTGACATGTTGTTTTCCTCCATCTCTTTCCACATTAGGTGTTTTGTTTGTTTATTTGTTTGTTTCCTGCTTGTTTTGTTTTTAGATTAGTTTCTAGTTGTGCTTGGATCTTACTGATTTGGCTAGTCTGGCTGGCCAACAAGCCTCAGAGGGCCTCCTGCTATTGTCTCCTTGGCACTGCAGTTAGAGGAGTGACCTACAACTGTACCTGGAGTTGCATGTGGTTACATGGTATCTAAACTCAGGTTCTTATGCCTGTGTGGCAAGAATTTACCAACTAAACCATCACCCTAGCCCCTCTCTTGTCAAGGTTTTAAATATCCTGACCAACCAACTCAGCCTTTCGTGATGGTAACCAGAAACCCAAGCTGAGACTGTTAGTCTAGATCTTTCTTCTTAACATCTCTAGACCAAAAGCATGAGTCTGTGACCCTGAGAATTGCTTAAAGCATAGAATTTTTTAGGGTCCACCAAGACACATTGATTCAGAATCTACAGCTTAACAATATCTGACGGCACACTGAAGTTTGAGAATGTGTGTGTGTGTGTGTGTGTGTGTGTGTGTGTGTGTGTGTGTGTGTGTGTGCATGCACATGTGCATGCTTGTGCATCAAACTTAGGTGGGGTTTTTTTTTATATGCTTTTTTGTTGTTGTTGCTTGTTTGCTTGCTTGTTTGTTTGTTTGAGATAGGGTTTCTGTATATAGCCCCAGCTGCCCTGGAATTCAAGAGATGTACCTGCCTCTGCCTCCTGAATGCTGGGCTTAAAGGTATGTGCCACTGTACTTGTCTATCCTTAGGGTTTTGAGCATGTCAGGCACTATAGTATTCTACTACTGAGCTATATCCCCAGCTGCTAAGGAATTTTCTTTACATCTCTGTATCATAATCTCTACCAAAGAGCCTGGAAGAACATAATAGCTACTTGATCAATTCTATTAAAAAAAAATAGCAAAACTGTTTTCTGCTTCTTGTGCTTTTGAATAATGAAATGAAAATTTGTAGTAAAGCATTTTTGTAAACAGCTTCATAAATGTGTGGTATAATATTAAGTGGTGCCTAAAAACTGGTTCATCAGGTCATTCATTCCAAATTGCTCAAAAAGTGCCTTTTACTTAGCAAGTATAATTTTATACACAAAAGCAATTATGGTGAGCAAGCTAGATCCAGTCGGCAAAGTGTAGCAGGAGAGACAGCAGCTATGCAGAGGTGCACAATTAGTCATAATAGATGAGGACCACAGAAGCGGGGGAAACCATGTGAGCAGATACAACATCCACTGTCCTTTGTCTCAGTTAAGTCAACTTTATATCTGTGAGCTCTTTATAGGATGAGGCGTAAGCATCCTAAGGAAAATCAGTGATTGGACTCAAGGGACCTCAGGATTCAGACGCAAGACTCTGACTTCATTAGGGATCCACTCAAGCATAGTCGAGGGCAAGGACTTGGGTGCAGATGGCTTATAAATGAGGAAACGGGACGAAAAACAAAGCATGGAGTGAGGGAGAGAAGAAAGCTGAGGAAATATAGCTTGTGTTTACTTGAGTGAGAGTCTGAGACATGGAACCATGCTCTGGGAATGTATAGGATACACTCGAGTATCATCTGTGGGAAATTCCTGAAGCAAAAGCCCAGTGATTTCAAGAGTCCTACAGGCATTATTTGCACCATTCTCCCAGACTACAGCTTCGAGAAGCTGAGCTAGGGCTTGGGAATAGGAGTTCTCATCTACTGGAGCTCAGCCAGGGGGCAGTGTCAGCAACTGTCACCTGGAAACTGCTAGAACGCAAAGTTCAGGGGTCATCTGAGAGCCACTGAATCGGAAGGTCTGAGGGCTGGACTGGTGAGGATTTAAAGAAAGCTTCCCGGGAACCTGAAGCTGTCTATCAAGTGTGCAGACTCTCATAATTAGAAAGCAAAAAAGAAAAGAAGAGATGCTGGGATCCGAGGTGGGAGGGTGATGCTGGGATGTGTCTACTACAATTTCTGGTGAACTCAGATCAGTCGTGAGGCTCAATAATAAAGTGGAAACTTATGGTAAAGTGCTTCAGCAGTCGCGTAAGAAAAAGGATGTATAATATTAACCGGTGTTTAAAAGTCTGGTTTATTAGCGGGCTTCTGGCGAGTAGCACTTTAAGTGCTCAAACTGGGATTGTTGGTTGTCAAAGAAAAGAACAAAAAAGACAAGGACTGTGGAATCCTTGAAGTGTGCTGACTTCTAAATATTTGTGTCTGACGGTTTCTTTGTTGTAGGCTAGACAGACTGCTCAGGGGTTAAGAGCACTTGTTGCTCTTACAGAGGACCTGAGTTCAATTCTCAGCACCTATATCCGGCAGTTCACAACTGTCTCCAGCTACTAGGGATTCAATGACTCTGGCTTCTACTGGTACTTGCACTCACATGCACCTACACATACACGTGCATGCACACACACACACTCCTACATATAAGTAAATGTAAATCTTAAAAAACCCAAATTCCTATGTTGAAATGGTATCCTCTGAGACCCCTATTCATGTCATGCCATTCATGAGACAGATATTTCATATTGATTTGGGTTTAGATGCTTAAGAACCATGACAATTGAGGTATTATAGATCAAAACGCCTCTCCTAGGGAGAAGACCCAACTTAGCTAACTTAAAGTGCCTTGTGCCAGCTATTGCCATGGAGAATAATAGCGGGGTCCAGCCTCAGCCTGGGGAGGGTCCTGAGAAAGGTGGGAATGAAAGCTGCGTTGATTCAATAACGACTCAGAGTCAGCAGTAGATGCAAGCTATCAGTTCAGGTGCTCTCTGTCTTCCCTGAAGATCTCATCATTCTTTCTTCTTCTTCTTTCTTCCCCTTTATCATCATTTTTAGCCTTCTCCCAACCAGAGAGCCTGAATCCAGTCTTTATTGACCAAAGTTACATCATCGAGGCCCTAATCATTCTTAATGTTCACAAATTCTTAAATTTACATAAATTCTATGAATTCTGGATCAATAGTCCCAACCCCCATTTCCTTAGAGCAGAAACTAAACACAAAGCAAAAGCATATTTCCTTATAGGTTTACACAGCCTGCTTTTCACAGGTAGCTGGGCACAGCTTTTGCCATTTCCTGGTACAGCAGACAGCAGTCTTTAGTAACTATTTTCATGTAAGAACAGAAAGATGACAGACTACTAAAATTAAGATGAATCCTTACAAAGTTTTGAAATTTGTGTAACTAAAGCAGCTAGCTCTCTCTAACATCTTTCCAGACATTCTCATCTCCAATTCTTCAAATAACTAGGAGAATAAATTACTAACTTTTATATGTTTCTACATCATCTTTTAATTCTCTAGTCTTTGTTTCCTCAGCCTAGCAATTCCACAACCTCATGTACTCTAATTCTAATACTATTTATTCCTAACTCATATATAAATTCCTATTTTTTTTTCTCTCCATGTCTTTTCTTCCTGAGACCACTTTAACTCTCTATCCTTGATGTCCTGAACCTTACCCTGGCTAATTAATGCAGCAGTCATTGGACCGGAGGGTACATGGGCCTCCTCATGATTCCAAATTCAAGGCCAAGTCTGGCAATGAACTATCCCTACCAAGGACCATGTAGGCTCTTATGGCCTCTGTGGTTATGTTGTCTAGATCCCTTCCCACGGCTCTAAAGGCCAAGCAGAAGGCCTGTTCCTTTTTCTCCACAGCTTCATGACCACCTCCATCCCTCATTCCTGAGAATTACATCTGTTTTATTTATTATGGTGTGATTAGCTCTGAGTAATGGGGGAAGTGTATTCCCCAGAAAGAAAGATTGAAAGTAAAGTAGTAGAGACAGCAGATCAGCTTTAGGGCACCAGCAACCATTAGCACACATGGGGGTCATGGGGATAAATGGCTCCAGGGGCAGGACAGTGTCACACCTTCCCTTACAAAGCCATGCCGTACCTGGCAGAATAAAACAAGAGGACAAAAGACAGGCTCCATTTCAAAAAGAAGGAGAAAGTCAATCCTAGAAATATACAATGTAGGGATACACAAGCACAATGAACATTGGTGACAATTATTATAGCAAAATTTTACATAGAGATTATAGTTGTGAAGTCACCTATAATCAAAGCCAGACTGACATCCCACACCCCATCAAATTAAAAAAAAATTTTTTTCCTATGAAAATTGTTCCAAAGCATGGAAAGAGGTAACTGTTATATTAGATGTGCAGATATCATTTTAGGGACAAGCTAGATCATAGTGACCCCAATGACAGAGTAATCGTCCATGAAGAGTTCACAGGATGAGGGAATTCCAATTCTAGAAAGTCTTAAAGATTCAAATGAATTATCCTAAGGAAACTCCATTAGATGTAAAGGTACAGATAAGACTATAAAATGAAATGAGAAAAACATGTATGATAGGAATAAGAAATCATACAAAAGAATCAATTGAATTTCTGGAGCTAAGATTCTCAGTCAGTGGCTAAAATGCAATACAGAGTATGTAATACAGTCTACACCAAGCAGAAATTATGAACATGTAGTTCAATGATGGATTGCTTCTCTGGTATGTATCATGACCCAGGAGTTATCCCAGTGCCACAGGAAGGGTTTATGAGACATGTGAGACACAATTAAGGAAACAAATGTTTCATCATGGAAATTCCAGAAGGAAAATGAAAGAAGTCCCAACCCCCTATTTAATGACAACTGGAGATTTCTCAGCTCTTCAGAGATGTGGATAGAGTCAGAGGAAGCTCAGGTAACTGCAAACTAGATTCAATTGAAACAGACCTACATGCAGAGAATGCCAAAATACTAAGACAAAGGGAGACTTATAAAAACCAAAAGAAATTGAGAACACAACTTGAGGAAATTTGGGTCTGCAAAAATAGCAGTTCTAAGCATGAAATGTGTAGAAATGCTGCCCTCTGTGGACATTAGGAAGATTTTTGATAAACAATTTAATGACACATCCCAAAGACTTAGAAGAGTGAGGCCAAACTAAACATCAGACAAGCAGGAAGAAGGAAACTGACACCAGTGCTGAGATGAATAAAACAGGCTTTAAAATTCAAAGATTCAGTGAATCAGAGCTAGTTCTTTGACAAGAAAAAAAGTTGAAAAACCTTTATTTGAATTAACCAACAGAAAAAGACATGACTGAAGAGAACTACAATTGCAGTCTAATAAGTAAACACTACAACAGACACCACAGGATACCACGAATCATTAGGGATCATTATGATTATGTGATGACAAGTTTAGAAACCTAGAGAAACTGGATATATATATATATATGTGTGTGTGTGTGTGTGTGTGTGTGTGTGTGTGTGTGTGTGTGTATGTGTGCATATATATATATATATATATATATATATATATATATATATATATATGCCCTACGAAAATAAACCAAGAGAACAACAATGCATTTAAACAGCCTCACTACAAGAGATAAGACCGATTCATGATATAAAATCTCTTAACAAAGAAAAGCCCAGGACCAGATAGCTTCACTGAGGAATTTTGCCAAACTTCTTTTAAAGAATTCATGCCAACGCTTCTCAAACTATTTTATAGAACTGAAAGTGGGAGCCTTTCCAAAATCATTCTATGAGGCCAGTATAACCTTGATTCCAAAATCAGGCAAGAACATAAAAGACAGAGAGGAGGGAGGGGCTAGAGATGGACAGAGGGAAGACAGAAAGGAAGAAGGAGGACAGGGTTAAAAATATGTATACCTGATGCAAAAATTCTCAACAAAATATTAACAATCCAATTTAACAGGACTTCAAAACATAACTCAGCATGATTAAGTTGGTTTAAGTCTAGGACACTTAAACATATGCAAGTCAATACAATAAAAGTTAAAAATCCTTCTGTGTAGACACAGAAAAGCATTTGATAAAATACGGTACTGCCATATGATAGAACCCCTGAACAGTTTATGTATAAAGATGCAATACCTTATATCCATATAATAAAAATGATTTATGTACCCGCACAGCTACTGTCACACTGAATGGAATCTAGATCAGAGACAATGCAAGGATGCCAGTTCATCTGTCTTATTCAATATGGTATGAGAAAAATTTTGTCAAGCAATGGGGCAAGAAAAAATATGTAAGACATACAAACAGAAAAAAAATCAATTGTTCTTGTTTGCAGATGTAATGGTAGACAAAAACCTAAAGATATCATCAAACAACTATTAGAACAGATAAATGAATTTTAGTAATCCATAGGAAATAAAAAATGAAACTCAGTGGGTTTTCTATACACAAAACCCAAAGTTTCAGAGAAGGAAATTATGAAATCAACCCTATTCCTAGTAGCAGCAACAACAACAAGAACAGAGACATCTAGGGATAGGCACTGGGAGGTGATTTGTCAGTTAACTGCTTGCTTTGCAAGCACAAGAACCTGAGTTTAATGCCCCAGAAGTCACATTAAAAAACAAAAGAAGCAAGCCAGCATGGTGAACTTGTTACTGGCAGTGGGATGGTCAGAAAGGGAGGAGGGTTAAGAGAGTAGATTCCTGAGTAGTAACTCCCGAGGTTCCCTGGCTAGGCAGCCTACCCTGCTTGGCAAATTCCAGGCCAATGAGAGACAGAGTCTATAAGTAAGTAAGTAAGTAGTTAATTAAGTAAGTAAGTAAGTAAACGAATAAAATTGATGTCCCAAGGAATGGCATTTCAGGTTGTTCTCTGGCCTCCATGGCCACACATAAAACCACATATTATATAAACAACCCATCACACACACACACACACACACACACACACACACACACACACACACACACAAACACACACACAAATATCCAGAAATAATATTATCCAAGGATGTGAAAGCCCTCTGTATTGAAAAATGTTAAAATGCTGGGGAAAGAACCTGAAAAGGAAACTATAAGTGGAAAGACGCCTTTGTCCAAGGACTAGAGGAAATAACTTGTTGAAATTCCTGCACTCCTGAGTCATCTACAGACTCAAAGCAACCCTCATTAACACAACAATTGACACTCTTTAAAGGAAAAAAACTATCTTAAAATTCATACAAAAACGGAAAACATCTTCTGTTTATGATAAGAGAGAATCCAACTGGATGCGGGATTAGAACTATCTTTAAAACAAGCCCAGAGGCCTTTCAGCTGCCACTGCAGCCATCTCCAGTACATCACTGAAATAATCCAATGACAAGGAGGATAGGCACTCACTGTGTGTTCTCTAAGCCTTTATTAACCAGGGCTCATAGGAGATCACAGAGACTCAACTGACATAGGAAATCTATATGGGTTTGACTTAGTTAGGTCCTCTGTACGTTTGTGTAGCTTGGTGTTCTTGTAGGACACCTAACAGTGGGAGTGGGGGCTGTCTCCGATTCTTTTGCCTGCTTTGGGGACCCTTTTCCTCCTACTGGGTTGCCTCATCCAGCCTTAATGTGAGGGAATATTCCTAGTCTTATTGCAACTTGATATGTCATATTTGGTTGATATCCCTGGGAGGCCTGCCCTTTTCTGAAGAGAAACTGAGGAGTGGATCTGAGAGAGAAGGAAGGAGGAACTGGGGGGAGAGGAGGGAGGGGAAACTGCAAAGGGGACATAATATATGAGAGAAGAATAAATAAAAAGGAAAACATGGAGTTGTTCCTTTGATCACATACGTGTGAATCTACAAGATGTGTGATATTATAGACATCAAGGGAATAGACACTGTTCAAAAAAGGAATGCTCCATAAGGGTTAGCACAGCAAAACTGGAAGAGTCTACACCTTCCGCCAGCATGCGATGGGCATCACTATACATCAGCAAGTTAAGAACAAGATTCTTGCCAAAAGCATGAATGTTCGGATCGAGCACATCAAGCACTTAAGAGCAGTGACAGCTTCCTGAGGTGAGTGAAGGAAACAATCAGAAGAGGAAGCCAGAGAGAAGGGCCCCTGGTTCAGCTGAAGTGCCAGCCTGGACCACCCAGAGGACTTAGTGAGGACTAACAGGGAGGAGCCTGAGCTGATGGTGCCCATTTCTTACAAGTTCACGGTCTAATGTACAAAAAGAAATAAAGGGCCTGAACTGGAAAAACAAAAACAAACCAAGAAAACCCAAACAAACAAAATGCCCCAGAAACAAAATAAGCTAAGCAGTAAGTACTGGTGTTAACAGATGCACAGATCTGTGAGATTCAGTGGAGATTCCCAGAAACGAAGCCACTGTCTGACCAGCTAATTCACTAAAATTGTATCAAAAACATTCATTGGAAAAAGCATATTGGAAAAGTACACGATCCTGTGAAAAGTGGGCATCCATATACAAAAGATTGTATGTCTCATTTCTGTATAGGAACTAACTCCGAACACACCAGAATCCTAAATGGAACATATAAAAAAGCACAAGGGGGAAGAAGCACTTTAAGGCATTAGGACATCAAGGATGCTCTGGTTAGAAGCTCAAAAGCAAGGGAAACTTCAATGCATGGGTGGCATCAAACTAAAAAGCCTTTGAACAACAAAAGAAATAACAATAAAGATGCAACCTACACAAGCAGAGAAAACAATTGTCAGCTCTCCATCATCCGGATTGTTCCCATCCAGAGGGTCACTATCCACAGTGATTCCAGAACTCACCAAGTATCTTATGAATAATAAACATAGTAGCTAAGTAAGATTGGGCACACAGGGCCAGGAAGATGGCTCCATGGATAAAGGCACTTGCCTCAAAGTCTGGTGACATGTGTTGGATCCCCAGAACCCATGTAAAGGTGGCTAGAGTGAAAGAACTTCACAGAGTTGTCCTCTGATTGCCACATATGTGTGTGTGACTACATTGTGCGCACACACACAATTATAGTAAAATTTGGTACATATTGTAAAGGACAACATAGCTGTTCCTCAAAAGCTGCAAGATAGAATTACTTTATGATCTAGCTATCAACTCAGGTCAATAAAATCAGCATAGCAAAGCTATAACTGAATGCCACTGGTGGTTGTACCACTAGGCACAGCAGCAAAGATACAGAATTAGCCCATCAACAGGTAAGTGGGTAATGAAAACATTGTGCATATCCACAATGGAGTATTATTTGGCCATAAAAAATATAATACCATCATTTATAGAAAAGGGTGGAGCCGGGCAGTGGTGGCGCACGCCTTTAATCCCAGCACTTGGGAGGCAGAGACAGGTGGATTTCTGAGTTCAAGGCCAGCCTGGTCTACAGGTGAGTTCCAGGACAGCCAGGGCTACACAGAGAAACCTGTCTCAAAAAAACAAAACAAAAACAAAAAAAAAACAAAAACAAAAACAAAAAAAACAAGAAAAGGGTGGATCTGGAGGACATAATTTGAAAGGGAGACAGAAATAGAAATAAAATGCATAAAATATTCTTTTTCATAGGGAGAAACTTTAAAAAGTCAACCTGTGGGGCTAGACAGATGGCTCAGCAGTTAAGAGCACTGGGTGTTCTTCCAAAGGTCCTGAGTTCAAGTCAGTCCCCAAACCTCACATGGCAGCTCAAAACCACCTATAACTGTAGCCCCATGAATTCTGATGCCTTATGCCATGTAGATGTACATGCAGACATAATACTCATATCCATAAATAAATAAATCTTATTTTTAAAAATGTCAGCCTGAAAGTAGATTAGTGATCATTAGGGATTGGGAAGAATTGTGGGGTGAGTGTAGAGAAAATGTTGGATTCTATCAGCAGGTGCTATATATGTACCTACCACACTGATCGCCATTAATGCGTACAATCAGCATCTGCTAAGAAAAAGAGTAATTATTTTAAAACAGTAATGATATATCTTATCACCTCAGTTCAGATGATTGTTATCAAAAAGTCAGTTTTATTCAGGGATGCAGCCACTGACAGGCTACCTATGCACCAGTGAGGAGTCCTACACCCATGTCCTATGGGCAGCACTAAGCATGCTGACTGGGTTCAAACACACACACACACACACACACACACACATACACACACACACACACACACACACACATACACACACACACATGGTAAGTAGGTAGTTGGATAGATAGATAGATAGATAGATAGATAGATAGATAGATAGATAGATAGATAATAGATGGATATAGTTAAATTTAAAGAGAGCACATGATGTTGAAAGGGAAAAGTGGGGGAGAGAAAAGGAATTAGAGGAGAGGAAGGGGGTAGATTTGATCAAAACATACTACAGGCATGTATGAAATTCTCAAACAATAAAAATTTTTAAAAATAGTAGCATATTATGGCCAGGACATTTGATGTGCATATAAATTACAGCAGCCATCATGGAATATGGTATGGGCAATCCCCAAATTCTACAGCTGGGTGTGTATCCACAGATAAGTCATTCTGTGAAGGAGATGCTTGCACTTGCATGTTTACTGTATCAGTGCTCTCAACAACAAGAACATCGTAAGTGCCTTCAGTGGACACAAGAATGAGAAAGTGTTATGCATCTATCTATGCTCCAAATATTGTTCAGCTATAACAAAAGAATGGATTTGCAGGAAAACCCAGAATGGGAGATACTTTATGCTTAATGAAATACATAATACACAGAAAGACAAATGATTTATATTCTCACTGATATGTAGAAACTAGAAAGTCAATTTTAGGAAATCAGTACTGATGACTAGGACATGAAATAGGAATGGATGCTAGTGAGAAGTTATGGAAGCTACATTAAAACACAATTAAATAGCATCCTTTACTTCTGCAGCCTACCATCTGCCTTGCATGTATGAAGCAGGTGTTCTACCATAGATGTCCACCCTGAGTCCTCACTTCAAATTTCTCTGTAGCAGACTGAGCTATTAGTTAATATGTGATGTATTTCAAAATAACTAGAAAATATGAAATGTTCATAATACATAGAAGTGATTAATGTTTGAAGAGACAGAAGTACTTCTTCCATTGATCATTACACATCATATACATTTATCAAATTAGCACAGTATACCTCATAAAAAGATGTATAGAAATGTCTCAATAAAATGCAGCAACGTCTTTAACCCACCTAGTTTACCAAACAGCATAGAGGTACACCACATTACAGAATATTAATGCATGCTTCTGACCACCAAATTGAGTGAAGAGGCATCAGTAACTGGGAATCAGGTCCTATTAGGATGGGATTATATATATATTCACACACACACATATATATAGCTTTCATATTATTTTATGGGTTAAAATTATTAAGTCATATTTTAAGTTGTAGACCATCTAAAGTTTATATGAATGCAAAGCTAGGCAAGACAAGATGAGCAGAGCATGATGTTATAGGAAAGGGAATGGCAATGGTACTGGAAGATACAAGGGAAAAGTTAAGTAAATGGTAAGCATGTCCAATAATATCTCTTCTAAGTCTTATACATGAGGTTGAAAAATGCCATGCTATTTTCCCAGCTGTGTATCATGTGTGCACCCCAATATGGTAGCCCCCATCACAGGGTAATATTGATTATATCCTTGAAATATGGCTAGTGCAACTGAGAAAGTAATATTTGAACATATTTAATCTTATGTATAAACTTAAATAGTCACACTTGGCTATGGTGCACAGTACAATAGAAAGCAGGATGATTAGAGACAGAAAAAAGTAGGCACTAGGATATCAGGAAAATAATTGCTTCAGAAGGAAATGCTGCTGCTTGTGGTGGTTTGAATAAGAATTCCCCCATAGGTTCATAGATTTGAATGATTGTTCACCATGGAGTGGCACTATTTGAAAGGATTAGGGGGTGTGGCCTTATTGGAATAGGTGTGACCTCATTGGAGGAAATATGCCACTGAGGGTGAGGTTTGAGGTTTCAAGGGCCCAAGGCAGGCCCAGAGAATCTCTCTCATTCTCTTTCTGCTGCTTTAGGATCTGGATGTAGAACTGTCAGCTGCCATGTCTGCCTGCACGCTGCCATACTCCCTGCCATAAAGATAATGGACTAAACCTCTGAAAATAAAAGCAACCTCCAATGAAATGTTTTCTTTTATAAGAATTGCCATGGTCATAGCAATAGAACACTGACTAAGACAGAAGTTGGTAACAGAGTCCAGTATTGCTATGACAGACCTGACCATACTATTTGTAGGCAGAATGTGGAGTTTAGATTAGGAAAGCATAATACCTTAAGGGGGACTTAATGGGCCATACTAGTAGGAGCTTGAAAGACAGTGGTGCTGAGAGCAATATAAATTATGATAGTCCCTATCATATTGAGGTGCAATTGGAGAAATAGTAGCACATTTTTAAACCTCAGGTAGAAGGTTTAGAAGATATATAACTGGACACCAGAATTTACTGACCCCATGCTTATAATTTCAAGAGGTTTCAGAGAAGAAGAATTTTAGTTAATGGTCTAGAGGTGATATATTGGTAAAGAATGTGGCTGATTTCTCCCCTTGTCCAAAAAATCTACTAAGGCTAAATTGAACAGTTTTAGATTTTTTGGCATTGGCAGAGGAAATTTCAAGACAACCTAGTATTGACTGTATCACATTAGTTATTATTGGTTACTCTTATGCCGATCTATAATAAAAAGGAGCAAGCTGAGCAAGAAACAATACAAAATATATAGTATGAAGGAAAAGAGAGCAGTGGGAAGTATAATGAAGCTAAGTTCAAGGCCTAAGGAGATAAAAGTTCAAAGAAAAGCCTGATGCTAACTGGAAAAAAGGTGGTGACTTCTGGGTAAAACCCCACCCTGCTAAACTTCCAACTTGTGAAAAGGAATTAAAGAAATCTTAGTAAATGAAGGAAAACATAAACAACAGAAAGCTGATTGAACTAACAAGAAGTCTGTGTTCCAGTCCCAACAAGGAACAGAAGTTGGCAGCTTCAGCCATGTGGTTTTGGCTTTAGAGTCAAGGATACAAAAACCTGGTTGTAGATTCTCCCTTCACAGCTAAGGAAAAGTTCTGAGTCAAGGCATATGTTAGGGGTGTCCTTGAATGGAAACCCAGAGAGACCATTCTGTGAAGCTGTAAAAGTAAAACCTGAATTTTATTGGAGATGTCAAGATTCTGAACAGCCAGAATTGTGGAATGCCTGACAAGCAGAGCTGCTAACTAGGTGTGGAAGCTGTCCAAAAGAGAGAAGTGCATTGCAGTTAGCAAAGTTGAAAGAGATGGAGATATGAAAAGTACTTTGACATCAGACATGAAAATGCAGAGTTTAGAGTTTGCTCCGTTGGCTTTTGGTCTTGCTTTGGCCCAGTATCTTCTTACTATGCTCCCTGTCCTCATTTTAGAATGGTAAGGTATATTCTGTGCCATTGTATGTTGAAAGTATGTAGTTTCCTTTTAAAATTTAGTTTATAGTGGGTCACAGTAAGAAGATTGCTATGAGTCTCAGAAGAGACTTTGAACTTATAAACAGTGTTGTGACTGTTATAGACTATGGGGACTTTGAAGTTGGAATGGATGTATTTTTGCATTATTATATGGCTATAAATCTATGGGGGCCGGGAAGTAGAATGTGGTGACTTGAATAAGAAAGGCCCCCATGGATTCATAGATTTGAATGATTGGTCACCAAGAAGTAAAACTATTTGAAAGGATTAGGAGGTGTGGCCTTGTTGGAGGAAGTATGTCCTTAAGGGTGGGCTTTGAGGTTTCAAGGGCCCACACCAAGCACCTGCTGCCTTTGGATCTGTATATATAATTCTCAGCTATGTCTGTTGGTATGCTGGCCACCATAAAGATAATGAACTAAATCTCTGAAAATGTAAGCAAGTTCCAATTAAATGCTTTCTTTTATAATATTTGTCATGTCTCTTCATGGCAATAAGACTAAGACATTGTTTAAGTGTAGTGTTGGCCACAGGAAATGGACAAAATTGTAAATCCAGGTCAGAGAGCATATATGGGATGAGACAGGAAGTAATTAAGGATAATTTCTAGATGTCTTGTTTAAACAACTCTATTTACAACAGCTATATGCACTATATAAATCAAGTTTGAGAATAGTGTGTGGAAAAGAGACTAGGTTGAAATGTTCATCAAACATCTCAGGGAGACATACAGTACAAAGAGAGACATGCAGTATTAAAGAGAAACAGCACACAGAGAGAAGATAGCAGTATAAAGAGAGAAGCACATCACCAAGAACAAGAGACACGCAAAGAATAAAAGGCATACTGTGCAAAGAAGTCTCATGTGGTTGTGGGAAGCTCAGAAGATAGTTGAGATTGGAATCTAATATATTGTCTAATCTAAGAGCCAAACTTCAACTCCAACATACTATATTAAATTAAAATTTCATCCTGATACAGTCATCTCTTCTTAGTCAGGGCAAAGTTAGGAGATAGGACGTATATAGCACAACATTCACTGATCGTCATGATTGGCCAATGGTGAACATCTAATACAAACACAGTTCCTCATAGATTTTGCTGGGTTTTTTTTTCTATTCTTAAGATGTGTTTTTTACCCAAAGTATACACTGTCTAATTTTAACTATTATTAAGTTAAAAGCGACATAAAACTCCTCTAGCTAATGGTTAGCTGTGAAGAACAGGGTGATTGTGACTGGGAGGTCCACAACCAGGACAATTTCCTGGTTGGTTATTGCCAGAAACTGAATGTTGCATCTTCATAAAATTTACAGATAGGAGGCTCTTCATCTCAAGTTTAATGTCACTGGGGATAGAGGCAGAGAGAGGTTCTAGGTTCAAATAAAGTTATGTTGTAGGACACTCATGATGACATTAGTTTCTATAAGAAGAGGCCTAAGAACTTGCTTACTCTCTGTGATTTGAAGAACCAGTAAGGAGGCAGCCATGTGAAAGTTAACAAATAAATTTAAAAAAAACCCTTACCTAAACTCATTCCTGCTAGCACCTTGGTCCTAGAATTCCTAGTCTTCAGAACAGTGATAAATTAATGTCTCTTGTCTACAGTACTTTGTTATAGCATCCCTAGTAGAATAAAAACACTTTGTTTACACAGATATATTCATGTGACTAATGCACACTGCTGAATGAATTGACTTCAATAAAGTTTACTACCTATTTTTTAAAAATATTTTTTTCATTTTTAGTTATGTGTACATGTAAGAAGAGAGTACACATGTACATGCCCAGGGAAGCCAGAGATACAGAACCCCTGAACCTAGAGTTACAGGAAGTTATGAGTCACTTGACATGGATACTGGAAATCAGTAGACTGATCTCTTAACTGCTGAAACACGTCTCTAACCCCATCCTGGGCTTTTTATCACAGAATCATAAAGACATGCCCAGACTCTTAGTTCATGGACTGAACTATCACTTCTTATGAGCATTCCGGCTGGGCTTTGAGGGGCAATAGAAATATTGGAGCATTGCCTTAAAAAAAAAAAAAAGCCCACTCTCCAGTTTGAGTGACATAAACTGTTAGAAAAACAGCAATCTAGCTGGAGAATCTAGCCACAGAAGGCAAACTGAAAAGCACACATTACTTTCTACTTCATTTTCTATACACAGTAAGTTGCCAAAACATGTCATCCATATGACAGAGTGTCTGTAAAATCCATTCCTCTCCAGAGCCTATAAAAGTCCATAAATAGTTTTAACAGAGTACTTTCACAATAAAAAATGAAGCCAACTATTTTAACCGCCCCCCAATTATCAAATAAGATGAATAGAAAATGCCATTAAGTTAATAAATAAGCAAGCTTAGGGTAAGGCCTGTTAGTAAATGAGATCCTTTCTGCTCACTCTCTTTTGATTCAAGTCCTTAAAAATTCATGGTAATTAATCAAAAGCTTACTTCATGTTAACATTTTTCTAGAAATAGGTCCATGAGTTAAAAATCCTCTGGTGCTTCTCATCACATTTGGATACAAATCCATACTCTGTGGAATGGCCTCTAAGACTGGAAGTTACCTGTTCTTGTCTACACCCACCTCTTCTCACCTTCCCTTCCCATATTCCACCTGCACTGGCCATCATTATAGCTATCATGTCCTCTTTATTTGCCCTGATAACTTTACCACAATTATTTTCTGGTCTCAGGATTTTCAATTTTAAAAGACATCAATTTTGTCTCTGTAAAATGAAACCAGTTCTAGCATATGATCTTTTTGCATGTGTTAATTACTTATTTTATATATATATATATAGATAGATATAGATATAGATATAGATATAGATATAGATATAGATATAGATATAGATATAGATATAGATATATATACTAGTGAGGCCTGAGCCTTTGGTTCTCTTTCATCAACTATATTCATAGTAGTTCAAGGCATTCCTAGTACATAGTTGTCACTCCATTGCTTATGTATCTCTTGCACTGGAATTTAATAGCAAGAAAGAAAATGAAAGAAAATTACATTTTACATGATCTTGTTTCTTAGTTATTTTTTATTTCCATGATAGGACATCATGACCAAGGCAACTCTTAAAGGAAGTTTATTGGGAGATTACAGTTTCAGAGGACAAGTCTATAACTATCATGGTAGGAAATATGGAAGCAAGTAGCCAGGCATGATGCTAGAGTAGTACCTAAGAGTTTACATTTTGATTCATAAGCTCAAAGCAGACAGAAATGACTGGGATTGGCTCAAAGACTACTCTCAGTGACAAACCCCCTCTAACAATGTTAAACAGTTCTAATCCATGTTAAACAGTTCCACCAATTAGATACCATGTATTCAAATGTATGAGCCTATAGGAGACACTCAAACCACCACACATTGTATATAGAAAATCTTAAGAGATCCTCTTTAACAAATTAGAATAAATGAGTTCATCAAATTTGTAGAATGTAAAATTGATGTTCAAATCAGTTTATAAATAGGAGCTATGATTTAAGTAAATAATAGTATTTTTAATAGCATCAAAAATAATAAATACATATAAATAAATTTAACAAAAGGTAAAAATTTTTAACCTTTGAAAACTATAAAACCTTCTTACGTCAAATTAACAACCCATATAAGTGAAAAGACATCCTATGTTCAGGGAATGGAAAATAATATTGTTTGGTTTGTTTTTGTATTTTGAGTCAGGGTCTCATTATGTATCCCTGGCTGGCCTGAAACTTGCTGTAGATCAGGCTGGTCCCAAATTCACCTTGTCTATACTCCCAGAGTGTTGATATTAAAGGCATTCACCACCACACTGGGGAGATGTTAAAACTACAAGCCCACCCTCATTTCCTTTGTCAAGTCAAACAAAAAAGAACTTGTGACAATTTAAAATGGTGTTTACTTGTTTGTTTCTAAAGGTGGTAGGAGGGCTAGTCAGTTATCAATGACAAAATCTAAAATGACAGTAAGGATACGATACTACTTACAATAGCATGAAAAAATGTAGGAATAAATCAACAAGAAGTACAAGATTCACACTATCAAATTTCATCTGGTTTATTTAAAGAAATGAGAAGCTCTCCCCAAAACTGATAGATATAAGAATAAACGAATCAATCTGGAGGAAGCTATCAAAATTATAGTCATCATATTTCTTGATTTCAAAACTACATTATTCAAATCAGGGTGGTACCAATGGGGAATACATAGAGATGGATGGAACAGAACTGAGCTTTTATAAATAAGCCTACACATGCATAGTTAATTGATTTTTTTTTTTTTTATTGCTGTTGTTTTAGCAGAGGTGCCAAGATGACCCAGTCAGGACAGATCTGTCTCAGTGGTGCCCAGGCAGTTGGAACTCCAACTGAAGATTGAAATAGGGCCTGTACCTCACAGCACAAAGATAAACTAATCCAGAGAGTATCCAATATTCACTATAAGAGCTAAAACTATAGCTTTAGAAAACAAAACCCAAACAAAACCCAAACAAAAAAATCATGGGCATGCATTGCCATGACAATGGGTTAGGAAAAGTTTCTTAGATATAATTGAATGGGAAAAATAGGTAGATTGTGTCTCAACCAAATTAAAATTGGCTGTGCTTCAAAGGACACCATAGGAAAGAAGACAACTCATAAAATAGGGGGAAATATTTGAAGCTCAGGTGCTTGATCATGAAATTATGTTCTGAATAAAGATCTCCTCAACTACTAAAGTGACAAAATTGTTCAAGTAAAATTGGGAAGAAACTTGAATATACACTATCCAAAGATAATATGTATCCATCAATAAGCCCACACAAAGCAGCACTTCACATTATTAGCAAAATCACAAAAATGCAGATCAAATGAGAGCCACAGCAAGTCCATGCAACACCATCATGAAGCTCCACTTTCCATCTCGCTGGCTGACTACACCAAAAGACAGACGCTGCCAAGCACTGCCAGATGTGCCAAAGGCAGAGCCACCATACGCTATTGGTGAGAGTACATTGGTTATGGAAAGGTCCAGAAGCTACCAAAACAAAATAAAACAAAACAATATATAACCAAACAAACAAACAACAAAACCAAAACAGGACTACTGTATCAAGAAATCCCAATTTTGCACCAAGAATAATGAAAACGAATGTCTATATATAACTTTTTATGTAACTAGTCATAGAAACATATTTCAAAATAGCTCAATCTGCATTCAATTTCATATCTATAAAATGAAGTATGTATATATGTAGGTATTTACACATATATAACATGGCATATGTACATGAATATAGAATGACAAATGGGAACCGTGGAACCTTGAAAATACGCCAGCTGAATGAAATGTGATGCCAAAGGCCACCTACTGTATGAATTTGATCATGTGAAAAGTCTAGATTAGGAAAACCCATAGAAAGTAAATGAATGTTGGCTACCAATGTCTGGTATGGGGATATCAGGAAACTGAGAATTGGATTCTAAGAGATACAGGTTTTCTTTCTGTGATAAAATATAATAATACTTGCATGACTTTATGAATATGCTAAAAATCACTGAATTATACACTTGAAGTGGGTGGATTGCATGGGACATGTGTCATATCTTAATAAAACTCTTTTCTAATGACCAGCCTTTTTATTTTCAAAATCCCATAGATTGTTTTGTTAATGTTATTGAAAATAACTTGAAAATTCATGCAGATAAGATCAATGGCATAAAGCAGTTCCTGTGATTTGGATGATGGGTACTTCTTAGGGCTGCCATTTGAGAACAGGTGTAACAGTGGTGCCTCATGCTGAAGGACCACTATTTCTGCCCTGACAGAGCCAGGCCTGCCTTCTTCAGGTCTTAGAAACAGTTCCTAGTTTTGTTTCCTCCAGCCTGGAACACTGCTTGCTTAATTAGTGCAGTCCCATGGCATTGCTTGCACCATGGCAGAGTGTGACTGCCTCCCTATCAACATGCATAACCGAGTCAAGAAGCACCTTCCACCCTGGCCACCTGGGCCTCTTTGTCATACACACTGCCCAGGGTTATGTCTCAACAAACTCCCACTCAGCCCCTCCAAGGCTCGGGGAAGGACCACCTTTGCTGGCTATGTTAAGTCCTTGTTCTACGCCAGTAGTCACCTGCCTGGCTCTTTCCTGCACACTAATTATACTGTATTCATAGCCTGATTTGACATTTCCAAAGAAAAATGCAATTATAGCATTCCGAAAGGCGGAAATAACCTGCTGATAATATTTGAGAAGGAAAGAAAAAAAATACTTTTTGAGATTTGCTTCCACTAGGTATTTCTGAAGGGTATAACTATGTGCAATTGGATGTGAGGGTTGCCTCATTTCCCTTCACCTAAGTGTTAAACTTGACCCAATTTTCAAACCAAGTTTCTAAACACTCCAACTAAGAAGACCACAAACTGAACAACTTAGAACACAAAGAAGCAAAGTGTTTCATGGGAGACAGAAGGTGACAATCAATCTAGGAAAACTCATCCAAACTCACTCATTAGAACATTATTTATATTATCACATTTTAATTAGCAAGGGTAATTGCTGGTATTTACATGATTCATTTCAATTTGTCATCACCTGTTGGCCCAAAATGCCAGAATTTCCATTATAAACTTTTGCTGTACTTCCTCCACAGAGTTTTTTGTTTTGTTTTTATTTATTATTTTTTATTTTTTTGTTTTGCTTTGAGTATCTGCTAAGCATCAACATGGTGCTGACAAAATACATTATCAAGACACATAGAGCAGGGTTCAAGTCATGAGATCACTAACTGTTAGTTGTATGACCTTGATCTCCAAGTCCAGATTTCCCACCATTTCTAGGGGTGCTGCATGAATTTGAACTTCATTTGGCTATTCTCTGAGATTTCAACTTCCTTGCTTGAGAAACAGAGAGATACTCTGTCTGGAGTTTACAAGATATTTTTATATATCTGCATGCTATAATTAAAAGTCCTACATGAAGCTGAGAATTCTGTGTCCTTGGGAGCCAATCCAGGGCTCCAGAATCCTCAAATGACCAGGTGCGCCATGGCTGTTATCTCCCAGACGTCTTTGCAAGCTTTCTTTTGCCTCACCAGATCTTTTTTTGTTTTCCCTTTGCAAATCATCATTTCAGATGCAGCTCAGTCCAAGGGCAGCCTTAATTAATGAGCCAGGTTTCTGGCATTGATAAGAATTGCCGGGTTAAGGTCGAGTGTGGAGGGCAGTTTTCATTAAATACACTAAATGTGGTTGCAATTTGAAATGATACTGCCTATCACTTCCTGGGCTGCTGTCCTGTTACAGCAGAACTTCTGTTCTTTCACAGTCAAAAACAGTAATAAATGGACACGAGGAGGAGAGACCATTTAAATAGCAGGCACATGTACTTATTCATCTGGATAGGATCAAAGGACTCCCTGCCCACAGTCTGCCGATGTGCCTTTCCCAATCTCAGTGTCCCCATGTTCATTCTAGGTCTCCTGGTCTATTTGCATAACAATCAGGTGTCAGACATTTTAGGACATGTTGGATGATACTTTAAAAGCCTAAAACAGAACCATAATAGCGTGTTTAAAATTTTTATTACTTATTATTAAACGCAGAGTGGCAGGTATCTCTCACTGTAAGACTTTATAGCATCTCACCAGATGAAGGAGTCATATTCATTTCATATTCATCTATAGTCATATTCATTCCTCCCTCCCCCCTGGAAGTCGACCCTTTTCTCATGTCTCCTTGGGTTTATGTTATTCAGAATGTCTATAGTTAACTACACAGCACATAACCATTTCATGCTTGCTTATCCCATTTAGTAATATGCTTTTACAGTTCCTCCATGTCTTCCATGGGTTGGACACTCGTTCCTTTCTAGTGCTAGATAACATTCCATTTTTCAGATGCACCAGTTTATTTACCCATTCATCTATTCAAGGACACTTTAGTCACTTCCCAGACTTAACAATGATAAGGAAAGTGACTGTAGACATCATACATGTATGGGTATTTATGTGGGCATAAGTTTTTAACACATTTGGGTACATATTGAGGAATGTAATTGCTAGAAGATGTGGCAAGAGCAGAGTCTTGTTAGAAACCGCCATGGTGTTTTCCAAAATGCTTGTGACATTTCTGCCTTCTCATTGTCAATGAACCAGTTTTCCATGGTCCCATGCCTTTGCCAGCATTTGGTATGTCTAGTTTTATAGTGGTATCTCATTATTATTTTAATTTATATTTCATTAAAAATGTGATTTGAAACATTTTTATGAACTCATTTGCCATATATAGTCTCCCCTTAGTAAAGATTCAAATTTTATTTATAATTGATTATAAATAAATTAGGTGTAAGTTAAATACTTAAATATTCACATTTTTGCAACTCAGTGATTCAAATCAGAGGCACAAAGCGAGTGCATTGCTAAAGAGAAAGAGGAAGTATTTTCCAATATGAGCACCAAATACTGGTACTCTGAAGTCAGTTGTAAGTACTATCTTTAAAAAAGCAGACAGCGACAATAAGCAAGCATATTGCACCAGAAGTACTTCCAATTTGCCCTACTAGAGACTTCACAATGTATCACATTCACACCTAACAATTGAAATACAACCACTTTAGCCCACACCATGCCACTGGCAGGTGGAGGAGCCCTGATCCAGGTGTTTTGAAGATGAAGGTCAACATCTTTGTTTTGTCCCAAGTCATGGTTTATTGAGAGCAGGTCCTGTGTGTAGAGATGTAGCTCATATCTGCTAGATCTGCTTTGCAGGAGAAACTTTGAACAACCCTATCCCTGTCCTCCAGCTCAGCCAGAGGTGCTGGCAAAATCACTCCTGTCTGTCTGGTAAAGACCAATGGTGCCAGTGTGGTTGGTTGTCTTCTGTATATACTCACCAACTTCAGGCTTAGCTAGCTATGAATCTTGCCTGCCTTTTTCTTCTCATAATAACTTGTTCAAGGTTCAAAGTCTTCTCAGGCGGGTTGCCCCAGCTCGTTGGAAGGCTCTAAGATTACACACTCAGCTCTGGCTACTAAAGCAAGAAGGCAAGCATCTCTCCATTCATCTTCTCCATTCATAAAATGGGGGCTTTGCTTCGTCAATAGGCAAGGCAGCAGACACAAGGCACGCGTGTCTCTCCACCTTCTTTCTCTTCCTTAGAAGTGTCCCTCTTATCTCCTTTCAGGATCTTTGCTCTGGCAGCTCCCTCTGCCAGCTGCTCTTGCTGGCTTCTCCTGCCCTTCAGGTTTCAGCTCCCCTGACCACATCTAATCCCCATTCTCCCTCAAGTCATCCATCACCACCTCTCCCTTCCGGCCCTAACTCATCACTCTCCGACAATCACCTGGAAGCCTGTTTGGTTTTTTCTCATGTCACATGCACTCTGAGCATTCTTCAAGACCCAATCTGCCGGTGAAGACGGACTTTGACTGTCTAGTTGCTCAATCCTGCCCCAGAGGAGCGCTCAGTATGATCACAGCCCCATAAATAAAAGCAATGAGAAAGCATATTCTTTGCTCCCATTTATTACTGATGCATCTGCAGCTGCACACGCCTCACAGGTGCCTGGCTTAATACCCAGAGCAGCTGCCTCTAGCCATCAGCGAGCTCTTTTGGAGGTCTTCCTTCGTATTATCCATTTGGGTGAATGAGACTCCACTTCAGTCACCAGCCCTGATTTTCCTCTCTTCCTATCCAGTTCCATCTCAGCGCTCTCAGGACTGAAAGATGAGAAAGTGAGGAAGATAGGGGATGGTTCATTTACACAATATACCTACTTCCAAAAAGACACAGATTGGTCAGCAGGGTTAAGGGAAAAGACAAAACCCACAGGTAGTTGGGTTCTCCAGAAGGATCTAAAAGAAACACCACTGGGATGTCATGTGTGGTAATAAAAAGAACCTGGGATTACACCTTTCCCTCTAGAGCAGTGATTCTCAATCTTGGGGTGCAACCCTTTGGGAGCCAATTGACTTTTTCACAGGGGTCGTCTAAGAGCATCCAAAAACCCGGATATTCACATTACAATTCATAGCAGTAGCAAAATTACAGCTATGAACTATCAACAAAAACAATTTTATAGTTGGGGGTTGCCATAATATAAGGAGCTGTATTAAAGGGTGGCAGCATTTGGCAGAGTGAAAACTACTGCCCTGGGGTTTGGCTGTCAACTAAGTAGAAAATTGGGATTCTGAAAACAATTAGTTTACATTTTCTTGTTTCTTTTTCTTATTTTCTTTTTCTTTTCTTTTCTTTTCTTTTCTTTTCTTTTCTTTTCTTTTCTTTTTCTTTTCTTCTCTTTTCTTTCTAGACCCAGAGCTGTACATACTACCAGGAGAGTCAGAACACAAACACAAAAATTGACTTTCTCTAACAGCCTGCAGGGACTGTGACCAAAGTACGTCCTACAGGAATCAGGCAGCTCTTGTGTTTAGCTCTGTGTGTTCTCCTTCCCCTTAGTAGACCAAAGTGTCCTATGTGTTTGAGCTAAAATTAACCTAACAGAAAAGAAGCATCACAACATGATCTGCCCTTTCCTGCCTATAACAGCAATAATAAAAGCTCGTATCCACTGAGCCCTTCAAAGGCATCTGAATAACTACTTTCTATGCACCATTTCACCGAATCCTCATAACCACAGGAAATCTTATTGTTATTGCTGGTATTTACAGGTGAGGAAACTAAACCTTGGGCATGCTCCAAAGTTCATGTGACTGGCAGAGAGGGAAACAGGGGTCCCTAGGAGCAATGCTTCTTCAGTGGCTTGTGCATAGTAGCTCAAAGAGTTCATGCAGTCTGCACAGTCATTTTCAAGTCTCTTTCTCTTTTCATCCAAATGTTGATATTTTTAACAGTTGTGCTCAGGTAAGACTAACTTAATAAATCAGAATTTACTTTCTTTCCTTTACCCCATACCAAGCCACATGAACCAGTATTTAACATATGTACATATGTTAAATAACATATCTTTACTAGAATTAGTTATTAGTCAATTCCATGGAAAAGCCATAAAGATTTTCAATCCAGGTCCATCACCTACTCACAGGGTGACCATTATTTATGAGCTGCCCTGGCCTCTGTTTCTCTAGTTCTTATGCTTGCATAGAAACACTGGGCTTGAAAAAAGATTCGTGTGCAGATTCAAGCAAACACTCACAATACAGTGACCTCATCTCTGCCCACAACCGTATGCTCCATAACAAGATGGCCATGTCACACCCATATCATCTACTCATGATCTCGCTTTAAATTCATGCCCAACATCTGGCACATCAGCCACAGATGTTGCCAGCTGCTCAGCCCCCGCTGTCCATGAATTATTACCAGGATGCAGATGTGGAGGGGGTGGGACCACATCTATATGAGTGCTGTTCCAGTCACTGCTTCCCAGTTAGTCACTCAAGTCTCACATGTGCCCAGCTCCTCAGTTAGTTTCATACTGCCCTTTACATACTTTCCCTGGTGTTGAATTATGGAAAAGTTCACAAGGGAAAGAGAAAGGGAAAGGGAAAGGAATTGTACGCCTATATTCTTGTCCTTTAGAGCTGTTAACATTTTATTACATTTTCTTAATTACACATCAGCCCATCCTTCGATCTCTTCTCCAGTTCATCTTATTTGTGGCACATGAATGAGATGCAGTTGACTTACAATTTCTCTCTTATTGCCTCAGGAAGAACATTACTGACTAGAAATAAATATGATTTTATACAATAGTCTTTATAAAACGTAACCGAAAATGACATTTTAAAAACTCCATTATTTGACAAAATTCTGCCCAAATCTCTGACAAAGAATAATACCCTAGAGAACCCTTCCTTTACCCAAACCCACTTAGACACAGCTATTATTTTGTTCTTCTTTACTGCTACAAATTCTAAAGCTTCATAAAAATTAACTAATTTATAACAACTAGATAAATTTGTTTTTAAAGTTGAATGAAAAGTAATCAAACAAAAAGGAAAGGGCATTATTGCTTCTAGGGATGGTGAAGGAGAAGGTTTATTGTAGATAAAAGGGAGAGTATAGACAGAGGCAGAAACATCTGGGGAAGTGCAGAGTGGACATGACCCTGAGCCACGTGAGAAGAGAGGGGAACCAGGTGCAGTAGCCAAGAAGGCAAAATGTAAAAAGGGGCGGATAACCAAAATGGCTGGATTACTCAGGGAAGAGCCTCTGGGGGAGGGGAAGCCCAGCCCTTGGGCTGGAGAATTCAGATTAGAAGACAGCTGCCACGCCTCGTAACACGTGGAGACTGAGGGATACTGGGAGCACCTGGAGGCCAGGTCTGTTTTGATATGGTAAATAGGTACCTTTGTCATTTGCATTTTGTTCACAGTTTGAGACTTAACAAAAGTCATATCTCCTATGTATAAATCCAAATGCTTATCATGTGTTCAGAGAGGAACAGATCCATTAATATGAGAAAACAAATACTAACACAGCCAAAACTAACCTACCTTCACAAAAGCATCCAGAGCCTGCTCTGTACTAGAACATGGTATCATTGTATACTGGGAAGTCCTGGGACCTCCAGGGTCTGTTCAGGTTCACAGGATCAAAA
The DNA here is from genome assembly GCA_028551405.1 of Uromys caudimaculatus. NCBI lineage: Eukaryota > Metazoa > Chordata > Mammalia > Rodentia > Muridae > Uromys > Uromys caudimaculatus. Next base: position 33,904,862 of record CM052701.1, on the reverse strand, counting down.
CCACCTCCATCATAATCCTAAAATCTCTCTCTCCCCTCTCACCCTTATTAGTCCCTTGAGTAACAGAGTGTTTTCCTGAGGCTACAATGAGATGAACTCAAGGTGAGCTTCACTTCCAGCCAGCTGCTTTCTATTGGGTAGGATATTAAAAATGATTTGCAAAAAAATTGCAGATAGACTGCTCTTTTCACTGTAATTTTTGGTTTTAAAAAATATGTGTGATTTCAATAAAATACATTGTTGATACAATAAAATGGAAACATTACTTATGTGCTATTATTTTTAAAATAAATTAGTATCTACTTATGTGCTATTATTTTTAAAGTAAATTACTATCTAAATCTTACTTAAATTATTCTTTCCGTTGAAACCGAGCCACATGTTATACATACTCAGAGTAAAATAAAGCACTGGTTAGAAGTCACAAAGCTAGATGAAAAAAAGCCAAAGCAAACCACAACCCAATTCACATAACTCAGCAGGGAGGAGGAGGGGTGGATAGGGAAAAGGTAGACTTGAATGCATATTGATTTAAACGCACAAGTAAACCGTCCCAGCGGTGGGGGCAAGGCCATTCACTTTCATCTTATTCAGACTCTGCCTGTTCACGTTTTACCTGTTAACTCTACTGTACTGTATCTTCTGTCTTATACCAGCTGTTTATTAACCCCGCTAACAGGAGAAGGAGTCACATTCCAAAGCTGCATACCTCCTAACTGGGTTTGAGTGGGCACCACACCTGCTCTTGAGCTTCTTTTGTAAACTTTGTTTTTCATTGAAACAGTCTAAGCTGTGTTTCTGACTTCATGCCTTTAAACCTTTATTCAAAAATGCAAGGTCAAGAGACAACATTTAAAGCCATCATCCCATGCAGTCTATTTTGGCCACCTTGATGATACATAGTTTCAACGACAACCAGGAGATACTCACTTGGGTAACATTGATAAGGTGACAAATGTCACAAGAGCTAGGAGCCATCTCTTCCACCAGATCCCAAGATCTCCAGATAGCCTGAAAACAGATGAGAACCAGCTTTTTCCAGCACAAAGGAGAACCTCTTTCCATTAATCTGGCAGGAAGGATTTCTGCAGTCTTGCTCCCTAGTCAAGGAAGAAAGAAAATCAAAGACCTTCTGTTGCAACTACAGGGATTGCCTTAGCTGCCTGTCTCTGAGAGCAACACCTGAGAAACATTACCTAAAGGAAGAAATTTTTATCAGTATCACAGTTTCAGAATTTTTAGGCATTGGTCCATTAAGTCAGTGGCCTTTGGAGCCATATAAGGTAGCATCCTAGAGGGAAGCACACAGTGGAACAAAACTGCTCACCTCATGGAGGTAAGGAGGGTGGAGAAGGAGAAGAGAAAAAGAAGAAAGCAGGGGTCCCAATATTCCCTTCAAAGATACACCCCTAGTGGCTTCCCTTCCTTATCCTAGGCCCCACCCATTAAAGGAAACAAGCCTATAGTATATGGATGGGCCTTAAAAGACCACATAAGATCCCCACTGTGTTAATTATTTTTCCGTTCTTATGATAACATTCCATGACCTAAAGCAGCTTATACAAGGAAGAATTATTTTGGCTTGATATTCTAGGAGGAGGCTCCTTAAAGGTAAGGGGAGTGGCCGCAGATAGGCTGACACCTTTACATCACATTTCCAACCTCCTGCAGCAAGCAGAGAAGAATGAACTGGAGGGCATTTCTCCTTCAGACCACTACAGTAATCTACCAGTTCAGTTGAGAGCCGAATCTAGGATAGGCTTCTAGGAGCTTCTTCTTGGCAGCCCAAGCCGAGAATATCCATGACAGAGTGACCTGAAGAGGAAGCATGGGGTCTGTTTGGGTAGCATGTGACCATGGAGCACTTCCCTGTCACTTCCCTGTCACTTCCCCACCACTTCCCTTTCCCTCTACACGAATCATTCCTAAGAAAATCACGTAGTGATGAGAAAAACAATACACCCAAAGACAAGATCACAAGCTGGAAGATGAAAAAGAAACAAGCTCTGTAGTGGACAAAACCAAGAGAAACCTCTGGGAACTTATATAAGCCACAGAGGATTACACCATGGAAATACACTCCTTCCTGATTATTGAGCAAATCATTGAGCAAAATCAATTAGCCCCTGGTGCGTATGTGAGTATAGACCCTTAAGGCCCTTAAAATGTCGCGTGATCTGTGCCCAGGCGAAACATGCATGAATGAAGGCTACAGACAAAAATGACAAATGAAGGGGTGGTGCCTTCATGGTAACGAGTACTTAGGAAACTACAAGAGATGTTATTCTCATTACAGACAGTCCTCAAAGGTAGACTAGAAGCTACCTGCATGTTCCGTGTGCTGACAGCACCTCTACGGCTTCATCTCTCCCTTCCCTTGTGTCTTGCCATTTATTTCTAGGACCACAATCCCCAAGAGACAATCAAAGCAAATTCATTGCACCAGTCACACAGGTAAGTTTTCCATAGGGGCAGTCATCTGAATCAGAGGACTGAAAGCTAAAATCACCTCCCACATGTCTCAATGCCTGAGCCACTGTGGAGTATGGAGGTCACTCTAGACAAGCCCAGCCATGCCAGTGGTCAGACTCTTCATCCAGTGTCACGACAAGAGCAGGCTCAATGATTTCAACAGGGGAAATGGAAGTGCCCAGGAGGTTGGGTTGCTTTATAAGCCTTATGACTGAAATCCATGGTGCCAAAGAGACAGAGAGACTTTTCTCCATAATTTTGGGGTCTAGACAAACACAATTCTACTTTAAACTAAGTTGCTCCATTAACACAGATCCATATCTGTTATGGCATTTGATCCTCAAAGGCTCGAATCTTTTCTTGGTCTTGCACTGACAAGTGATTCTCCCATACCAAGACTAAAGATGAAAACAACCCACGTTATCAGCAGGGCTGTCTGTGCTGACGGGATTTACAGGTTCCTCCCTGGCGCTTTTCTTAAGAGATCTAGGCTGGTTCTGAAGAGTCCTCAGGTCCATTTTGTTCAGCTATGGTCTTTTCTCTCCCCACCAGCAACAGCTTCAGTGGATAAGAGATCTTGCTCAGAGGCTTTAATGTAGTCATCTGCCATATTTTAAAGGAGTACTTCTCTTCTTTGACACACACTGGCATCATCTCCTGATTATTTTTCTTTTGAATACTAGGTCTCAGCTTCAGAGATGTTAATTTCATTGGTCTGGGAGATGTTTTGGGCACAGAGTGTTTTTAAAACCTCTCCAGGTGGTGCTAATATGCAGCCAAACTTAAAATCCACAGCTGAAGGCAATGGTTCTCAAATTTAGCACATCTCTAAAGCACCTAGCAGGCTTGATTACAGAGCCCCACTCCCAGAGAGCAGGTGCAGAAGAGACTCCCCCATTCTAACTACTTCCCCTACAATGCCAATCCTACTGGCCCAATTACAATTGCAAGCACACAGGCTTAAACACCTTTCCCTAAAGTGTTTTTCATTACATTGATCTGGCTGTAAGATGTGCTCTGAGAAGCTGATATCCAATAATGCAACATCCATTGGAGTCAGAAAGAGCCTTTATACATCTTAGATTTCAGGGAAGTTCTTGGGTTCTGAATCTGTTCTAATATAAACCAGGTGAATAGACCAGTCTGTGCTATGGAACATGGGCAAACAGAACAGGCCTTACCACCCCACACCCTTCTGTGCTTTCTGCCCTTGCTCCACTCTTTAAAGGGTCTCCTGAATGTAGCAAGTGCAAGAGTCTGCTTAGTGTTCCTGTTCTCCCGATTCATGTAGTAGTGATAGTTCTGCCTTCACCTGAGCTGTGATTAAAAACCCCTGTACAGATTAAAAACCTTCTAATTCAAGCATCTGATTGAGCCTGGATGGGTGATGGGCAGTATAAAAGTGCAGTGCTTTTGGAAGCCTACAAAGAGGCGTCACTGGGATCTATCAGTTGTAGTAAGAACAACTTAAAGAACGTCCTAGCCTGTATTATGTCTTCCTATACAGCAGAGGAGGCAGTAGCAACTTAAGGAAACAGTGATCTTGTATTGCTAGCCCCTAACCCATCTCCTTGTTTGTTATGTTGAGATTAAGAAAACAAAATACATTCTTCAATGAGTATAAGAGATTAAACGTAATGGAGCATTCGGAGAACCCCAGCACTCAAAAGGCTCAGACAGAGGAAATATAAGTTCTAGACCAACCCGGGCTACATAATGACTTCAAAACAGGCTGCACTACGTATACTGTTTCTCAAAAGGAAACAAAAGCTGAGCATCAGAGGAAAGGAAAGGGGAGCCATCAATATTTTATATACTCACAAATGAGAGCTACAAATCCTGCCCTTCCCCCACCCACGCATACCCAGTCCTACTTTGCTTTCTGTTGCTGTGATCAACACCATGACTATAAGCGACTTGGGGAGGAAAGGATTTATTTCTTCTTACATCTTGTAGTCTATCATGGAAGAAAGTCAAAGCAGGAAGCTAGAGGCAGAACTGAAGACGAGGCCGTGAAGGACCACCTTGCTTTATCTAGTCAGGAACCACCAACCACAAAGAGCTGCGATATCTCATGTCTAAAATTAGTCATGAAAATACTCCACATGACATTTGCCTACTGGCCAATTCGTTGGAGGCATTTTCTCAATTGAAGGTTTCTACCCCCACCCCCAGATGATTCTAGTTTATGTCAGCTTGAGAAAAATACATACATACATACCACAACCACCGAGCTCACAAAATCCAAGTGAACTAATCCTTATTTGGCCCAGGGAGTCTCATCTTGTGTGCTAAGACAATAGCCTCTTATTTCACTTCCTATGAAGTTATAGGAATAAAAGTTTCTACTCAAGGGTTTCAAGGATACCTCCATTGCATTATTTCTCTGCTTTATCTCCCATGACCAGAGAAAGGGGCTCCTTCGATCCAGAAAATGTAGTGAAAATCCAGATTTATCAAACTGACTCTTTTCCAAACATTTGTCTCCATCTTAGGGAAGAGTTAGACAAAAGAGCATCCCCTTACCCAGATATTACTGGGGACGTGGCATTGTGCTCTGAACTACCTCTGCCTCACGTTACCTAATAATCAATGAAACCTCTGAGAATTTATGACACCCATTCATGGAACAAGGACTCAGGGCCTCCCAGATAAAATGATAGGCAAACTTGCTGCTTCTAAGCCTGACATTCTCAACAGAACAGATGCTGATGGGCTGAGCTAAATGCTGTGTGGTTGTCACTGTGATAGCTTGCTTCTCTCATCCCACAGAGTCCACTCACTTTGCAGAGGAAAAAGAGTGGAGAAAGCTTTGCCAGAGGTCACACAGCAGTGGAAAGGGTGGCCTCAGGCCAGGTAAGTGCCACCACTGGGGTATTGCAAAGCCAGTTTGCCTGAAATGGCCTTGGCCAAGCTGCCACCTAAGTACATTGTTAGCAGAATGAGTCAATGGGCAGTGGCAGGCAGGCAGAACAGCAAAGAAGAAGATTAAAATAATTACAACTCTAATTGATCAGCTCCGCTCAAGAGGAGATTAAAAAGGGAAAAGGCATATTGAAGAAGGCACTCGACATCCGCCCTGGGCCAGGTTCCATCTGCCACTGTGGCCAGCTCTCCCCTCCCTTCTGGCCCTTGGTCCAGCAGCCCCTATTGCAAAGCCTCATGACACAGCGTTGATGAAATCCATTCTTTGTGGAAGGCATCAGGCCCTGCTCCCTTGAAGAACCGCCTTCACCAACAGCAGGGAGGAAGCAGCTCGGAGCAGCAGACAGTGGCCTCCCATTGGCAACCCCCCAGCATGGAGCTGCCAGCAGCTTGTGGAAAATGGACAAGGAAATGCCAAGAGCAAGGCCAGCCCAGGGCAGGGGACCAGAGCAGCAGAGCCAAGACTGTGCCTTGTGATCCAATAACCTCACTAGGCAGAAAGCAGCCTGGACAGCCCCAGCCTCGGTCATGTACAACAAACTCCCTGACTCAGCCCTTGGCTCCTTGTCCTTTGGAGCAGGGCCAGGGAGCACTTTTGCCTTATCCCTGATGCCTTTCTGTAGGGACCCTAAAGGAATGGCATACCCAGGGCCTGAGGCCAGGGAGGGAATAGAGAGGCAGACTCAGAAGGAACAGAAATCTCTGCACTTGTCAGAACCGTCTGGGTATACAGAGTCTGGGCAAGGTCAAGAGTGGGTGATGGGTGCAGAGGAAGAAGCTGTTCCATACGTGGAAGGAGAACTGAACTTGCCTCTAATTTGGAATGTGACACATAGGACCAGAAATCTCCAAGTTCGTTTTCCTTCCATATTATCAGGACAGCAGCAGATGTCTGTGCTGGCTTCAGAAGAGAAAGTTCTAGCTCATGAGCTCCAGAACAGTGGTCAGAGAGCCATCCTCCCCATAGGCTGCAGAAACTGAGAAAATGGGCAGCCAAATTCCATTTCCTACTTACTGCCAAGTCTAAGTCTGTGCTTCTCAAATTCTAATGTTCATATGCCCATACTTGTCAATGGAGACTGAAATGTAGATTGAGAGGGTCAAGGAAGGGCCTGAGGTCTGTATTTCAAACCAGCTTCCAGGCACTGATGGTTCTGCTGGATAACAGTTTGAATAGCAAGGGTTGGACCAATTGAGAAATGGAAACATCCTAGATGGGGTCACTACTTCATTATTAGTGAGAACGTGATGAGAGAACCAAAGATGTCCCTGTCCCTCCTCCCATAGAGGATAGAGTGACCTGACCATTGTACTTTCCCAGCGGGATTTCTTACCTTTTGTTCAGGATCAGAGTACCAAACCCAAGGTTTTTAATGCACTAGGCAAGCACTTTGCTACTGAGCAACAGCCATAAGGTCTTGTATTTTGTTAGTTAAGGGCAAAATAATTGGTTAGGTTGGATTTGGCAATAGTTTTACTCATGGGAGTTAGGGACAGGATCACCTTCCTCGAGCCTCATGAACCAGCAGGTTTCATTGCTCTACACTTTGCTAAGAAAATCCTTGGGGATTTTTCTGAACTGAGCTAGGAGAGAACTGCTTTTCTTACAGGTATCTAACATAGAAGCCGCCAAGCTGTGTGCTGGTACATCCCTGTCCATCTCAATGAAACCTGAACTGGGTAGAAGAGAAGAAGCACAGAGGGAAAGGAGTAAGGACTAATCTCAACCTAAGATGGTCCTTCTACCTGCCAGATCCTCTAATGCAGCCACCCCAAATGGTAGAACCAATCTCTTCCTCGTTTATATAGATCATCAAATTCCTTTCTAGTTTCTGTGAACTTGAGCTGATTTTGTCATTTATACTTGAAATAATTCTTCCTGGCATGTGGCTCTCCTGTATTCGATGTCTTCCTAATTTTACACAGTGATGCTACTCACCACCTGTAGCTCACATTAGGTCCTTACTAAGTATTTAAGGTATGAATAGGTTAGCTTAAGAGGAAAGCGCTGATCAGTGGATTGTTTTCAGTGAATTTTGTCAAAGTTATCAGTAGCTCAGGTTCCCTCTGACAGTGACTTGGTGAATGATACTTGGCATTGCCACTAATAAGTGTATATTGACATTAAAGTAAAGAGGGAGATGAAAGATAGTTTTCTTATTACAGAACCATGGAGCATCTGAAGAGAGAGGAAAACTGAGGAAAGGCCCATAGAAATTTAGAATTATGTCAAAAATAGCTGAGGAACTCTAGAGTCCTTACATATGTTATTCATGTCACATTATTTTTCAATGTTCTTTTATCATGAATGATGTGAACACCTTTTATCCAAGACTTATATGTCAGCCAGCCACCAAGATAGACCTCACTGGTTTCCCCATCTGAAATCAACCCCATATAAATCACATCCTGAGTAGAATTGGAACTGAGAACACAAAAGATTGTGACATTGATCATTAATGGATTTTATGACTTCTTCCTTACTTTTTATTAGATCACTAACATTGGCTCAAGCCAACTGTCATGTTGTAGAGGAGCCATAAGCAACCTTATGAAATGGCCCATAAAGTAAAGAGTTTAGTAAGTCACTCCACTAGCAGACAGCATTGGGAATATTCTTTGAAACTTTAAGGATAAAAGGACATATTTAGATTAACAAACAAGGGCAAGAAAGAAAGGCAGAAACAAGAAGCGACTTCAAAGGTCTTATCCATCTTTAGTGCTAGTCTCTGGAGAACATACAAGTCTCTCTTTGGCTGATATGAGATTAACAAAGAAGCAAATAATTATGGAAAAATAAACTACTGGGGACTAATGTCCAACCTGACCCTTGGTTATTTGGAGCAAGGGATCAGAATGTGACTAGAAGAGTCCTACTATATCTCTCTTGGCCTGAGGAGTAAGGTGGTCAAATAGGACTAATTATACTGTATCACTTCACACCATTCACTATTTCGCTTGTACTACCCTGCCATACAAGAAGTAGTGGGAGTTTAACTGAGACAAAGGCTCTCAGTAGCACATGGAGGCCAAAAAGAAACAAAGCCACCTAGACATGAGCAGGCCAGATATTGGTACACAGGTAATTTTGACAGATTGAACTGAGAAGAATCATTAACATGAGTTGAAGAACTAGATATAATAGGGCATGAGTAGATCTTAAAATTTAACTCTGGCTGTCCTGGAACAAAATATAGAGAATAGGCTGGCCTTGAAATCCTAATTATGAGCCTTACTCTGCCTTCTGGGTAGGTGTTGGAATGAAAAACATGTGTCACCCCGCCACGGTCAGATAAATTACTCTTTAAAATATTTTTTTTTGTTGTTTTTGTTTTTTGAAACAGGGTTTCTCTGTGTAGCCCTGGCTTTCCTGGAACTCACTCTATAGACCAGGCTGGCCTCGAACTCAGAAATTCGCCTGCCTCTGCCTCCCAAGTGCTGGGATTAAAGGCATGTGTCACCACTGCCCAACTCTTAAAACATATTTTATTAATTCTTTGAGAATTTCCTACAATATATTTTAATTATATTCATCTCCTCACCTCCTTGCTCCTTCCATATTTATCCCTATCTTCCTACTCACCCCAAAACTTCATATATTTTCATTTATTTTTTAAATAATTTAGAATCCAGTTTATACAGGTCATATACTTGTATGATGGAGTCATCCTCTAGAATGTAATTAACCTACCAGAGGCCACATCTTTAAAAAAAAAACTCAAGGCATAAACTATCAATAGTTCTTCAGAGGGGCTTATGGTCCCATTCTTGCTCCATGCTAAAATGTGACTTGCTTGATCTTGTACAGGCAACTATAGCTGCTAAGAGTTCATCAGTGTGTGGTTCTGTCATCCCCAGAAGACCATGATTCACTCAGGCATCCTCCAACTGTTTTGAATTTATGTTCTGTCCACTCATTCTTCCCTGGTGGTCTCTGAGCATTTTGAAGAGACGTGTTAGGTGTTATAGAGAAGTCCTTTTTGCGATTGAGGACTCTATCCACACTTAGTTTCTGCTCTTTGATCAGTTGTAAGTTTCTGGAATAACCAACATCTATTAGACACAGAAACTTCTCTGGTAAGATCTAGATCTTCACTCATCTTTGAGTATAGAGATATAAATCTAGAAGGCAATTTGATATGTCTACTTAAAACAGAATAATAGCAGGAAATTTTCCTTTGGGGGCTTGTGACTTCTCCAATAATGGTCAGATTTACAATACAGGTCTGCACATCCTCCTGAGGAGTGGCCTTAAATCTTATCAGAAAGTGGACAGTTACCCCCTCTAACATTTGTGCCACTATTGTACCCATGGGAGTATCTTGATAGTTTTGGCTATTGTTGTAATTCACAGGGTTCACAGCTGGATAATGTTGTTCATAACATCTTTCCTGCCCTGAGGAACCTTGCAGCATAGGCTTGTTTTATGAAAGCTAACCAGCATAGAGGAAGCTTTCTGGTCAGTACCAACTTGATTTCCCTCATCCTGTGACCAAGGTATGTGATGCCTTCAGCAATAGGTTCTTTTTGTAACTAAGAACAGTGGAAATAGCTGGTACTATTTAGGGGATCACCAGTGCACGCCTGAATGACCACTCCAAGGCAGTTACTCTATATCTGGCCCTGGGATTTTTATTTACCAATGTTTGGTTTTTAGGAGGAAATAAAACACTTATTAATCATTTCAACAAGTTCTTTATACCATTACGTTTTTACTTCAAAATGCTCTCAGGTTGAGTTTCAGAAATGTAAAATCCAACAATGGCTTTGGCTAAGAAATGAGGAGAGGGAGGCTGGAGCTGGGTACCTGAGCGCAGTAGACTGTGCATACAACTTCATCATAGCTGTGACTTTACTAGTTTATTTTAGATGCTTTAAAAACCCCAAGGTCAAAACTGACATTACAAAAATGTCAAAATGCCATGTTCTCATGGCTTAATCTGATAAATGATATTGAATAACAGAGCACTACAATACCCAAGAGCCATCCAACATGATTTTTGATGGGGAAATGATGAATGCCTCCCCTGTGAGATGGGGCAAGAGACAAGAAATTCCTCAGAATAAATCTGACAGATAATGTTCACAACTTCTACACAAAGAAGCAGGACATTTTACTGAGATAAATTAAAGAATACTTAACCAAATTAATGGGTTTCTGAGTTCATATTGTAAAGATGTGGATTCTCCCTAATATGATCTATAAATTTAATGTACTATCAATCAGTATGCCAATGGTATGTACATCTGTCAAAATTTATAAGCTAATTTTAAGATTATAAACAGAGGAAAGAACTCGAAAGCTCAAATAATCTTGTTTTCCTCCAAATAATTTTGGACAAGAACAAAGTGAGATTACTTACTCTCCCAGATATCCAAATTTATCACAAGGACACAGCAAACAATTAAACAAGAACAGACTAATAGAACAAAGGGGTAGAACAGGGGGAAAACAGAGCCACGTATAGATAGAAACTCTGTGTATAAAAATATTGGCAAAGTAAATCACAGAAAAGGGATGCACTTTACATCAAAATAAGACTAGGTATAGTGAAGAAAATGAGGCTTTTCAGACAACAAAATATTCACATCCATATGTGTATTAGCCAGGGTTCTCTAGAGTCACAGAACTTATATGTAGTCTCTATATAGTAAGGGAATTTGTTAATGACTTACAGTCTGTAGTCAAACTCCCCAACAATGGTCAGCAGCAGCTGTGAATGAAATCCCGAGGATCTAGCAGTTGCGTAGTCCCACAAGGCTGGAAGGCGAAGAAGATTGAATCTTCCTCCTTCCAATGTCCTTATGTAGATCTCCAGCAGCAGGTGTGGCCCAGATTAGAGGTGTTCGTACCACCACACCTGAAACTTGTGTCTTCCAGACTCAAGATCCAGATCACAGGTAAGCCTTCTAATTCTGGATTGTAATTCACTCCAGATATAGTCAAGTTGACAATCAGAAATAGCCACTACAATATGGAAACAGGAAAAATAATGCACTAAAATTAGTTGAACAATCCCATATGGACTGTAGATCTAAATGAGAAAATAATAATGCTTTCCAAAGGTAAATGAAGAAATATCTTCATGACCTAGGAGTAAGACAAGGTCATTTTAACACTATTCAAACAGAAGGCACTAGATAAAAGACAAACATCACCAACGTGGCTATATGAAAACTAGTAACTTTTGTTAGACAAAACAAACATCATTAAAATCATAGACTGAGGTGGGAAAAGGCAGGTCAACAGAGTAGGAAGAGCTCTTGTTGATGCCCATAGCTGATAAGAGGTTGTAGGAAAAGCTTTTATGAACCACTAAGTAGCACACAGAAAGCCCAATAGAAAATTAGAATATTTGAGTAGGCACATATTTACACAGGAATCTATACAATCAGGAAACATAAAAAGATGCTTAACCTCATCAGTGAGTAAGAGATTGCTAATTAAAACCACAAAAGGCATCATTCTAGAAAGGTAAAGTTTAAAACTTCCCTTATTCCAAGTATTCAAGAACTGGTGCCACCATTTTGGAAGAAGTCAAAAGTTAAAGCTGCATTCATAGCCCAACAACCCCAGCACTATTTTGTTTATTTATTTATAATAGCTAAATCCTGGTAACATCTGAATATCCATGACCAATGAAATTGATAACAAAAGTTATCACTGATGTGAGCAATAACATGAAGTAATTAAAAGGGATTATATAACAATATTCATGAAATACACAATGCATACTGAAAACTGTCAACCACAAAGTAATATAATACGCCATAGACCACATGTTAAGTTTTAAAGCAGTTGAAGTTAATCATGGTGCCATAATTGCAGATAGTTGTTATCTTCAGGAATGAAGAAAAAGAGTCATGAATAGAACACTGGGTAGGTTGGCATCTGAAATAGTAATTATGTTCTAACTGTTGACCTGGCTGTAAGATGCATATGCTAGATTACTTTGTAACAGTTGAGCCAAGAGTTGCCAACACTGCACTTTTCAGTAGGCAATACAATAGCCGTTATATTTTAAATTAACGTTGAAAATGTCATTCTCTCTGTTGAACATATGTGGAAAATCAGTGATGTATGAGACCTGTTCTCTTGGAACTTATTTTCTAATGAAGAGAGAAGAGACATAAAACTGTTGAGGAAGTAAAATTATTCTCTCCAAAAGAAGAAAGAAATTTCAAGCAGTTATGAGGACTAACATTCATACAAATGTAACTATTGTCTCCTGTAATAGAAGACACACTGAGACCTTGGGTAAGGCCATTATTCTCCAGTCCACTTTATATCTTAAAAGGCGGATAAATGCTTATGTATCTTTACCTGGGAAGGCTCATGTGAGGGTACCATCATCCTCCCCAAAATCAAATGTAGAGGATGAGGAATTTGGACCTGCCAGACATCTCATCCGTAGTTGCTGGCTCTCTTGTCCTGGAAGTCAGTGTTTCTTAGGGCAAAGTCTGCACATCCTCTATGTCCCTCTAGGATACTCCTCCTCACTCCTAGCTACTTTGACTAGAGGGAGGAACACCATCCTCATCACCAGCCTGAGTTCATGATGAGGTTCCTGCTGAACAACTAAGCCAGCCCAAGCTGCACTTGAGCCACCTTCAGTGTGTCTGTGAACACTGAGAAGTGAGCATGCATATATGTGCATACACATGGACCCTGTTCTTCCAGGTTCATAAGATACACGGAAGCACCCACTGAGAACCCTTGATCTGAGATAACAAATCTGACAGGACCACTCTTGCTAATTGGCAGCAAGTTCTCTCTGCCTAGGATCTTAATAGTTGGAGGTCACAGAAGAAGCATCATGATACTGTTTTGGTTTGGTGGGGTTTTTTTGTTGTTTGTTTGTTTGGTTGGTTTTTTTTTTTAGAACAATCATGCTTCAAACATTTAGAGCACCATTCCTCTAAAGCACTCGAAATGTTTCCCACTTGGCACTTTCCATGAGTGTTGATAGCTCTTAGCTCTTCAAGCTTCCCAGACACCAAAGAAACAGACATAGGGTGAAAATTATCAGCATTGTTAAATGCACACAAAAATACTCCCAGAACACTTGTCAAACATTGTCCCACAGGCAATAGAAAAGTACTCAAACACTCAGCAAGACGAGAGGTCAACGGCAGATTCAGACTAATTGTCAGTGAGAATCCAACCAGCACAGCACTCTAATGAGAAGGAAGCCATGCTCCCTGTCATTGCTGCTTGCCTTAGAGATCCCACTGTTTCTCTCTGAGCTTGTATAGTAGCTTTCTTCTTTATTCCTAGAGTCTTGCTTATAGTTCCAGTAGGAACTTCTTAATTTCAGAATTGTTCTGTATCTACATTACGAAGCACACAAGCCATAAGCCACATGTGGCCAGCAAGCTCCTGAATTGTAGCTTATGCAATTGGGTGGTTGAATTTTTAAACCTTTAAATAGAAAGGGCCATATATGTTTGCAGCAACTGCTGTTTGTTTGCGTGCTAGCTAGCTGCCTTACTTGCTTTTTTAGACTGCGTCTCACTATATTACTTAGGCTCATCTTGAACTACTAGTTGCAAATGACACTTGCCCTTGGCCACCCAGATATGAGAACTCCAGATGCACACTGCACACAGCACACAGCTCCTAAATGCAAAGGCTCAGCAGTAGGCCCACCTCACCTCTTCTACCTTATGTTTTCAGCAACAGAATGCTTACAGAAGTCATAGGTAAGGGATAAGATACACAAAAATAGGAATGTGTCTCATGACAATTGGAAGGGACTCAAAACATGGGTCTGGTATTCACGGGTCTCTCTTTTTTTTTATTATCTAAAAGGTACTTTTGAACTGTAAGCTTTCTTATGATGATAAACCTTTTTTATGAAATTTGAAATCAAGATTGAGACACTACAGCTAGGTGGTGCTGGCACATGCTTTTAATTCCAGCACTTGGGAGGCAGAGCTAGGTGGAACTCTGTGAGTTCGAGGCCAGCCTGGTCTACAGAAGGAGTTCCACAACAGCCAGAGTTACATAGAGAAACCCTGTCTCAGAAACCAAACCAAACCAAGCCAAACAAACAAACAAAAACAACAACAAAAACCAAGATAATATGAATTCAAGCTCACCCCTCTTGTGGGCCTCATTCAGACTCTAGGCTCCCAATATGCATTGTCTCCTCTAGTAAACTTTATTGGAGTATCACTTCACCTCTGATCCCAAATTGTTCATCATCATCTATAAATACAGCCTAGCCTCTCAACTTGCCACTGGAGTCTTCTCTACTCTGACCTCAACCTCTGCCCCCCAGCTTCTCAGGTACTAGACACTCACTTGGACCAGACTAGTCTTAGAGTTCCTACTTCACTGTTAGGGAAAATATTTTTATTTTCCCAACCCTTAACCACAACTAAGCTCCATTCCTCCTGTAATATTCATCAACTGTTTGGCCCCAAATACAGGAGACAGCATACATGCATGCCCCTTGAACTAGACTCAAGCCTCTAAAGATCATTCTTGTGCAGCCTGGGTATGAAGACTGAGGCAGGCCCATCAGCTACTTCATGTGTTTGCCCAAATCAGGTGGACTGAACAGAGATGCCTTGTTTCGTTCAAGTGCATTATTTAAAAGACACCAGAAAAATGATAAACATATAGGGGGTCTGGATAAAAGGCAAATCGGGAAAGGTAAAAAGAAGGCTCCTTAAGGAAAAGCTTCTTGTTTATATTCTTGGTCACATGATAGCATGGGGGGTTGTTTGTTTTGCTTTATTTTCCATAGATCAGAGTAGGCATGGCCTCAAAGATAAGACGCTAACTACCCACAATGAGATAAGAAAACAACTTACTTGATTTATAAGAATCTCAGAGGAGTCATATCATAATGGTAGTTTAAAGGAATAAAGAATGAATCCAGGAGTTTTGTTATTCACATGTTGTTAAGATACTTTTAATCAAAAGATTATCTTCAACTAAAAAGATAGTTTTACTTTTTGAAGAAAAATAAAAACAATGAATGGTGTAAGGAGGGAAAATAATTACTCATAGTCCCATTATCCCCAGAATAGCTATAATGCATGCAAGAAGCTTTCTACATCTTAGTATATTTTTTGTTTGTTTTATACCAGCATTTGACGTTCTATTTTAAAAGTGTTGTTATAGTAGGCAAATTTTTCTTCTTATTAGACACATAGGCATAATTTCACTTTTTATAGCATTCCCTCAAAAGGATATACTGTTAACTACTCCTCTTTGGTTGTTTATTTGAATTATTTACAATTTGCATTCCTATAAATAAACCTTGAGGAATAGCTTTATGCATGACTATTTTTCCATATTTAGAATTATTTACTTAGAAGACATCTGAAGAAGTAGAATTCCTTGGGCAAAGAATTAGACTACTTCACTGGCTTAGATACATTATTCTAACTTCACCACTGTTAGGCTGAGACCTCAGTCCTAGGAAACAACTTGAATAAGACGAGCAAGCAAAGGATTTGTGGACCAGACAGTCCTTCTGCCTGATATGTCCTCATGGATTACAGATGTGGCCCTGAGTTCTTTCCATTGCTGTATTCCCATGCCTCTACAGTGAGACTTTTAAACTCCTTCAATCAAGCTGTAGCCCAGCTCTTGCCAATAGACATCAGCATACATGGTATAAACAGGAGTTTGAACACACCTGCTGAAGAAAGCTAGCCTTCTCTGCCTACAGAGACCCTGAAGTAGAAGACAGAAGACAGGCAAGACTTCCTCATCTTCTTGTCTCATGATACATCAACCTGTCAATTGCCAAGCACATAAGTGAGGCCATTCTATCCACACCTATCTGGCCATACATACATGCAAATGCTGAGAAAATATTAGCAGGCCCATCCAACTGACCCATGCACTAAAAGCAATGCTATTTAAAGTTACTAATTTTAAGGGTAGTTTGTCACACTGTACAAAGAAATTATATAAATTCTAAGCAGGATAAAGTAATTGTCAACACGCCTGCACCGTCAGTGTGCCAGGAAATGGATTCTCCACTTAGATGACTTGTCTTCTAATTAATAATCAGTAGCACCCAACTTCTTGCTCAATAACAGTATGTTCTTACTGTTATTACTTCTTATAGTATGTTGCTACACCTAGCAGCAAATGTGTTTTAGACAAAAGTTTAAGAAAAATCTGCTGTCTTCCTTCTGAGTTCTCCCTTTGAAGAGATGGTCTTTCGTTTTTTAAAAGGTCAGTTTCAGATGTAACACAGGTGTCCATTTTCCTTTCAAATTGCACTGGAGTATAGCTCGTTAGAGTAGAATATGGAAACACACCCTGAGTTTGCTGAAGAAAACTGTGGTTTATACGACCAAATACAGATAACACATTACTTCCCTTCCCCCCTCTTTCATCAACCACCAGGTCATGCAAGCTAAAGAAAGTAGTGTGCTTTAAAGGAGAAGGAAGACATGTGGTTTGAGCATGGGATATAACTAGACCATGTGCCATTTGCTACAACTTGCTGAATTTATCCACTTTTCAAAATATCATTAGAGAGTGTAGCATTTACTATTTCCTTATGAAATCCAAGAAAGTAGGCCTAGTGGGGAAGGGCTTTTAAAGGGGTTTTCTGTCATGGAAAGAAGCCCCAGGGCTATCTGTCTGTCATTACCAGCTCCAAACAAGAAAGGCTGCATGGTTTTGAACATGGCCTGCACAGGGTGTCAACAGGAGGCCCAGTAGGGGCTGAGAATGACCATTTCCATGGTCTAAAGAACAGAACATATCCTTCTTTCTGAAGTTGATTTACTCCTTGAGATTAGCAAAGCCCAAGGACCAGTTGTTACTCAATAGCTTTGTGACCAAGAGTAAGTTTCAAGGCTCTACTCCCTTAAAAGCCATTCCCCCTGGTTTCCATTTCGAGCTAAAGGTGTGCACATAGAACCTTTTCCAATGAAGAGTTTTGGTTTTAATTTGCATGAATCAAAACAAGCAGAAAGTGATT
This sequence comes from Uromys caudimaculatus, assembly GCA_028551405.1. Lineage (NCBI taxonomy): Eukaryota > Metazoa > Chordata > Mammalia > Rodentia > Muridae > Uromys > Uromys caudimaculatus. The sequence continues at coordinate 33,887,505 of CM052701.1, read as the reverse complement.
AAAAGTACAATCCATCCAGACACTGCCCACCTGGGGATCCATCCCATATGCAACCACCAAACCCAGACACTATTGCTGATGCCAGGAAGTGCTTGCTGACAGGAGCCTGATATGATATGGATGTCTCCTGAGAGGCTTGCCCAGAGCCTTACCGATACAGATGCTGATGCTTGCAGCCAATCATCAGATTGAGCAGGGGTACCCCAATGGAAGAGTTAGGGAAAGGACTGAAGGAGCTGAAGGGGTTTGCAGCCCCATAGGAAGTATAACAATATCAACCAACCAGACCCCCCCAGAGCTCCCAGGGACTAAACCAACAACCAAAGAATATACATGGAGAGACCTATGACTCCAGCTACAGATGTAGCAGAGGATGGCCTTGTCTGGCATCAAAGGGAGGGGAGGACCTTGGTTCTGTGAAGGCTTGATGCCCCAGCATAGGGGAATGCTAGGGTGGTGGGGCAGGAGTGGATGGGTGGGTGGGGGAGCACTCTAGTAGAGACAGGGGGTGGGGTGGGATGGGGGATTCTCAGAGAGGAAAGTGGGAAGGGGGATAATATTTGAAATGCAAATAAACAAAATAACCAATAAAATTTTTTTAAAAGTACAATCTAGTCTTTTATCAGACTCAAAAAAATACTATCTAAATTTTTCACTATAAACAGTGGTTGTCTGGGAAATTATCGTATACAACTGACATTTTTAGGTATAGGTTGAGATCTTGCGTTAATGTTTCATTTTCTGTAACTAACTTCATCTAAAAAAATGTAGGCTCAGAAGCTCTGAAGACATATATATGTACTTTAGAATTAAACATAGTCAATCCCAACTACCACCAGTTCCTGAACAATCATAGAAGTCTGCAAAATCTTCACAGATATTCTTCATCCTTTGAAAACTTTAAAAATTCTTTTCTGATATCCCATTAATTTGTAGTCAAGAAAATCCACTTATTTCCCCTTCCATTACAGAGAGTTTTCATTATGTTTCCATGACTATGAGCTTTAAACAAGGAGAATTCTGTTTTGTAGATCAGAAGTTGAACAGAGTCATCAGTAGACCTAAGTTTAAGAGAGTGGTCCTTTCTGGAAGACCCATGGGAGAATTCATCCCCTTGTCTTTTTGGCTTCTCAAACCACCGCCATGCCTGACTCCTGGACCCTTCCCCCACCTCTAAAGCCAGCAATGTCTTGTTAGTACTATACCATCTCACACTTCTCTCTCCCCACAGCTAATAATAATAAAAAGCTTCAGTTCAGTAACATCTGTGAAGTCGTACCAAGGCTGGCAGTCTGCTTGCCATCACTATAATAACAACCTGGGATGATCAACCCAAAAACGTGAAAGTTCAGCGTGGCTCAAGTTTAGAGGTTCCAGTCTATGATCAGTTGGCCCATTGCTTTGGGAGACTGCAGTTTGGCATTGCATCCTGACAGGATGCATGTGCAACAGATTTTCACCTTATTATGAGCCAGGGAGCAAACAGGAAAGAAGGAGGAAGTGATGTGGGTCCTACAATGTACTTCAAAGCCCCTAATATCCTAAAGAACACCCCACATTAGGCCCCACCTCCTAAAGGTGCACTACTTTCTAAAAGTCTATCCTGATAAGCTAACCAATACCACGTGGACCTTTGCAAGAGGATAAAGATCGGAACTATAGGCCCACACAAGGTAGCATACTCACAGGTCCCTAGGGATTCTGATGTGAACATTTTGTGGAGCCGTGATTCTATCTAGTATATTTAAAAAAAAAAAAATTATAGGCCCTTCTGTTTGTGTCTCTGTCCTCCTTAACATCCTCACAACCATTTGTCATCAAGAAAACTTCAAAGTAGTCTTAAAGCCCCAAGTACTATCTTCCTGACTATAAATGGAAACATCCATTCCTCTACATCCCTTTAGTCGGTCTACTGAAATATGTTGATAATAGCCATTTTAAAGTACATTTTAAACCTACATTTTAATTATCCCACGTGTCTTTCAGAGCCTTCCCACTATACCCAAGAAATGGTGATGCATGTGTGAATTCTCAAAGATCCAAAGCTGTGAATTGTCCATCCTGGAATCTTATCATATTTAGAAATACTAATTGCTTAACTGATTGACGAAAACTACTTAGTATCTGTGGTAGTTTAATTTGCAAAGAAACCTAAAACAAAAAGACATAGGTAATTGTTGGTAATTCTGGAAAATATTTCCTAGAAATCAAAGGGTATCACAGGAGAAAGTGTGCACACTTTAAGTTTATAAACCACAGAAGCATCGGAATTCATTCCTGAAGATCACCAGAATTAGATGAAGAAATGGAACCATGCAGGACGAGCCCTCACATGATGACGGAAGACATAGGTGGCATGTGAACTGTGAAGCAGGAAGTCCCTGGTAAGAGTGGAGCTAAGTACTTTCTCCAAATTTCACGTCTTCATTTTGACTTAATAGGAAGGCTTTGTTGTGGTTTGAAAGTGAAATGTGCTCCACAGTCTCATGTGTTTGGACACTTGTCTCCCAACCTGTGGTGATGCTCTGAATGACTATAAAAAACCTTAACAGGTAGGGCCTTTTGGATGCTGTCATTTTCTGGGTAGCTTTGGGTGTTACAGCTCAGCCCTACCTCCCTATTCCACTGAGATGTAAGGAGTTAAGGAATCCCTTCTCTTGACACCATGGACAGCCTGTTGCCATGCTTTCCCTGTGATGATGGAAGGTAACCACAGAGCTGGTAGCTAGCAGTGAGAAGTGAACAAGCCCTTCCTCTCTTATGTTACTTTTGTCAGGCATACCTATAGAGCAATGAGAAAAGTAAATAGAGATTTCTAGACTTAATGTTAGTTTCTACCTCCAGTTTCTCCCATGATGCAGTTTACCTTGTGAACTGAATTGATGTTACCCAAAAGAATGACTGAGCTGTGTGTGCAGGGCTCTTCACAGGGAGCTGGTTCTTCAAGGCTTCAGAGGATGGAACTGGATCTACTGGTGGAACAAGCATGAAGTTGGGTTCAGTGAAATGAAGGTATCTGTGTGTTTAAGTTTGTGTTAATGTGTGAGGGGTTGTAGATGGCCCAATGATGTTTCTAGACTTTAATCAAAGAGATAATTGCTTTTGGAGTAGAGGGACAGCCCTCTGACACAATCAAGGCTGATAGATCTAGAATGTATCTCAAACATCCCACGTTCTGAAAATGGGATAGAGATCTTGCTGAATCTCCAGAGAGACTCAGGTGTGAGAAAGTTTCTGTAAAGATCCTGATAATGGGCTGTGAGATGAACCACTGACACTGGCTCCTGACAGAGAAGGCTCTATGAGAGCAGTGTCCTGGGAAACCCTCCTGCAGTGCAAGGCATTCCTGGCTCCCTTTTCAATCCTCTGGGGGAGTGCCATCAAAAAGCTTTGACAGACACAGATGGGTGCAAAAATAAAGATGACCGAATTAATGGGTGGAGCAGACAGCACATTATTTAAGAATTCATGAGAATCAGTTCAGTGAGAGAAGAAAAGCTGAGAGGATCGAACAGACCCACTAGGTTGCCCTGAAGGAAAATCTCCTGGAGCGCTTGCTAGCTTCACCTCCTCCATGCCAGAGTTTCTTACTACTTCAAGAACATGGTTACTAAGCTGCTGCTGCAGCTTTCAATGAAATGTAGATTGCTATTTCTTACCTACATGGCAAGAGGTGTGTGTGTGTGTGTGTGTGTGAGAGAGAGAGAGAGAGAGAGAGAGAGAGAGAGAGAGAGAGAGAGAGAAATGGGCCCAGAACCTTGTGAATGCTCAAAAAAATGTTATACAACATTATTACTATATTCTAATCTAATATAGGCCTAGAAAGTTTTGTTTTGTTTTTTTTTTAGCCTCTGAGACTTACTGCTGAATGAGCTTACCATTTCTAGTTCTTTTTTAGCTCTGAATAGTTCAACTTATGACTGACTCAATCTGTCTTCTCTCTTGGCCTCTGACTTTTTGTTTTGCTTGGCCTCAAACTAACTCTGGTAATCTGTTCTAATCTTCTGGCTCCTTCTAATTCTCTGGCTTATTATGTCTTCACCTGTGTCTAGTTTGTTCTCTTTTCAATCTGTCTCTGTAAAACTCTCCCAGCACAACTGCCTTCTTTCTCTTTCTCTCTTTCTCTCTGCACTCCTCTCTTAAGTAGCTTCCCTTTCCTCTCTCTTTTCCTGAGAGTTGGGCATATCGTAGTCTGTCAAATCTTTCTATGATTCATCATTTTGTCTGTCACTCAGTCTGTCACTCAATTCAACATCACTTTTAAACATGGGAGCTTCCTGCTACAAACTATCTTTACCTTTATTGTTTGGTATTAAAGTATATGCTAAGGGCAGAGCCATATCACAACTAGAAACAGGTTTTTTCAGTAAATAACACAATCTCAGAGCTCACAGCATGATCAAATATTCTGCAACAGGAAAGATGGAAGAGCAGAGCAGTATAGCAGCACATGTGCTATGGAGAGAGACAGAACTGGAGATGTGATGGTAGTGACAGGTCTGAGACAGGGATGAGGTTGACAGTGAAGCAGGTTGTTGTCCAGTGGGGTCAGTGAGATGGTGTCCAGCAGCCTGGAGCTTAGGTAGACACAGATTCAGCCCCTGAACATGCCACCCAAGAGTGAAATCACCCTAGCCTGAAATGAGGAACTTTCTGTATTAGACCTTCTCAAAGGACCACTGTGGTTCATGATGCTACTGAAGGCCATGTGTAAGGTGGGGGCTGCGTTGATGTCCATTGCTTGTGTTACCACCTAACACTATGTGGATATCTGTGGTCTATTCAGTAGGCTGAAGTCATGTTGATGTCCCTGGGCCATGCCTCTGCCCCTAGGGGTCATATTGATGTGAGTGGCCTATGCTTCCATCTGTGGCCCTGATAATGTCTGGATCCCTGCTGCTTCTAAGAGCCATGTCTGGGTCTGAGGTACTACTGCAGTCAGAGTCTATGTCTGTAGCCCATGTTACTGCCAAAGGCTGTGTGGATGTTAGTAGTCCTACTACAACCAGGGCTATGTTCATAGTTGGTACTGTTGCCAGAAACCATGAGGAAGCCCATGACTTGAGCTTCATCAGACTGTAAAGAGTTAGGAAGCTACTTTGACAGTGATATCAATGACTATAGATACACAATTGAGAGACATATGGAAGGCTTCTGTGACAACCCCTACCCCCACCCTAACCTCAGCAAAATTAACAGCTTAAAAAAGAAGTCATCAAAGAGAGCTCTTAGAAATTGTGATGAAGATGTTGAAATGTAGCTCTCCATAGTTGATGGCTTCTGTCAGGATGCAGGTGGAGAAGGACTCAGTTTTCTCTAGGGAGCAGACCACTGAGAGTTTGTCCATGTTCCAGTAAGTATACTGAAAACACGAATTAGCCTTTACATTTACAATTAGCCTTTTTTGTTGTTGTGGGTGAGGTCACAAGGGCATGGATGGATGTGGAAGAACTGGGAAACAAGTGTGATTAGTGTGTATGATGTGACCATTTCCAAAGAATCAATAAAAACATTATTTTGAAGAAAATAAGAACTCAACTCACTCTTTTTGACCTATCTACATTCATAGACAAACAAGGAAACTTCTGTCCCTTTTCATCTCATAAAGAAAAGAAAAATCCACTTGTATTTTGCCCTATGCCTTGACCTGAGATTTTTACCTCAGGCAAATAGAGTGTACATAAGAACAGAGAAAGTGCAGGTACAGAGAGGGAAATATCTTTGACTACATCATCATTTGGCTGCAGACTATGAACACAGCCTCTGTCTTACTCTCAAATGCTGAGTGACCAACCCTTCTCTAGGGCTTAGGGCAGTTCAGATAAATAAAAAGGAGCCATTTGTACTCTGATGGTATGTGGTTATGCTTATAGCAAGTAACCCTCTCTTACTGTCTTGAAGGTGTATTTCACTATGAACAAAAGGTCCCATGACTGATCTACAGAGCAGGTCAAAAGGATAGAAGCACAGGTTTCACAGATGCCTGAATAAAACCTCTACATGACGCTTTCCAAGGAACTACAGATCTTTGGTACATGATAGCCAGGAATAAGTGTCTTTAGCTGCTGCAGCATCTTGCTAATCCTGCAACTTTGGAGGGGGAGGTGAGGAAGGGTAGGCATAGGGCCACTGTGTATCCCTGGAGCTTACTGTGTAGGCAAGACTAGCCTCAAACTCCCAGAGATCTGTCTGCCTCTACTTTCCACATGCTGGGACTAAGGACACATCCGACCACGCCCAGCCTGTTAGGCTATTTTTAATAAGGAATATTATTCCAATGACAGTTCTAATTAGTGTGTTGGCAACAAATTTCTGGGGTAGGGTACAAGGCAGTCCTGTTTGTAGCATCTGCCAATTTCTGGGCTATGAATATTTCTTTCATTACCAATGAAAGCTACCAGTGGTTCACAGAATTTCTAAAAATTTTAACAATGAGCTCCTGTGAGCCAGAACAAACTGTCTCACATCATTGAACCTATTGTGACTTGCCTGTAAGGAAAGAAACATGTGACTCTTGATTGCCTGAGTAGTCTCTCCGTTTTCAAAATATGTTTCCCCACACTGCCTAGACAGAGACTAGCCTGTTGTCCTGTCCAAAAGTGTCTCTTAGGGGCTCAGATAGGCAGTAGGATTACCCACGGAAAACTACTCAGACTCTCCTTTTTCAAATTTCTTTCAACTTATTGCAGTATGGTGATGTCACAATTTGGGCTGTGAGCTATTGTTTCAAAAAGATTCTAAAAACTCATGGTACAAAATGCATGCATTGAACACTCTTAATTTTTCCCAGCAGCACATGAAAGTGACTTTGAAAATACCTCTGTTCTAGAGAAGCCAGGGTACAAATGACACACAGCTGGAAAACACAGCCCCCATACCTGCCTCTACCCTTTGTGTTCTTCATGGAATTCTGACAGCATTATTTTGGTGGTGTTGTTGTTTGGTTTTGGTTTTGTTGTTGTTGTTGTTGTTGTTGTTGTTTTGGTTTGTTTGTGGGGGGTTTTTTGTGTGTGTGGTTGTTGCATTTGTTTTTGGAACAACTTCAATAGACTCTTTCCAAATGGCCCAGAGAGACCAAGAACAAGAAGAAACCAGAAACAACTACTACTATACACTAACAACTTTTGGATAACCCTAATAAAAAGGGCATTTTTTTCCTCTAATGAGGGAGTCCAGCATTCTTTTGGATCAATATTTTCATCTTTTATTTGAAAACAATAGGGATCAGGTTCATTGACTTAATTAAGATTTTACCCAGGTAACTAAAAATTTTCCTACCTTTTCAATATATGAGAAATCTACTCTTGGCTGATTATCAAGGAAGTTTGGGGAAAACAAGATAGTAACCCAACTACTCACATCTATCAATTTGCCCTTGTTTGTCCTGTATTCCTGCCCATATCCACTTGCCAGTCAGGGCTGACAATGTGGTCTTTCAGTCCCAGAAGCTCAAAATGGTGATCATCACTAATCTTATATCTAAAATGCCATCTGGCTGCAAATTGCCTTTACATGTATTGATAGACAGGAGACACTAGAGCTGGGAGGACATGTTAAAGAAAGTATTAGACAAAGAAATTCATCTGTTTCCCACAATGACAGTCACATATACTACACGGAAGCCATGAAGCATTTGGGTTGACTTTGAGAAGTCTTGGTTCTGATCTGTCAAATTCAGCTCTATCCTTGTGTACTTCCAAAGATGTAAAACAGGTGTTAACAAATACACTGAAGTTACAGGACCACCCCTGAAAACACATAGCCATGGGGTCTTCGTCAGAAACTCATGGGAAATGTATGCTTAGGCAAACTACTGTTAAGCTACTGTTCTGTACTGAGCAAGTACAGAACTGGATTCATCAGAAATGTACATCTAGCATTACGACTTGCCTGAGAGGGACCAAAGTCTGGCTTGGAGAAAGGTTTTGTATTCCTCAGGCACCTTCTCCCACAGTCTGCACAGTGGGCAGCATGCTTCTGGCCAGCTTCACTGCGGTTATTAATCCCCCAAGAAAGGAAAACATTTTGAGTTGGAACAACTTCCTCTTTTGCTTCCTTTTTGAAGGTTTTATCAAAGCAAACTAAACAAGGCTGCTACTGGTTCACCACATTGAAAGTTATCTGAACAAGAAAGTAAAAAAGGTGTATCTTACAGGACCTTACATTTACAGGTCCTTGTAAAATGAGCCAGCTCCTTCAGTGGGCTGTTGTCACTGCCAGCTGGGGAGATCTATTCTAGCTAGGCCAGACTTCTCAGATTACCCAAAATATACCTTGCCATTCCATCTAGAGGTCACACTGTTCCCTCACCTCTTGTTTGGAAATGTGCCTTTTCTGACCTAGTTTGTGCCTAATTCCTTTTCCATCTTGGACTCTGAGCTGAAGTCTCTAGTTTATGAACCCTTCCTGTCTCTTTCTTCCCCTCCAGTCATCACCCCATCCACATGGTTATCTGCCTCCTGAAATTTCATATTTGGTCATTCCCCATTAGTTTTCCAACCATGCCAGAAGAATCCTTAAGGCAGAAACCAGATCTTATTATAACAATATTTTTACATTCCTTAGAACCTTGCAAAAAATGAGTTCATCAGAAATGGTCAGCAAATGTTGCTCCACTGAGGACAAGAAAAATACTGAGGGTCAGAGAGGTCAAAAAGTTTGCCTAAGGACAGAAATTTAATAAAACCGGAGCAGGCATTCACATCCATTCTTCAACTCACAGGTCTATAGGGATATTTTCCCTCATATGAAGTCTCAGGTTTAGTTTTGGATTTCTCAAAACTTAATGAATTCAAACTAAGTTGGCTCAAGCAACTTAACTCAGCAATGGTTGTTAACAGTTGACTTTATTGAACACCTGCTATGTCCTGGCATCTGCAAAAGTCCTACAGCTATTGTCTGTGACTCTTCTTAGAGCCAGAAATATCACCTGCTCCAGCCATGATTGGCTTTGCTCTCATTCATATGCAGGCATGCTCCTAGCTTACAGAAAGAATACTAATTCCAATAGTATAGGAATAGATAGGAATAATTTGGGGACCCTGCTAGAGTTCATTTTATTATATCCACTTAAGAGACTATATAAAATGAATTGAAACTTTTAGGATAACAATCATTTTAAGAATATACATAGAATTAGAAGTAAATGACATACAAATTGCTCATAGGACAGGTGAAAAAAAATTGTCCTAGAGAAGTACCAGTCATACTGCCTAAGCTGCTGTCTTCTCTGTTTTCCCATAATGTCAAGGTGAGCTGGACCCCACTTCTATTCTTCACTGAGAGAAGACTTAGAGAAAACAGTCTTAGACATTTTGACTAACAATATACAGAAAAAAAATGAACCTCTCTATTCCAGGAAAGAAACTGCCTTTACAGTTCCTTACAAACACCTGGATTTCCTCTGCCTATTATACAAAAGGCAGCATGCACTAAGTATGTAGATTATCTCAACTTACTTGGGGGAAGTAGTAGAATATCATGACCTTTGGGTACATTTACTCAGCCTGTTTGATTTATGGTTTGAATGAAATGTCCCCCCTCCCCTCTTTGGAAAGGATTAGAAAGTGTAGCCTTGTTGGAAGAGGTTTGAGCAGGATTGAAGTTTCAAATGCTTCTCACCATTTCCAGAGAGCTCTCTGCCTCCTGCTTGCCATTACAGACATGAGCTCTCAGCTGTTTCTGACATCATGGGGTCTGTCACACTGATGTCAGTCATTTGGGCTAAGTCTTTGGAACCACAAACCCAATTAAACACCTTTTTTTTTTTTTTCAAGTTACTTTACTCATGGTGTTTTATCACAGCAGTAAAAAAGAAATTAAGACATCTTTTTGGAAGTCAGTATAAGGGCCATGAGATTCCTTGTTCCAACTTCTACTGGTTGCATAAATGTGAGTCAATTATTAACATTTGATGTTTATCTCAATGATTTGTTTTTCACTTTACACGGTGTGAAATCTATATGCAACCTGTAGAAAACCTACTTTGAGTTTGGAATTTTGATCTTTGCTTAGTCTAGCAGTACGCAGCAACATACTTTCCTACAAAGTTGGGTACTAGTATTGCAGGAGCTCCCAGACCATTGTGTGTGCACATGTGGAACCAACTGGCAGTTTTCAGCATGCTCAATGTCAAAGCTAGAATATTCCACAGATTAGATGCATACAATGCACTTGCCATTTATGGTATGTTTGAAGACATAACACAATCATAAACAGTACTTCTTATTAACCCTTCATCTGAACAAGCCTGGAAAGAGATTTTCCATTGGCACAAACAAGATGTCCTCTCCTCTTCAGTGGTTAAGTGTGTTAGTAGCTCTGCTCAGAAAGTGACCCTGGGCAGAGGCAAGCTCTGGCTAGTAGGTGGGGAATTATGGGCAGTTTTTGCCTCTGAGAACCTCTTACTTCACTCTTCATCCTCTGTCCCTTGTCCTTTCAGTTCCCCTAAGACCATCTCTTATCATATAAAGTCCCATGTAACTACTTAGAATATATTTTTGACTCAAGGGGATGAGAAAGGACAGAGACCAACCTTCTAGGTTGCAAATAAAAAGCAAATTGAACTCATTTACAACTTCTAAATAGCCTCTTTGTAACAACCAAACCACCTCTAATTAAGTCTAGAATAATGATCTCCTATGGGCGGTACTTTATTGATTATATTCAGCTCAATGCTAATCAATCATTCCAGCTAGTATTTCTGCTTCAGGCTGAAGCCAATGTGCCAGGCCTCATAATACTTTACAGAATATGTATAAATGGGGATAACAGAAGCTCAGAGTATTATGAAATGCAAAGTCTGTTACCAGAGGTCTTTGATAGATTTCTATGTGACCCATTCAAGTCCAAGTTGTTTGGCCAACCTAGATTATGGTCTGTAAACACAAGGACTCTTTGTGTTCATAAAAGTGAAGATGATTCGATCTGTTTCCTACTCAATTTCCACAAATGCTCTCAGAGTCTGAGGAGTTGCTAAATGAAGTAGCTAGCCATAACTGCACAATAAACTACCTAAAATTATGACTGAACACAACCACCACTTTCTTAGACCATAATTTGGGAGACTGACGTGTGCCTGGACTCAGTTCCTGATTCATCTGCTTTTGTCACCAGAGCTCATTCATATATGTGATGACATCAGCAAGTATGAGGCTACTTGAGTGTTAGATGTCGTTCAATGATCTTTGCTAAGACAATACATATCTTCTCTATGTGTCTCTAACTTGACTAGCCTTGACTTATTCACTCACCTATTCAATGAGGCTCCAAGAACCCCTAGAGAAAGTAAACACTCAACAAAGCACTATTCCAATCATAGTTTGTATCATCTTAACCTTGTCCTGGTTGTTAAAGCAAACCACATGCTCAACTCTGTGTCAGTGTGAGACAAAGACACAGGTTCAGGAGGCTAGAACAAATTACTGCCAATAACTGCAACAGCCTACCATAAGGGATAAACCTGTAGCTTTAAAGCACACTCTCATTTCAGCTAATTTGTGTAAGACACAGATTGAGTCCCTATCTTTCATTGTAAAACTATTATCTCTTATCTACTTGTGCTGGAGAGTTTTGTGTCAACTTGACATAAGCTAGAGTTATTTGAGAGGTGGGTGTCTCAATTAAGAAAATGCTCCATAAGACCAGGCTATAAACAGGCTGTAAGGCAGTTTTTTTATTAGTGATTGATGGGGGAGAACCTATCCCACTGTGAAGAGTGCCTCCCTTGGTTGGTGGTTCTTGATTCTATAAGAAAATAGGCTGAAAAAGCCATTGGGAGCAAGCTAGTTAGCAGCCCCTCCATGGCCTCTTCATCAGCTCCTGCCTCCAGGTTTCTCCCCTACTTGAATTCCTGTCCCAATTTCCTTCGATGATGAACAGTAATGTGAGAATGTAAGCCAAAAAAAGCCCATTCCTCCCCAAATTGGTTTGGTCATAGTGTTTTGTCACAGTAATAGAAACCCTAAGATACTACTATATACCAAGCATCCTTGGAAATATTTTATATGAGTTACATAATCCATTCAGTCATCCAGGTTGTCCTATACATACCAAAGCTGAGATCTAAACCCAACTCATTGAGAGCCTTAGTTTTAAGGTTCTTAAGTCTCGTATAGAACTCCCCATCTTGTAAACCAATACTTGTATATATAAAACAAAAAACATAATTTGACAGAGATTTTTTAAGCTCCTGGCAGATGTGTCTTTCCCCGGGACATTTCTTCCTTGAGGGCCCAACAGTGAAGACAGGGTTTTGCCCTTAAGCATCTTTTGAAATGATGTAGGTAGCCCAGGGGAGATATGGAAGCCAGGACAGCTGTAAGATCCTCTACTGGGATAGAGCTCTGCCACAGGCCTGCCTGAGGATGCAGATAGCATTAGCAAAATTGAGTCCTTAAAAATGTGTTTTCAGGAGATCTAATCTAACTTTAATATGTCCTTGTACCAAGGACAGTTGAGAAGGCCCAACTGGATACTGCAGGTTAAATGTATCCTATAAATTTCATGCTTTGGAAATTTAACCTCCTAGATCATGTTAATGGTATTGGAAGGTATGAAAGTCATGGTTTATCCATTCATAAGTTAATGGGGTAGTGGGTTACCATGGAAATGGCTTTTTTCTAAAAGCCATCTCTCCTGGTTCATTTGATCCGTTCTGCCACATTATGTCTTTTGCTTTATTATGATACAGCTAGAAAACGATTCTGAAAGCTCAATTGAGCTCTTGGGTGTGGCTTCTAGAAGCATGAGCCAAAATACACTGCTTTTCCTTAAAAATCATCTCATACAATATTATTCTGTTACAGAAACAGAAAGTAAGATACCATGACAGTCAGAGTATAGAAGGTTAAAAAAAAAAAAAAAAAAGCCCTACAAAGTGGGAACACTTTGATGAGAGTCCAAAGGGGGGGGGGACCTTTATCAGTTTCCACCAGTAGAAAGAAAGCTAGTGTTGCATAACAGCCCACCAATGAGGGCCTCCCCTTAAAGTGAGCCCAAGGCATCTTCTCAGCCTTCTCCCAGAAGTGGCCTGAAGTATTAACCGTGGACTACTGCCAAGACCCTGGGACTAGAAACAGAACAAGTGTGTCACCTTAAGCTACTGCACGTTAAGGTGTTTAACTTCATCATCTTTCTATGCTTTTATTACACTTCTGGAGAGAAGGTGACAGGTGACAAAGGAAAGGGACAACTAACTTTTGTTTTGTAGGTAATAGTGCTAAGGTCAGTGGATAACTTTCCTAAATAACTTAAACATAGACAGCTTAGATGAGAAATAATTATACTTGCTCTGGAATAGCTTGTTTTATTTTCCTTTACAATTTCTCCTGTGTTTGGCCTTCCATAGATACTCTGGATTCCTGAAGAATTAGAGCAACATGCATTTCTAAGCATCTGCCTCCTCACTGCAGTCCCTGCAGCCACAAATAGGTCTCCAAAAATGATACCTGGTGTGGCTTTTTGTGGCCAGGATGGGGCCTTTGAGAATCAACACAGTTTGACTTTCTTGCTTCTATTTTCAGAAATGCTGTTGGATACCTCTCAAAGAATTAATTATTGAGCAAATTGGCCTGAAGGAGAGACTGAATATTATATGTGTAGAGTCTCTATGACAATCAAGTGCTGTCACTCAAAAATGTCCCACTGTCTTCCTGTGCAAGTAAGAAAACTGTACATTCCTTGGCAAAACCCACGAAATAGCATTTTTTAGTGTTTCGTTTTTAAACATTCTCACCTTTAACACTAGTCCTCCTCAAAGTCCCTCAGCTCATCTTCAAGATGCATTTCATTATTGAAATTCCATTTATCTTCCTCTTTAAAAAGTCTTGCCCCTTCATGCAATTCAGATGGGGTAGGGTGGGGTGGGCAATGCTACTCTACTATCTTCCCAAGCATTCAGTGGGATTTCATTACTCTAATATCTCAAGCAAAAAGAAAGAAAGAAAGAAAGAAAGAAAGAAAGAAAGAAAGTAAAATAAAATAAAATAAAAATCCCTGGACTCATCAATGACTTTCTTCCTCACAACCGCCATCCAGTTCTTCTGTGGCAACATACCTGGTGACTCAGCCATTTGACCAATCTAATCAAACCATGACTAGTAAAGGCTTAAAGCCCCTATAGTATTCATTTTCCCTAGTTACATGACACCACATACCATAGTTTGTAATCCAGACAAGGCTTTTCTAACTTGAAAACCTACAAAACTTGAGACATCCCAAAATCTAAAATTTGCAATGTCAATATGACCACAAAGGAAAATTTCTCACCTAATTGCATGTGACTGGTCAGTTAGAACATATGTACATTTAAAAAAATGGTTAGCACATACCTCCAGGCTACATAAATTAGGTGTTTATTTAACACAAGTTCAAGTTTAGAGTTTGGCTCCATCCCCAAGATATCTCATTAGATAAATATGCAAATGTTCTAAAATTGAAAAACAATTGAAATACTCTAATCTTCAGAATTATGAGGAATGGATCCTCATTATGTTTTTATTTCTACGATACCAGGACATAGATCATTATTTATGTCTAATTGAACAACAATGCTACTACTTCATATGTGGACAGTACTTTTCAGTTAAAACATCTTCTTATATTGTCTGTTACTATTCCATAGATGAGGATAGAGGTTTAGAATGGTTCCCCGACACAGTCAAGGCTGTAGATGTTCCATATGAAAGAGAAAAACAGGACAGCTACAAATTCATTACCTCATCACTGCTAAAAATACATGTTTATCCTCTCTGAACAGGAGTATAAGAAAGTTTGGTAGTAGCATAGGGCAATTTTTACCTTGCTTCTACTTAGATATGTAATCTCAAAATGAGCAGCAAAGCAAGATAGCAGTGTATTAATTTAGTTAGTACCGTGACCAGAAAACTTCTTCAAAGTCTTGTTAGTCCTCAAAAAGAGATAAAGAAGTTATTTATTCTTCTCCAGGATATTTCATAACAGCCCCAGACTAAAAGCAATGCCAATTTCTATCAGAAAGGAACAGAGGTATAAATTGTGGTATAATCATGTAACAGAAGTCTGCAAAACAACAGTGATACATACAAATAAATATTTCCTGCATGAAAGAATGTGGATGAATTCTACACAGATAATATTAACTGAATGAAACAAAATCCAAAATAATATGTTTTAGATACAAAAAGAAATATATTTTGATTGCTAACAGAACACTGATTATCTCTGCACAGGGAAGAGGGGTATCAATTATGAAAGGGTGTGTTGGACTACATTGAGGTATTGGTAATGCTATGCATTGAGATTCAGCAATGTATAGCCATGAGGGAAATATGACCAATACCTGATTCTATACATAAGTTTTGATTAAAACCAAGACACATGCCTCATTAGCATATGATCTGTGGGTGCTTTTATGCCTAAATCATTGAATCTCAAAAGAAAAACATTGCTGATCTCTGTGCTATACCAGGGTCTGAGTAGCAATATGTATACCTAAGTAGAGGAGAAACTTCATGGATCCATGTACATCCACTACTATACTAAACATTAGTACTAAGAGGAGGAGCCATCATGAGGGAGTGAAAGTGAAAAAGAATGAAAGAACCCTTTAAAATGCAGAACTCACAGCCATGCCATGTATAATAGGTAGGTGAGAAAAGAGAGCTTGTAAACACCTAGTCTTGAGCTACAAGGACTAGAGGAAGAGTAGTGCTTTTTTCCAAATGGTTTTATTCAAACCAGCTATTTGAACCTTTTTAAAATCATAGATGAACTTGAATTTCAATTTGTACTCTCCTAATTTTTTCAATATGTAACCTAAACAAGTTACTAATTATCTCCAGCCCTCAATTCCCTAACTGTAAAATTGATATAACAATGGTATCTCAGTAGGTTATTATAAAAATTAAGTGTCATAAATATGCATAAAGTACTTAAAGCACCACTGATGGGAATTGCAGTATTAATTTAAAAATGTAATAAAAACCATGAATGTTCTTGTCAGAAAAATAAACATACTCACATTCATAGACTTTAAAAGTCATAAGAGGCATGATAACACTTCCCTTTAGCCCACAGTGGGTCCCAGTTCTAGTTGTAAAGGCATTGTGGAGGCATGACAGGTCCTCAGCTATCTCCAAAGCCCCAAGAATGCTCAAGGCTAGTACAGAACATTCCTGCCTAACAGACAACAATCAACAGCCCTGGGGTCGCCTCTATTAGCCAGGTGACAAACTGACATCTAATTGCACAGTCTTGCATGCTAACTTGCCAGGTGACAGGATCTAGGGAGCCCTGAAAGGCACATGCTGTGAGGTGAAACCAGCCTTGCAGCTCAAGCTATGTCCACATGTGGCAGCTACTCCCCCAAGTACAGAGATGTAAAGAGTAGAGTTCCCAGGAACAGTGCTAAGAATAAAGCATCTGGAATGGAGTGTCCTAAAATTCATCAATCTCCACTGCCTTGGGGGACTGTTTGTCACTTGCTGGAACATAGCTGGTTTCCCTGGAAGTACTATTCTTGTGTTACCACTGAGCTGCTGGGGAGACACTAGTCCAGTTTCTACAAGACAGGTGTAATGATGCTTTCCCTGGTGTGGTAGGCAGAGCTGCCCCACACCTACCTGTTATTATTAGGAAGCCTGGGACCTTCCCAGCATCATGAGTACTGAGGTGAGACACAGCATTGAATGAAGGCCAAAGACTGATAATCTCTGGCCTTGTCTCTCTCTCTCTCTCTCTCTCTCTCTCTCTCTCTCTCTCTCTCTCTCTCTCTCTCGCTGTTCTGGGGGTCAAAAGCTGATGGCCTCTGGAAATTTAACTCTCTCTTGCTATTTTGTGGCTTAAAAGCAGCTAGTTTCTGGCAATTGACTCCTGCTATTAGCAGAAGAGGATTAAGAAACCACTTAGGCTCTTTGCTCTTCTGATTTGAAGGTTCCCTCACTGATCAGGCAAGAGGCTCAGAGTTCATTAAGTATTTGTGAGCTAGAAAGAGAAGAAGAGGAAGAAAGGGTGAAGTCAAGCACACACATAGACACACACAGACACACACATTCTGGCCATGTCTATCCACCTGTCATAACAATTCCACAAGTGTTCATGCATACTTATATACATACACATATAACTATACATGTATGTATGTATGTACATTTGGTGAATGGGGCTGAGCCCCAAATACTACACGTATTCATTTGGTGGATGAGGCAGAACCCTAGTTGTCACACTTTATTTCTTCTCTCTGGCTTTCCTACACTTTCTTAGAGAAAAGTTCTTTATAAAATTACTTCATAGATAAAATGTTACACAAAATGGGAGTTACATAAGGATGTTGATAATAAGTTCAAAGCAGTGTTTTATTCTATAAGCTCATTATAAGTTCAGAGCAACAGTTTCACATGGTCTTTATCATAGTGCACACCTGTGGTTTCATTCTTGGACCTGATATAGAATGAATGTTTTTTTCCTTGATCACAAATTTGCTCCAAGCCTATTTCTCTTCTTAGTGTAATTATGAAAGCTCATTATATTCTTTGTTTTGTAGCATTTGCTTACTATTTTATGAGGAGGGACACATTCTATTCTTGATTCTAACCTCATTACCTCTTTCTGGCAAAACAACTAAAATCATCTCCTTAAACTTTCTTCCTAAAATTATTTTAATCAAATTAGGAATTCTATAAAGTCATTAATAAACAGCATTAATTTATGAAAGTTTATCTTCAAGTTGATCTGCTGGAAATTTGCTCAATAGGGTGGGCTATTTAATGCTCAGGAATTCATAGGCTATGTAATACTGACAGGAAAGGCCTATCAGCTGCAAGAAACAATCCTGAGACAGAGTCTGTAAGGAACCTGCACTCTCAGAGCTCACCATTACAGGCCAGGCAAAATGATGGGCCATCTCCAGAAAATTCACTTATATCCCTTAGTCTTTCCCAGGTGTATTCTGACACAAAGAGATGGGTGTTTTAATGTTCCCTGACACTGAGGGAATCACAACTGATATGGGGACACATAGCACTCCCCACTGCAGGAGGAATTGATGTCCAACTCTAGGAGAGACTGGTGGGAGCTTTGCAACTGTCTGTGAGAAACAAAATATTCCCTTGTCCTATTACCATTTTGACACCAAGGAGAGAATAAACTATAATTAGAAACAGACAAATAAACAGCAACAAAAAATCAGGAAATTTGGAACTTTTACAAGTATTTGAAAACCAAAAAATAATACACCAATTAATAACTATGAATGAAAGAAGAATCAAAATTGAAATTTGAAAATATGGTGATCAAAAATAAAACTGCAATACTTCAAAAGTAAGAGATGCTGCTAAAACAGTTGTCATGGAAAAACATAATGACATAAACAAACACGACATAAAACTGAAACAGAAACAAAAGGGGTAGTGCACATATAAACATTACAATAAATCAACTAGCTGGCAGATCTTTCTTAAAAAAAACCATCAAACTTTGGGTTATCCTAAACAAGAAAAAGAACAGGATAATCCATGTCACTAAAACAAGGAATGTGAAAGGAACACTAATGTCCAGCTTGAAGATGGGTCTGCAAGAAGTTAGATAGGAGGCCACAGGAAAATCATAGTTGCCTCCTGAGAGACCACTCCCCCATCACTTCTATGCTTCGTTGGAGCTACAATTGGCTTCATTGCCCTGTTCCAGAAACTACAGTATCAGGCAACTTTCCCAGTTGCCACACAAATGCACTAATAAAGGATGGATCTGGATCATGAAAATGTCCAACATTCTTATAATGTCACTTTTGCTGTGGTCTTGACCCTCCCCTGCAACACCACACTTAGGGGCTTTTCAAGACAATTAGGGTAACATGCCCTAAAGGAGAAAATCAGCGCCTACTATGACTCATAGGGCTTGGAGGAGAAGGATGACCTCCTCCCTGAATACGTAACCCACTTCATAAATAATCCCTAAGCCTTTAAAAAATCCATAGTGCAGAATTCATCTGCCATCTGCTTCTGACAGCCCAGTTCAACCTGTCATTGGAGTGTATTTTCTTCCCCTTTACTAAATAAACTTCTGATTAACTTGTCTGGGTCTCTCATCTGAAGGCTTTTTTGTTTTTACAATGCCAAGAACTGATGAGAAACCTTCACCAGAAACAAAATTAAAAGATAAAATAAAAAAAAATTCTTAGAAAGATAGAAATTATCAAAACTTAAGAATGTACAGAAAGATGAAATACATAAAGAAAATATAGTATATATATGCAATGGAGTCTTATTTATCCCCAAAGAACAGAACTGTGTCTTTTCCAATAAATAGATAGAACTTGAGACTGTTAGATTAGGCAAAATAAGCCAGACACAGAAAGATAAATATCACATGTTTACTCTCAGATTTAGAACCTATATAGATTAATGATAGATGATTGATAGGTAGGTAGATGTTAGATAGATAATTACATAGATGACAGGTTGATATGTATGTATATAAGATAAATGATATTCACAAATTAAAATGTTAAAATGAACCATATTATTTTGTACACTAATTAAAAACATAAAAGCAGGCTGAAGGGATGTTTCCACAGTTAAAAGTATGGACTGTTCTTGCAGAGGATTTGAGTTTGTTTCCCAGCACAGACATCAGACAGCCAACAACTTCTTGTAACTTTAAATCAAGAAGATCTTATACCCTCTTCTGGCCTACACAGACACTGAACTCACATGCATAAACCCTGACACAGACACATGTAGAGGAATTTTAATCTAGCAACATGACAGTTCTGGCAAGAGATCGCATCCAAAGACCTTCTAGCTCTAAGTGATCTAGCTGGAATGCAGACACACCCTAGATTCAAGTATGATCTGGCTGGAATACAGACAGGCCCTTAATACACACCTTAAACCCCAAACAATGTAGGTAAAAGTAGTTTGTAGAATGAAACAGCCATGTTTGAAAGTGACTTCTAATTGAAGGGCAAAGTGACAAATCAAAGAAAGATTTGTCAAAATGAGTTACACCCAACTCTCAGAAGAGCACAGGAAAAAGAAGCTATTTAAGAGCAGCACAGAGAGAGAGAGGCAGTTGGGAGTCAATGGAGTGAGTGGAGTGGAGTTGAATGCAGGTCAACAGAAGCAGTTGAAGCCAAAGAATATGAAGGAGCCAGAAGATTAGAACAAATCGCCAGAGTTACTTTGGGGCTAAGCAGAGCAGTTGAGTGAGAAGCTGAGAGAAGCAAGACTGAATCAGTCAGCTTGGAGCGAAGTTTGAGCCAGAGCATCTGAGTTGAACCAGCTAGCCAGATTTCAGAAAGAACTAGAAAGGGAGATTAATCAGCACTAAGTCTCAAAGGCTGAAACATTCTAGGCCTAGGTTAGCAAACAGAGGCTGGAAGATTGTACAGAGGCTAGAAGATTACAGGTATAGGCCTAGGCCTAGGAATAGTTAAAAACAGAGATAGAAATGTTCTGGGTCAGCCCAAACCACATATTTGTAAAGCTTGGGTACAGTTATCATCTCATCACTTCCTCTGGTGAATAAGTTACTTTTATAGACGTGGGCTTATGTATATAATAAAAGACAAAAAATTTTAATGTATATAGAAATAAAATTTAAAGGAATACATAGAAAATTTGAATATACCCACAGTCAACAAGCAGACTGAA
Organism: Uromys caudimaculatus; assembly: GCA_028551405.1. Taxonomy (NCBI): domain Eukaryota; kingdom Metazoa; phylum Chordata; class Mammalia; order Rodentia; family Muridae; genus Uromys; species Uromys caudimaculatus. The sequence goes on along the minus strand of CM052701.1, from coordinate 33,866,875 downwards.
CTGAGAACATCCCTAAAACACAATGACTTAACTGGTGAATTTTACCTAACATTTAAAGAATAATTAATATCAATCTTCCAAAGCCTCTTCCAAAAATGAAAAGAGGGAAAATTACCCTCAGAACATATTACATAACACTACTATTATAGTGATTGTGACCCAGACAAAGACTATAACTTTGTAAACTGCAGACTAAAAGACCATTCATAATACCCCAGTAAACAGAAGCAGCAGACAAATAAGATCACATAGCATTAACCCAGGAATGCAAGGTCCCCCAATTTAGGATAAATATCCCAAGGACAACCATATTTCTAAATAGTAGCACCACATAATCCAAGAAATATATAATTAATATTAGCAACAAACAATATATTAGAGCTGGAGAGACAGGTCAGCAGGTGAAAGAATTTTTCCATGCAAGCCTAACATCTGAGTTTGATCTCTTGAACTCACAGTAGGAGAAGAAAACAGATTCATAAAGGTTATCTTCTGACCTCCACACTCATACCACAGCACAGGCAAAGGTAAGCCTACACACACAGACACAACACACACACACAAATAATAAATTAAACACTTCTGAATAAATTTAATAAAAAATTTATAAGTTTGCACACTCAAAAATGTATAACACCACTGAAACAAAATAAAAAAGACTAAGATAAGCTATCTAAATTGCTTATATAATAAGAAGAAAGAAAGCTATCCTTTGTTTTCTATGTGGAAATATTATTACAGCTTGGATGGAAATACTCTTTAAATTGATTAATAGATTCAATGTAATCACTTATTAAGACCACAGCTGGATACTTTTACAAAAATTAACAAACTAACACACTGGAGAAAACATAAAAGACACAAAATAATCAAATCAAACAATAATCAAGAGAACTTAGAAAGATAAAAGACCAAAATTAGATGGCTTACACTTCCCAATTTCAGAATTTACTGTGAAGCTACAATAATCAAGAATGTAGTACCAGCACAAGAATGAGACTGCAATTCAAAAATTAGGCCTCACATTCAGAGTTTAATAAATTTTAATAGAGAAAGAATAACATCTTCAAAAAACTGTATATCCACAATAAAAAGAGTAAAATTGAATCCTTACCATATACTATGTTACAAAATTAACTCAAAACGAATCCAAGACCTACATGGAAGATCTAAAACTAGAAATATCACTTGTGTTTTTAGATAAAACAATCTGTTCTTAGGTATTATGTTAGTTGGGGTTCCCTAGAGCAACATAACTGATAGGATAAAATATATGAATATAATTTATTAAATTACATATTGCATTGAAATAGTTAACAACACTCATTTCACAGCTGAAAGTCTAAGAGCCAGGGAGTTGCTCTATCCTTGGCCCTGGGTACCTCAGGAGTCTCATCAGGCAGAGAAGTCCCACAATGGCTATGTCACACTGGAGAGGCCAACAACCTGGTAGTTGTTTAGCCCACAGAGCTGGATCCTTTAAAGCATATGCTAGGTCCCTCAGTAGGCCCAATCCGATATCAAAAACCCTTGAGGACTCCTAGAGAGCCATGTGATAGAAGCCTGTCTGTCATATTGGCTCTGACAGCAGCAGCAATGGGCAAACACCTCAGCAGCAAGAGAGAAGGCCAAGAGAGAAAGAGACCATTTTCCTTCTGCTGTGCCATTTTATCTGGGCTGCTACCAGAAGATGCCACTGACATTTGGTCTTTCCACACCAATTAAAGCAATCATGACAACCCTTCATGTCAGTCTGCACACTCAGGTGATTCTAATTTGTTGCATGTTGACATTAAAACCAACCATCACAGGTATGCCTAAAACAAACTTCAACAACAACAAAATATATATGCATACAAATTGGGTTTCACTAAAATTTAAAAATATTGACTTAAAAAAAAACTATTAAGAAAGTTAGAAGCCATAGTAACACAAACCCAAAATCACAGCACTTGGGAGAATAAGCTAAGAGGATAATGAATTCAAGGTTGGCTTGGCTGACAGTGATTTCAACAGACCTTAGCAAGACTCTATCTCACAATAAACAATAACAACAATAGTAAAGTGAGAAGGAAAGAAGATAATCCACAAAATGGGAGAAAAAAATTAGAGCACACATCCGAAACAAGTTTGTGTATCAACCAAAGAACTCTCAGTTCAATGACAAAAGAAAACCCATGATTTAATGAGGTAAAGAATATGAACAGACATGTAGATAAATGATAAATACATTGAAAAAAAGATGTTGGATATTATTAGTCAAAAGAGAAATGCAAGTTAAAATTTAATGTGCTGGTACTTTGCACTCATTCTGAAGACTTTAAGGAAAAAGAATTTTAAAAAACTACCATATTGACAAAGATGTAGAGACTGGAATCTCACATAAGCCTAGGATAGTGCAAAATGCTGCCACTGCAGTGAAAGAAATTCTGACAGTTCCACAGAAGACACAGAAAGCACATGATCCAGTGAGGCCAGGTTCTTTGTGGGAACACAGCTTGGCTGGCCTAAAACCAGCTTCTGATACACTCCTGTCTTCTCTGAAGCTTCACGAGCCAGCCTTCAGGGTTCACACTTGTTTGTGCATCCTGTGCTTCCATGTTTCCACCAGAGCTAACCACCAAGATCTCCTTACAGCATCTTACTTCCAGATTCAGACTTCTTATTCTTCTCATAAACCAGATCTGAAGACCTATAAACAACACCATCAAGTTTATCATAGTAGCGGTCTCACTTAACAGTGGCTTCCATATTATCCTTCTCATCATTGTGAATAAATTCCTGACAAAAACAATGGAAAGGAAGGACTTCTTTGGACTCATAGATTGAGAGGATATGTTCTGGCACCAGAGGAAGGAAATGATAGTAGGAGCAGCTTGTAGCTATGGCATTGGAGCCTCAAACACATTTGGACAAATAAGAAAATAGACAGTAGACAGAAGGCCAGAAGCAAGGATGGGCTATAAAGCTCAAGACTTGCCCCACATGCCTCCTGAAATGCTGCCACCCAGTGAGCACTGTTCAGACACACAGGCCTGTGGCACTGTTTTACAATGACAACCTAATACTCAGTCTTTCTCTGCTATAAAGACACCTGTGAACATATCAAAAGGAAAAGGGTTATTTTGGTTCACAGACTTGAAGGTTTCCATCTATGGTCAATTGGCTGGTTGCTTTGGGCCTATGCAAAGGCAGTTTCTCCCCGTGGAAGTGTGAGCAGAGGAAGCTACAGGACTTGTTGCGAATAGGAAGTAAGAGAGTGGTACTGAAAGGGGCAGAGTCCCAATATCCCCTTAAAAGCTATTTCTCATGCAGGAACGGGAAATGGAGCAGAGACTGAGGGAATGGCCAACTAATAACCAGCCCACCTTGAAACCCATCCCATGGGCAAGCACCAAACCCTGATACTATTAATGATATTCTTGTTATGCTTGCAGACAGGAGTCTACCTTGACTGTCTTCTGAGAGACTCCACCCAGAAGCTGACTCTAACAGATACAGATACCCACAGCCAAAGAGTGGATGGAGCTTGGGGACTCTTATGGAAGAATTGGAAGAAGGATTACAGGCTCTGAAGGGATAGGAACTCTACAGGAAGACCAATAGAGTGAACTAACCTGTTCCCTTGGAGCTCTCAGAGACTGAACCAAAGAATATACACGAGCTGAACCTAGGCCTCCCTGCACATATGTAGTAGATGTGCAGCTTGGTCTTCATATGGGTCCAGAACAACTGCGGTGGGGGTTATCTCAAAAGCTGTTGGCTGCAGGTGGGATATGTTCTTCCAACTGGATTGCCTTGTCTGACCTCAGTGGGAGAGGATGCACCTAGCCTCAAAAACTTGATGTGCCAAGGTGGGGAGGATACCCAGGGAGCCCTCACCTGCTTAGAAGAGAAGGGGAGGGGGTGGGAGAAAGGATTGTGGGAAGGGTGACTGGGAGGGGAGCAGGGAGTGAGTTGTAAAGTGAATGAGTTAAGAAGAAGAGGAAGAGGAGAAGGAGGAAGAGGAGGAGGGGGTAAGAGGAGAGAAAGAAGAGGAAAAGAAGAGAAGAGGAAGAAGAGGAGGAAGAAGAAGAGAAAAAGAGGAAGAGAAAGGTGAAGGAGAAAAGAGAAGAGGAAGACAATAACAAAGAAAAAAGAGATCTCCTAGACAGATCTAAGTTAAGAAACTGGTTATACCTGTAAGCTAGCTTATTACTGACTCAACAGGTCCTGACATGTAGATGCCCTTAGTAAAAATCAAACCCTGGGGGGGGGGGGAGATCATTTCTGAAATTAATTCCTTCCACAAAGCCCTACCTCATCTCAATAGCACAGTAGACTTGGGACAAAACCCTCAATACATGAGCCTTTGGAAAACATTCAAAATGCAACCTACAACAAAAATATTCTGGAATGAAATATTGGGCCAATGTCACACAGCTTAAGGGACATGCTGCTAATCTCTGTAGGGGGTAAAAATTTATAGTATATGAATTATATCTCAAATGCTGGTGAATTTATAAACAAGCAAAAAACTTGGAGGTATGAAAAACTACAATCATATAAATATTCATGCTTATTTCTAGTATCAGTATTTTTTCTTGAAATTTCCAATCTAACATTTGCCTATAAGATCATAAATATACAAACTTCCGCTCACAAATGCTTAGAGGTTTTCAAACAGTGTATGTGAGTGGAAGTGAAGGGCAGAGATTTCTAATTTAAAAAAGCTACTTCGGAAACACATTTTCGCTTGAGGTCTTAAATGCAATCAATGCTTGGCAGCTTCATGTAAAATTAAACAACATATAGTTACTCTATAATAGAGCAATTTCATTTAAATATTTACCCTAAAGGAATGAAGAAAGATGTTCACAAAAAGTGTACAGGGATACAAAGGAGTCCAAGATGGCAGATTAGAAACTAACCACGCTTTGTAGTTTTTCTGCAACTCAGTAAAGAAGCAGCCAGTAAATCAGACTCTCAGTGAGGAGGCTGCCTGATAGAAGGTCCTAAAGTCTAATATGGGACAGAGAACGAGATACCCAGAGGCTTCAGTTATTATATCAGAGGCAAGAAAGACTTCATCAGTGCTGAGCCTATGGCAACTCTATGATGTGTCAGTGTGAAGGAGTAGAAAGAAAGACAGAAAAGAGGATATTAGAAACCTGACCCAGCCAATCCATGAGCAGTTTCCATCTTCTGAGTTCTTCTTTAATTTCTTTCTTCAGAGACTTGAAGTTCTTGTCATACAGATCTTTCACTGGTTAGAGTCACACCAAGATATTTTATATTGTTTGTGACTATTGTGAAGTGTGTTGTTTCCCTAATTTCTTTCTCAGCCCATTTATTCTTTGAGTATAAGAAGGCTACTGATTTGTTTGAGTTTATTTTATATCTAGCCACTTTACTGAAGTTGTTTATCAGCTGTAGGAGTTCTCTGGTAGAATTTTTGGGGTTACTTAAGGAGATGTACAGAGGGTCAGGAAATTGAACAGAGGTGTATAGCAGTGGGAGATGGGGAACTGGGGGTAGCAACCAGAAAGTCCCAGATGCCAGGAAAGCAAGAGCCTCCCAGCACCCCACAGGAATGACATTAGCTGAAATACCCCAAAAGGGGGAGAGAGAACCTGTCAAGACCATATCTAGAGGTTAGGCATGGCCCCTGGTTGAGGGATGGGGCCACCCATCCATCTCCAAAATTTTAACCCAGAATTGTTCCTGTCTAAAGGAAATAAGGGTCAAAGAGAGGAGCAGAGACTGAAGGAAAGGCCTTCCAGAGACTGCCCCACCTGGGGATCCATCCCACATGCAGACACCAAACCTAGACACTATTGTAGATGCCAAGAAGTGCTTGCTGACAGGAGCCTGATACAGCTGTCTCCTGAGAGGCTCTGCCAGATATTGACCAATACAAATGCAGATACTCACAGCCAACCATTGGACTGAGCACAGGGACCTCAATGGAGGAGTTAGGGGAAGGACTGAAGGAGCTGAAGGAGCCTTATCTGGCATCAAATGGGAGGGGAGGCCCTTGGTCCTGTAAAGGCTTGATGCCACAGCATAGAGGAATGTTAGGTTGGTGAGGTGGGAGTGGGTAGGTGGGGGGAGAGCACCTTCATAGAAGCAGGGTAAGGGGGGATAGGATTGGGGTTTGCAGGGGGAAACTGGGAAAGAGGATAATATTTGAAATGTAAATAAATAAAATATCCAATTAAAAAAATAATAATAAAAGGGGAAAAAAAGAAAGAAAGAAAACCTGACCCAGAATAGATGTAGAGCAGAGGGGGTATGAATGGAGGGGATCTGGGATGATCATGTCAGGTCAGCCACTGAGAAACACCTACTTCTCAACCTAAAGCATGCTGCTGTAATAGGAAGCCATCTTGTAAGGCTCATAGCCAAGCTCATTCTTGTTCAGGTAGGATCAAGTTTCTATGTTTTCCTTTCCCCTGAATGCACAGTAAACACAGTCATGAGGTGGACACCAGTATCTACCACATGGTACAATGTGGCCCACAAGTAATCCTATTGAAAATCATGCACAGCAGGATTCCAGTGAGAGGCACACTTGCTTTCTCTTAATTCTAACTCTTTGATTGGCTTGCAAAAGGGAGCAAGAGACTGAACAGACCTATGCAATTGTAATGGCATGCTGGGGTAAGCCTTGGAAGTCATTGTCATAGGCAGTGATGACTTTGGACCTGCTACACTAACCTCACATAGTGGAGACTGTTACCTTCCATACAGTTCCACATCATTTTCATAAGGAGGTCTGAGACCCAGAGCAGAACTGAGTGCCAAGCCCAGCCCCGGGGTTACACAAACTTAAATAAACTTCAGCTTAGAGAACTTTGATTCCATTCCACCTCAGGCTTGTGAGTTGATAATAAAGCATTATAACCAGTTTGGTTCCCAAACCACTGCAATTGATGGCCTGAACAGTAACACATTCCCGGGGGGGGGGGGGGATAAAGGGAGGCGGAGAGAGAGAGAGAGAGAGAGAGAGAGAGAGAGAGAGAGCGCATTAACATTGCTCATATGTACACAAGTCCAGGGCTGAACTCTTAGAATTGGACAACCTATATGGGAGCTCATCCCCAGAGGAAACTAACTCAGAAGTCTTTGGTCACATGCATTTCTTTACTAAGGGTAAGACCTTGTGAAATTTCCCCCATTCATGTTGACATGTCAACTGGTATCATTAAGCTGATTTTTGTTAAGAGTCTGTGTAGTGCATTTTCCATGGTATGTCCAAAGAAAACAGCAGCAGGCATCCTGGCTCTCTGGCTCTTACCATCTTTCTGTCTCTTCAGTCATTGTTTCCTAAGTCTTAGGTGTAGGGCTTGCGTCGTAGATAAATCAACTGTAATTGGGCATCCCAAAGCCACCTTTTCTCTGCATTTTGACCACCTGTAGATCTAATAGTCTCCATATTTTGCAAAAAGAATCTTTCTTCATGAGGAGTAAGAGCTCTAATTATTTGTGGCTATAAGGATAATATTTAGAAATCACATTAGTTTAGGAAAATGGCAGTGCTTTATTATTCTCTAGGGTCCATATTCTGTCCATCTGTGGGTACTTGGCTAAGTTTACAGAACCAGACACAAATCCCCTCCCACTGAGAAAAGATTAAGTTCAATTGAGCAACTGTTAGTTAACCTCCAGATAAGAGTGCCACCATTGCACCATTGGGAAAATTGTGCCAGTACAATCATTGATGTGGTTCGTAGGCTTTCTAGCTGGATAAGACTACCAATGCTATTCACCCTTGACAGTGTGCACATAGTGCCTTGTGATACTATGAAAGCCTCGGGTGCAGAGAGGAGGTTTCCAGGTTAGTTTCGGCTAGTTCCTCCCCTCTTTTTCCTCTCTTCTTTCTTCCTTTCCTTTTCTTCCCCTTTCTTTATCTCAATTAGAAATTTCCCATGCTACTTAACCTCTGCTTTTGTCCCTATTGTGTTTTGAAAGCTCTAGCTTGTCTACAGTACCACCCCAACAGACTTACCTTGTCCAAATATTCCTTTTATCTCTTTCTTTTTTTTTTTAATTTCTCTTTTGTCTTTTCTTATCAACTTCTGGAATGTTTTTACTTTGTGTGACTTCTGTCTTCATCATTCCTATTGTCGTTGACTGAATCCTTGTGATATCATAGCTGCTATTTTGCTTTACTTCATTCCTGTTTCTCATTCCTTGTTACTTGTTCTCTGTATTTGTTGTTTTTCTCATTGTTGTGATTATATACATGAAAGAAAAATGTAATAGGGGAAAAGGGTAAGTTATAGTTCACTCAAAGAAAAAATCCTATCGTGACTGAGGAGTAATGGCAGGTAAAATGTGAGGTATCTGGTCACATTATCATCACCTTCAGGAAGCAGAGAGAAATTAATTGTGGTACCTGATTGGTTTCCTTTATTTCCCCCTTTTTCTTTAGCCCTGGACTCTAAGCCATGGGATGGTATCGTCCACCTTCAGACTGAGTCTTCCATCCTCTGCCTTCCAGTTTTCTGAAAGTATTTTTACTGACATCACTAAAAGTATGTCTCTTAGGTGATTCTTAATTCAGTCAAGTTGACAATGAAGATTAACCATTACACCCTTTTTACATGCTAATGGGAATTAAGCACTCTTACAGTATACTGTATAAAAATTCTACACAGAGCTATACTCCCAACCCATCTACAATCAACATCCCTTGATCTACACATACACTTTTACTCAAACTTCAGGGCATACTTCACATTAAAGAACAGTGAATCTAAAACATGTCCAGAGGAGACCTAAAGAGTCTCTGGAACATCCTCCCCACAGTAACTCCTGAAACAAACAGTAGAAACCACATCTGTGAGGGTATACAGCATAGGTTGCTCTCAGTACTTTTCCAGACATTACATTCTTGACAACAGTAGAGAAATAATCATGGAGGTTTTACCCCATGGATACCCCTGTCTAGAACATACCCACCTGACATAAAAGAAAGACTCCATTTTATAAAACCTGCAGAAAAATCAGGTTCCTCAGGAGCTGACACAGTATGTATACCCTAATCCTCATCAGAAAATTAACAGAGAAGCTATACTATAATATACATTTGGAAATATATTCAACACTTAAAAACAATGTGTTATTCCAAGAAAATATCACTAGGAGATAGGTTTCCAGTAAAAGAGTCTTACATATAAGTGAAAGAGACATATATACATATTGATATGCAAAAATCAACACGGAAATACAAGATATGTGGAAAACCAATGCAACTGGATTCCTCTAAGTGTTCATAATTCTCTTGAAACTGACTCTAAATATATTAATATAGATTAAACCCAAGATAAAAATTCAAAAGAGTTATTGTAAAAATAATCAATGAGTTCCAAGAACAAATATAAAAAAAAATTAAGGAAGACAATACAAGATACAAAGACTTCAATAAATAGGAAGGAGTTTAACAAAGAGAAAGTGATTTGGACAGATTACCAAACAAAAGTCTTGGAAGTAAATAGTTAATTGAGTCAAAAGAAACTTCAACTGATTAGACCAAGCAAAAGAAAGAATTTCAAACTTTATAATAAGGTTAATGAATTAAAATATTCACTAATTAAAAAAAGAAATTATGAACAGAACCATGAGACTTCCAGAATACAACTGAAAAAAAAAAACCCAAATATTCTTACTTTTAGTGTACAATAATGCACCAAGTCATAAGCTAAAGGCCTGGCAAAACTACTTAGTAAACTAATAGCACAAAACTTCTAAAATCTTGGGGAACATATGGATACCCAGGTACAAGAGGTATTTAGGACTCCAAACAGACATGCCTAGAACAAAACCTCCCCATACCATATAACAATAAAACCATCAGGAGTAAAAGATACAGAATTTAAAATTACAACAAAAATGTGTAGAGGAATTTTAATTCAGCAACATGGATGATCTGGCAAGGGATCACATCCAAAGATATGATCTGGCTGGAACATAAACATGCCCTTACTACACACCTTTGATCCCAAATAATGACATCTAATCGAGAAGCAGACAAAGTGACAAATCAGAGAAAGATCTGACAGAATAAGTCAGAGATAGGATATGCCCAACTCTGATAAGAACAGACAGGACAGACAGATTACTTAAAGAGCAATGAGTGAAAGACAATTCAATTCAGTTCAGTTCAATTCAGCTCAGGCCAATTCAGTTCAGGTCAGTTCAGTTTAGTTCAGAACAGTTCAGTTCAATGCAGAGTAGAGCAGTTGAGTTCATGGAGGCAGTCTTTCCAAGCAGAGCAATTCAATCAGAAGCTAAGAGAAGCCAGTTTGAATCAGTCAGCTTGGAGAGGAGTTTGAGTCAGAACAGCTGAGTTGAACTAGCCACTCAGAGTTCAGAAAGATCTAGAAAGAGTGAGCTTATCCAGCAGTAAGTCTCAGAGGCTTAAACATTCTGGGACTAGGTTAGCAGATAGAGGTCAGAAGCTCAAGCCTTCAAAGTCTGGGCTTGCAGAAGAGTAGATTGTATGGAGACTGGAAGCTCCTGCCCTAAGTTCCCTCAATAAAGGACTGTAAGCTATAAGCTCCATAAGACCTTTCCTTTCCAAGTTGTACTTGGTTGGTGTTCTAACACAGCAGTGTAAAAGCAAACTACATTACTTAACAGAAAGTCTAAAGTCAAGAAAATGTATAATAAAATATTTCAAGTCATAGAAGAAAATACCTGCCAAACTAGATTACCATATCCAGTAACATTATCTTGCAGAACTCAAAGAAAAATACTTTCAAAATTAAACATAAATTAAAGAAACTCTTAACCACTAAGCCATGATTATAGTAGATACATAGAGAAATGTGGCCCACAGAAAAGTAAGGAAAAATAGCCATGAAAGCTCAGGAAAGGAGAGACCCCTATAAGAGTACCAGAAAAACTAATCAAACCTGGGAAAAAACAGACATAGAGAAACATCAAAATGGCAGTAATTAGCTCATTTCTTTCTATTATAACTCTTGATGTAAATGGTATTAACTCTCCAAATGAATGACGTGTGTGTGTGTGTGTGTGTGTGTGTGTGTGTGTGTGTGTGTGTGTGTGTGTGTGTAATATCCAACCATTTTCTGCCAAAGAAACATATCACACTGTAAAAGACCTGTATAAATTTAAAGCACAAAATCTGATGTTCCAAGCAAACAAAATCTGAAATCAAGCAAAGATAGGTGTGCACATATCTGATAAAGCAGACTTCAGGCCAAAATTGACCAGAAGTGACAGAAAAGCTTAACAATGCCTGTAAAGAGAACAATACACCAAGATCACAAACAATTTTAAACATATGTGCATCAAACATGAATGAAGGACATAGTAAGGGTTATTACTCAATTCCAGGAGACTACAAAATATTACTTTAAAAATTTATTCCCCAATCAACTGAAAGAGAAGGAATAGATGAATTTCTAGATGCTATGACACACCAAACTGAACAAAGAGAATATTTTTAAAATGTAAACAAAAATGAGATTTACTCAGTACACAAAGTTGCCAAACAAAGAAAATCTGAGGACAAGAAGAAATTTTCTAGACCTTTAAAGAATTAACACCAATGCTTCTGAAACTATACCATAAACTAGAAAGAGATGAAAAGTTTCATAACTCATTCTAGGAAGTTAGGATTATACGGAGGATCACTTCTTTAATTAAAAAAAAATCAGATAATGGAAAAACCAAAACAGAACATGTAAATCACTAACTCTGGTGAACACACATGTAAAAATCTACAGCAAAATACAAGCAAAATAAATTCAACAATGCATTAAGAAATACCATACACCATGACCCAGTTGATTTCTTTATATAGATGTAAGCATGGTTGAACACATACAAGTCAATGAGTGAAAGGCAGTGCCTAGATAAAGCTAAGGACAGAGTCCACGCAATTTTCTTAATAAATTCTGAAAATGCATTTGACAAAACTAGACATCCCTTCATGATAATCGTGTACCCAGAACTTTATATTCTACTACAGAGACATTTACACACACATGTTCATTGCTCCCTTACTCAAAATGGCTAGGAAATGGAGTCAACCTAACTCTCAACAAACAGAAAAAATGAATAAGGAAAATGTGACAAACATACATAATGGAATAATACTCAGCTGGTCAAAGTGCTGAGCGTTACTGACTGTAAGTGCTTATAAATGGTGCATCCTTATCAATACCTCCCACCACGTTCAGGGAACACTGCAAAAAAAGAAGCAGAGGAATTAAGGAACTGGAGGATAGAGAGGATTTCTAGAAGTGCTGTCTTCTGGACATGACAAGAGTATGCCACTCATGAATTCATAGGAGCTATGGTTACTGGCATGAGACCTGTACAAAAAAGCAAGCCAAATTTCCAGCATAGATGGGGGAGGAACTTAAAAGGTCTCACCCTTTCCTAAAGAGCTATTGGCAATTGATAGCTACCAGAGGAGGAAGAGTCATTCTTCTTTTAGGGTATGGCCCATGCTCCAGTAGATAACCTCATAACCCCAGTCATTCACATATGAGCAGCACTAATTTGACTCAGTGGATTATTAAAAGAATGAGAGGGCTTAAAGTTGAAAGATAGACATTACAGGGAGGCCCAGAGGGACTTGGAAGGAGCAAATGGGAGATATCAATGAGCATATTTCATTGTATACTCTGTGAAACTCTCACAGAATAAAATAGTATCAAATATTACAGTGGTAGACAAAAACAAGATATAGAAGCCTATTCAAGCATAATAGAGATTATATATGCTAAACCCACAACTATCATCACACTGAACGGGAAAAACTAAAACCATACACTCAAAAATCAGGAATGAGACAAGAATGTCTAGTCTTACTGTTCTTATTCAATATAGCACGTGAAATTTTAACCAGGGAAATAAGTCTAAAAAAATAAATAAATAGAAAGTTCACAAATAAGGAAAGAAGACAAATTACTCCAACTTGCTGATAATATGATCCTATTCTTAGAAATTCCTAAAGACTTCCTCAAAGACGTTTAGAAACAATCAAGCCAGTGAAATAGCAATATACAAAATCAACATAAAAAGCACTGGGTGGTTTTTCTTTTATCTATCTATCTATCTATCTATCTACCTATCTATCTATATTTATCTATATCTATATATTGACTATTTAAACAGCAAGTAAAAAAATCAACAAATGGGCAAGAACTAAAAAGAGAGAAAGAAATATAATAGCCACTAAATACATGAAAAATAGTTCAGCATTTTTACACACCAATAAAATACAAATCAAAACTACATTGAAATTCTATCTTGACTCAGTTAGAATAGCTATCATCAAGGAAACAAAAAATAACAAATGTTAGCAGGGGTGCTAGGGAAAAGAATCCTCATACACAATTGATAGTACCTTAAGTCAGTGCAGCCATTGCAAAACCCAGCAAGAATATTTCTCAAAAACTGAAAATTGGATGACCAACAATATAGCTGTACCATTCTTGAGTATACAGGAAGAAATATAAGTCGCATGCAATAGAGAAACCTGCACATTTATGTCTCTTGCACTACTAGAAACATGATCACAAGGGCCAATTGGTAGAACAGATCTAATTATGTTTCAATAGAGAATCTGATAAAGTCTCTCTCTCTCTCTCTCTCTCTCTGTGTGTGTGTGTGTGTGTGTGTGTGTGTGTGTGTGTGTGTGTGTAATTAATGTAAAGAAAGTTGGGATTATTATATGACAAATAATTCCAGCATGTCAATGCATCATGGAAACACTGGTTTTTACCTAAGAACACATTTCCTTCATGATTCAGGAATAGCCTGCACAGGGACTTCCTCTATTCATATATACATATCATACTTCAAGCCTATAATAAATTGCTCTTGATAGAATCAGATTAACCTCAACAGTTCAAATAAGCACTGTCTTTATGAATTAAGTGGTGTATTTAATTTATTTTATGATCAGAAATCAATTTTCTTCTGAGTCTTTAATTTCAATTAACTTCTTCCTTAGGCCAGAGCTCCTCAGAATTCTGTGCCTATGTGATTTCTCTAAAATGTCTAATGTGGACATAGGATATAGCTGTAAGACGTGATTAATATTTTAGGGAGCACAGTGACTCATGGTCTCTGCTGCAGGTACACTTAGAATAGAAAATCAAGCTTATGTTTACATGCCAGTAGAAAAGGATATCAAAATGCCTCAGATAAACCTGTATGTCTCACTTACTTTATGATGAAGTTGATAGGCAGCACAGTGCATAAAAAGAATCATCCATTATATATCAGAAAGTCCCATAATTGCTGTGAGATATACCTTGTCAGCAGAGACTCCCAAGCAACCTCCCATCCCCAAGTTACGTTTCAAGAAAGTGAGATTGCAAGCACTACTTACAAAACACAGCTCAGACAGTAAGGAGTCAATATGAGCATAAAACCAACCCAAAGACATAACCTTGATCAGGAATGTGAATAAGCTACAGTGTAGAACTCAAATTGATGAAAGTACGTGGAACACTGTAGCATCACTGCCACAAACCCTAGCTATACTTAACCTCACACTCTTGGTTTTTCTCCAAGCAAGAAAATAACCATGGAAACACAGGCCATGTTTGAACCAAGTATGTTGAGAATACAATTTCCAACTTGTATAAATGAATGAAGTTTGAAAAGATACTCAGACTAAGCGGCCATTTTAAACTAAGACTATTGATCACCTTGAGTGCATATTATATGGATATCCCTCAGCAAGTGCTAACTATTGCATGGAGAAATGTCTGCTGTGGTCCATTGTCGGTACTCATGTTTCTTTATTGTACTTTCTTCTTCCCCTTCTTCTGGGTTAGGTTAAAATAGGCTGCTGCTTTGTAGATCTTTATTAAACCCTAGAGTGGATTTCCTCACAACCTGACTGGGACTGGCCCTTTAGCTTACTTTAATGCCATGCAAGTGGTCTTTGCTGTGTCTGCTCTTATTCTTTTTAGCATGTGTCTATCACATAAAGAAGCCCACGCTAACCTACTAGAGATACATGACCCAGCTGAAGCCAGCACTATTCTATGAAACATAAGAGACAGTTCAGCAGAAAGCTTCAGTTCTAAGTTGAGCTGCCAGATCACCGCTGTCAGAATGACCTCAGGCAAGACCAGCAGAAGCAGATCTTCCAAAAAAAAAAAAAAAAAAAAAAAAAAAACCAGTGCTAGGGCAGCTGAACAGTCATTGTTATTTTAGGCCATTACATTTTGGGTCATTTGTTATACAGCAAGAGGTCACTGGTACAATCTCCTTTCTTGTACCAGTGTCTCCAGATGAGTTGGACTCATTAGAAAAGAGCTGAGAAATCAAAGGTATAGGAAGATGGAAGAAGTCAAAATGTTCTGCAGGAGACATTCAGATGGTTCCTGGCAGTCCCGGCAGGGTTTATTCTACTAGGATGATGCACAGATATTTGCTTGCTTATCTTAATAACTGAGTTGGTCTACAGCTCAATAACTTTCATCTATAGCTTTGAAATTCCTCATTATACCAACTAAAAACAAAATGGAGAATTGGATATATAAGGATCCATTTAATTGCACTGTAGATATATAGATAGATAGATAGATAGATAGATAGATAGATAGATAGATAGATAGATAGATAACAGCAGCTTAGGAGGCAAAATGCTCTCAACACAATTGAAAATGTGGTCTGTGCAATGTTTTATATTAACTAATAAAAAGCTCAAGCCTAGTAAAGCCCAAATCATTCAGCAGTCTGATCAATATCAATATAAACAATCACATTTATCAAAGACTTGCTATGCATCTGGTACCACCTAAATATTTTATGTGATTAGACTTCCCAACTGACTGTGAGATAGATGTACTGGTTTGTCCATTTAAGAACTATAAGGTGTGGATCTGTGGCAGGAGACCTCTGCTCGGGCCACCAGGGTTCCATAGCCAAACAGCGCCGGGAGAAAGTTACTCTCCTAGGGGCATGGAAAAGCCGCAAGTGGGGCCAAGAAAAGCACAACTGCTCACCGGGACCCGCCCGGAATCCGCAGGTCACAGAGACTGAGGGACAGGAAACTTCCAGTTTCCATCTGTGGCTGGGGACCTCAGCTTGGGCCAAGGCCTCCATAACCAATTAGCGCCAGGAGAAAACTACCATCCAAGGAGCGTGGAAAAGCTGTGAGTCAGGTTAAGACGAGCACCACTGCTCACCAGGACCCGCCCGGAACAGTGGGACACAGGGACTGAGGTAGTTGGGCAAAGGAGACTTCTGGTTTCCATCTGTGGCAGGAGACCTCTGCCCGGGCCACCAGGGTTCCATAACCAAGCACCGCCGGGAGAAAGTTACTCTCCCAGGAGTGTTGAAAAGCAGTGAGTGGGATAAGACAAGCACCACTGCTCACCAGGACCTGGGGAACTCAGCCTGGACCACAGGGTTCCAGGAGAGAGCTGGTATCCCAGGAGTGCTGACACACCTTCCAGCATAGGCAAAACCACCACTTCTGTTCAAACTCATTGGATCGAGAGGGACCATTGCAGAGCCATGAGGACATAGGAACCAAGGGACAGCAGGGGACAAGATCCTTCTGGTTTCTGTCTGCACCCCAGAGCTGACCCTGTGCCACAGCTCTCCAAACCCAAACACCTCTCAGAGACGGCTGGTCTTCAAGGAGTATTGATACAGAGGCCTGCAGGAGGGACAAGCCACAGCCAGACAGAGTAAGATCAACTAACATCAGAGTTAACAAGATGGCAAAAGGCAAGGGCAAGAACATAAGGAACAGAAACCAAGGCTACATGGCAACATCAGAACCCACAGCAAGCCCTGGATACCCCAACACACCAGAAAAGCAAGACTCAGATTTAAAATCAGTTCTCATGATGATG
>CM052701.1:33804954-33849528 GCA_028551405.1 Uromys caudimaculatus | reverse complement strand
TTCAATCTTCTTGTATCTGTGGAGGTTTATTTTGTGACTGATTATATGGTCAATTTTGGAGAAGGGCATGAGGTGCTGAGAAGAAGGTATATTCTTTTGATTTAGGATGAAATGTTCTATAGATATCTGTTAAATCCATTTGGTTCATAACATCTGTTAGTTTCACTGTGTCTCTGCTTAGTTTGTGATTCCAAGATCTGTCCATTGATGATAATGGGGTGTTGAAGTCTCCTACTATTATTGTGTGAGGTGCAATGTGTGCTTTGAGCTTTAGTAAAGTTTCTTTTATGAATGTGGGTCCCCTTGCATTTGGAGCATAGATGTTCAGAATTGAGAGTTCTTCCTGGTAGATTTTTCCTTTGATGAGTATGAAGTGTCCTTCCTTATCCTTTTGGATGACTTTTGGGTGAAAGTCGATTTTATCTGATATGGCTACTCCAGCCTGTTTCTTGGGACCATTTGCCTGGAAAATTGCTTTCCAGCCTTTTACTCTGAGGTAGTGTTTGTCTTTATCATGGACATGTGTTTTTTGAATACAGCAAAATGCTGGGTCCTCTTTATGGATCCAGTGTGTCAGTCTATGTCTTTTTATTGGGGAATTGAGTCCATTGATGTTAAGAGATATTAAGGAATAGTGACTGCTGGTTCCTGTTATTTTCGGTGTTACTTTTAGGTTTGTGTGACTATTTTCTTTTCAGTTTGTTGAAAGATTACTTTCTTCCTCTTTCTAGGGTGTGGTTTCCCTCCTTGAGTTAACGTTTACCATCCATTATCCTTTGAAGGGCTGGGTTTGTGGAAACATATTGTGTAAATTTGGTTTTGTCATAGAATATTTTGGTTTCACCATCTATGTTAATTGAGAGTTTTGCTTGGTATAGCAGCCTGGGCTGGCAGTTGTGTTCCCTTAGGGTCTGTATGAGTTCTGCCCAGGATCTTCTAGCTTTCATAGTCTCTGGTGAGAAGTCTGGTGTAATTCTGATAGGTCTGCCTTTATATGTTACTTGACCTTTCCCCCTTACTGCTTTTAATATTCTTTCCTTGTTTTCTGTATTTGGTGTTTTCCCTAGAATGTGACGGGATGAATTTCTTTTCTGGTCCAATCTATTTGGAGTTCTGTAAGCTTCTTGTATATTTATGTTCATCTCTTTCTTTAAGTTAGGGAAGTTTTCTTCTATAATTTTGTTGAAGGTATTTACTGGGCCTTTAAGTTGGGAATCTTCACTCTCTTCAATACCTATTATCCTTAGGTTCTGTCTTATTGTGTCCTGGATTTCATAGATATTTTTGCATTTTGTATATTCTTTCACTGTTGTGTCAGTGTTTTCTATGGTATCTTCTTCTGAGATTCTCTCTTCTATCTCTTGTATTCTGTTGGTTATGCTTGCATCTATGACTCCTGATCTCTTTCCTAGGTTTTCTAACTCCAGTGTTGTCTTTTTTTGTGATTTCTTTATTGTTTCTATTTCTTAGCTCCTGGATAGTTTTGTTCATTTCCTTTGTCTGTTTGATTGTGTTTTCCTGTAATTCTTTAATGGATTTCTGTGTTTCCTCTTTAAGGGCTTCTAGTTGTTTACCTCTGTTCTCTTGTATTTCTTTAAGGGTGTTAATTTCTTTCTTGAAGTCTTCTATCATCATCATGAGAACTGATTTTAAATCTGAATCTTGCTTTTCTAGTGTGTTTGGGTATCCAGGGTTTGCTGTGGTAGGAGAGCTGGGTTCTGATATTGTCAAGTGGCCTTGGTTTCTGTTCCTTAGGTTCTTGCCCTTGCCTTTTGCCATCTTATTAACTCTGATGTTAGCTGATCTTACTCTGTCTGGCTGTGGCTTATCCCTCCTGTAGGCCTCTGTATCAATACTCCTTGAAGACCAGCTGTCTCTGAGAGGTGTTTGGGTTTGGAGAGCTGTGGCACAGGGTCAGCTCTGGGGTGCAGACAGAAACCAGAAGGATCTTGTCCCCAGCTGTCCCTTGGGTCCTGTGTCCTGATGGCTCTGCAAGGGTCCCTCTTGATCCAGTGAGTTTGAACAGAACTGGTGCTTTTGCCTATGCTCGAAGGTGTGTCAGCACTCCTGGGATATCAGCTCTCTCCTGGAGCCCTGTGGCCCAGGCTGAGGTCCCCAGGTCCCGGTGAACAGTAGTGCTTTTCTTATCCCCACTCATGGCTTTTCCATGCTCTTGGGAGGGTAACTTTCTTCTGGAGCTACTTGGCTATGGAACCCTGGTGGCCCAGGCACAGGTCTCCCACCAGAGATGGAAACTGGAAGGTTCCTGTCCCTGACTTTTCCTCCTCAGTCTCTGTGTCCTGAGGGCCTGGGGAAGCTAGCTTTCTCCCAGCACTAATTGGCTATGGAGTCCTGTGGCCCAAGCTGAGGTCCCCAGCCACAGATGGAAACCTAAAGTTTCCTGTCCCCGACTTTACCTCAGTCTCTGTGTCCCGAGGGTTCCAGGCAGGTCCTGGTGAGTAGTGGTGCTTGTCTTGTCCCCACTCACAGCTTTTCCACGCTCATGGGAGAGTTACTTTCTCCTGGCACTGCTTGGCTATGGAACCCTGGTGGCCCAGGCAGAGGTCTCCTGCCACAGATCGACTAACCACTTTCTGATTTGGCTTTAAGGTCCACTCCCAGAAAGGAATTCATGCCTGATACTAAAACCTAATTTAAACAAAACAAAACAAAAAACATGGATGGGGCAGTCATAGCTCATAGTGAGCAACTATTTTGTGGTTTTCTAAATGAACATGTTGTCAATCTGCCTTCTAAATGTTTATGTTCATGTTTATGCTTATGCTTATGCTTATGTCTATGTCTATGTCTATGTCTATATCTATATCTATATCTATATTTATATTTATACCCATAAATTAGTGCTCCTCTAAGCATGAGTCAGAGGAGCTTCTGTTTGCGCTGTGCAGTGATTAGAGCAGACTCGTTAGCAGTCAGACTGTTGAGAATAAGTGACTCTTGAGTGCTCAGCCCTAATTGGACATCTATGTCACACAACCCTTCACAAGGGTCAGGGAAAATCATGGAAGAGGGGACAGAAAGAATTTAAGAGCCATATGACAGGGAGGAGTACTGTGAAATTCTATCTTCCAGATATGGCATGGTCATTGACGCAGGAAATCACATTAGTTGAGGTTTCTTCAAGAGAACCTGCACAAGACGGAGTCAATTGGCATTACAACATGTACTGGGGAGGAGATAATGTTTCTACTCAAATTAGTAATTAATAGCTGCTGATGGAGAGACACTCACTATCTTCAGGAATGTAGCCACTGGTAGGTTACTCATGATCCAGGATAAATCCCATACACAGGTACATGCAAGCAACTTTAGATAAACTCAAGAAGACATGAGAGTAAGAAGAGAATGCCTTGGGAAGGACTCCAGAGAGAACGAGAGGAGGATAAAAGAAAGTAATAGGTGGTAGTTCTGATTCAAGCACATTATATACATGTATAAAATTGTCAAAGATAAAATTATTATTTTAAGGCAAAACACCTTACACACATAATTTTCAAGTTACAGAAAGTCAAAACTAGAGAAAATTTTCTGAAAGAGGTGGGAAGAGGGCTGAGGAGATGTTTAGTGTGGACCTGAATTTACAGCCTTAGCGCCCTATGTATAAGCTTAGAACTGAATACATAACAGGGGGCAGATCTCAGAGGATTGCTGGCCAGCCAGTCTAGCTGAATTGATCAGCTCCCTGTGTAATGAGAGACACTGTCTCAAAACAATAAGTCTGAGAATGATAGAAGAAAACACCTCTGACTTGCAGGTACAGGCACAGAGTGTGTATCTGCCTCCTATATACCCACAAGTGAGAAGAAAATCACATGTGACCTTTAGAGGAATACCAATAGGGACTGGATCAGATTTGTCCTCAAAGATCAGCACTTGACAGGGATTTGAGTGAAAATGTGCAGAAAGATCATAAATGATTTTGTGTGGTGGGTGCACACGTGTGTAGAGGGGAATGTCGTTATTTAGTGCCAGCCACCTCACATTTTTGAGACTGAGTTGCTCAGTGAATCTCATTAACCAAGACTGGATGGTCAGTAAGCCCCAGGGATCTGCCTGCCTCTGTATCTCCAGTGCTGGGATCACAGGTGTGCACCACTATTTCTGTCATTTGGGAATCGACCTTAGCATGTCTGGCAAACACTACTGATTTAGCTATTTCCCCAGTCCTGTAGAGAAATCTTAGAACAGTGAAAATACTATATATGAAACCATGATTGTGTATCTGTTTCATTATATCTCTCCACCCATAGAATATACTATACCAAAGATGAGCATTAGTATAAGTTGTGATAATGTAGTGACTGTAAGGAATGCCACACTCTCATGGTGCTGCTGATAATGGAGGAAGGCTTGGCATGAGTTACATGGAAATCTCTAAACATTGCAAACCTATAAGTGCCTCAAAAATATAGATAGACTGAAAACTATGGCCTGTCCAAATCACACCAATTAAAACATCTCCCAGGGATGGGCTTTTAGCTCAGTGCGCGATCTCTTGATTAGTCATGCTTGAGGTTCTAAGTTCAATTCTCAGTACTTAGGGGAGAGTGGACTTACAAAAGATGAGAATATTAGTAAATTGGGCTCTTTACATCAGCATGTAATATATCTCCCAAAGTAAAATGTTAAAATAACTGGAAATGCTACCAAAAATGGCTTCCTACATATCCTATATAAGAAATCAAATGGTTATTGCTGAAATAAATGAATAAAGACCCCACAAACAAGTTAGAGAGTCCTACAATACTAGACAGCATTATGTGACCTATCAGATCTTATGTATATGAAAAATGAAAAATAACCTTTCTACTTAATCACTGGAGCTTTTCATACTCTGTAGAATTGTGCTTAATATCAAAAGTATCCCAACCTCATTTATTCAATCACCCACAAAAATGCATCAACCCAGACTGTACGTTAGATTATGGCCCTTGATGCTAAAGTCCAACCAGTCATGGCTCCATTTTAATGAATATTAATCTCTTATGAGGAGATGGACTTCAATAAATAAAAATTATATGCACCGGACACGATGTCAAGCAAATTTAATGTTAGGGATGTTGCCTTCACTGGGAAGCTGTAGAAGCCCTTCCCTTTAGGATCAATAACATACCATGCAGAACGTAATAAGGATATACTTAACCGGAAGATGAATCAAAGAATGCAAATATCCTGCACTGAGAAGCGAGCAAGGCTGAAGGACTGAAGAAGAGTAGGATCCTTGTGTCAACAAGAATGATGCCACAGAACTAGGGAAGCTTAGACAGTAGCTTGGGCCAGCTATGGAAAGCAGGCCTGGCTGCAGATGACTTGTACTTCATCAGCCTTCTTACCTGTGCAGAAAGAGGTTCTGTAGTAAAGTAGATGCTGCCCTCCCTCCAGAGTCCTACACTGCCTTCTTTATAGGCCATTCTTTAAATATAAAAGGCACAGACTTCCTTTTTCAAAGGACTCTCGCCCTGCTTCTAAGGCCTTGGTCTTCCCTTGGTCAATTTGTCTCTCTAAGGCTTGACCTTGCTGACAGGTCTGCCACTACCAACCTACCCACAGTCAGGACTGTAACACAGGTTGAATCTGTGAGTACAACATTTACTCAGCTAAGGTCTTCCTTGCTATATCATAGAGGAGAATTCAAAAAATGTCAGGACTCTAAAGGAAATCTGGCTTTTTAGCTCACTAGGAAGGAGTACCTGTCAAGAGAGAAGGATAGAACATATTTTAACAGCTAGACTGGTTATTTTAAAATATTTACACTTCAAGCACGTGGATCTTCATTAGGTTGTTTTTCCTGGGGATGCATAAAATTTTGGAAGAATTGTTAAATAGATAGGTGGTTCATAAAGCACAAAGTCTCATAGTCAGGACTTCACAAACTAATGCACCACTGCTAGCAAATGTCCAGAAGCTGTCCATATTTGTCTGTATTGTACAGAAAGTACACTTGCCTACGCGAGGTTCTTTAAAAGGCTAAGTTATTTTGTTTTTATTCGGTGAGCCATTATCAGTTCTTGAGGGACTTTAAGGAGAGATTTGCAGTTGGAGAAGAGAGGACAGTGGCTGGGATGTGGATGCTGACGCTGGAAAAGAGGTGACAGATATAGAGTTATTTCAAAGGTAGAATGCGCATGGCCCATTAAGTTGGAAACAGCAGTAAGAAACTGGCAGTACACCAGGAAGGACATCGTTCAAAGAAGTAAGCCAATAAACGAATTAATGAATTACTTCAGCCATCCCTCCTCCCAATCTTCCAGAATAGCAGGATTGGTTCATTATATGTGTCTTCAGAGACCCAAAAGACCTTTTTGTCCTGTTTCCTTGAAGGTAGTTAGAAGTTTTAGCCCAAGAAACCTTTAACCTTTCTCCACCCTCTTCACAAGGAGCTAAAATAATAATATTATAACATCTCAATTCATCTTCATATCTTCTGCATCCATTAAGGCCATCTAACCAGTCTCTTTAAACAGTATGACTGCCACACACTCTTCTCAGAAGGATTTCTCCAGGTCCCAAGTGATTAAACATAGAATTACTCCTCTCAGAGCAACATGCTGATATGTGAGGGCGCAAAGCCCTGCAGGAGAAGGCTCTCTCCCTGGGGCTGCCTTCTGGAGAGAGGCTTGCTTGCATCTTGGTTGTGCCTAGGGAATTCTTCCTACTTTCAGAGGGACTTTAGCTCTTTTTGAAATATATGAAAAGGACTCAGGGGCCTGCTGGGTTAATAGTTCAGCTTCTCTGATATTTACCCCCAACACAGGAGGGAGCTGGTGTTTCTGGGAAACACTGGTTTTGTTTTTCTAGCTGCCCTTGTCACACTGGCTTATGACGCTACCAGAGATTTCTCCCTTTGCTGTTCCTGCCCTTGTTTTTTGTCCTCCTCTGCCTTCTGTTGTGACTCACAAAAGGCAAAGGAGGTAACATTTGAAGGAGCTTCCAAAAGGTGTCTTAGCTTTCTCATAAATGCCGAAGGAAAAATTTTAATTCAATGCACAGCATTCACAGTCTGCTATGTCATTTATTTCTCATCCTCACACTGTGTAATGGTCCCAGAGATGGTTGGCTTGATTTGCGCATGGTTCGCAAGAACCTTTATGATTTCTTACCTTTATTTATTGTCCTCTCTCATCCTGTTTGCTGCTTTGTTAGCCCTGCATCAAATATTCATATATGTATATTTCCTAGCTGGATCTCACTTTATCATTTCCCCCATAGAGTGTTAGACTCCATGAAAACTGTTTCTTCCCTCAGTCCCCATATCTACCCACTGCCTTCTTCTTCCACAGCCATTGTGTGAAACTGCTGGTCTCAGGTTTAATTAGTGGAGGTCCCCATGTTTCTCACTTCACTCAGTAGCATCCCCAGAGGAAGGCATTTGTGCTCCATACTCAGAATTTGCTTTGCCTGGTAAGGGACTATCTGATACATGGTATCTAACTCCCAACAGTGTGGAGCCTATGGAGACTGAGCACAAAGCCATGGACCTGGAGAAGCTATACTGAGGGCTGAGGGGTTCATAACCTGCTGGAGGTTGTCACAGGGTTCATGTCCTACTGTAAGGAGTCACTTCTCAAGTTCAGCCAATTGCGTCCTAAGGAAAGTAATTCTCATATCTTTCAGGGTTTTTATTTTTGAAGTCAAATATTTGAAATCAAATTTAATATAAAATTTCTAGATCTTTGCCTTTTGACTTAATGAAATAAAAAAGAAAAAATAGTGACACAGTGACTAACTTCAACTACTTGTCTGGAGGCCAGGGAATCAGGAACTCTGCTTCATGGTTTCCTTGTTGGGAAGAATCCCACAAGCACACACTCACTCCCAGGTTCATGGAAGTTCACCATGTTGTTTTGCCTGTGACTTTTCCCTCACAAGTGCTCTGGGCATGGAAGAAAAGAGCAATTCAAAGTATAAAATGTTAGCAGACATCTCGCCACTCATCTCCCATCAGAGTGTAACCAGAATCCAGCTGGGCAGCTTTGAGGATTATCTTTGCATCTGACAAGACACAACAAAGCTGACCTTTGGAAGCTTGAAGAATAGCATTTGTTTTTATTCTAGACTTCCTTAAATGATGCCACAAGGGCATGGATTATTCCCAAGAATTATCTTTGAGATTACCCTTTGTGCCAAGTCTTTCAGTCAATTGCTGCCAAGGGCCATCTCATATTCTTGCCTCCTGCTGTGTAATTCCAAATGTCCATGACCCCAACCCTTTAGCACACCCCTCAGCCAAGCACCTACTCTCCTATTTGGGCGAAAAATGCACTGATGTATTTTTCTCATGCAACTTAGTCTCTCTGCCTTGGAATGTACTCAGAGAAATATTATCCACCCAGCAATGGAAGTTATCCTAATTTTTCAGGCAATCTGATTCCCACCAGGACTATAATTCCTAAATATTTGTCATCATAATGCAATGTTCTGTATCATTCAAATGTCACATGGCTCTGGATTTGGTTGAATTCATTTTATTTATGTATGTGTTTACTTGGTTATTTATAAAAAAAATGATCATATGATATAGCCCAGGCTAGTCTGAAACTCACTTCATAGCCCAGGACAAACTTGAACTCATGCTATTCCTACCTCAGCCTCCAAATTGTCTCACAACATTGAGCATCTTGAATTAATTATGGAAGCTAGTTTGCTTAATGATTAATCCTTCTTGGAATGTTTCCATTGCCTCTCATATTTTGCTCTTTGTCTCTTCATCTTTTTAATATGTTTTAAATAAACTTGCCAACAGGCATTCATGTAAATGTGTCCTTGTGGGTATCTTTGACTATTTTATGTGAATTTCAATTGTTCAGTGAAATCTAACCTGCCTTAAGAAGCTAATTGTCTTAATTAATCATTTTAATATAAATTGAAGTTCAAAGGGGTTTGGATTCTGGATGACCTCTACCTGAAGTGGCACTTGATAGAGCTCTGTAAACTGTCAGGGGCATGGCCATCTTGTGCTATGTGTGCCCTGCCCTTTACCAACTCTATTTCCTAATATTATCTTAGACTGGCACCTGTGCTCATAGGTGTCTATGAGTTTCTCTCAAGTGGAGAAAAATCTCCCTCTCTCTCTTTTATTTTTCTGGAGAAGACCTCTTGACCCTGTAGTTTGCAGTGCAGATACACTTTTAATCTATGTGGGAAACTTACCCTTAACAACCCAATGTAGCGATTTCCACCCCAGCAAATAGATGTGCCTATGCTCTATGGTTTAAGCAAATGTTTCTGAAGGGTCCATGTTGTAAAGTCTTTTTCCCCAGAAAGGCATCTTTGGGAGCAGGAAACTTCAAGGTGGTGCCTGGACATGCTCATTGTCTTTGCCTGCTCTGAAGTAGGCTGTGGAACTCTGGTCATTTCCCATTTCCCTTGTGGTTCTAGGCTGCTTCCCCACCACACACTTCCACCATGAGATGCTGCTTTGTGAGAGGTCACACAGCATATTCTCCAGTTTAAACTGGACCCTTTATGTCTAAAGGCCCCAAACAAGCTGTTTTCTTCATGAGTTAATTGTCTCAGACATTTCATTAGTGTAACAGGAAGCTAATACATAACTCACCACAAACTTGATTGCCACCACAGTAACTTAGTAGTTAGGTGCATTTGCACAAGTGCGTGGCCTTTTGAAACATCATCTTTAATGAGAATACCTGTAGTTCCCCTTATAAGTTCTTAAAGAATGAAAAACAAAATCTATATGTCTTAGTTATGGTTTTACTGTTATAAACAGACACCATGACCAAGGCAACTCCTCTAAGGACAACATTTAATTGGGCTGGCTTACAGGTTCAGAGGTTCAGTCCATTATCATCAAGGCAGGGAACATGGCAGCATCGAGGCAGGCATGGTACAGGAGGAGCTGAGAGTTCTACATTTTCATCTGAAGGCTTCGAGCAGAATACTGGCTTCCAGGCAGCTAGGACAAGAGTATTAAAGCCCACACTTACTCCAACAAGGCCATACCTCCCAACAGTGCCACTCCCTGTGCCAAGCATATACAAACCATCACACATCATGCCAATACTTAGAAAGCACACAATAAAGAAAAATGAGGAACAGGAGATGAAGGAGGAATAGGGGGAAAAAGATGAAGAAGAGAAGGAGAAAGAGGAGGGAGGAGGGGGTTTCACTACTGTACAGAAGGCAGTCTTTAAATGACAGAACAGTTGTGGTGGTTTGAATATGCTTGGCCCAGGGAGTGGCTCTATTAGGAAGTGTGGCCTTGTTGGAATAGGTATGGCCTCGTTGGAGGAAGTGTGCCATTGTGGGAATGGGCTTTGAGCCCCTCCTCCTAGCTGCCTGGAATCCAGACTTTTTCTGTTTGCTTTGGATCAAGATGTAGAACTTTCAGCTCCTCCAGTCCCACATCTGCCTGGACACTGCCATGCTCTCACCATGATGATAATGGACTGAACCTCTGAACCAGTAAGCCAGCCCCAATTAAATGCTGTCCTTTATAAAAGTTGCTTTGGTCATGGTGCCTCTTCACAGCAATGGATAGCAGTCAGAAGGATATTGTCAAAGAGTTAGGGAATATGCCTTCTGGCCATTACTTCCTTCTTGGAGATGGCAATTCCACTGTCCTTTTGTTTCTCTGAGACGAGCAGGAAAAAAGTATGAATGCAATTTGTGAGGTGTCACATCTGGCTGGGATATGACTGCAGTGGTGGTGGGGTGAGGGTGGATATGAACTTTTAGCCTTGTCCATTATTGTAGCAGAATTAATTACCAGAGAACTTGGAAGTAGTTTTAGCAATGCTTTTGCCCAGGATCCCCCTGAAATTTCTAAGCCCACCTTAGGGGTGTTCCTTTCTCCTAATTCCTTCATTCAACCCTACTATCACCTAACTATTATATTTTTATTTTCACCAGCCATTGGTTAATTATTATATTAGTATTAGATTAACAGATGATTAAAAGTGTGTCTAACTAGAGCATCTATATAAGAATGCTCAACTGAGATAGAAGTTGTGATTGAAAATACTTGAATCTTACTCTCTGTTTTCTAGGCTCTATAGAGCATGTGTCTGACAATACAGAAAGGAAATGTGTTAGGACAGACAAGATATGTTCATTCTGAGATGCCTATATATGTACCAAGGCCACCTTCCCCACGCCAACAAGATTTAGAGAAAAATATCCAAACTCTGGGACTCCTCTCCAACCTCTCTTAAAATGGGATCTTTTTCTTTTCCTCTTGGAAGAAAAAGTTTACTGTCATTAAAACTCTTTCCCTTCCCCACTGTGGAGTTAGCTTTTCTCAGAATAAAATTGTCACCTGTCATTCGATGTGACCAACGACTGCTAAGTTTATCACAACACTAGATTAATTTCCATAAATTGCACCCCCGCCCCAAGCCAGAAGCATCCAAGATTTTTTAGAAGAGATAGCACTGCAGGCACCCGCCTACTACAAGTGGAAATATGTCAGTCTTTCAGTGAGGCACAGGCAGCTGGTGCCTGTCAGTTCAGAGCTGATGGCAGCATGAAGAGAAAAAACTGTCTCCTATGGTGTCAAGGCCTGTGCTTTAGGCTGGATCCTGCCACTAACTAACAAGGGGTATGGCTGTTCACAAGTGACTTTCCATCAATTTCTTCCTTCCAAAAGCAAGACTTTGCATGACCATCCAATGTTTCCTTCTGTCTTCATGCTGTTCCTCATTTTGCCTGGCCTTGAGCTACACCCTAATCCCAGCCCCAGAAGGCCACTGGGTCTAGCTCTCTGTATACATGTATGGAAATAACACATTGGATCCCTAACCTTTTGAAATTAATGCATCCTTTTTCATCTTTTCCAATTCCTCTATCTCATACCTGATTTTTTTCTAATTAAAAGAAACCAGCATATTCTCATTGTACTGATAAATGGGAAGAAAGGAGAATTAATTTATAATGTCAGATTCTTTCAAGTAGTATCATACATGTGGCCAGCCTTCATAGTGTTGAAAATACTTTTCCACATTATAGAACTCATGTATAGATTTT
The DNA here is from genome assembly GCA_028551405.1 of Uromys caudimaculatus. Lineage (NCBI taxonomy): Eukaryota > Metazoa > Chordata > Mammalia > Rodentia > Muridae > Uromys > Uromys caudimaculatus. Next base: position 33,837,525 of record CM052701.1, on the reverse strand, counting down.
ATATCATTGGAAAATATATTTTCACATATACTTACTTGTGTATGTGTATGCATGCACATTTACAGACAGACAGACACTCATGCCACAAGTGTCTGAAGATCAGAGACAACTTGCAGGATCAAACTCAGGTCATCAGTCTTGGTGGCAAGCACCTTGACCCACTGACCCATCTCATAAGCATCCAAAAGGAAGGTCTTACCTAGAAAAAAGCATCACAGTGACTTAAGAGAGCTGAGGCTTTCTCCAAAAGGGCAGTCTTGTAAAGCAGTTCAGAGCAAGGATTCTGGAATCAGATTTGCCTTGGTTCAAAGTATTATCACTTTATGCTTCCAGGAATCTGAATTCCCTCATCTCTAAAACAGGCAGGAGAGCTCAGTCACCAGGCTGCTATGAGAAACCCTTGTCATGATGGGTGTGATGGGCTCAAACTGTCCCAGAACAAGACAGCTGTTAGCACAGGTGTCCCTGATATTGCTATTATGATAATCTCTTCACCATAACTAAGAATGAGAGATGAGTATATATTCAGGTTGAAAATAGAAAACATGGACTGGAGAGATGGCTCAGCAGTTAAGAGCACTGACTGCTCCTCCATAGGTCCTGAGTTCAATTCCCAGCAACTACATGGTGGCTCACAGCTATCCATAATGGGATCTGATGGCCTCTTCTGGTATGTCTGAAGACAGCAACAGTGTACTTGTATATATAAAATAAATCTTAAAAAAAAAAAAAGTACTTGCTGTTAAAAATAAAGGGAAAAGAAAAACAGAAAACATAATACAGAGTACATCACTCTATCTCTAATTCAATAAACCATTTAATGACTCTGGCCATTGTCAGAGTTTCTAGGAGAAACCTATCATAGATCATAAGGTTTGACCAACTGTCAAAGAGTCTATCCTTGTAAGAGTAAGTTGTGTTGCTCTACTCTGCTCCACTAGACCTAAGGAAGTTGTAAGTGATGGATGATGGCTGGAGCATGTGGGCGGGGCTTTGTCATGTTGTTGGTTCCTGTATAGGGCAGAAGTAGGTAAGAAAATACAAGAAGAGCAAGTTGATTTCTGGGACAGGACCACATACAAGGGCCATAGGCCATGGTATAGGAGTCATAGACCATCCTCCACATTGTCTCAAACCAGTAAAGAGACTTATCTGAAGAGTCCAAATGTGAAGTTGGGTCTGACAATGTATTAACAACTTGCCATATTTCACTCAAGAACTTGTTAATCTAATTTAAATGGTTAAGCTATTTATGTGTCACATGGGAACATCCATTTCATCTCCTGCCAAGTACCCCACAAATGCTAGCAGTAACATGATCCTGAATTTCATTATTTACTCTACTATTTATTTCAGAATCACACTTGTCTTTAGGGAAAACATGGGGAAGTTGGCCCAAGTTGAAAAGATTCAAAGTGTAATATGCTCTGTAGCACAGGAAGAAAAATAACTTATTTGGCAGTAGAGTTCTAGGTTCAATGTTGTAGAAAGCAGTCTTTAGGAGAAACAGTTATATCATTTCTGCCCTCTGGAGACCACCCCAATTCCAGTCAGTATAATTAGGCACCATGGCTTTCTTTTTCTTCCTATTCATCACTTTTGAGAAAAACAATTTTTTAAAAGAACATATTAAGTATCTTGTTTTCTTCTGAACTACTTTATCATTTTGAGGAAATGCAGATACTTTGGGGAGTAGTGCAGTGAAAGTCATTAAGTCATAGCCTCAGGAAAAAGCATATGCTCACAAATGATAAAGGGATAGGATCAGACTTCAGGGAGTTCACACACATGAGGCTCAGATGCCTCAGACTGACTGAGTGATGTTTAGGGAAAGGATTTAGTCTGCTCCGTGGTTTTTTGGTTTTTGGTTTGGTTTGGTTTGGTTTTTGGGGGTTTTGGTTTTTTTTTTATCCACAATATGAATCCAAATCAGATAGAACAAATGAGCTGTATGATTCGGGTACCCATTTCTAGATAAAATAACTATTCTAGAACTTAGTGTCTTGAAAGATGTGCTGTCAGGATTCTACTGTTCAGGCAGGATACTGGCCTTAGCTAAAGAACCGATGAAGCAAGACAGATCCACTCCATTTCTTGGGCCTGTGCCTAGAACTATGAGAGATTGGTTAGACTTGCCTAGCTGCTTATTTGTTTCTTTCTGTAGAATCTCACAGCTTTCCAATTCATTCTATGAAGCCATAATTACGCTTATACCTAAATCACACAAAGACCCAACAAAGAAAGAGAACTTCAGACCAATTTCCCTTCTGAATATGGATGCAAAAATACTCAACAAAATTCTCGCAAATTGAATCCAAGAACACACCAAAATGATCATTCACCATGATCAAGTAGGCTTCATCCTAGGGATGCAGGAATGGTTCAATATATGAAAATCCATCAACATAAACCACTACATAAACAAACTCAAAGAAAAAAACACATGATCATCTCATTAGATGGTAAGAAAGCATTTGACAAAATTCAATACAACTTCATGGCAAAAGTCTGGAAAGAGCAGGAATTCAAAGCCCACACCTAAAGATAGTAATTGCAATATACAGCAAACCAGTAGCCATCATCAAACTAAATAGAAACTTGAAGCAATCCCACTAAAATCAGGGACTAAACAAGGCTGCCTGCTCTCTCCCTACATATTCAATATAGTACTTGAAGTCCTAGCCAGAGCAATTAGATAACAAAAAGAGGTCAAAGGGATACAAATTGGAAAGGAAGAAATCAAAATACCACTATTTGCAGATAATACCATAGTATACTTAAGTGACTCCAAAAATTCCACCAGAGAACACCTAAACCTGATAAACAACTTCAGCAAAGTGTCTGGATATAAAATTAACTCAAAGAAATCAGTAGCCATCCTATACTCAAAGGACAAACAGGCTGAGAAAGAAATTAGGGAAATGACACCCTTCACAATAGTCACAAACAATATAAAATACCTTAATGTGACTCTAACCAAGCAAGTGAAAGATCTGTATGACAAGAACTTCAAGTCTCTGAAGAAAGAAATCAAAGAAGATCTCAGAAGGTGGAAAGATCTGCCATGCTCATAGATTGGCAGGATTACTATAGTAAAAATGGCCATCTTGCCGAAAGCAATCTACAGATTTAATGCAATCCCCATCACAATTCCAACTCAATTCTTCATAGAGTTAGAAAGAGCAATTTGCAAATTCATTTGGAATGGCCAAAAACCCAATATATAGAAAACTATTCTCAACAATAAAAGAACTTCCGGGGGAAATCACCATCCCTGACCTTGTATTACAGAGCAATAGTGATTTAAAAACTACATGGTTATTGGTAAAGAGACAGGCAGATAGATCAATGGGATAGAACTGAAGACCCAGAAATGAACCCACACACCTATGGTCACTTGATCTTTGACAAAGGAGCTAAAACCATCCACTGGGAAAAAGACAGCATTTTCAACAAATGGTGCTGGTTCAACTGGCAGTCAGCATGTAGAAGAATGTATATCGATCCATTCTTATCTCCTGTTCAAAGCTCAAGTCCAAGTGGATCAAGGACCTCCACATAAAACCCAGATACACTGAAACTAACACAAGAGAAAGGGGGGAAGAGCCTTGAACACATGGGCACAGGAGAAAATTTCCTGAACAGAACACCAATGGCTTATGCTCTAAGACCAACAATGGACAAATGGGACCTTATAAAATTGCAAAGCTTCTGTAAGGCAAAGGACACTGTCAATAGGACAAAATGGCAACCAATAGATTGGGAAAAGATCTTTACCAATCCTACATCCGATAGAAGGCTAATATTCAATATACAAAAAACCCAGGAAGTTAGACTCAAATAACCCTATTAAAAATGGGATACAGAGCTAAACAAAGAATTCTCAAGTGAGGAGTATTGAATGGCCGAGAAGCATCTAAAGAAATGTTCAACATCCTTAGTCATCAGGGAAATGCAAATCAAAACAACCCTGAGATTCCACCTCACACCAGTCAAAGTAGCTAATGTCAAAATCTCAGGTGACAGCAGATGCTGTGGAGGATGTAGAGAAAGAGGAACACTCCTCCATTGTTGGTGGGATTGCAAGCTGGTATAACCACTCTGGAAATCAGTCTGGTAATTCCTCAGAAAATTGGACATAGTACTACCTGAGGACCCAGCTATACCTCTCCTGGGCATATACCCAAAAGATGCTTCAATGTCTAACAAGGACACATGCTCCACTATGTTCATAGCAGCCTTATTTATAATATCCAGAAGTTATAAAGAACCCAGATGTCCTTCAATAGAGGAATGGATACAGAAAATGTGATACATTTACACAATTTACTCAGCTATTAAAACCAATGAATTCATGAAATTCTTAGGCAAATTGATGGAACTAGAAAATATCATCCTGATTGAGGTAATCCAGTCACAAAAGAACACACATGGTGTGCACTCACTCCTAAGTAGATATTAGCCCAACAGCTCAGAATACCCAAATACAGTTCACAGACCATATGAAACTCAAGAAGAAGGGAGACCAAAATGTGAATGCTTCAGTCCTTCTTAGAAGGAGGAACAAAATACTCACTGGAGGTAGAGGGTGGGAGGGACTTGGGAGGAAGAGAGGAGGAGGAGGGGAAAGAGGTAGGATCAGGCATGGGAGGAGACAGAGATGATCTACAGAGGGTCAGGAATTTGAACAGAGGTGTGTAGCAATGGAGGGTGGGGAACTGGGGGTAGCCACCAGCAAGTCCCAGATTCCAGCAAAGCAAGAGGCTTTCAGGACAGGGATGAGATGAGCTGAAGTGCCCAACAAAGGAGAGGGAGACGCTGTAGAGAGCATATCCAGAGGTTAGGCAAGGCCCCAGGTTGGGGGATGGGGCTACCCACTCATCTCCAAATTTTTAACCCAGAATGGCTCCTGTCTAAAGGAAATACTGGGACAAAGTGTGGAGCAGAGACTGAAGGAAAGGCCATCCAGAGACTGCCCCACCTGGGATCCATCCCATCTGCTGACACCAAACCCAGACACTATTGTGGATGCCAAGAAGTGCTTGCTGACAGGAGCCTGGTATAGCTGTCTCCTGGGAGGCTCTGCCCTTGCCTGAAAAATACAGAGGCGGATGCTCACAGCCAAACATTGACTGATCAGGGGACCCCAATAGAGGAAGAGTGAAGGAGCTGAAGGGGTTTGCAACCCTATTGGAAGAACAAAAGTATCAACCAACCAGACCCCCCAGAGTTCTCAGGGACTAAACCACCAACAAAGGAGTACACATGGAGGGACCCATGGCTCCAGCCAGATATGTAGCAGAGGGTGGCATTGTCTGGCATCAATAGGAGGGGAGGCCCTTGGTCCTGGGAAGGCCCCAGTGTAGGGGAATGCCAGGGTGGTAATGTGGGAGTGGGTGGATGGGAGGGGGAGCATCCTCATAAAACCAGGGGGGGTGGGATAGGGGGGTTCCAGAAGGGAAAGAGGATAACATTTGAAATGAAAATACATAAAATATCCAATTTTTAAAAAAAAGAATGCAAAGCCAGTGTCCTCTGAAGGACTACCTAAGTAGTATGTCCACAGAGTCAACAAAATGTAAAAGAAAGAAATACTTATTGCTTTGTAAATTAAAGAAGGAGAGAGGAAGGATTATGGCAATCAAGCAGAAAAATGGAGTGAAGAATGAGAACATCAGGAAGATAATGAGGCAGAAGGACCTGACAGAGAAAGGCATTCTGGAGGGATGAACCACATCCTATTAGCATGGCATGATGGAACTGCCTCCTGACAAGCAAGAAAGAGGGGAAGTGGTCAGTGTATTCCGATCGGATAAAGGCCGCTCTCTATGAGTCATAACTTCAACGCACAATGGTCAAAAATTGTGCAAAATATAGAAGTTTATAGCATCAACAATGTTAAGTAATTACAAAATGCTCACATAAAATGTTCATGTTTTTTGTTCAGAGATTAAAATAATTATAGAACATTTTTGAAAGACCTAGGCTGCCCCCACTGAATACCTAAAATGCCAATGTAGAAAACCAAATACTATCAAGGACGCACAATTCTTTCATCTGCTGAAATACATCTAGCAAATGCTTGGTCAGAGTGTCACTCAGCTTGGTACCTCCTGATGCGGAACATACACACAGACCCTGTGACCCCAAAATGTCACTCCTAAGCACATACCTACAGAACCGTAATCATGTCTATATAATAGAATGACTACAGCGCTGTTCATAATGTGCTCCAACTGGAAACCATCCAACTGCCCAGCAACAATAAATCACGGTGTATTCACACACTGAGGTAATCTGCAGTGATGAGTATAGACAATGTGTAATTATACAGAAACTACAGGATCATCCTCATAAGCATTAATATTTAAAGCAAAATCAGAACGCCTGAGCCCTACATTTGAGACTAACCTGAATAACAAAATAAAATAATAAATAAGGTAAAATACAATGCACATAAGTTAAACTGTGGGAAGTGACAATTTTAATCACTCTTTGGGGAGGGGACAGGGCACTCAGTGAGACTTCTTCAGTATGATGTAATCTTTCTGAGTTGATACAATGAAAATTTCTAAATCTGGTATAGAGAGTCAGAAACAAACATCTTCAAGAATCCAAAACCAAACAGAAACACAGAACCAAGAGATGCAGTACTGAGCACAGCAAAGTCAAGAGAAGTATCCTGCTCTTCCTGTTCACAAGCTATTCAGGCAGCAAACAGGGATGACCCTGGGCTTCCAGAGGAGGGGTAACACTGCTCACTTATGAAATCCTTGCTTTAAGTCAACTATAAGGAACTGTAAAGAGAGTGCTTACTTCTCATCTTTCCACAGCACATAGCAATGAACTTTACACAAAACAGGCTCCGAGTAAATGCAGGACCAAAGGACAGAAGACTTCAGGATCTCAGGGTTGAAGAGATGGCTCAGCAGTTAAGCATGCTTCCCACCATCCAGAGAACCAGGGGTCACTTCCCTAGTACCCATGGCAGGTGGCCTACAACCATCTGTAATTCCAGCTTCAGGAGACCTGACTCCTGGATTCAACCGTAAACCATAAACCCATATTCAGCTGTATGCAATAACCCACCTTTCCTGGTCACCATACATAGGAAACATGATGAGCTTCTGATTGCTGTGACTCTTCCATCCAAGAGCCCATCCAAGCTCAAACTCAGACTTAGTTCTTTCTTCATTTCCTCCCCATCTCAGTTAATCACTGGAGCTGTGCAGGACATGAGGGGGAAAATGCCTCCAAAGGAATATACTGGAATAGCAGGAGAAGATAAGTGTCTGCTGTGGATGACCACAAAATCCACGTATCTATAAATCTCAGCACTCTGGAGGCTGAGGCAGAGGATCTTAAGTTCAAGATAAGCCTGGAGTACATAGAGAGTTTCAGGCCAGCCTTAGCTAAATAGTAAGACCTTTTCTGAAAAAAAAAAAAATCTCTTTTGGAAATGTTAGTTTCATAGGAATGATGGGTATGGGCTAAAACAGGTGGGTTGGAAAAATTAAAATTGAGGTTCAAATGCTAAAGTAAACATGTTAAATATCTCCATAGGGAGCAATATTAAGGCCCTCTTCCATGATCATTCTGATTATTTTTATACTTGTTATATTTATGTGCATTTATATAGTCATCTGTGAGTTTATGTGCATCACATGTATGCAGGTACCTAAAGAGGCCAGAAGAGAACATTAAACACCCTGGAACTGGAGTTACAGGTAATCATGTGCCATTCAATGTAGATGCTGAAAAGCAAACCAGGGTCCTCTTTAAGAGCAGTAAGTGCCCTTAACTGTGAGCCATCTCTCCATCCCCACAACTCTGATACTTAGGCCTCTTCCTTATACCATTTATTCAATGAGAATCTCTCTCAGTTACTGTTCTCTTGCTGTGAAGAGACACCATCCCCAAGGCAACTTATAAAAGAAAGTATTTTCTTGGAAGTTTGCTTACAGCTTCAGAGAATGAGTCCACACCCATTATTTTAGAGAGTGTGGTGATTGGCAGGCATGGGACTGGAGCAGTAGCTGAGAATTTATATTTGATCGACAAGCAGGAGGCAGAGAGAGGGATGAAGGGAGGGAGTGCACGGGGTGGAGGTGGGAGGAGAATGAAACCTCAAAGCCCACCCACTCCTAATGACACACTTCCTCCAATAAGGCCACACCTCCTAGTCCTCCCCCAAACAGCCTACCAACTAGTAAACAATTATTCAAAATATTAGCTTACAGGGACCATTTATATTCAAACTACCAATGCATCCTTGAAAAGATCCTTTATGAGCTCCCTTCAGAAAGCCAGTATCTGGCCTGGGAAGCTCTACAACTATGTTTGCATATGTCCAAAGACCTGTCCACTTCAACTTTTGCTCTGACATGGCACATGGCCTCTTGAGTTCATCCTTATATGCGGCTTATACTATGAGCGGCTAGATGGCTCTACAATGGAATATTGGACAAGTCAGGCCCTATCTCCACCTTCCATTCCAGCACAAATCAGACACTGGAAGAGAATGTGAGTCTCATTAAGAAAACTCCACTTCCTAAAGAGCCATTCAGTCTCCAGATTTTCAGATCAGTGTTTAGAAGATCTAAGCCTCAGCTGATTTGGAAGTGAAGACACTCCTGCCCACCCCTCCTGCCCACCCCCTCATTAGAATTTTACCCAAACACGGCTGTTATTACTAATTCCATAATGACAGTAGAGCATTGAAGTAAAATTGTAACAGTTTCTCAGTTAATCATTAAAATGAGCCTATCAGGGTGAAGAGATCTTCCACTGTTTGGGTGCTGTGTAATTTCAGATAATAAGCGAGATGAGGAAAAGGATTCTTAATGCATTATAACTCTGTAGAGGGCACTGAGCTGTTTTGAAAGGCCTGAGAGAGTCCAAAACAAAATAAAGCAAAACAAAACCCAGCTCCAAGCAAGCCCATTTAGATTTGGTTTCCAGAGGAAAGAGCCTCAGGGCCAAAGATGTAGGAGAGTAGATGCTCCTTGAGAAGTACTGTATGGGAGAAAGAAAGCTCGCAGGACCACTTTGGGGCTTAAGATGCCAAGCACTTTAAGGCCCCAAGCTTGAATCAAAAGAAAAAGCTCTGTCCCGGGAACACCTGTTCAACAGTATTGCCTGGTCCTAATGGGGACTGGCTACGTTCCTCTGTGTGCATCTCAGGAGTGAGTTCATACGGCTTCTCAATAAAGCATTCACTAGGAAACAGCCTAGGTGGTTTTTAATGGAGCTAAAAATTTAAATCTGGTTCATTTGTAAATAATTTTAAAATGTACACAATTTTCCAAAATGAGAAGAATCTTCTACAAAACAGAAGTAGTTTTGTAGACCTGGGACCCTGGAGTGACAGCCACAAAACTCCATGAAGAATAGCTTTGTTCTTAGAGAATTCAGGGGAGTCTTAGGAAGGGGTCCTGGAGATCATCTCCCTGGCAGGTTCATCTGTTTGTCTTCATGCTCCATGAACAGGAAAATAAGATCATTTCATTGGGCGGCCCCTGCTTCCTTCTCATTTCCTTTTTCCTTCCTAGTCCTTTTCAGCATCTCTCTAGAAGTTATGAACCCAGGGGTCCATGGAAGTTGTGTGGACATTAGATCAGTTTGTTATAAAAGTTCTGAAAAACATGGGAGTTGGTATATATAAGAGTGGCTCAAAATAAGGTGGCCTTTCTCAGTTCTACCACTGTGCAGCAGTTGGATTCTAAGATGTTCCAACTCCAGTTGTGTTGGTGGTTTGCTAGTTTCTATTTTTTTTTTTTTTTTTTTTTTTTTACAAAAAAATTTCCATTGGATTTTCCCTGGATCCGTTTAATTTTAAAGGTTCCCAAGTGCCAGCATTGGCATTGGTGACATGAAAATGCATTTGTATTTGGAAAGTTTATTTTCTTTTTTTTTTTTTTTCTTCCTCCTTTTTTATTTTTGATACTTTATATACATTTCCAATGTTTCCCCTTTTCTGAGTATCCTCTTTGGATACCCCCATCCCCTCCCCAACCTGCCTCTAGGAGGGAATTCCACCTCCCACCCCCCTCCCGACCACCCATCCCCATATTCCCGCCTTGACATTCCCCTTTACTGAGGCCTCTAACATCCTCAGGCCCAAAGGCCTTTCCTCTCCCCCTGATGGCCATCGAGGTCATCCTCTGCCACATATGTGGTGGTTTGCTAGTTTCTTGTTATTCTTGCTTTTCTGTTAATCCCAACTTCTCTCAGACTTCTGAAATTTCTTTGGTTAGCAAACAGAGCTGAACTATCTGCTGATGAGTCAAAACCTCACGGCTCAGACTTCTCCCTTCATCTTGGATTATCATACTATTTTTGTTTTGTCTTATAGCTGATTTCTTATAACCAGACATGGATGTAGGCAGGGAGTTGGGAATGATAGCATGTGTGCCCATTTCATCCACAATGGGGAATTACAATCCAAAAATGAGATGCAAGATCAAGTTCTATCTGGCCATCAGTGACTGATTGTTTCCTATAACCCACAGCAATGCCTCCACCATTGCTGCTCCCTTGTGGCTCTTTCCATTGAGATGGGATATATTTTTTCTCCCTTGTGGTGGGGCTTGTCACAATATAAAAAATGAAGATATGCGACTTCTGAAGTTGTGGAAGGTCAGTCAGTCTTCATGTCAGACACTGGCTTAAATAGTAATTGTTAATTTTAGTGTTGGTATAATATATTTTATATGGCTTTGATAGCATGCCATTTTATTTTTTTCTCAGTTAGTTAATTTGTTCCCAAAGACTTGATTGTATGACAAATTTTTTAATACAAACTCAATATGTCTGTACTAGTTAGGTCCAACTAAACCATCAATTTGATCTTGGTGTAAGAGAAGGAAATTACTTTTAGTTAGTCTCCCATATATTCATGAATATGGTAATGTAACACACAATTCATTCAAATAGACATTATGCTCAGTATTACTAGTCTAACCCTACTACATAGATTTTCATCTTGGTCTCACTTGTAGAAGGTAAACACTGAATATTGATTTAACATTAAACAAGTCTTATTGGCATTGTTGGTAAAAATACAATTCTTGAATAAAGATGACTGAATTCACAGTAGCCAGCTCTGAAAATGGTTGTTCCCAGTTTTTAGAGACTTCTTGGCATAAAATAAACCACAAGCCATATTTATAAGGTTTGGCTGTGTAACAAAACACCTTCAAAGTTACTAGCTGAAAACTTTAACAGTCTCATTTAATTGGTGACTCTGTGGTCCATGTGGGCAGTTCTGCACTGGCCTTGCTTTATGTGTATTGGGAGCTGTCCCATGGCTATGGGAAGTTGACAGGTCGACTTGCAGCTCAGTGGTCTACCATGACCTTTTCCATTTGTGTAACAGTTCTCAGAGTGTCTGTCAAGAAAGCAAGACCAACTATTAACCTTGTTTCTGTTCCTGGATCCCCCACCTCCTACCAAGTTATCCCAGAAGAGGTAACATTAAAGCCCCCAGATTCTATATGCAGAGCAGGAAAGAAACCCCACTTTTCATGCCTTAGCTAGAATCTCATTAGACAAAGAAAATCACTCAGCTAAGCCATGCTTTAAAGTATAGAAGTGAGAGTCTATCTCTTGGTGAGGAATATTGCAAAAGTGTATTTTCAAAAACAGCGTGAAAGTTCATCTTCTTGGTCCTTTTGATGGATTGAGAATCTCATGGAAGACACACCTCTAGGCATGTCTGAGAGAGGATTAATTGAGGAAGACAGAACCATCCTGCACATGGGTGGCACCATCCCACAGGCTGGCACTCTGTACTGATTAAGAAGGAAAAGAATAGGACACCAGCTAAGTGGCAGCATTTCCCTCTCTCTGCATCCTGGATTCACCGAAGCATGGCAAGTGTCAGCCATATGCTTCGGTAGCCATGAACTGTGTGATGCACCCCCCTTGCCCACCACCCCCACGATGGACAGTACTCTCCTACTGTATGAGCCATGAGAAATCATTCCTTAAGTTGCTATTTGGTCACAACTATAGAAAATAACTATAGTTATATGCAGAAGGCAAGAATCTGAGGCCCCTTTGCAACTATTGGGAGTTACTCACAGCCATACTATAAGCTGTAGCCAGAACTCAGAGAAGAGCAGCTTTCCTTCATTTACCAGGAGCAGCCAAGAGAACCAACCTGCACCCAGATCGGCTCACTAACAAACATGCTATTTCCTAAGAAAAGGTCAGAATATTTACTTATGGACACTTAGCTCTGAGAGCCAGAACATAATATGGTTTAGACCCAGAATGATACCGATGCCAATATAGTAGCTGTGATATGATGATCATGAAAGTCAGGACAAGGACCATAAGAAAGAGGGTTCCGGATATTTCAGCTCCAAAGCTTTTGCTATGCTCTGGGGAAAGTCAATGCAGGGGGAAAGGTTAGTTAACCTTTTCTCCCATGATGAGCTTGATGAGGACAAATGGCCTGTTCCCTCACACCCTCTCTGCAGCCTGGTTAATCTGCTAAACCCAACTGGATCTGTAAAGAGAACCCCTATATATTCATTTAACCCACTAAGAATGAATGACAAGTGACAGCATCATTTCTCTGGCCTGACAGGTTTCATGAAAAGATCTGAAATGCTTTGAAAAGGCCAGAAGCCTTTATGGTTCACTGGATTAGTATTTGTTTATCTCTTAAAACAAACCTTAGCTGTTCCTGCCTCCAACCAAAGTTTTGGGAAAATCAAATCTCCCTTCATTACATAGCAGAGAAAGACACAGTATATGGGGACACAAGAATATGTGTATGAATGCACACACACAAACACACATACATATACATACACACATACACACATGTATGCACACACATACACACACAGGGCAGAGGAAATCAGCATGTTTCCTTGTCTTACAGGTAAAAGAGAGGAGATCTATTTGGTAGTGATGTGGAGGACAGTAGAGGCACTGTCTATGGTCTCTGTTATGGTGACATTGGAAGCTGTAAGAGAAACAGCAGTTAAAGAGAAACCTGTTTAAAAATATCCAGGCTTAGCCACTTCTTTCTGAATAATCCTGAAAGAATGACCTTACATTACCCCACCTTATAGTCCTCTGTTGTGGAGTTGGTCTAATGCTACTTATGTTAATGGGGTCCCCAAAATTTCTCAAGATTCTGCATGTCTGCACATAAGACACTGATAGTCCCTGCCCTCAGTTGGTTTTGATTGGTAAATAAAGTTGTCAGCAGTCAATGGCTGGGCAGGGAGACAGAGGTGGGACTTTTAGGATTCCCAGGCTAGAAAGGAAGGAAGGATAGAAAGGAGAGAGCCACCATTCTGGGAGAGGAGAGGCAGCCATGCCTGAGAAGTGCAGATAGAGAAATAGCCAACATGTAAGAGCCAGAGAAGAGCAGCCCCAGCTGCTGGGTCTAGGGCAACAACGATGGAATATAGGTTTTAATAAGTAATAACTCAGGAATATCAGAGGAGAGGAGTTAGCCATGTGGAGATCTGGGAGGGGCACAGCCATTGAACTGTTTAAGGCATATTAAAATATAAGGTTCTCTCTCTCTCTTTCTCTCTCTCTCTCTCTCTCTCTCACTCTCTCTCTCTCTCTCTTTCTCTCTCTCTCTCTCTGTGTGTGTGTGTGTGTGTGTGTGCGTGTGTGTGTGTGTGTGTGTGTGTGTGTCTTTCATTCAGGAATCCAGAACATTGGTGCGGGTAGTAAGGAATATATGCTGCTGTTGGGTCAATATGAGTAGAAACTAATTGACAACTGCAAAAATCCTCATCTGTTAAAACAAAATGATAGCAAAGTTCAAAGGTTCTTGAGAAGATTACATGAATTTTCCTTAGTGCCCTTAACTGCACTTGTCCTAGGCTAAGTACTGCTGTAGAAGTGTGAAGACCTGGCTGGAATGTAGCTGCCAAGAAGTAGTCTTGTTTCACTCTGGGCTATTCTGGGGCCTAAGAGACAAGGTCTAGCCAAAGACCATGTTCCCTCTTCATGCTCTAGCACAAAGCCTTTGCCCACCTTGAGTGGCCATGCTCTACAATCTCTGAGATTTTTCTTCTGTATCAAAGACCTTACAATGAGAGTGGGAGAAAGGCAAAGCAGGTATAGAGAGCATCCAGGCCATATCTTAGAAGAAGAAGAAACATAGTGCCAGTGGACAATTCTGTGATGATGGCAAAGATCATTTTGCTGCTACTTGTAAATATTCCTTGATCTAACTGCCTAGAAATAAGATACTGAGTATGTAAAGATGGATGAAATGTGGAACCATCAAGAACCATCATGATTCACATGTGTAAGGAGTGTTGATTTCAATTTTGAACCCTCTTGTAGACTGTTGACTAACTGAAGTTGGCAGCAGAGTGTATAAAGATGAGCACTTCACTTGCCTACACTTCTTATAGCATACCAGCTTGGGCTATCCAAATGCCTCCACATCACTTCAGTGCTCCAATGGAAAGCAAGAGCAGCTAGTAAGTTAGGAAATATATTGCCTTATGACCTAGTCTTAGAAGGAACACATCATCTCTGCTACCACATTTTGTTGGTTACCAATGACATCTAAGCTTGCAAAATTGCAAAAGGAAAAACATAGATTATACATCTTGATTGGTGAATTTCAAAGTCACATTAGAGATGAGCATGTGGGCATTATTATAGCCATACAATCAGCCATAGAGGCTACCCCAGGGCTACTGAGCCAGAAGATATTCACATTATATAAATGACTATTAATAAATAAATATATTATATAAATAAATTTGATAGTTACGTTTATTTAAACCTTCTTTCATTAATGCCCTTGGGATGTCAGAACACCATAGAATGGATAGCTTAAATAACAGAAATTTATTTCTCACAATCCCACCCCCTTCACTAAGTGATAGTCAAGCCACCATCTTGGTGTTCTCTAATGAGAAAATCTCACTTCTGTCTGAGTTGTTGGTAGGATCACCTTAAACATAATGATTCCATCAAACCATCTCTTCAGGGCAATCTAGAATTTTTTCCCAGAACACACTGTAAAACTCTTTCATCCTCTACCTGTCACCCAGTTCCAAGATGGCCTGTATGTTTTTACATACTTCTCACAGCAACGTCCCACTTCACAGTAACAAAACTGTATCATTCTGCTCAGACAGCCATAACAATATCCCAGGCTATATAGTTAAGCAATGGAATTTTATTTCCAATAGTTCTGGAGGCTGAGGTGGCAAAGACCAAGGTGCTAATATGTGTCTAGTAAATTTTTATTCAGATTTATAGGTGGCTCCCTACTTGTTATATGCTCTCAAGGTCTCTCTTCTGAGGGGAGGAATGAAGAGAAAGAGACAGGAGAAAGGAGAGGGGAAAGGAAAGATAGGGGGAGGCCAAATAGAGGAGAGAAAGAGGGAGAAGAGAAAAAGGGTGGGGAAGCAGAGAGAGAGCAATCTCTCTCATTGTCTTTTCTCATAAAGGCTTTAATTTTACCAGATTGATGTCCAACCCTCATGATCTCCTTCCACCTCACTTTCTTTCTTAGATAAGCCATGTCTTCAAGAACACTGTAGTGTCCGTATATGAATCTGAGGAGAGAACAACATTAGGTCCACAGCCAATTTGTATTTAGGTAAGTAAATAATTTGCTCTACCTACATAATATTTCTCTTCCTTTATACCAGTTTCCCAAAGGACAATCCCAATATTATACCAACACGTGTGTGTGTGTGTGTGTGTGTGTGTGTGTGTGTGTGTGTGTGTGTGTGTTCATGCATGTATCTGTGTCTGTGTGCATGTGTGTTACTATAGGATGGAGACATATTCTTTGAAACATAAATTCTAGATATGTTGACAAAACTGAATTGTGAGTAAAATTTTATGTAAGAAAAGAGACTACATTGAATTTTATACACAAGAACAATACTGAGAGCTTATAAGACTAAAAGGAAACCATAAGTTTCAGATTCCCACATAATAATCAGTCACCTCCAGGCCCCTGAGTCTCCTGGGAGCCTTGTGCAGGTACCTGACTCACAGGAGCATAGGCAGTACTAGAGTTGTTTAAAGCCACCGACTGTGGGGTAGTAGAAAATTCACCCACCCTCTTGCTCCTTCTGGGTGAATTCTTCACATGGGGAAGGTATTCCAAAAGATGGACTGTTGCAATGGTCATAGCATGCTTTGTATCCTTCTAACTGGACACAGAACATTTCTCTCCATGGACTAATCCTAAAACTAAGTTGATTTTCTTTAGAAAAGGACCATGTCATTCAAATCCAACTATCTTATTTTGAACTGAAAACCTTTCCATGCTCAGTGAGTGTGTGTGTTGTGTGTCTCTGTGTGTTTCTCTGTGTGTCTATGTGTTTGTATGTGACACCATTTCCTGAGAACCATCCTATGTGTTTTTCCATCTGAGACTTTTCGCCTCCTACTGAACTTTCAGAATCAGACAAGACACTGTTGATAGAAAACATTTACAATATGAGCTCTGATCTCCTACTTGGTAAACTTCTGTAATGTTTCTATTGAATAACAAGAAAAGCATTCAGTGGGCTGGATTCAGAATCCTAAACAGCTGCCATATTATACCCTCACACTGCTCCATTCCACCCATCGCTCTCCATGGACCCAGGAGAATGCTTCAGCAGATTAGGTATGTCTCCTCATTATCAGCTGATCAATAAATCACTTTTCCAGGTACATTTTATGGTTGCCCAATATACCAGCATAATAAAAGCTTGACTTAGATAATGTTCCTTTTTATTAGCAGAGATGAATTACCTCATGGGGCCAACAGATACACAAATACATTGTGCCCTTCCACTAAGTGGAAGGCTTTTTTCAATCGGTTTCTGACAAATGCAGAACTCAAAGACAAAAGAGCAGTATTCGGGACTGTCTAACGTTAATGCTGTAGGTTCTTTGACGGAGTTCACTCTTGCTCATCATTTAGCAATAAAATAAAAAATGTCATGATTTCCATAGCAATCCTGGCAAGCCATCAGAGTAATCTGAAACATAAATTCTAAACTTTGAAGGTTGATCCAGAGCCCAGAAGAGGATCCTTTCTTCAGAGAATGTTCATTCAAGAATATATATATATATAGTTTTGCTCCCACCGGACTCAGAATGCTGCTAAAATTGCACATTGTACCAATAAATGCATGTGATAATACTAGCATCGGAGTTGACTGTAAAAGGAATGACTGAGGGAATATTCAGAGGCAGAGTGGTAGCATGTACCTGTGGCTTTGACAACTCCTGTTTCCTTCTTAGGTTTAATTAAAATTTATCATAAAATGATTAACTGCTTACTGCCTCGAAGGGATGATATCCTGGTATTCTCACTTTCTGAGGTTCATGGAATAAAACCAGGACATGTGGGTGGTAGGTCTTTGTTCTTTAAGATTAAAACATGGATCTTTGTGATTGTTTGGTTGGTTGGTTGGTTTTGGTTTTGGTTTTGGTTTTGGTTTTTGATGTGTTTATAAAAAGAGAAAGAGGGGGGGATATATTTTATGGATGTGTAGTGAGGTGTGGGGGAAGGGGTGCTTTAGTGGGCCCATGTTGGTGGCTCGAGTAGTGGCTATGCAGGAGCCTATCCTAGTTATGGGCCAGCAAGAAACGCTTGCTGGGAAATGGGACTGGACTAAGAGATGGCCTCACTTAAAATATATGAAAAAAGAAAGAACTCAGATTGCTAGCCACCCTACCAACTATTACCTAGAGAAGGAAGGGCAATGGCACACACAAGAAAGAAAACTATGCTCCCCAGAAAGCAAGCAAAAGACTTACTAGCCCAAATGCACGGATAAACTCATTTAGGGGATAAAAAGCTTGTCCAAGCAGTTAAGAGACCTAAAGTGTATATATAATAAGACTCAGGTTTGGGGCCAGAAAGATAGTAGAACAGTGTAAGATACTCCAGCAAGTGAATGCTTATGCAGCCAAGAGTAAACAGGGCAAAAGACCTAGGGGAGAACAGCCTGGAGTATATTAAGAGGTCGATTTTACAGAAGTTAAGCCAGGAAAATATGGTTACAAATACTTTCTAGTGTTTGTGGATGTTATCTCTGGATGGGTTGAAGCATTCCCCACCAAGCTGGAAACAGCTACCATGGTATCCAAGAAGATATTAAGAGAAATTTTCCTGAGGTTCAGAGTGCCTAAGGTAATTGGATCGGACAGTGGTCCTGTTTTTGTCTCTAAGCTAAGTCGGGGATTGGCAGAGATATTGGGGACTAATTGGAAGCTCCATTGTGTGTACCTTCCCCAGAGTTCAGGGCAGGTAGAGAGAATGAACAGAACCCCAAAAAGAGACCTTAACTAAATTGACCTTGGAGGCTGGCTTGGACTGGGTGGTGCCCCTCCCCTTGGCCCTGTTCTGAGCCTGGAATGCCTCCTACCTTTTTAAGCTGATTCCTTTTGAGATCTTGTGTGGTACCCCAACTCCCTTGGTATCCACTGGGCCCTCAAGATATGTCGCAGCATGAGATTTGACCCAAACTGTCTGCCTTAAATGCTCCAGGGATGCCAGAGACCCCTCACTGCTCCCAGACTGGTGACTGGATCTACGTAAGGAGGCATCAGGCACAGTCACTGGAACCCCAATGAAAGGGACTGTTCCTGGCACTGCTAGCTACTCCCATAGTCCTCAAGGTCAACAGTATTGTAGCCTGGGTGCATGCTTCCCATGTGAAACCTGCAGACATCCTACTCCCCAGAGACCCCTACTGGACAGTAAAGAAGATGGACAATCTCAAGCTCAAGATCGCTCGAACTTGATCATGACTGCCTGGTGGTACCTTTGGATTCTGGTTCCTTCCCCCATCCTATGTGCCTATCCGCCAAACCTGTTACAGCACTCACTGTCTCCCTTCTGTTGGGGTTTGGGGTGGCTGGGGCAGCCACCAGGACCTCTACTTTGGTCTTACAAAGGAAAAATTATGACAGTCTGAAGACAGCCATTGATTTAGATATAGAGAGAATAGAAGCTTCCACCAGTCATCTTAAAGAATCACTGACTTCATTATCAGAAGTAGTCCTACAGAATAGGAGGGGATTAGACTTAACTTTTCCTCCAGCAAGGAGGGCTATGTGCTGCCTTAGCTGAAGAGTGTTGTTTTTATATAGACCATTCTGGGGTTGTTAAAGATTCAGTGGCCAAGGTGAGAAAAGGATTAGCCAAGTGGAAGAGAGAGAAAGAACAGAGTCAGGGTTGTTTTGAATCTTGGTTTAACTCCTCCCCATGGTTAACCACCCTCATATCCACCCTGTTAGGACCTCTAATTGTTCTCCTGCTATTGTTGACTTTTGGTCCCTGCATTTTGAACCGCTTGGTTGCTTTTGTTAAGGAACACATGAGTACAGTACAGCTAATGATCTTAAAGCAGAAATACAGAGAACTAGATACAGAAGACCAGGAGTATGAGCTATCAGAATACCAGCAATAGCTTCAGGATTGAAGCATCCACAAAGAATAGGGGGGAATGAAGAGGTCAGCTCAGGAACTTTGGAAAATTCCACCAGCTCCCCAAGCATGTAGACACCCCTCCCCTCCTGGAAAAGACAGGTTAGAGAGCACACAGGCTGGAAGGGAGGGGCTGATTAAGCCCCTACTACCTTATTCCCTAAAGGCCAATCAGTTTAAAAGTCACACTGTTCTACCAATCACACTGTGCCTAAAAGCTGTTGCTCTAAAATCTGTATAAAAGCTCAATGAATGAGCTGCATGTGGCCATTCTCTCCCTCCTTTGTGTGCAGGGCGACCCCAGCATGCTGGAACAATACATTCCTCTTGCTTTTTGCATCGATTCCCAACTCCATGGTGTTCACTCAGGGGTCTCCGATAAGCTAAGTTTCCTCAGAGTCTTACAATAGCAATGCTTTCCTTATGTGTGGGGGTGGGGGGGAAGAACCAAGTACAATTATCAGTTTATCGGTGTATATTAAAACTAAATGCTGTAGCTCCCTCCTCCCAGCTGTTTATAGCCTGAGACTATTTATCTACAGAGGTCTCCTACAGACTTGTCAGCCACTCCCCTTGTGCTATCCAGAACAAACACAATGAGGTTGTGGGTTGCCGTGGTAATACGTGCTCCTTCATCAGGATTTGTACACTGTACCTGATCCCAGTTTTTCTGTACTTGAATCAGTCTTCTCTTTATTCCCTCATTGCCCCTTACATAGGTGTCAGAGACAAGGCATATAGGTCACCCCCAGCCCCCACTTCCAATTATCATTAACATGAATTCGGGGTTAGGTTTAGAGAGCATCAACTCTAGGAACATACATTTCAATCATCTCTGGGTGAAGGGTTTTCCTGGAAGAAGACCCACAAATTGAATGTGAAATAATGCTTTTGTTGAAAATAGAGACTGGCATCCCAGATATAAACAACCAGGCAGGAGGCAGGAGAACTGGGAAGCTGTATGCCCTGGTGTTCTTGGGATTCCACTTTATCTGTATTTGGTTGCAGGCAGAGGAAAGCCAAATGGAGAGACACCAGTCAGGTCATAAAGGATTGGGGAGCTTGGGCATTAGTAACATGAAGACTAGGTTTTGAGACGGGTCTTGGTCAAGCTTCTGACTTGGACAGAGCATTTAGACTTCAGCATTCAGTGAAGAACACACAACAGGTATAGCTACAGTGAGAAAGACAGGAGGCAGGTCTTGAACTGTGGCCATTCTGAGACCCTTTCTCTGCTCTTGAGGTCAGCCGAGGCAAGGTCAAACAACGTAGCTCTTTTCCCATCTCAAGGACTAGACATTATTTTGAAGAAGCAACTATTCTTGTAGAATATAGACGTTTATTCTCTTCTCTTTGTCCCTTTCCCATCCTCCTGGCCAAGGGCACAGTGGGAGGACGATGGCAATTGTGAACAAAGCAAATAGAGTACCGCCATCTCTCTCTTAGCATCACCATTTCCAAAGACAGTCCTCCCTCAGGACTCAGAGTCCTGCTGGCCTTGAACCAGCAAGGGGAGGACAAATAGCAAATGACTGCACTTGCCAACAAATTGCTTCTCGTCAATGGGAAATAAAAACAGGCCACTTTATTCCCTGATGACAACAGAAAAAGTTCCCAAAGCATGGGCATTTGGTCTTTTCCAGACCAACAAAGCACACTGTGAGCCCACTTGAGAGCCAGGCATTCAAGGTGCATTCAAGGTCACTGCAGATGTGAGGGAAAGAAAGACCCAAGCCCTGTAATGTTTTATAAACACCAGAAACTGCTTCCTTAATAGGGATTGCTTCCTGGTTCTTTGAAAATAATAGAATGTTTCAGAAGAGATATTCATGAAATTGAAATGACTCAAAGTAGATGAGAACAATGCTGGCAAGAACTCACAGATCCTCTGAGCCCAGGTTGCGGTTCTCGATGGCAAATGGAGCCTAATTGGTTTGCCAGCTCTATCAAAAGTGCAGACAAGGAAATACACTTGCCTGGGAGCAAAAGGAATTTAATTTGGACAGAGGGAAATTTTTGCTGATAGGAAAGGTTATTAGGAACTGCAGAGGATTATGAAGGGGGAAAAAAGATCTGCAAATTTGTTCTTTCGAAAATATGTACGGAACACTCACAATGTGATAAACGCTACTCCATGCTAAGAGGATTGATTAGTGGGTAAAGTTAAGATCCCTAAGTAAGTGGGGCTTAGATTCCAGCCTTGAGGCAAGAGGGACAGCAAATAGATGGAGCTTGAGCAAGGCGGAGCTAAGAAGAACTTGGCCCCCAAATGTGTTTAATGCAGGGTGGGTCAGTGCAGTATATTGAGGTGCAGTGAGGGTACCGTGCAATATGGAGCAGTGCAGCACAAGTTCAATGAAGCCTAGGCTGCGAATTGTGAGTGAAATGCAAGCGGGCTCAATGCAATGTGGAGATAGTATAGTGTGCATACAGTTCTTCGTAAGTACAACGTAATGCAGGCCTGCACACTATGGATGCAGTGCATTGTGGATATAAAGAATCCAGGGTGGAATGAAGTGCAAGTCAATCCAGTGTTGGTACAGGTGGTGTTTTATGCGTATAATGCAGCGTAAGTGTGCATCAGCGCAATGTGGATCAGTGTTGCTCAAGTCAGCAGAGTATGGATACAGCGAATTATGTGTGGATTAGCGCAGTGTGAGTACAATGGAGTGTTGGTCAGTGACCTGTGAGCACAATGCAGTGTGAGTATGCTGCATTGGAGGTAGGTGCAGAATATGTGTAATGCAATGTTATTGTAGTAAAAAGTACAATGCGATAGGTTTATGAGGCATGATGGGCGTAGGCCTGTGTGGGCATGGTGTATTCCAGACGTGGTACAATTTGAGTATAATGTAGTGTGATTACTGCACATTGGGCATGCGGCTCCGGGTGAGTAGAGCCCCCTGCGGTCATTGAACAGTGAGGATACAGCAGAACGTGGGGTAGTGCCGTAAAGGCACACTGTAAAGGAGGTTGCAGACTTCAACAAGAGAGGGATACGAAGAGGCTCACAGTCATACTATGAACATCCCTGCACCCTGGAGAGAAAACAGTCATGGGGGAGGTGTGAGGAGAAAATTGACTGAGGGAAGTGTCAAGAACAGTGCCACCTTTAGGAGGATGCAAAACAAGAAATAATGAGACCCCAGTAAATATCCAGAGGCATAGGATTTAGTGGCCGTCTGAATGGAACCTTGAAGAGTGGAGTTTTTAAACTTCAACAAGCTCTGAATTGGGGTGACTGGAGCTGACAGAGAACAATGAACACACAAAGGTGAGAGCAACAAGGAGAGAGTACAAACCCAAGTTTGCTTTCTGTCCTAAGTGTTTCCTGGGATGTTTGAGAAGTCAGACTGTGCACTTAGCTGTGCCTCTAGGAGAGATTTCCTTAGGGAACCATCGGTATATGCTCTGTTGTGACCCTGGATCATGTGACACAAGTCTGAGGAAGGCTCTGGAATCTGGGCCAACTTAACCCCAGGACAGAGCCTGATTTATGTACAGGTTAAAACCCTTCACAAGTAGAGCTTTTAAACCATTGCTTTCTATATGATTCAAAGCTTGGGACTGAAGAGATAGTTCAGTAGGTCTGTGCACTTGCTTGTGCAGAAGACCTAAGTTTGATTCCCAGCACCCACATGGACTGTCTCACAAATGCTTGTATTTCCAGCTCTAGGGGATCCAATACTCTCTTCTGGTTCCATGAACACCCACACTCAAGTGCACAAATGCACACATGTGCACATAATTAAAAACAAAATAAATCTTCAGAAAAAATTATCCTAGGTCTGATTGTTCCTAGCAGTTAAATTTCAGAATAACTAGGGTCTTTCATGAGCTTGAAGAGAAAGCAAACTGTGGCCAGAACAACTTAGCCACATCTTTGCTAATCTGCCCAGAAAGTGGTTGAATTAAACCTTTTGATATCCAAGCTGTCAAAACCAGAAGCCTGGTTTTAGTGCCCTGTAAATTCTCCAATTTCCATTCCCTGGTCCTCCGGGTAATATGATTTATACTGCAGATGCCCTGTTTTGTGGTCCCCATGAAACAAAGACAGTCCCTACAAGACCAAGTATTTTAGCTGATTGAAGGAAAATAACCATGGCCACAGCTAGAATTCAACCATTTATGCTTCAGGGAGAGAGCAGAACAAGGTCAGTTCCTAACAGTGTCTCCAAGGACAGTCAAGATAAATTGTCCACCCCACCCTCTTACCACAGCTCAGCCATCTGTGATTAACATCCCTTGCTTCTTGATGTTAATGGCAAGGGAACATCACATGTTTATAATTATAAACATAATTATATCCTTCATAGACCAGTAGGGGCCTAGGAAATAGGGACCTAGGAGGAGCTATTGCTCCCCTTTCATATGTACCATCTCACCCTAGCTACTCAATCCACTCATAAGATTCTGTTTTCATAGTAAGCTGGACACACACACACACACACACACACACACACACACACACACACACCCCAAAAATTGACAAAGAGAAGGTACACTAGAGAATATTTTATCCCAATCCAATGTGGTGATCAGAGTCTCAATAAAACAGCACAGGGATCAGTAAACTGTTTCTATAAAAGGTTAAAGAGCAAACTCTTTAGACTTTGGAGGCCATAAAATCTGGTCTATCCTATGCTACTCTGCCATTTTAGAAGGAAAGCAGCCCTAGACAGCTAAATGATTTGATAGTACTATTGTGGGGGGATCAACTGAATCTTATGTCCTATCAGTGGAATGCCCAAGGTGATTGGCACAGGGTCCTATTTGCTTCTCCACCACACTTGGGTTGAGGCTTCCTTCAGCTACTTCCTGCTGACCAAGGAAACCAACACACTTCATGACTGATGAAACCTTCATGGTGTGCCTATATGGGCGTGGCTATGTGCCTGCAAAAGTTTACTTTTGAAAAACAGGTCATAGGCTGTATGTAGTGGCATAGGCAATGTATGGTGGACATATGGTAATTGACTAACCATTAGTCTGATATAGTAAAAGATTGAGAGTAAGATACGGAAGGCAGCACATCTTTTGGTGACAACTCAGGCATGAAAGCCAGATTACTATAGCATCATGAATACGTGTATATGTTCATATGTACCCACAGATAAAATGGGTGTGTGCATACCGATAAGTTTAAATAGGTGGATGTTCAAGCATGTACACATATTTGCATTCATAAATATGTGTGCACACATAGTACACATTCCCTTCAGGATTTCTGCTCTTATGTAGAAGATTAGATATGCTGAGTGAGTTCTCTGTTGAAGGCAATTCTGAATAAAGGAATGTATCTATGTCTTGAAGAAAATAAAAAGTGAAGAGAGATGCTTTACTTTAGGTTTCCATCAGCCATGAAGTGTATTGCTTTCCTTGATCGGCAGGAAGGAGCTAAAGGGAAGCAGAGAACAGAACCTCAGTTCTGGTGGAAAACAAATAGGAGTCCATACTGTGTGGATTGCATGCCAGTCATCTTGGGTATTCCACTCAAAGAAAACAAGATTCTGTTGTTCCTTCCATGACAGTTTTATCACAAAGAATTTAGCACAGTAGCAGCAGAAGAGTTCATGTTAGGAGACAGGAGACTGTAGGCCATGACTGTTTTCTCTAGCCAAGGCCAGGTCCCACAAGACAGCTTTGACTCCAGATTTCTAACAAGGACTGATGAGAGAGAGAGAGAGAGAGAGAGAGAGAGAGAGAGAGAGAGAGAGAGAGAGAGAGAGAGAAACTGCATATATATCTGTACTGGCTAGTTTTATGTCAATTTGACACAAGTGAATGCCATTTGAGAAAAGAAACCTCAACTAAGAAAATGTTTCCATATATTAGGTAAGCCTATGGGGAATTTTCTTAATTGGTGATTGAAGAGAGAAGGCCATGCCAATTGTGGACACCTCTGAGCTGGTGGTCTTGAGTTTTATAAGAAATTCAATGAGTAAACTATTGGAGTAAGCAGCACTCCTCTATGGTCTATGCATCAGCTCCTGCTTCAAGGTTCCTGCACAGTTTGAGTTTCTGTATTGGCTTCCTTGGACAGACTGTGATATGTAAGTCGAATAAACTCTTTCTTCTCCAAGTTGCTTTTGGTCACAGTGTTTCATCCCAGCAGTAGTAACCCTAAGACACTAGGCTCCACCCAAACTAATAACAAACCATAACATTATTATAAAACAACACTGACCAGTGTTACCTCCTACTCTGATCCCACTCACTGATCCATGATTAAAGAACATTGTTTATCTTTGATGATGGGATTCCAAAGTGTTGTCAAGGGTCATGAGCATGAGAGATTAGCATGTGTCAGGAGGTGACCCCACGCAACTCATCACATCAACCTTAATTAATTCACCAATATCAGGAACACCTCTGTGGTCCAAGAAACCATAGGAAGTAATTTGATTTCCATAATCTCAAAGTAGAGTACCCTGGCTACGAGGAGAAAGAGGCCTAAATCCTTTACAGAAGAACTCAACTTGCGCCATGCCCTCAAACTGCTCTCTTAGATTGTCCTCCAATCAAGCAGGCAGTTCACAGACAAGCTGCCATCTACAGGAACAGCAGAAAGCAAGAACAGAACTTTGAAGTATTTGCATGTGCCACAGTACAAAATAATAGGCTCACGGTACAAAGTAACAGTTGTTACATTTGTATATGAAAAAGTGAGAGAGAAATGTAAACAGAAATTTCATGAAAAAAATCATGTACTCTAAGGACCACTCAAAATTATTAGAAAGTGACTAATTAATACTTGTCCAAACGAGAACAATAAGGCTGGACGTCTGTAAACAGAAAATGCAAAATTGAAATGCTGCAGAGTTAGAAGCATGTTGAACACTACTGACCTGATGCCAAAGTGAAAATTCCACATCTGACCTCGCTGGCAGCCCATCAGAACCAAATCCGGCTGAATGGAATCACCTTCCAGCTATGTGCACCAGGTATATAATAAATACATAGGAATCTAGATGTAGGTCCTGCAACCAAGACATCTTATTATATATGAAAAATATTCCAAGACCAGAAGCAAAATTAAAAATCCAATACAAAAACCAGAAGCACTCCTTGTCCCAAGTGCTTTATATAGAGAATACTCGGGCTATATGACAATTGAAATATTATACTGAATTAAACAGAAAAGCTGGCATGCCAAGAAAAGCAAGTAAGTGAAGAAGATAGAATAAGATTGTCTAGCAGTCCACTGAAAGATTCAAAGGGATGGGCCAAGGGGAAGGAAAGGGTGTCAGGCCCATGAAGACTTCATAGACCCGTCATTGCTGTCATCCTAGCCCAGATTGCTAGATAGTCTGCCTTGCTTGATTTTTGTTTTAATAAGAAAATAGAAATATGCTTTTCTTTTCTTTTTTAAAAATGTATTTACTTTACATCCCAATCCCAGCTTCCCCTCCTCCCTCCTCTCTTCCCAGTCCCTCCCTCTCCCCTCTGCCCAACCCTTTCTCCCTTTCTCCTCAGAAAAGGGGCAGCCTCCCATGGATACCCACAGGCCTTGGCATATCAAGTTGCAGGACTAGGTGCTTCTTCTCCAATTGAGCCCAAACAAAGCAGCCAGTTAGGGAAAAGGGATCCAGAGGCAGACAACGGGTCAGAGATTGCCCCTGCTCCAGTTGTTAGGGACTGAACATCTGAACATCTGCTACATATGTGTAGGGGGTTAGGTCTGTCACAGGCATGCTCTTTAGTTGGTGGTCCAATCTCTGTGAGCCCCTATCCACCCTGGTTAGTTGGTTCTGTAGGTTTTCTTGTCATGTCCTTGACCTCTCTGGATCCTCCAGTCTTTCCTCTATCTCTTTCACAAGATATTTGGCTGTGGGTCTCTACTCCTCTTTCCATCTGTGCTGGGGAAAGCCTCGGAGAGGACAGTTATTCTAGATTCCTGTCTGGTTGTCCCTGGTGCCGGCAGACCTCTGGGAATGTAGGCAGAGCTGATGTCCCTGCTGCCTGCAGCCCTCCCAGAATTCAGACAGCACTTGTCTTTCTGTGTAGTCTCCTGATTTCTAAATGTTGGAAACGAATTTAATTTAGACAAAACACGTCTGTAAATTTAACATCCAGTTGGTGACCTGACCTTCACAGTACTGTTAGTGATGGGGAAGTGTGGAACTCAAGGTCAAGACAGAGGTAACGCACAGCAAAGATCATTACAGAGGGCAGGATAGAGATCAGAGCACAGAATGGAAACCAAGCAGCTGCTTTTTCTCTGTGACAGAGATGAAAACCTGTGGGTTAGGTCTGGCACATCCCAACTAGCTTAGAGAGTTTAATAAGATTTTGATGCCCCATGGATAAATTGCCCTTGACCTTTATCTAAAGACAAGTCAAATACTTCCCATAAAACCAAGTAGATCCTTCATGGCCTGGCAGTGGAAAAGTCACCACCTTGTAAATAAGCATCAGGATGCTGGACGTTGCACAGGTCTGATCAAATCAGAACTGTTGGAACAATCTTGGCAGCATAGTTTCTGTTACTGGGCAAGCTGACGCCAATTAAATGAAGGGAAATTATCCTAAGTATCCACTAAAAGATTCATGGGCATCCTGCTACAATGAAATAAGGAAATCGCTTTTCTGATGCTGGTTCTGATAGAAGGCTGCCAATAGGATAAGGATCGAGGGAATGAGCAAGTGGCAAGCCCAAAAAGATGAAAGAGGGAAGGAGACTGCTGATGTTTCAGACGGCACTGGCGTACAGCCAGGTTGATTGTGGACCTTAATGTAGACATGACATTGTTCACTAAGGTTCTCAACAACTTACAGAAAAAATCTGGCATTTTAGAGAAGGCCAAGCCATCTGGGTTCAAATCAGATTCCGGGTTTCTGCTACCTTTGGTAAATGAAGCAGCCAGGAGGGCAGCCAGCATGTCAGGGTTCAACAAGTGATTTCTCTTTCCAGCCTAGAGCTCCTTGCATCTGGGTGTTTAATATTTATGGCCATTCTCTGCAGCTGCTGACCCCTCTTTTCTGTTATCTCAAAGGACCAACACTCCATATAAAAAGGCCATGCTGCCATCTTAAACTTTGGATGGGAGTGTGTATTTGATCAAGTTTTATGTAAATTCCATCTACCCACAGAGTGAATATTTCCCTTGCTTTGAAAACACACTTCACCTTTTTCAGTATTTGTGTTTCCACAAGTGTCAAAGCTTGCAT
Source organism: Uromys caudimaculatus (assembly GCA_028551405.1). Lineage (NCBI taxonomy): Eukaryota > Metazoa > Chordata > Mammalia > Rodentia > Muridae > Uromys > Uromys caudimaculatus. The sequence goes on along the minus strand of CM052701.1, from coordinate 33,808,907 downwards.
TTATTGTTTTCCATCTCCATCAACCTTTCCCATTCTAAATGCCTCTTGCAGAAGTAACGTAGCTCCCAGTAGATACAGGCCTTTATCAAAAGAAAAGCATCAGACAGCCACCTTTCCCTCCTTGTGTCCTATTTGTGAGATACCCCCAAGGACACTGCTAAATCCTTGTCATTTGTCCTGAGCATTGTCTTGGCTACAATTTTGAATCACATTTTGCTGACACAATTATTAGGAAATCATCTATAAACTGAAACTACATGCAAATGGCATTTGAAACAAATTATACAAGTATATAATGTGGGAATCACATTATATTTCTTTGTCACTTTAAAATAAAGTATACGGATTGCCTTCTCCTATCTCAAAAACCTCATTAGGTGGCCCAGTTACTGTAGTAGCCATGTTTGCATCTCTAGGTCAAAATTCTAGCAGAAATCAAAGGAGGAAGAGTTGGTCTTAGCTTCAGAGTCCTCAGTGATAGTACAATACAGTTCACACATGGCAGGCCAGGAAGCAGACAGAATTTCTTCTGTTCCTCTTTTCATGTGTCAAGGCCTCCAGTCCATGGAATTTTGTTATTCCCACTCAGGGCGGGTTTTAACAGCTTAGTTAATCTTCTCTGGAAACGACTTTTTAGACACATCCAAAGGTATGCCTCACTATATCCTTGGTGATTTAAAATCCAGTTGAAAATGAATGAAGATTAACCATTATAGACATTTCCTTTTGTGATGGTAGAGAGACAGGGTCTGACTCTATATTTTAGTAGCTTAGTCTTTCCTAGAAACTGTGTAGCCCAGCCTGACCCCAAAATTGTGACAAACCTGTTATCTTAGCCCACTGTGGCTGGGATCATAGGAGTAAGCTACCATACTGTGCTCAACTCTTCTGGAAACTTTCTCCGCACAAGAGAGTTATGAGGAGCTTGTAGAAATTGCAGATTCAGACTCAGCAGGTCTGAAACAGAGTACCAATACTTCATTCCTATTAAGTCCCTGGGTGGGACAATATTACTGCTCCAAAGACCACATTTAGCAGAGCAGAGACTGAACTAGTCATTCTCAGCATTGGTTCTACTGCTGACCACTAAAGGGAACTGGGGGGGGGGGGGGAATCCAGGTCTACCCCAGGGATTCCTATTGCATTAGTTTGCAGAGCAAGCTGACTATCATAGGCATCGCAGGTGCTTAGGTGATGACTTGGAGACCTACTGCAAGATACAGCTGCCTAACAATTCACAGTCTGGGCCATGAGCTCTTGCAGGGCATGGTCTGTGGTTCTGACAGCATTTCCTTCTAGAAAGCTTTGCAAATTGGCAGTAGGTATAATCCACTGAATAATTTTTAGAAGATTGTCTTGGAGCTGTGATTATTCTTCATTATGTTATAATCCAGTGGCAACTAGCAAAGTTTTTTGGTACATTTAAATTTTTCCATATATAAGAGCATCACTTCCATTTCTTTTTATCTATTATCTATCTCCTCTGGGGAGTACACAAATACTATTGAGTAATAAGATGATCTTGAAAATATTAAATGAGCACTCTTAGAGTAATATTCTGCTGAGAAAGAATGGATCCAGGACTTATTGTCATGGTGAGACTTCTACCAACATCCATACTTCACCTCACTGATACATGGTTTTTATAAAATAAACCATAGAAAAGACTTGTTCCAATATAAAGTCCAGATCTAGAGCTCCTTGGGCAGTCCAAGTTTAACAAATGATCATCAGCTCCATGCAAGATTGGGCTCATAATTGGAGTGATACTCAGCTTGTATCAAGACCTCAACAACTATAGTCAATATATGCAAATGTTTCAAGAGCCACTGTCCTCTGGCATTGAGTCACCAGAGGGATCTTTTGTACTACAACACACGTAGATCACAGGTACGAAGCTACCTGAAAATTAGAGTAGTCCCCAAGAATAGAATGTCTCTTTATGATTCAGGCTTTTAGTCTCTTTGACCTCAGGAATCCATTGGTCTATCAGATACACATCAAGTTTGAGTTCCAGTCACCATATACTCTTATGTCTACTTCTCTCTCCTGTCACCTAACACTCACAGCCTTTTCATGGCCAGTTTTCTTCCAAGCCTCCAAACAAATGTCAACTGGGCTCTTTAACACATCTACCAGCCATGCCCAGACCTTCTAGACATTCTTAGGATCACAAATGATACTTGGGCAAAAATCAATACAATTGTAAAGGTGTTCTGCCATATGTTCAAGGAGAAAAATGGAAGATATGTTAGTTTTACTTATAACTTGCCTTTCAAGTCCAGGAACTACAGATTTTTCTATAACAGAATACCATGAGGCCTGTTGTAGATGTTATTGGGACCAGAATCAACTTGCCAAATGGGAAATCCCAAATCAAATTATTATTCAAGTAAACAAACGAAAAATGAAGGCATTCCAAGATGCTTCTGACAAGGAACAAATGGACTACTAAATCAAACATTTCATAAATAAATTATCAAAATGCATTATGTAACACTAACATTAATGGCACACACCAGATTGCCAAGGCTCTTAATCAAATCTCTTCAATGTAGCGGTGATGCTGTGAGAGGGTCGCTTCTTAGACAGCTCATAACACTATGTAAATCTCTCCAGTGACGTTTCTGCCATCACCAAATGCTTTCCTTCTGATCTGTCTCCAGGCCTGACATTTTTGCAAATTAAACTGGATTACATTATCCATGATGGCCTAAATTCAATTATCGAAATAACTAACCAGCCAGCTCCATGACTAAATTATCCACCTGCTGCCTGAACTTTTGGGGTTTAACAATGTGCTGATTTCATTTGTGCTCTGAAAAGTGAAAGTAGATCTGGATTTCTCTTGGAAGACCTCCAAAGAACTATCTTCCCTTTATAAAACAACTTTAGGGATAAAAAAATGAGAGAGAGAGAGTCTCACTGTAAAAGATTCAACTGGTACATAAATATTGAAAGACAAAAGATGAATGGTCCTGTCCAATGTCTTACTCCTTTGGAATGTTCTTCTGTCTCCTCATGGCCAGTGTGCTTTCTTAGCCCTTTAGTTCCAATGTTTTATGACCTCAAACATCACCAGAATAGACATCTTTTCCTTGGTGCATATCTTCAGGCCATGCAGAAATCACATTTTTGTTTATGGAAATGCTATCATATTGCCTTTCCATATAGGACTTCCGAGGTGAGGCAGATGGAAAGACAGAGTGAAAGGGGAGAGTTTGGACAGTCCCCATCAGCACAGGCATCTCCTCTGTCCTTCCCAATCACCAGGACATAAACTGCTCTACCATGACCTTCCCATGAGCCAAACAACTTTTTATTCTTCAAGGTTTTGCTTAGTTGAAAAACCAACTAGCACAACTTCATAGTCTTATATTTTCAAAGTCCCATGTCTCACTTCCCACTTAGCAGCACTTAATCCACTTCAAGTTACCAATCTTTTCATTTTTTGTCATATGACCAGTCAGATTTTCATTATTTATATCTCTATTTTTTGGTGGTTACTTGAAATTATACATATTTTCAGATTTATTGATCTGTTTACATACAGTTTACAAACTTGGCATAGGGAACAACATCTTAGGATACAAATAAATAAATAATAAAGTTAATAACTGCCAACATATATATTGGAAGAAACTTTGAAACTAATAGCTAAAGACATTAGAGTCATTTTGTTTACAAAAAAAAATACTGAATGAAATGCCAGAGAAATATATTAGTTCATGTTTGAAAAAAGACAAATACTGAAGTCTTGTATTGGGAGACCATCCTATAAACAAAGAAGAGAATTTAAAAATGAAGGAAAGGGAGACCTCAGCTTGGGCCACAGGGCCCCACAGCTGATCAGCGCCGGGACAAAGATCCCTCGCCGGAGATCGCAGGACCCAGCGGAGGGCCAGGGACGCGCCCCACAGCTCACCAGAGACTGACCGCCAGCAGCTTCCTGC